>JAHLMH010000005.1:1205000-1805000 GCA_019915035.1 Auriscalpium orientale | reverse complement strand
GCCACCACGCCCTACGCTGCAAAGATCTTGTTCAAGGCTTTCGAGCTTTCGCGCCCTCAGAATGATGAAGCCAGCAAGAATGTGCGAGTCTTGCGTGCTGCGATCGTGGCCACTGAGGGGCACATAGACAAGAAAATAGACGCTCTTTTGAGGACCTACATGGATTCCTCCAAGGCAAGGCCCCGTTGTTTTGGTCTCGCCTCAGACCTGACGATAGGCAGCGCAGGTGACCGGCGATGATCAACGCGAAGATACCCTCACCTACAAGCTCGCACCCTCCTACGGGACACCGAAGCAGGAGAGCGTCTTGAAGATGGACGATAACCTAAAGTTGATCATCGCTTCGACTGTGCACACAATCGGGGACATCCCGTCGACAGAGCGGGGCTGGGACAAAGTGGTGGAAGCTATGACACAGTCCCCTTCCATCGAGTATTTCGATGCCGGTCGCACTTCCAGCACAATGTTCACCACGAATGGCGTCGACCAGGGCAAAAATGACGGGTCTCCGGCGCATCCTGTCATCGTTGAACAGGTGAGTCGCAGCTGAGACGACAATGTTAGTGCTCACGGAGATCTCACAGGCCCTTGCGTGGTTCAAGGAACTTATCAACGACGCCGACGAGCTTGCGGCCACAGCAATCGCCATCGACGTCATGGCTAACATTGTGGCGCGGACAAGCACGGCGATCAACTTTTTTGACAAGTACAAAAAAGACCGCCAAAATAGAACCTTGGTTGACATTGGTGTGCTGCGGTTCCCCGACCTCGAGAGACCTTACTTTCAGGTGAGCCATGTCATGCAAATTGCATTCGGCGCTTACGTACTCTCGATTTCACCAGGTCTACTGTATCAAATTAAACGCTTGGTCTGAGACGGAGACTATCACGGTAGACGAGCAGGATAGACTCAATCTGGGCCTGTCTCCTGATACGAAGTCTGTGTCACGCTATCGGAATGGCATCAGCGGAGGTATGTGCCATGCTCTGCGCGTGCACCGTTCGGCGGCCCTCACGCAACTCCTCGTAGTTTACGACAGCCGCAAATATCAACCGCGTCAGGCCGTCATAGAACAAATGAGCAAGACGGCGAAGGCGATGGTGATGAAAGAGGTGGAAGACATGTTCCAATGAATCGAAGTGCCGAGTTTTGTACGGCGTAATTGGTGTCGTGTATTAGCCTGTGACGTTCTAGGCATATCCTACCAACTGCCGACGCCGAAATCTATGCTTCATAAAAGTTCACCGGAAATCGGATCTCGATTGCAGATTTTAGTGTCACTATTTCGTCTACTTCGAACGGAGTACACTAACCCATCATCAACTGTCCTTGATGTGCGCTCCTTGTGAGGGCCAGCTCTATTTGCAACTTTCTATAAATACAAAATATTAGAGTCTATTCTGTCCTTGTCCAGGTGCACCTACGGTGCGCGACTGCATGTGAGCGGGAAAGAATCTATTGCGTTAATGACCACGCATAGGCGGTGAGCGACCACTGGGCACGCCACCGTCAAGCGCGCAATGTCAAGGCCCAGCCAAAAAAGCACAGTGACGAGAGACCAGATATATTCACAGAAAGGATAGCACAATAGTCCAGAAGATGATAAGTTATGTAAACCAAAATGTGTCGAAAGTGCATACCATCTACCCAGCTACTCACCCCTGCCGCGCAGCGCCGTCGTTCCGCGCCATCCACTGCTGCAGCACATCAAACGGCACGCCCTGCGATAGCATGCCACCTGCGCCCTGCCCGCCGCTCACATCCCCACCACCTGCGCCGCCCATCCCGTTCGCCAGCCCCAGCGCATTGCCCGCCGCGAAACCCCCGCCCATTCCGCCCTGTGCGCCGCCGACGCCACCCATGCTCAGCGCGCCTGTGCCGTTGACGCCTCCCAGCGCGCCGCCAAGCCCCGCGAGCCCGCCGGCCCCGCCACGCATGCTGAGGAAGCTCTGCCCCGGCGCCTGCCCGACGTGCGACGGAGCGCCGGCGGGCTGCTCCACGACCCTCTTGAGAAAGTTTGTCGCGAGGTTTGCCTGCGAGCCGGGGAGGAAGGGGTTGAACTCGCCGACGTTGAATATGTTCCCGGGCTGTTGCTGAGAAAGCGCCTGTTGCTGCTGCTGCTGCAATTGCTGCTGTGCTTGCAGCTGCTGCTGAGCCTGCTGCTGTGCTTGCTGCTGAGCCTGCGCCACCTGCTGATGATGCTGAGCCAACTGCTGCTGAGCCTGGGCCTGAACCTGCTGCATCTGCTGCTGCTGCTGCGCGCCCATCGCGCCCTGCTGGCCCGCGCCCGCCATCGCCATATTCACGTTCGGCGGCTGCTGCATCGTCTGCTGCCGCCGGTGCAGCAGCTGCATCACCATCGCGTTGCGCTGCTCCACTGGCAATCTCTTGATGTTATCCGGCATCTGGTTCATGATCGCCGCAAACGACAAGTTCACCGTCTTCGACTTCGGCATATCCGGGATGCCCGTCGCAGGAAACACAGCCGCGAGCAGCGCGCCTTCGCCAAACGGCGAGATGAGCATGTTCATGCTGCGCCCTTTCCCGGGGATATCCCATGACGCTACGGCGTACTGATGCGATGCGGAGCGTTAATCGAATATGAAATTGGAAAGAGTAGAGAGCGCCTTACGATGTTTCTGTCCTTGAGGAGCTGGATGAGCTGGCTGTAATGTGTCGGATTCGTCCCGTTGGCTGCCTCAAGTTGACACAGAGCCGGTCTATGCCGCCGTAGCCACTCCTCGAAGTCCTTCAACGGCACCGATGGCTCTCTCGACGGTGTGAGCATTAGCACCTGTGGCCAGGTCCCCGCTTGTCTACATCAAAGCCAGTCAGCATCATCTATAGGCCAGCCAGCACATGCACACGCACAGATCGCCGTGCGTCCCCGTCGCAATCACCTGCGCGCGCACCTCTTTCTTCTCCTGCGAATTCGTGTCGACGCCCGTCCAGGACAGCAGCCCGTGCCACTGCACAGGCTTCTTCACCTGCGCCTGGCCCTGCGCGTCCGCCGGTGGCACCGGCGTGCTCTGCGGCTTGGGCGGTGAGACGGACGCGGTCCCGAAATTGCCAGTGACGGTGGCGCGCTGCGCGTCGTTCAGCTTCTGCATCTGCGCGGCTAGTGCGGGTGGCATGTTCGGCGGTAACTGCAGTCCCGGGGCACCTGGGGTCGAGTTTTGGTTTTGGGCTTGAGCTGCTTGCGTTTGGCTCGGAGTCGAATTGGGGTTCAGGCTCTGCGACGCGCCCACCCCAGGGAACAGGGCTGGCCCAGCGCCCGCGGGCCGGCCCTGCGCGGCGCCCGCCGCGTTCGCCGCGTCCGAGGTCGACGGCGCCGCAGTGCCCGCCGCCGTTGCCGTCGCCGCCGCGGCCTGTATGTAGGGGGGCAGCGGCGTGCCGTCGTCGGGAAGTTTCAGCAGCATATTGCGCGCGCGGCTGATGATGCCGAACTTCTCGCGCATCAGGTTCGTGTACTTCACGACGTCCTCCTGGTTGTTCTCGTCGCGCGCGCGCTGGACCGCGTTGCGCAGCGGGATGAGCATCGCCTCGACATGCCGCAGGCGGTCCACGAGCTGTGCTCGCGTGAGCCCTGGAGGTAATTGCGGCTGCTGTGCCGCGGCGGGAGCGGTGGCGGTGGCGGAGGCGGTGGCGGGGGCGGGGGCAGACGCGGAGACGGGGGCCGCGGCGGGGGCCGGCGCAGGGGGCTCGGGCTGCAAGGGCGACGAAGGTGGGTTCGGCATAGGCGGATCGTGCTTTGGAGGCTCCGCGGCCGGCGGGGGCACGGTCGCGGGTGGGAGGGCGGGGCTCATCTTGGGCGTGGATTTTGGGGTGGACTTGAGCGCGGCGGCGAGCGCGGGGGACGCTAGGGGGCCGGTCACCCGTGCGCGCTTGGGGCCGGGGGAACGGTCGACTGAGGGAGTCTCGCCGGGGCGCTTCACCGGGATCGAGGCAGGTGAGCCGAGGGAGAGCGGGCCCTTCGGCTTAGTCGCTGCATTCGGGAAGCCAGAGAGCATAACCGAATGATGCGATCTGGTCTTGAACCACGGTACGATGCGGTTCGACGGGATGATCTAGGTCCCTGTTAGTGGAATGATGCAGGCAGACAGAAGGAGACGCACCGAGGAGAAGAGTTCTGCGAATGAGGGGCTTGGGCGGGTGGTGATAATGCTGCAATTGACATTCCTCTGTGAAACAAGTTCATCAAGGGGTCCGCCGGGCCAGATATATGCGCACCTTTCGCAGCTCGTCGGGGAGGTTAGTCCAACTCAGCTCGTCTAGGATGGGAGACGTGTTGTGCATCGGACGCGTAGCCGTATCCGGGTTGGCCGCAGCGAAATGCCAGAGGTGGTGCACCCACACCTTCTTCTCTGGCTCTGCAGCGTGGTTGATGGACATCGGCCGCAAGAGTTTCGATACGGAGTCCTCCTTCAGGATGTCGAACATCTGCCAGCGGCACAGAGACGTCAGCATAGAGACATTGTGGCTTTGGACAGACGTACCTCGAGTGCCGCAGCATAGCCCTCGAGTGCCGCGAGGCCGAGCCCGCCACCCAAGCCCGAGCGACCCATCCCGAGGCCAACATACGAGTCTTTGATCTCCTTGTACAGATTTGAGGCGGGAGTGAAGAAGCGGTTCGCGAGGATGGGGGTTGGGTCGCTGTGTGCGGGGCCGTACGACACGAATCCCAGGCGGAGCTATGTTGGTAGATGAGCACGACGCCAGTTCAGCATTTGAGGCATACGCACCTGGGAGCCGGCGTAGAGCTCGTTGGTGCGGGTGACCAAGGGTGCAATATACTCTGTGAAGATATGGGGCCATTCGGAGGCGAGTTCGAGGCTGGAGTCGACGACGATGGCGATAGCAACGATTTGAGGCATTGAGGGGACCCAGGATGTCACAAAGCGAAGACAAGAAGCGAGAGCATCCGAGAAGTGACAGGCTTTAGTACCAGGGGGCGATGAGAAGAGACAATGGTCTCAGCGCTTATGCCAACCAGGGGCCACCGCAGGCCGCAGGCCGCAGCGTCCTGCAACGTCCACAATTTCCGCGCAACATTCGCAAGACATCCATTACGCAAAGTGTTCAAAAGATGTGTACGAGTAAGGATACATTTCAAAACATATCGTGATAATCCGTCAGTGTCCATGCAGGTGGTAAGTACAGTCAATAGTCCAGGTATACTTATAGATCTCGATGCAGGCACCTCACGCTACCAGCAAAACCGCACCCGCGACCAGGCTAGCGATCCCCGCGACAGCAACGCCTAGGAACCCTCGCTCTATACGCGCGGGGGCGCCGGAAAGCCCTGACGTGCTCACCGGCAGATTGAGGTTCGCCGTCGCGTTTCCGATCTGAGAAAGCCATTCGCTGTAGCCCAAGATCGTCCCCGTGGTCACCGGTGTATACGGCTGTGAGGGGGCGAAGGTCGGCGTGAACGTCGCCGACACCTGGATGGTATTTCCGTTCGCGTCCGTGGTGAGGTAGACGAAGGGCGTCTCGCTGTCTGTGGGAAGGGGTGCGGGGGTGCCTACGGGGCCAACTTGGTCCGGAGTTGTTGTGAGCGGTGTTGTGGAGGTAGGCGTCGTGGAGGTAGTAAGTGTTGAGGACGTGGGCACCGCAGGTGACGTAGGCGCTGGCGTAGTCGCTGCGCCTGGAGGCAACGTTTCACTGCGCAGCGTCGATGAGACCGCGATGGGAACAAAAACGAAAAATAAACGCACAGGGTGTTCGTGATAGTCTCGCCAAGAGCGTCGGTCGTCACTTGCTCGACGATGGTTAGGCCCAAGCTAAAAGAGGGTGAGGCGGAGACGCTTGGCAGGCGGAAGGAAAACATACGCATTTGTCGTAGTGACAAGCTGCTGGCCCCTGGCGGCTGCGACGACGAGCGAGATGACCAGGACAACCCGATGTGTGCTTCGCATGACTGCCTTGTGCAAGACGATGAGCGAGCTGGTTGTCGAGGGCAGAGAGCGCGCTGAGGCGTGGAGCGATGGCTCGCACGACTGCCCCCGGGCGGCCGGGCCTATGACGGAAGGGTCCGGCGTGCCGGCCGGCCAACTCGCGTGCGAACCCTTCTCCGTTTTGGTCACCATCACCTGTCTCTATTTCCGATTTTTTTCGATGAGCGATCGATTGGGCAGGCCGCTCCTGCTTGCACACCGCCTCCTCGCGCACTCCCCTTCTTTCTGTAGATATTTCTTTTCTTCTCCTCTTGCTAGAGGCTCTGTAAAAAAGAGAATGCCCCCCAAGAAGGCCCCCGTCCAGGACAAGAAGGTCATCCTCGGGCGCCCCAGTAACAACCTCAAGATCGGTATCGTAGGTTTGTTTGCCTTGCGAGTCCGTTGCAGCCTTTTTTCTAACTGCTCGCGTGCTTTTTAGGCCTGCCCAATGTCGGAAAATCGTCTTTCTTCAATGTGTTGTCACAAACCGGTACGTCTTGCCAGCAGGGTTGCCATCCGGCGATATATCTATTCGTCATTCTGGTCGTCCTCAAATCTACTAGACGACTGACTCCGACGTCTTGTAGACTTAGGCAAATCTGCCAACTTCCCATATGCAACCATTGAGCCCGAGGTATGCGTCCTCACACGCGTGTCCCAAATACACTCACATAAACAACTCAGGAAGCCCGCATTCCCGTACCGGACCCGCGATTTGAGTGGCTCTGCGAGACCTACAAACCCGCCTCGCGCGTCCCTGCCTTCCTCACCTGCATCGACATCGCCGGCCTGACAGCAGTGAGTGCACCTCTCCCCCGCGGCCCGTCCCCGTGTGACGTCTAGCGAAGGGCGCGTCCACCGGCGCAGGCCTCGGCAACGCGTTCCTTTCGCATGTGCGCGCAGTCGATGGCATCTTCCAGGTCGTGCGCGCATTCGACGACGCGGAGGTCATCCACGTCGAGGGCGACGTCGACCCGCTGCGCGATATGGAGATCATTCAAACGGAGCTGAGGCTGAAAGATATCGAGTGGGTGCAGAAGGCACTGGAGAATCTGAAGAAGGCGGGTCGCTCATTGGGCAGCACGTCGTTAGCAGACAAGGCTCGGAAAGAGGAGATCGTACGTATTACTGTTGGGTGGTGTCGTTTGTATCTGGCACTGACGCGACACTGGTCGTACAGGCGACTGTCGAGAAGGTGCTCAAGTGCCTCACAGAAGACAAGAAAGACGTCCGCAAGGGCGACTGGACAAATAAAGAGGTTGGTGTCCCAGCCACTCTTGCCATGATCACACATTTCTTCAGCCCCATCCATTTTTCCTGATGACAAAGAGCGTAACGCTCGAATAACCCAGCTCGTCGAGGCGGGAGTAACGCCCCAATATGCCTTTGAGATCAAGTTTCCTCTGACCTATTCCTCACCTTCCACCTCCTCTCTCGACTTTCGCTAACCCTCGACTGCCAGATCGATGTTGTCAACGGCCTCTCCCTCCTTACCGCCAAGCCCGTCACCTACCTCGTCAACCTCAGCGAGCGCGACTACGTTCGCAAGAAAAACCGCTGGTACATTCTCTCCATCCTCGTCCTCCCACCCACTAACCCGCTTCTCCCTTCCAGGCTTCCGAAAATTAAAGGCTGGATCGACGCGAACAACCCGGGCGACCCGCTGATCCCCTTTTCCGTCGCGCTTGAGGAGCGCCTCGCGCCGCTGTCTGCAGCTGAGAAGGCGGAGGAGGAGCGTAACGCCGGCGCGACGAGCGCGCTCGGCAAGATCACGCAAGCGGGATACTCAAGCCTCGAGCTGATACGCTACTTCACGTGTGGGCCGGACGAAGTGCGCGCGTGGACGATCCGCAAGGGAACCAAAGCACCGCAGGCCGCCGGCGTCATCCAGTGAGCATATCCCTCCCCCGCGAGGCCAGTGAAGATGCTGATGCGAGCGCGCGTAGCTCGGACTTCGAGAACAAGTTCGTCTGCGGCGAAATCATGTCGTACCTCGATTTGAAGGAGTACGGGAGTGAGTCGGCCGTGAAGGCGGCGGGCAAGTTGCGGCAACAGGGCAAGCCATATGAGAGTGCGTATTTTTTCTTACGCGGGGACTTGTGCTGAACATCGTGCGTTGCAGTGATCGACGGCGACATCGCATACTGGAAGTCGGGCGCCTGACCGTCATTTACGTGCGAGTAGATGACCTTGTACATGTATTCGGCGGTGGGATTCTAATGGCAGAAGTCTCAAGAAGTATAATCACTCTGTTCGACGTCTTCATCGCTATCCGCAGATCCCTCGTCAACATATGGCACTGCAGTCGCTCTAATCAAATGGCTATCGTAAGAACATCATGAATACCACGGTCAAGCCGCGCTTCATCCTAGAGCTCTATACCGTGCGGAGTATGTTCCAACAAGTGACTAACGACATCGCCGGCTTCAGAAACGCCGTTGTCATAGCGAAGGCTGCCCAATTTCGTGCCGCCCGAGCCACGCAACAGCTACAACCGTTGCAACCGCCCCAGCAGCTATCTCAGCCGCCAATGCATCAGAACGCCCTGCATCCGCAGCATGCGCTACCCCAACCCGTACCGCCTGCAGTCGCCCTACCTTCCTCTCTGGCCAACGCCGTCAGCGAGTCATCATCCCATGTGGTGCCACCTCCGAATGGGCCTGTTTATCCTGAGGTGCCAGTGGAACATATGGTTTATACGAGAGCTGAAGATGTGGAGGCGGTGTTGAAGGCCATCGAGTGGGAGTCGATGATGACACCCGGGTATGTGTTCATACCATTGTACATCGTGTATGCTCACGAGTTTGTGCTTCGTTTCAGGTTCTCATGGCCCGAGGAGGCGATGCCCGACAACGTGGCAACTGCGAAGAGCATGTATACGGCACGAGTGCGCCAACAAGCAATTACAGCTTCCAGTCCGCGGAGGTCCCTGTCAGCTACTAGCAGTTTCATGCTCCGATTTTCTACGACTGCGAATGCTTGGGCTCATTGTGTGATGGATACCTTCATGACTCCTGTTTCTCTTTGTTTCAGGATCTGACTACCCATCTCAGAGGATGCTCACCACCTACCTCCCGCGTCTCCGAGTCCCCGCGGTGCTACGAGTCGTTGGTTTCCATTCGTGTTGACTCAATTTGCATGACTCGTGACCGATTTATATCGTAGTCTGTAGCTCGCCTCGACCTCTGGTTTTATATACCGGAATATTAGCCTCTCGAACGGTGTCTGATTTGCACGCACTAGGAAGTCCACGGCCCGGCCGCGCGCCCGCGCGCCGCCCTTACCGCGCACCGCGCGAAAGACTCGTTCCCCGCAGTTCCCCGTTCCCTTCCCAGTCCGCCGTCGCAAACTAACGCCGCACTCCCTTACGAGCCATACCCCCACCTCTCACAGCTCCCTTCACCACAGATGCCCCCTCTACACATACTGCGCTCTTCCTCTCGCGGCAGCGCCACCGTGCCACCCCTCCCCCGCTCGCAGACGAGTACCGCGAGCCAGAGCACCGCACCGAGTTCGTGCCCGAGGCAATCAGTGGCACGATCTTGCGGGGCCTCTGCACCGTCCACGCACACAGGGCTGTCCCAGACGAGCCGCGCGTCGAGCCGGTGCTGACAGCTCACCGCAACAACTGGAAGGGCCGCCAGGCCGTGGACCGCGAGTGGGTTTATTAATCCACTCGCGCCGATATCATACAACTCTGACACGTTGAGCAGCGTACGTCCTCTCCTCCGCGGCGTGCATCGCATCAAGTTCATCATCGACGATAATGTCATGTTGTCCACAATTCCCACTCGTCGACGATGACGCTTCACCGCGTTGCATCTCCCTCCCGCCGCACCACTCGTGCACACGAACTCCTCGCTCCCGCCGCACGCGCACTGCTGGTTGCACGCCTTCTCGACGTCCGACGCGCTCCCCCGCACGCAGGGAAAGCCCCTCCTTCCCCCGGGCACCACGGCCGGTGGATGCGCGTCGTTCCCGCCCGCACTGCTCGCCACCGCACGCGAAGAGGAGGCGTATCTCGCGAACGCCGGCGCGCACGGCGGCGCGCCGTGTGTCCCGCCCCCTCCCGCGCCACCTCGACAAATCATCCCGAACGTCCGCGGGCCGGTCGGCGCCGTCAGGTGCAGAAGGAGTGGAGGTGCAACGCGCGGGCTCACGGTTCGCGACGAGGAGTGCGAGCGCGGGGAGGATGGTGCCCGCCAGTGTGAGGACATTCCTTTGACGACGGCGAGCGGGACGGACATCCCTGTGCACCTGCTCACTCATTCTACCGGGGTGACGGCGGCGCGCCGCGCGGGCGAACACAGGCGGGGCACAGGTTCCGGCGGGTCTATTCCGGCACAGGGACCGCAGCGGCAGCGATGGCGCTTGCGGACGACGTGCGTCTGGTGCTGTGCCGCATCAATTGAGTATGAGTGCGATCCAGAACGACGCGCTCGCGGTGGGAGATACGACGCGGAACAAGAAGAAGGTGCGTATTGTTACATTAATGACGTTGGCGCTCACACAGAGTATGTCCTAGTATGTCCGGGAGGAGCACCTGTACCTCCGGCAAAGTAACGAGCCCTCCCCCTGGATGTCAATCGAAGGATCAAGGAAGGTTACGTCCTGGCTGTCGCGGAGTACTCGGTGGTCAGTGAAGTCTTCAACTTACGAGAAGTTTCGGCTCAGGCCGATGAAATTCAGTTGCAGGAGTGGAAGTTGCCAACCATGTGCACGACGGTTAGTGCTCGATGATCGCAATAGTACAATCAACCGCTCGGCGCCCCCGTCAATGCTCAAACTCAGAGAACCATGATTTGTGAGCGAGCGCCTCGAGTGCCATAGTTCAGTGTGGGACCTCATTCGCGTGCCCCTTTCTTCAAGACTGTCAGCAAATATGAATCGATGGTCTGTGTATGAAGTTTTGGAGTGACGCTCACCGCCTTCCGGATGTCCGACGGACCCGTTGTATCTCATGCCATGCAACATCAGAACGCGCTCAAGCAGGAGGTTTGAGTGAGTATTAGACCGCATGGGACTCCTATCTAACGGACTTCCGGGCGGGGTCACAGTCCCCGAAGATTCCTTAGGGCCTGCGTAAGAACTTTTTTTCGGTGGCATACCCACCCGGGTATGCCGCCTTAGCATACCGTCAAAAGGGCCACATGCTTTCGTAGCAAGCGCCAGACGGATCCTACAATCGTCCAGAAAAACAGAGCAAGAAAAAGAAGGCGGCGACTGCGCGGACTTCATCACAGCCTTGCGACGGAGGCAGCCGGAGAGCTCTGGATGGGCAGTGCATAGCGGTGAGTCAGCACACACGAGTACCATGTCGTACCAACCGGCAAATCTTAAGCTTGACAGGTCTCTTATGAGGCATATACATAGAGAAGCCGACAGAATGGCCTGCAACAATGAAGTACGCGCTCGGACTCGGATCCCAATGGCAGACAGTTATTGACTCGGATGTCGATGCCGTTCTTACTACTCATCATACTTTGCCTTATATGAATTCTCTTAGGGCGCCGCGGCGAGGAGCATACATGACCGGACTACGTAGGTCTTAGCTGGAGAAGACACGCCGACAGATTCACCTCGTCGTCACTCAGTGGTACGCTACGGCACATCCCGTGTTCGTGAGCAGCTTTACACGTAAAGCTGTTGCATGGTGCGCTCGAGGTAGCTGTGCTTGGTGCATGGGTGTGCTCGAGCTGCGCGCTTGTGCCGCCGGCCCTACGTCGTCCTTGACACGCTTGCCGCTTCTTGCATTCGCATGCACCCGTCTAAGTATGCTGCCACCTGATGCAGGTCACTTTTCTCCGGTGTGCGTGTGTACCGCAACGCGGTGAGTGTCTGATTGTGTCCTTGTAACCTGTCCTAAAAATGTCTCGACAGTTTTCATCTACCTTACTTCGCACAGAAGCACGCGGAGCGCGCGGGGAGTAAGGCCGATCTCCTGGCGCCCTGGACGCCATTATATCCGTTATAAAGGATCTGGGAACCATCCGTGAACCAAAACACTCCTTAGCCCCTACAAGCCACCCATCTCACGCTTCTCTGGTTCGCCAAGGGAGTCGAGTCCGTCATGAACACCTCCTTGAAGGAAACCAGCGAGGTATGGCGCGCTGTCGACTGCCTTCAGAGAAATTTATTAACGTGGTAGTCTCAGGATAATCACCTCCATCAACGGCTTGCCCCATCTTATGGGAAACTATCTAGCAACGCAGGCCTGAAGTCTATCGACGAAAGGCTCGAGTCCTCCGTCGCCGCGACCATTGATAAAGCCTTGGCTAAGCTCTCGCCGTCGGAGCGCAACTGGGATCAAGTGGCGGCGGCCATGGCGCAGGCCCCGTTCGCCATACGCCGCGACGACAAGGTTCACAAACAAGAGGTGATGCGGAACAAGGGTATCAAGCTCTTTGGAGCCACCAGCCGTCTGAACCGGGCCCGTACCGAAGAGGTGAGTTGCACGCAAAATCGAGGATGATTGCTCCGCTCACAGGATTTTGTAGGTCCAAACGTGGTTTGAGAACCTGGTCGGAGACTTGGACGTGGTGGAGAGCATGAGGATCGACATGGAGGTCATGACCAAAATCCTAGTGCAGAAAGGTGAACAGTCCGAAAAGACGGTGGTCGACATCGGGGTACTCCGATTCCCTCACGTCAGTAAACCCTACATCAGGGTGAGTTTGCGAGCATGTTGGAGTGTGAAATATGCTGAACTTGACAAGGTCTACCGTATCAAAATAGTGGCTTGGTCCAAAGTGACCAGAACGTTGGGGATACGTTCGTATAGCAATGGCATGCACGGAGGTGCGTGGCTGCTATGTGTCGGAGGCTTACTGTCTTTGAGTTAACGTGTCTGCATCTGTAGAGTACGAATCGTGCTCGTTCGAGCCAAACGATCCTGACCTCGAGTCTGCTCGTCTAGCAGCAATGACGCAGGCGACGGAACAGGTAGCCACGAAGGTGCACAATTCCTAATAGAGGCCAATGAGACATCATAGAAGGAGAGATCGTAACATTGTGATTCATGCCGGCGATCGACGAGGTGTCATTCTTCCCTGTAGATTGATCATCAGTTATGTCTTCGTTGTCCATGGTAACACGTACGGGCTGACTTAAATGAAGGGGAAATTATGCGCATGGGCCGCCCAAGGCTGGTGCCTCCGGCGCTCGGAAACCAAAGACCCCGGCCTCCGGGAGCGCCCGGGCTCAGGCCTCTCGCGATCGTTCCTCGCCAAGTTCTCCGACGCCAGAGTGCTGGGCAGGCGTATCACGGCGGCGCGCCGTGTGTCCCGTGCGTCCTCGAGTCGCGCCCCCTCGACAAGCTCACTTTGAACGTCCGCGGGCACGCATCTACCATGCATTTCCATCGCATACGACCTGTGGTGCACTTCTTGCTGCTGCTAGTTTCCGCAGTTTTGTCATGGGATGGACTCGCCATCAACTCTCCCGAGCAAATCAAAAGTCTCTTTGACAGAACGCAGTAAGTCTGCTCTTCACTTGCGCGGATTGAAGATGCCATCGCCTGAGTCCGAAGAGCTTTGGTCGGATGGTGCATGATTCCGGTGAGTGAGTACACACTGATACTGAACCGGCGCAATGTTGGCTTGCACATTTGGAGTTGCCATGCCGTGCATATTAGGTGGCGCCACGGCGAGGAGTGCACACACTACCGGACTACGTACTAATATTGCACAGATCGTCAGCTGAAGAAGGGTTGCACAATGCGCTTGAGACAGCTGTGCTTCGTAGTGCGGCTTGCGTCACATCATCCTTGTCTCACACGCTTGCCGCTTCTCACCGGTACCCGTCCAAGGATGCTGCTACCAATGCAGTGTACTCAATGTAACTTATCTAAGCGCGACTGTGTAGCACATCCCTTCCAGTTTGAGGTGTCTTCCAATCCGTATTCTGTCCCAGTTCTGTCCTATACATATACTGTTCTGCCATGACGGCAAGCGTCCCTTGTGACGGTAGAATTTGCGTGACAGAGATGACTAGCCTGCCGATATACGCAGAGGGGTGAGCTTGGCAACTGACTGCTTGAAGTAGAAGCGGCCTCACAGATAGCATGCGGAGCGCGCGCGGGACAAGGCCGATTTCTCGACGCCGTAGACACTATCATAGCGTTGTAAACGAAGACAAACGTTCATCCTTGTTGGAAGCCGTCCCTGTGACATATAAGATTTGTGAAACAACACCGTCCTTCGCCCCTGTCCTTCGCCCCTACGAATCGCCCATCGCACGCTCAGGCTTCCCCCATATGGCGGGTCCGACAAATTTACTGACTTTGATCGACAGATTCTTCGGCGAGACACCCAGCGAGGTAAATGCGCTGTCGACTGTCATCAGGAATCTAAAACGCGGGGGTGTCCCAAGGCAACAACCGACGAGAATTATCTCCATCAACAGCTCGCCCCCAGTTTTGGGACACAATTGAAGCATGAGTACCTACGGTCAATCGACGAAAAACTTGAATCCTTCGTCACCGCGACCCTGCAAACCTTGACTGAGCTTCCACCGTCGGAGCGCAACTGGGATAGTGTGGTGGAGGCCATAATGCAGGCCCCGTTCGCAATACCGCGCGACAACTTGACTGTTTACGAGCGCAGCATGATGACGCACGAGGGTAAAAAGTTCTTTGGATCTGACGACCCTCCCAACCGGGCCATCGTCGAAAAGGTGCTTTGCATGCATCAGTATGATTGCAGCGCTCACATGTTTTCACAGGTCAAAGTGTGGTTTGACAAGTTGGTCAATGACCCGGACGTGTTGGAGAGCACGAGGATCGACATCAACGCCATGACCGAAATCGTGACGCGGACGACAAAGGCTGTCGCCGTCCTCGCGAGAAGTGGACCAGGACAGCATGAAAAGACGGTGGTCGACATTGGCGTGCTACGATTCCCTCATATCACTGAACCACGCATTCGGGTGAGTTCGCGCGCATGTTGGAGTGCGAAATGTGCTCAGCTTGACTAGGTCTACCGTATCAGATTGGTGGCTTGGTCCACAGTGAAACAGACCCTCGGGGTGAGAAAGTACAGCAATGGCATCACCGGAGGTGCGTGCTTGCTAGGTGCCAGACGCTTACTGTCATTTTAACGCGTCTCCATCTCTAGAGTACAGCTCGCGCTCGTTCGAGCCAAACGATCCTTTCTTCGAGTCTGTTCGTCTAGCAGCAGTGAAGGAGGCAACAGAAAAGTGGCGCGAGCTCACTGAGAGGTATTCATATACCCTGTGTTCCGGGTCTCCATTGACATACCGTGCAAGGAGACAGGGTGACGCTCATGCCAGCAACAGTGAGGATGTGGAGAAGACATAATCAACGAGATGATGCTGTTCTTCACTATAAGTCATGAGTTATATGTCTTCTTTCGCTTAGTTAGATGAGAGAAAAATTACGCACATCTTGTATGAATCAAATATGACAACGCCTGCGCTCGGTAACCAATGAACGAAGGCAACGCGCAATATTAGAGTACGCACTAATTGTGTGGGCCTCGTTGGCGGCGAAAGCAGTGCTATTTGACTGACGGTTTGCTGCTGTTGAAGAGCCCCAGGCCAGACCATGCATACGCAGGCATACGCTCTCCTGGGTGCGGCGGCGTTTCGCCGCGCGAGAAACGCGTCCATGGCTGGGAGCGTTGTCGCACCCAGCGTCCATGATAACCCTCATGGGGTACGGCGCTGCGGCGGTTTCTGACAATCGACAGCGTGGAAGTAGACGACAACTGAGAAGTGCCGCTTACAAATTTGTCTGGTGATGTAGATTATGATACTTCCGCGGGCCGCCGCGCCCACCACTGCATCATTGCGACCTAGCTGGTGACCACGGACCTATCGCTGCCTTATTCTCGGCGCTGCACACCGAGATGCCTATCTACGCTCTAGACGGAGTGCCTCGACCTCGCACACTATTCGTGGCAGAATGGAGTCGCCGGACGACGTCGACAGCGGCCGACTTCCAGGGCTTCTACCAAGGGACTCGAAGACCGCATACTTATCACCCACTTTGTCCTGCCTCCTCATGGTTCGAAGGTGATGACAACGTAAGTACAAGCTCCGACCAGGAGTTACAATTTTGCACTGATAGGTAAACCTCGAAGAGCTTACTTACTATGCGCCTGCCACGCCTGCCGACTGACGACTTCGTATTGGTGCTCTCCGCGGTGGCTCCGCGCGCACCGTAACAGGGCCTGAATCACTGTGCCACCGCTCAAGTACTCATTCAAGCCCGCCTCGCATGCAAGGCAGGAGGTGCCTTGAATGACGAAAGGGCATCCGGTACCCGCGCTCAAATGGTCATGTGTGCTGGGCACAAGGTCGGGCCTGGGTCGTCATTGCGCGCATGACGGAGGAAATGTATGTCTTCAACTCAATACAGCGTATCGCCGACTTGATGCATGTTTATAGACCACCATCGTGTGAGGCACAGCGACGTATCCTACCTTTTCACCCCGGCCGAAGGTGGTAGCGCTTCGGGAAGCTGTACTTCTAGAATCCAAGCTCTCCAGCAGTAAGTAGCAAAATTCAAGAGCTCACTTACTTTAACAAGGCCCTCATTCGGATACATACAAATGGCCCCGCCGGAGACCCAGGTGAAACATCGACAGTCACACCCCTACGTCGGGCGTACAGATGAGCTTACCCGATGTCCGGATAGACAAAGGCGGTAATTATAGCTCATAGCATTTGTGCGCATGGATCGTGTACCCCCGCTCGGCACTCAAGCAACGAAAGCGATACGAAAGTCATAGATGACGTTCATTGATTGACACCGCGTAAGTACTATGGAGACATGTGTTGGTATACGGGTTGTCAATCGAGGTTCAGAGTCTGATAAGTACCTTCAAATGAACCAATTGTTCACCACCTCGACTGCAGTCGCTCTTGCTGAAGGTTCTAGAGAATTGATGAAGGATTCGCAAGGCTGAAACTTGCAGCTTGTGTAACCTTTTAAGAGAATGCTTGAGCACCGGTGAGCCCCGTGTAAAAAGAATTTACGCACGTCCAGTGATTCCATTGCGATACTTACAAATCGCCAGGCAACTGTCTGAATCGGACCATGCCTCCAATTGGATATGGTAGACCTAATCAACCTGAGAAACTGATGCTGCAGACACGGAGCTGAGCAGACACACCTGAACATAAGGTCCGTCAATGTCAAGGAACCGCACAACGTTGATGTCCAGAAGTGTCTCCTGGCGCTGTCGCCTTCTATATAGGAAGCTCCGGAACGGCTCAAAGGTATCTTTTGCCCGCGCCAAGATATTTGCCATCGATGCGATGTCGACTTTAGTACTGTCGAGCACGTCGTTGTCATCGATCAGGCGGTGGAACCACGCATAAATCTGTGCGAACACGTGGGCGAAAGCAACCGTCGCTCAGTTGCTGTAACTCACCTCTGCAACGTCGGGGGCTCGATGTCTCCAATGCAAGAAACCAAAGCCCCCTGTGGCCAGTAAATCGGCGCGGACGGTTGCTGACCCGACACGCTCGATGGCAGGGTCCTGCATGAGCGCCGCCGCCATTCCGTCATAATTCCGCTCGGACAACGGGAGCTTATCAGCGGTGGACCGCACAACGGCAACGAAGACCTTGTGCGTCTCGTTGAGCATCCAAACGTTTTCCTTGTTCAACTTCCCATTGAAGGGAGTGAGGTCGAGGTGGATTGGGTCGTACACGCTCTCTGAAACCTCAGCCTGTCATATCGTCAGATCTCGGTAGAATTGTGAAAGGCGCGCCTTGCCTGGGACTCTATAACTGATTGGGCACCTTTGGCTGTGTGTGGAAGAACTAAGCATCTCGAGGGCATGGCGACGAGATGCAGTGGGGTGCACGAGGAGGCTGGGCAGGCAGTGTGTGACACATCTAGTTAAGTACGATTCCGGCGTTACATTTGTGGTGTAAGAACGAGAGATGGCCTGTACGTACGCGTGGCGTGCGCGGTTATGCAATCGACGCCGGCAAGCGCTAGGTTCGGAACAAGCCGCCTTCATTCAAAGTCAATTGCAGCTCCGCTGCCCTTTGAGGAAGGGGCTTGCTTCAGACTACATCGAAAGGAGGGAGTTGCCGCTCGACGTCTCCCGAGGGCAGCTTTCCATGCAGCCAGTTAAAAATTCGTACACTCGTATTTGAGATGCATTCAAAGCGTTTTCCAAAATTTAGAGCTGGTAGCTTTTGCGCAGCGGTCCCGGATTGCCGCAGAAAGTGAGGTATGCACGTGCATTAGGCATCGGGCCTGTGTAAGAAACAAGAGGGAAGGTCGGAGCGAGTTTTCGCCGGGAACCAAACAAATGGATATAGGGTAGACCTATCTGAACGGGAGTTGAGGTAGAACTGACTGTACGTGGGTGCACAAGGTGAACAGTCGAGAGATCTGAGCAAGATGCATACTTACATAGATCTAAGATCAGCGGACATCTAATCGCGAATAGATAGAGGGCGTCGGCGTCGCTCGAACCGATTCCTCTCCTCAGCTATCATATCCTCAGGGCATCGACATAAACAATGTAAGCTAGCAGATGCCAAAATTGCGAAAGGCTGCTACATTTGTTTCCCACACTCGACTGAATTGTCGCTGACTGTTCTTTTGCCAGCACAGCGCCGCCGTTCGCGGTCCACATCCACACCGCCCAGCGGCGCCTTCATCCAGCCCGACTCCCTGCACCAGTCTCGCCCTCCTTCCCGCCTCCGCACCATCTCTTCTGCCTCTGGTCAGGCTTTTCGTGCCGCCATCTATCGGTAACCACGATGCTGACAGTGGACACTCAACACGCTGTACGCCGCAGTGACACTGACATCACTGCAGGCTAGTAGCGCGGTCTTGGTGCTCTCAACTGTGTATTCCCTCCATCCCGATGCCCATTCGCAGCCTTGCTCTCCTGGACACGCTTCAGTACTCCTTAGCCTTCAGAGCTTTGTGGTATTGCAAAGATAATGTGCTCCGAGTCGTGATAGTTCGTCGCCGCTGAATTGGTTTCCACGCTATGTTTAATATTCACCAGCTCATAGCTCAATATATCCAGTCACTCTCGCCCATCTATGACTGAAGTCAACAAGGAGATGGGCGAAGCCGATGTTAAGTGCAGCGACGCGCTTCTGACGGGCGACTGATTTGCGTCACGGGACCTTAGCTCTCGCATGCCAATGCGACCTCCGACCGCGCGCAGGGCACCAGAACACTGCGAAAAGCTCTGGAGTTGAAGATAAATACAGCATCTGATGATTGAGCACCGGCACAGCTCACACACGGTCGACACCGAACTTTCAGACTCGTATTTCGTATAAATGCAGTACTCCCACTTGGTAGCAATGCAGACACAATACACATCACACCGCTGCCTGGTAAAATAGGTGAATGGCTTCCAATCAATCGAAAGTATATCTGTGCGAAGTAACAAGGAGATCGGAGGCAGTATGAGTGAACGGGAAGGTCCTGAGCAACTCCATCAAAATCCGGTAGTCTGCGGCAAGCCCCTTCAGAGAAGGGGCCGCGGCACGCGGCCCGCTGATCCGAGCCTAGGCAAGCGCCCCCTCCATCTTCTCCTCGTCTTCATCGTCGTCGGCCACAGCGGCGGGCTCATTCAATGGCAGCCGCCTGTCTCAGTCAGGTAGGAGGTATACCTTGGTGGCATCGGCAGCCGGCAAGTACACCCGGCATGAATCGCGCGCGTCGAGCATGGGCACTTCAAGTTCGTGGCCGCTGTCACCGCCAACGGATACCCCCGCTCTTCGGATGGCGCGAAGACGTCCCGCGGCAATCTCGCACTACCGCCCGCCTCGCCTACGGCGTCAGCTCCTGCGTGCAGCCAGCGGCCTCTCCCGATCGTACGCAACCCAATCAGCGGATGTGCCGTACCGCGAACGGCTGGCGCTGGCGAGCCTCTATCCAACTACTCAACACTGCTGTCCCCAGGTGAGGATGCATTCCCTCTGCCTCTGTCGCTGCAGCACTGTCCATAGCACACGCAGAGACCTGCGCAGCGCTCTGAAGCACAGATCGACACACAATCGAATGGCGTGGACGCGAGCCTGGTCCCCCGCATCCCTCATCCTCCATGCGAGGATGGCTTCATCGCGATGCCCTCGCGCAGTTCGACGGTCGACAAGAAGAGTCTAGTGCCCTTTCCTCGACCGTTTAATCCCCGTCCAAGGCCGGCCCGGGTGCAAGGAGCACAGCTCCAGGCGCTGGAACAGGCCCGACGAGCCGCGCAACACGCTGCACGCGCCTAGTCCGCCGAAGCTGCCTCTCCCTTCGAAGACCTCGTCCTCTCCTTACCGCGCCTCTCTAATCTATGCCACCACACGAAGCTTTTCCGGAGCGCACGGCGAGACATCGAACGTCAGGCAAGACATCGAACGCCAGCAGGCACTGCGCCCCGGTGGAGCGCCACGCTGCACGGCAGACGGCACTCAGCAAGGTCCGGGAGATTGTTGGGCTTGAGTTGCAGCCAACAGATTGGGAATGTGCAACGAGCCCGAGGATGAATGGTGGAAGGTACAGTACCTGGGGGTGAGGACTTTGCGTGGGCCGTGGGTATTGATCAGCGGCTAGCGGCCATGGAGGACTGGAAGTAGCACGGAAGAATCTAGGGGAACGCGCACTACCTATCTGCCCTGTTACCCTGTGCAGTGTCTCTACATATTACAGTATAATTGATGAGCGCATTGAGCGCTCACTTGCACGGAAGCTGCCACAGCCTGCTCGGTGTTTTCTGGCAGGCCGCTGATGCACCTAACTTGTCCTGGTCTGTATGTAGACGTTACCGGACGGTGAGCTGCGACCCAGGTAGTACAGTATTTATGCGCAGTAAGTACTTGGCGGTCACGGTGGCAGAGAGGCGCCACCAGAAGCAAATGTACGCAAACAAGACCATACATTTATTTACTTGTGGCAGCGGCCGCCAGACCAGGACGTCGACCTTCGTCGGGCGTGTCCAGCACTGTCGACTCAGAACTTGAATTCACACCGATTCTGCTGTCCTCCGGTTCCCCTCACAGGGCCTCATCGAGTACCCTCGGCTTCCCTCGTGCTAATCCCGCCGACGTTTTCTCAATGGTGACTGCGGCTACCTTCATTGTCAGCGTTACCGGAATTCTGTCAAGGAGCGTCAAAGAGCGGAAGGCGTGGACGTGAATCGAGACGGAAGACCAGTGTGTAAGTTGCCTCCTCGGCGCTATCTCAATCTCACAACTCGGCATACAGTTGCTTTTTTGGTCAGAGCCTCACTGTACGCGCGCGCTCACCCGCGTTCACCCGCGTGTCGAAGTCAAAGCTCATATCCCACAGGCGAATCTGTGAGCATGCAACGGCGTGGAAAATTTCACTCTTTCCGCCCGTGCCATCTACCTATGTCGCCTACGACGGCGCACCGTTCGTTCACCGACATACTCATGCGGAGCATCAAAAGTGCACCTATTCAGGGGCGGACGGTCTTCCTGATACAAGCAAATATCGTCGCGAGGCACGGGCACCCTGCGATGCGGATGTGGAACCATGGTGGTGAAGCGAGCTGCGTACAATCTCCAGGCTCTCCAGGCGGCCTCGTTCTAGACATGTGCCGTCTAACAGACTGTATTGTGGAATCGACGCTCCGCCTTCCGCAGTCCTCTTATAAGTAGGCTGTGAATATAATGACACACGTTGCAGCCTTGCGTTAGCCTTGCGACTCCGATGGATGTTCTATAGACTCCACGGAAGGAGCGATGTGAGTGTGTTTCGCTGCTCATCGCGGATCCTACCAACTGCAATTGACGTCCCTTCACAGAACGGACCTCCTTCACATGCTTGAACTTAGCACTCGCAGGCTTATGGTAACCCTACCTCAGGCGACTTATGTATGGTGTTCTTATCTGTTAATTTTCGGATAGTGCCCTCGACCTCTCCACATGTTTTATGTGATGCTTCTGAGATGAGTGTAGAGGGTGTGTCCGTTTCTTCTGCGATCTGATCTCGAGTCGTACAGACGTGTGCACGGCAACGCATCCCATCCCACTCCTTTTTCGCCTCATGGCTCCTTCGACTCCGGGGACACTTCTCAAGAACATCTTTGGTGATGCTGCTGATGGAATCGGCTCTGTCGTGGAGGCCTCCAAGGCAAGGCACAGCGTCCACTGTCCTACCGATAGCTAACGAAACATTAGACGAGTAGTCTTGGGCGCATGCCCAGCCACCTTCAGACTTGCCTCGCGCCGTCCTATGGAAAGTTAAGCAAGGAGAGCATCAAATCAGTCGACGAAATATTGAAGATATTCATCGCCGTGACCTTGTGTACGCTGGAGTCTATCCCGTCCACTCGGCGGAACTGGGAGAATGTCGTAGGTGCTATGATGCAGAACGCCGCCATCGTGCCTTTCGAATGGACTACTCTGCACGCGAAGTCGCTCGCGAGGGAAGGGACAAACATCTTGAAGCGCAGTGGCTTTCCGGATTCCGTCATCGTGAGAGAGGTAAGCCATGCCCCCGTATGATGGTATTTCTGCTGAAAGATTCTCATAGGTGAATACATGGTTTGAATGTCTAATCGGCGACTCGGACGTGCTGGAGAGTACGAGAATCAACGTCGACGTCATGACTACAATCGTAGCGCAAACGGCCTCTATCATGGACTACTGCGATAGTCTGTTCTACGAGGAGCAACGCCGCGAACGTACGATGGTCGACATTTGTGTGGTGCGGTTTCCGGAAACAGACCGACCTTATTTTCAAGTGAGATTACTCCGCGATGTCAGGGTGTCAATGTCCTAATAACCTTGACTAGGTCTACCGCATCCAGCTGGTGGCCTGGTACGAGTCGAGCCGATTCCTGATGGTGCAAAAATATGGCAATGGCATCACTGGACGTGCGTACATGCTCAGCATAGGACTCACCGGCGTCGCCTTCATGCAAAATGTTTATAGATTACACGAGCCGCAAGTTCAAGCCATGCAAGTCCGTTATAGATGCTATTCCACCAGATACAAGAGTAGAAACGATCAGCCTGGCGAACAGCTTGTTCCGTTGAAGGTTGCTTCTCGAGCGCAGCTCTGCGCTCGAGCAACTCGTCGCCAGCCGACGCCCAAGATGGACCACCCGCCTTCCCCGTTCATGGAGCTTGAGCCGTTCGGCCCCGTCGGAACGATGCTGTGCCTATTCACGAGACTTATGCCACATGCCGATATCACATCGAACAGGCTATCACCGTAAATTATAAGAACAACTTGTTCACGTCGTCGATCGCCATTGCTATCGTCTCCTCCTTGAGTTTTTTGATGACGGAGCGGCGCGGCTGGAATGAGCGGCTGTTGTAAACTACGCAGGAAATGGGTGTGGAACCAGTGATCGCTTGCACAGAGCACACACCTCCGGTGATGCCGTTCCGATATTGTGTCATCAGCGCGACGCTGTTCGTCTCAGACCAAGCGTCCAACCGAATGCGGTAAACCTAGCCCACTTGAGTATATACTCAGGTACTGCAGCTCGCGCGGCAAGCTCACCTGGAAGTAAGGCCTTTCAATGTCGGGGAACCTCAGCACGCCAATGTCGACGACTGTTTTCTCCTGGCGCTCTCTTTTGAGACGGAAAGAATCGATGACCGCGCTCGACTGCGCCACAATTTTGGCCATAACATCAATGTCGATCTTCGTGGCCGCAAGCACGTCCTCATTGCTGATCAGGCTTTGAAACCACACAAGAACCTGTCGGGACTCTGTGACTTGCACCTCACCATTTCAGCGGCAACTCACCTCTTTGACGATGCGAGGGTCCACTGACCCGTCAACCTTGGCGAAGTTACTGCCCTCCTTGACCAGTACCTTGCTGTTGTAAGTCTCCAAGCCATGAGGCTCGATGGAAGGGGACTGCGTCATAGCTGCTACAACATTATCCCAGCGCCGCTCGTCAGGCGGCATTTTCTCCAATGTGCGCATAGTGGCTGCGATGAGGACCTTGAGCTCGTTGTCCATCATCTTGACGTTATCTTTGCTGAGCTTGCCAAAGCATGGCGCGAGCGTGTTATGGAGAAAATTCTCGGGCACGCCTTGAACATCGCTGGTACCTCGCGATGCTGCTTCGGGGTTCTAACGTATCGACGTCAGATCTGGGCACCAAACACGACAGCAAGCCTTGCCTCAGAAGATTCCTTGTAGGATTGCACAACAGAGTCGATCTGCTTGGCATGGTTGCCGAAGACGACACGGATACGAGGCATTGGGCAGTGGGAAGTAGGACGCGAGGGGCTAGCGCCGGAGCGCGGCAGAACGAGCAATGTTCCTCCGCTCGGTTCTGGTTCTTCTTGTGGCGGACCAACTAGTTTCCAGAGACGCTCAAAGTGAAGGGCGTCAAGATGGGGATGAATTGATTCGATTATGATGACTCCGAGGATCGTGTCCTGTGTGCACTGATATGATGAAACAGCCGCGCGCACATAGTGGTGGGCGGGCGAGGTATCGCCTGCTGAAGGCGAAGCGATCCAGCTCGACAAGTCTGTTTGGTAGCTTCTGCACATGTACGTGTGAGTATGTATCGCTGAAAACGTCAGGAAGGCCCTTACCGTGCGTCTATCGCTTTCCGTGTTCAGTTCCGTCGCGAGGATGAAAATCGTCGACGAATGGCGTGAGCTTCGGCGGTCTGGTGATGTGTGAGTTTTACGAATGGCCCCTGCATGAAGCCCACGGAATCGAGGCGGGCAAGCCATGGCCTGCATGGCCTGTCCAGATGACCTTGACAGATGACACAAACGCCGATGCCACATCGATGATGAAGTGCATAGGGGCACCGCTGCCTGCGGCAGTGCAGTTGCTGCAGGTTCATCCGTGCTTTTTCCGTAACATCCAAGAGGAAGTAGTCGGGAGGAGAGAGGAGGATGTCATCAGGAGCCACCCGGGCGGCACTTCCGGATCGTGGAGTCCTCAGAGTCAGACTTGCCCAACTCGACCTTCCTGCAACGTACACAAAATTAAACTTGACCGCCTACATCGTGTCGTAATATTGTGTCTCACCAAGCATCTAAGGCGACGTTCAGAGCACAGGAAAAAGAAAGCACCTTCAATCGAACAAGTTGTTGACCTCATTGTTCGCCTTTTCCCTCACTTCCTGTGTCATACCATCGATGATAGATTCACGCAGCTTGAACTTGTGACTGTTGTAATCTGTAGATTAGATAAAGTAAGCACTGATGTTGGTTACATTGATGGTGATTATACAGAGCAGCTACGCACACCCGGTAATGCCGTTGCAATAATTCTGCACCATCAGGACACGTTTCGACTCTGACCAAGCCGTCATCTGGATACGATAGACCTGCGAATTTCAAGATATGGCGGATTTCCAATCGCACGGCAAGCTCACCTGAAAGTAAGCTCTGTCGATGTCGGGGAACCGCAGCACGCTGATGTCGATTATATTTGGCCTTTCTTGGCGATCTTCTCCGTGGAAGAGGCTATCGAATGAACTAATAGTCGCGCCCGATTGCGCCACGATTTTCGCCATGTCGATGCTGGTGCTCTCGAGCACGTCAGAGTCGCAGCCTATAAGGCGTTCGAACCACGCCTGGGCCTGTGAGAAGTTGTGAGCGGATATGTCACGAAATAGGGCGGGACTCGCCTCTGCGACCATGGCGGAGCTCGGAGACTCGTCGAGCTTGAAGACGTTGGTGCCCTCCTTGCTCAGCATGTCCGAGTTGCGAAACTCGTTACCGAAGGGTTCGAGAATGGGGGCCTGCATCATAGCTCCTACCACATTATCCCAGCCCCGCTTGGTCGACGGGAGCTTCTCCAGAGTGCGCAGGGTCCCAGCAACCAAGATCTTGAGTGTCTCGTCGATCAATACAACATTCTCCTTATTCAACTTCCCGTAGCAGGGCGCGAGGTCGAGAAAGAGGCGTTCGTCCTTCACCACCCCGTCAGATGTGAGCAGGGCGTACAGTCAACAGAGGACCATGCCTTGGACGAGTTGAAGGACCTCACAACGGAGCCGATACCCTGCGCGACTGTGGAACCAAAGATCTTGATGAGAGAACTCCCTGGGGTTGTCATTGAGCGAGCAAACTTGTGCGATGCGCTGAGGGAAAGAGAGCGTCACTTTCCGCCTAGATAAGTGAAGTTCGCAAAGAGGCAAAACATTGACCTTGGCGCGGGCGCGTGCCGTACTAGAACGTCGTCTTTCCCACGATAGGCGCCGGTTGGGCCTCTGTCAACAGACCACCACCGCCCACGCCTCCAACCCGCTGTCATGTCCATTTTATCCATACACCACGCTTTTTTATCGGACGCCCAAGGTCGCTCGGGGTCACAATGTTTCCATCCGGGATGACGACCCGCGACTGGAGAGGTGCAAAGCCAATGCGAACGTTGTGATCTTCCGCAGCACTTGAATGCATCTGGTCTGGGAGACAATATCTCATTTTATATACCTGCCTCGTGCCCGACAAGTTCAAAAAGCAACGAGGCCTCGTCGAAGCGCCGCTCCACGCTGGGCCTCCTACCTCTCACACCCATTCCTAGAGCTTAGGTCCCCCACGACCACCCAACCATGTCGATGCCGCGCAACTCGACCAGCACCCGCATCTCCAACTCCTCGCACATGTGCCTGAATATTGACTCTTGTAGGACACTCAGCGCCATCGTGGGGAGCTGCCTTGGGACAATTCTCATCTGCATTTGGAAGGCAGTCCACCGCAATATACCGCCGCCCCAGCGACTCCGGCAATGGTGGTTACTGCGCCGCCTAGAAAGGTTCACCACGGCGGTGGAAATTTTGGTCACGACGCTGCTCGTGCCGGAGTGGGTGCTGATGACCGCGATTCGCCAGCACATGTATGCCGATTTCATTGGATCGGAGCTGGAGCGTGTCCGAGTTTCCGCGGAACAAGCATGGTTCAAGAAGAAGCGGATTTATGAAGTGAAGGTCAGAGGGGCACGAGACGGTGAGTCGCATTGACATGAGACGTTGTTTCTTTCATGAGCTCAACGGCTGCTGGCAATGACAGATGAGGGCGACCAGCCGACTGCCTCGGCAAATCCCCAAATCGCAGAGGAAACGGTGTATGGTATGGCGGGCGGCATTTGTGGTAACCCGGGAGACGCAGCGCTGCTACGTGAGTATGCGATCTCGTTCTTAATGTTTTCTTGTTTGACGCGTAGCCGGCTAGTGTCGGCAGATGGCGAAGGTGCAGAGAGCAGCATGCACGTCGTCGGTCCTTCCCAAACTGTTCCTCAAGGTGAACATTAAGGCTCGGTCTTGATGTTTGTTGTACTCACATTATCAGTAGTGCTCGTCGAAGAACAAATTGGCCGCTTGGTTGGAGGTGAAGAAGCTGCTGTGTCCGCGCGTGCTCGACACTAATGGTCACCGTAGATTGGACACGCCGCCATGGATATTTCATTCTCATGGGTGGATTTCACTTGTACGCGGCAGGGGACCCCATCCATCCTCTGTCGTTCACTGAAGTCGTCAACCTTGTGGCGATAGGCGAGCTCGTTCCGCCTACGGAAGAGGAAATCCAGGCCTTTGGCCAAGGAGACGCACTGTCGAAAGGCGTCGCCATTCTCCAGACCGTGTGGTTCATCGTCCAATTCGCAGCGCGTCGAATCTCTGGCCTCGTGGTCACAGAGCTTGAGGTTATCACGTTGGCCTACACGATGATCGCCATCGCCATGTACGTGGTCTGGTGGGACAAGCCGCAGAATGTCGGTGGTCCTCTACGCGTTGCCATGGTCGCACCCGGAGTGGTCGCGCAATCGAAAAGGGGCCCATTCTACAATGGACCCGCAGTCGGGCCCATCAATACAGGGCTTGCGTCTCTGATTGCGGTTTGCATGACCGTTTTCTTCGGTGCCGTCCACTTTCTCTCCTGGAACTCTCGTGCATTCCCAACACCTGCGGAGAGACTCGTCTGGCGCATATCGTCGGTCGTCATTGTCGCCATGCCTGTGGTGGTGCTCCTATACGAGGTCGCCAGGGTTGCGTGGAGAATTCAACTTCGAAGATCAGATGTGATGTCAAGGACAGAGCCCGTTCGAGTCGCTGGGTTACTTGGGGACATCAAGCTCGTGCAGTACTCCACACCGCTCTTCGCTGTGTACATGTTGACGAGACTTATCCTCCTGTTAGTCGCCTTGTCTAGTCTAAGGTCTTTACCTGCCGAGGCTTTCCAAACAGTCCCGTGGTCTGACATGGTCTTTCATTGGCATTAGATATTTCCCATTTCTATGCTACACAATGTACATGTACAAATCATGATGATATTCAGCTTCATCCCTCCGCCCTATGGAACTCGCGCCTGTGCTATGCAAGCGGATATCGTGTGGCAATCACAGTAGTGGCAAAGTTTATAGCCCACAACGCTTCTGCCGCGGATCACCTGTGCACTATGCGCGTCCTCCCCAAGTGCCACTGATGCCGGACCGCCAGGTCTCGTATCACGAGGTCCACCTGCACCCCACATTGGGCATTCCAGACATCTGACAGTCCTCCTTAGCTAGTACTATGCAGCTCAGCTACTTCAATTTGGATTCCTGGTACGTCGACTACGCTGAATTACTACCGGTTAATATCGTCTTGTTTACCCAGTCTACTTCACACGGCTCCCACACCTTGAAAACCTCAAGTACTTGACACTACAGTACCTGGGCCCTTGAACGTAGTCACGGCGGTGAACCGCGTATGTAGTAATTGCTGAAGGAGGTGGCAAAGGGACCCTGGGAACCGGTTTGGGAGGACCCTGAAGAGCGCGCAAACATGAACAAACTATTGACATGAAAGGCTCAGTTGTTTCCGACTACTTACAGTATACTTTATACGCTGATCCGGAGCTCATCGCCATATAACCACATTATGCCACTGCTGGCACTGGAGACGCCATGACAAGGTTCCGGTTTTGCCAAGGCCTCATGCAGGCCTCGTGGTAACACTGCATGGTTGCCCTGGCCAAGACGTGCAGGTCCGGGTGTTTCTTGTATCTATACATACTTGAGGCTGCTGACCTGGAGCGCCGCAGCGCTTCGCGTCCCACGTTGCCTTATTCTCTCACCATGGCCGCACAGAATACGGGACAGGCCCTTCGCAGTGTCTTTGGCGAGGCCGGCGACGGTGGCAGCTCTGTTGTGGAGTCCTTCGACTTCAGCAAGGTATGGCATGTCGGACAACCATTCAGCTTATATCTGACACGTGGACATCCCACCCGAACAAGGACGATCTCCATCTAAGCCTGGTGCCCTGCTTCGGCAAGCTGAACCAGGACAGCATCAAGTCGATAGACGACAGCCTGAAGGTCTTGATTGCAGGGACCATGCACCTTCTGGGGGGCATGCCCCGAGAGCAGCGGAACTGTGGCGGCGTGGTCCCAGTCATGATGCAGGCCCCATTCTGCGAGCCAGTCGAAGAAGACACCCGGAGTCCCCTAGATCTCGTCGCAAGCCATGCCACCTACCGGTCTCTAGGAGGCCGCACGCACGATCTGGAGTCCGCGACTGTAACTGAGGTGAGTCGCATAGAAAGTGACGGAATGTTCGCTCACAGGTCCTCACAGGCCATGACGGTATTCAGTCAATTGATCAATGACCGCGCTGTGGTCGACAGCACGAAGATAGACGCCAAGGTCATGGCCAACATCGTGTCGGCATTCGATTCTTTCCCTATCTCTTTACAAGAAACATCTCGCGAGAAAACAATGGTCGATATCGGCGTGCTACGGTTCCCCGACAACGAAAACCCTTACCTCCATGTGCGTTCGCTATTTTGTCATGACTTCGCTCTGGAGTCACATTCAGTTCGATTAGGTGTGTCATATCAGATTGGTGGCCCGCTACAGCGCGAAGCGTAGCTGGTTTGCGACAGAATACCACAAAGCAATTACATGTTGTGCGTGACTGCCCCCCGATGCAGGGTTACCAGCTTGACCTCCCCATCTTGTCCGCAGTTTACAGGAACCACAAGTTTAAGCCGCGCCAATCCGTCATTGATCGGATATCAGCGGCCACAAAAGAAAAAGCTATCAACGAGGCGACCAACTTATTCTCTTGAAAATGTCGTTTCATGGGCTACTCGACCGACCAGGACGGAAAGGCGGGACGAGTGGTATCTGTCCAATATCTCTGGCTACTTCTACTGGCATTATATACAGTCTCAAATTCATGGAGCAATGGCCGTGGCTCGAATCCTGGTCTTATTTCTGAACGGCGTGACAGTCATGTCACTAATCGAGCGCGCTCCAGAGCTCGCAGTCGTAACAGCAGATGTCGTTCCACAGGTTGGCGGTCATGTATAGACATGGATGCGGCTGCGGTGTCCGGGTAAATAAAGGATTTATTTTTGGGTTCTCGCTATGTTACATGCGTATATCGGTCCACTTGGTTCTGACTTCAGCCTCTCCTCGAATGTCCGGATTTCATTTCAGCCAGAATAAGATCAATGCAGTGAATAAAGCCTCACCTTGATCAAAAGAACATCTTCTCCACGTCCTTGACTGCCATCGCTATGACCTCCTTTTTGAGTTTTTTGATAACGGAGCGACGAGGCTGGAATGTGCGGCTGTTGTAAACTACGGGAATTGCGTGAAATGATTGTTCGCACATCATGGGGTTACCCACCTCCGTTGATGCCGTTCTGATACTGTGACACCGACAACGTCTCAGACCCGGTTGTCTCAGACGCCTTGAGCTTGATAGTCTCGGTCTCAGACCAAGCGCTCAACTGGATACGGTACACCTGGTCAAGAATTAAGTACTGAAGCGCTTCGGACTGCGACTTCCATGGCAAGCTCACCTGGAAGTAAGGTCTCTCGAAGTCGGGGAATCGCAGCACGCCAATGTCGACCACTGTTCTCTCCTGACGTTCTCTTTTGAGCTTGTCGAAAGAGTCGATGGCCGCGCTTGACTGCGCCACAATCTTAGCCATGACCTCGATGTCTATATTCGTGGCCGCGAGCACATTGTCGTCGCCTATTAGGCTCTTGAACCATCCATGGACCTGCGGAGAGCTTGTCAATAGACCGTCACCTTTCTTCGGCTATTAGTACTACTCACCTCTTGAACGATGTGGGGGTTCACAGACCCGTCATTTCTGGAGAAGTTGTCGCCCGCTTTGAACAGTGTCTTGCTGTTATAAACGTCCGACCCGTGAGCTTCAATGGAGGGGGACTGCTTCATAGCTGCCACAACAGTCTGCCAGCTCCGCTCGGCCGCAGGGATTTTCTCCAGAGTGCGCAGGGTCGTGGCGATAAGGACTTTGAGCGCCTCGTCCATCATCTTCACGTTGTCCTTGTTCAACTTCCCATAACTAGGCGCGAGTTTGTCATATAGGAAATCTTCTTGTACGACACTTGTTACACCGCGGGTATCCTGCCGCTTTGTCGAATGTAGAGGACAGAGACTTCAACGGCTAAACTAACCTTGGAAGAGTCCTTGTATGCCTGCACGAAAGTGTCGATTTGCTTGGCGTCTATGCCAAAGACGGTTTTGATGAGCGACTCGGACATTGAGGGCAATATAGTGGAAAGGTGAAGATACAGGCTACGACGCGCAAAGGGCTGCGCTTCTTCTTTCTTATGCGCACGACTTGTTCAGGGCCATTCTTGGGAGACGCTAGCGCTCTATGCGAGTATCGAAGGATACGAATTATCCCAGGGTCAAAAGGTCGAGACCTGCTGCAAAAAATTAAAGGCACTGAGAACACCGGCCGCGAGGACTTAGGGCCACACGTACTTACTGACTGGTGAACAAGATGATTATCCAGAGTTCGCCTGAATTATGTATGCAGGTGCTCCATACAAGGTATACGTGCGAGCGTACATCGCTGGAAACGTCAGGAAGGCATTCACTCGCGTCTATTGCTTCCCTTGTTGGGATAGATGGAAGAAGCCAATAGATGGCGCCAGGTTGTGCGGTGTGGAGATACGGTCACCGGACTTCTATGTATCACAGACATGGGTAGAGCAAGCAGCGCCAAAATTGAAGGGCTTGTCAGGTGCGTCTGATGTATCCAGTCCTGGACCAGGCTTCTTCGGAAGGGCCTTCCGCTGTAAAGCCAGTACCGATGAGCGCACGTATCCTCTCATACTCGCGGCCGGTCGGTGTTTCGTAAAACAGCATCCTCGGAAAATATCCGGCATTCTTTCAACCTATGCGAAGCTTGCAGCATCACTATTTGGCTGACGATTGGCGGTGAATGACGTACCAGGATCCCAACGAGCACTTTGTTGACAAAACGAATGCATGACTTGTCATCCATTTACCTTTTCGACTACCACAGTCAGGTCTACCGATAGCGAGTGTATATGCGGGAGTACAGTGTCAGAGTGACTGCCTCATTGTGCGCTGGTTGGATCAAAAACCGTCGACTCGGAGGTCCAATGATACGGCCGCTTGCAGCCGGCATATCATGCCGCGTCGGCCCATACATGGCCATACAGCCGCATACAGACACATACAGGAAGGCCGCAAGTTCAACGTTCAACGGTCGCTTTCTATTATCCTGCCAGCTTGCAGCCAGGAGATATGAGGGTCGTCATGCTGGCGGCCCTCGTCGGTAGGATCTATCTACAATACATGAGTCAAGTACACTGATTCGCAAGAAGCGTGGGAATTCCCCCCACACCGCACGCCGGCGCTTTACGAAGGCTTGTCTTTTGCTCGTCCACATAGCATGGAAGAACCTTACAAAACTCGGAGAATTGGCGCAGAGGCGCCGCGGAGTGTGCGGTAAGCTCATTGCACCCTTTGAGTCACCCAGTCACCTGCCATCAATATTTTGCAGTCGTCTGGTCACGACGGTATACTTAGTATTGGCGCTGCACATTGCATGTCTTGTGGCCTTCCCGACGTTTTCGGCTATGCAGACTCACACGTCACAATCACTAGTCGATTCAGCTGTCGAGCGGGGAGCGCATGAAAAAGCCAGCCACACATGGATTGTCGAACCGCGAAGACTGGATGGACGTTGCTCAGCAAATCGTGCATTCCCCGGGCCCTGCTTCCTCGACGCGGCGCAATAGGCTTATTCATATTTTATCAGGACCAGGACCAATTCATTCAACATGCGCCTTGCGCCCACGAATTTCGGTTGCTTCGAGCGTCTTTCCAAACATATTGGAGCGCATAAGAGCCGAGGACTGGTTCTAGGTTATGGCCTAGCATCCTGCGTCCCGCCTTTCCGATACAACTCTCAATGCCTACCCTACGTTCTGTCTTTGGCGATGCCAAGCAAATTGACTCCCTTGTGAAGGCCTACAGGGATTCCTCCCAGGCATGGCCCCGTTGTTTTGTCTCTCGCCCCAAACCTGACGATAGGCAGCGCAGGTGACCGGCGATGATCAAACCGAAGATACCCTCACCTACGAGCTAGCACCCTGCTACGGGACGTTGAATAAGGAGAACGTCAAGAATATGGACGAGAGGCTGAAGTTTATCATCGCTTCGACTATGCGCACATTGGAGGAGATCCCGTCGACAAAGCGGAGCTGGATCAAAGTGGTGGCAGCTATGACGCAGTCCCCTTCCATTGAGCCTTTCGATTCCGACACTTATACCAGCAAGACGTTTCCCCTGGAGAACTTCAGTTCCCGCAAAGGTGACGGGTCTGCGGATGATCACATCGTCCGACAGGTGAGTCGCAACTGAGATGACAACGTTACTACTCACGGAGATTCCAAAGGTACTTGGTTGGTTCAATGAACTAATCAACGACCCCGACGTGCTTGCGGCCACAGCAATCGACATCAACGTCATGGCTAAGATAGTGGCGCGGACAAGCACGGCAATCAACTCTTTTGACAAGTACAAAAAAGAGCGCCAAACTAGATCCGTGGTTGACATTGGTGTGCTGCGGTTCCCCGACTTTGAGAGACCTTACTTCCAGGTGAGCTATCTCATGCGAATTGCAGTCGTCCGGAGCGCTTAAGTATCCTCGACCTCACCAGGTCTACCGTATCAAATTAAACGCTTGGTCTGAGACGGAGACTATCAAGCTGAATGAGAAGGATAGATCCAAGCTGGGCCTGTATTCCGGTGCGGGATCTGTGTCACAGTATCGGAATGGCATCAGCGGAGGTATGTCCTTGCTCTGCGCATGCACCCTTCGTTCGCCCTCACGCAACTCTCCGTAGATTACAATAGCCGCAAATATCAGCCGCGTAAGGCCGTCATAGAACAAGTGAGCAAGGAGGCGATAGCGAATGCTGTGAACGAGGTGGAAAACATGTTCTCTTGAATTGAGGTGATGTTTTCTATCAGGTTCTGTGTTCTGGACGCCTCGACTGAGTATCTACACCGATAGATATCTGATACATGCTAGAGTCGAAATGCAAGGATGTTTTTCAAGAACTGAGGCGTATGTTGGCATGATGCCGTTTTGTCAACGTCTATTTCGCTGTTATCGCCAGTACTAGGAGTTATTTTTTCCTTGTTCTTGGTGGGCCGAACGTGTGAGACGGTGCACGGCCTGTCAGTGACGTTCGTCCGTGACATTGACAGATCCCAGGCAGATACATTCGGTTTGACTAATTGATGGATGTGCTTTTCGCAATGCGGAGTGGCCGCGGGTGGACAAGCTTGTGGCTGAAGAAGGGAGATACGATGGTCTGATTTGCTCGCGGGCCTGCAGTGAGGTCGGCAAGGTCCGTCCAGTAATGCGTGCGTTCGCAATGGCTGGGAGGAAGATAGTCATATTTTTGGCCGATTGGTTTATTGTAAGTTGAGGCAGCCAAGCACAAAACCGGGAGTCACAAGGCACCTCTCTTGTGCTCGCTCGCACTTCCTACATGCTCAGCGGCGCGCTGTACGGCGCCCTGACTTCTGTGTGAACGGCGTGGCAGTGCGTCTGTGAGATCACGGTGCCACACCCCCATAATTCAGAGAAGGACTTTACCTTCAGCTAAAGAGATTGTTTGTTTCGTCGATTGCTTTGGCCCTTACGTCCGCGTACATCTGGTCAATGACGTCCCGACGCGGCTTGAACTTGCGGCTATGATATTCTGCGGACATAATAGCGTCGACGCACTGCGCCGGTTGGTCCTTTCAGAACTGTGACCTACCTCCGGTGATGCTATAGCTGTCCTCGGACATAATCAAGATTCTCTTCGATGTAGATTGGGACACCAGTTTGATACCGTACACCTAATCAGAATCAGTACACACGCTCTAGGCTTCGTGCACAGCAATGCACCTGCAGGTAAGGTTTGTCGATGTCCGGGAACCGCAGCACGCCAATGTCGACCAGTGTCTTCTCGCGTTCTTCATATGTGTAGAAGAAGCTCTTGAAAGAATTGGAAGTCGCATCCATATGTAAAAACATATCGGCTATGGCCTTGATGCTGATCTTCGTGCTGTCGAGCACGTCGGGCTCGTTGATCAGGTTCGAGAACCACGTCCTGATCTATACCAATTTCCCATGAGCGGAAGCACCGTCGGCTTGTGCGCCACTCACCTGTCTGACGGTCGAAGAGTCCGGGTTCCTCGTAAGCTCGAGAATGTCGACGACCTCTTTGGTGAATTTGTCCTCATTCGCGATATCCGCGTCGAAGTGCTCGAGAATGGACGCCTGCCCTATAGCGTCTACCACATTCTCCCAGCTCCGGCGGTCCTTCGAAAGACTCGCCAGCGTGCGCATGGTCTCGGCGGTAAGAATCTTGAGGTGGTCGTCGACCGACTTGACGCTTTCTATGTTTAACTCCCCATAGGAGGGCGCGAGATCGAAATTGAGGTAGTCGTCCTTGGTGTTCTCACTGACGTTCATCTTGCACAACGTCAAATCTCGTATATCGACGTGTCAGAGTCGGCATCACTCGAGAAATGATCAATATTCACCAACTAAGCGCGTGGAAGAGTCTGCCGACAGAATCCGATGAGCAACGGCGTGATACGAATGAAAGGAAAAAGAAAAATACCTCGCTCGGTGCAAGGAAACGAGGGAGCTGATAGTGGCTGCCAGAACATTTAAGACGAGCTGAAGATCATGTGAAAGAGCGCACACTAGGATGTCAGCGAAAGGCAGCATGAACACGAATGGAGAATCGACCAGAACGGGAACAAAATAACAGGAGCAAGAAGCGCTGCGTCCCCAGGAACAGCTCACAACACTTGCCTTCGAAAAGTCGGAAGCCACCAGAATAAAGCCGACACATGCACCAAAGAGGCCGAGAAGCAGAATTTCCCCAGCGTCGTAGTAAGAGTCCACCAGAATGAAAAACAAGACGAAGTTCGATGTGACATGGCTGATGTTATGGATGGATGGCATACATGCTGAATGGAATGATTGACGCGATGCCTGACAACGCCATGGCGCACGACACTGCCGACCATTCCGTCAATGATGATGCATCTAGACAGATGTATCAGACGTCTCATAAAGCGGAAATGCCGCCAAGAGCTCCAAGAATGGCGGATTGGGACAGAGACTGGATTACCGTGAGATCAAAGGGCACCGGATAGCGTACGCAGGGCTCCTGATTAGAGGGTGGTGTTATTTATATGCAGTGAGTTCAGATGGGCTATTCTGTGTCGTCACGGTCAAGGCTCCTACGTTCCCGCAGTATATGAGGAGACTGACCTAGGCTAATCAGAAAGGGATACTGGTTCTTTCGTCGCATATTCAAAATCTGTTGCGTTTACTCAGCGTATGATCCAACTTTTGTTCATACATATCGTCTTGGTCCTGCTTGTCTATCCGCGCTCCTGCTAGCCTGTACAACTCACGGTCCAGGGACAGAACGTTACCATCGATGTCCATACCGTGATAACATGATTCTCCTTCTGCTACACGGAAGAGCCGTTAGGCATGACAACATTCTGAACAAAGGCGCCCTCACCTCGCTCCACACGCCGACGAAGCCAACATGATTCATGTGCGTGATATCTGAGCCTTGCGATGCGGGGAGGATGAAAAGTGTCAAGGAAGACACGTTAGTGGACTTTGCGGGTCTGGAGACTGAATGCAAACGACCCAACACGAAAGTGGACGCAGATTATGTCAGCAGACCCGTGGACCGCCGGGGAACTCAGCCAAATTTCGCTCCCAGCTCTAAATCCCTCCACGACTTCCCCTCCACCTCCTTACACCATTTATACAGTAATACGACTTGAGTTGAACGCGCGCCGTTGGCACGACGGCTGGAGCTGAAGGCCGCAGCTGTCGAGGACAATTTTACTCAATGAATAGCTTATTTAGATAAAAGATAATATATTGAAGTCATCAACAAACTATGTACTACGTTGTGCTAGGCTCAACTGCAACTGCCGTCTATCGGGCTGCTTGATGTCGTTCAGTCATATCTCTTTTACTACTTCTACGTGGGTGTATATACATTCTAAAATTCGCGGAGAAATCGTCCTCAAGCTCGAATCCCAGTTGCTTAGCGGCTTACATCTGAAAGGCGTGACTGCGTGGCACACTCACAGTTAAAACTCGCAAACGTAACCGCAAACAGACAGGAATATTACCTTGCCCTGGCAAGGTCTCTCACAACTCGTAATTGGCTCAGGCACATTTCACACTTCCTAATTCGTCTCCCTCTCGGATTCTTCCGGTCCGCTACGCCTTATTGTGCGCTGTCTAAGAACATATTTCTACGCTACGTGTCGCCGAATTCCCCCCCCCAAGTGGGCAAGGTAGCTGCCGCGCGCAGCGGCGCTTTTCGAGTCACAGATGTCATCGAATTACCCACCAAATGCTGCTGTCTGATGGCTAGAGAGTTACATAAAGGCCCGCCGCAGTGGTGGCACTTGCATCGGCGTGCTCTCCTGCTCATGCTTAAGCTCATATAAATACAACACCTGGGGATGTATATCCTTGTCTTTTTCGCCTAGCCGCTATTGGGCACCACAGGTACAGGTGTTTTCCCCGGGCCAGCGCCTGCGTCACCCGATGGGGATGAAACGCCATAATGGCATAAAGGCTCTTTGGGCGATGCTGCAGTTTCAATATCGGCCGAGTCAACTTGCGGAGGCGCGCGGAATGTACCTGGAAAAGTTCAATTTTTTTTCCCTTTATACGGTCTTGTGATGACTTACCAATCCTCTCCCTATTCTGCGTAGACGAGAGAAGAATTGGAGGGCGACGCTCTGAAAGCAGTGAGGCCACCGAATGAGATGCCTGTACCAGCCATTATCAGTCAGTGAGGATATTACCTCGGAGCCTAGCAGTGGGAGTCGCACCTGCAAGTAGGGTGTCACAGCATCGTCATGGACTATCGCCAAGTCGACTCTGGGATCCTGAACAAGAAGTTTGGTGGGATCACAAGCGAATTAGTAAACGGGTCTCGTACCTGCAAAATGTAGTCAAGCGCATCCACGAGCGCATTGGGTAGCGGCGACTGGGCCGATCATTAGGGTTCTAGTATGAGGTAGGCACGAGGAGGAATGACGGACCTGATCTCCACCGAGACTTTCAATAACATACTCCTTCCCGCCTAAAGAGAAGACGATGTCTGTACCTGCATTGTTCAGCGGTTGACGACGCTTCATGTGGTATCCCCGCACGAAAAGGCACTGGTTGAAGTCCGCAAAGAGGATGCTGGGGAGCCACGCAGGGTCATTAGCGGCATCCTCGGCCACCGGAGTTGAGCGGCGTTCCGTTGAGCTCCAATTGTGGACCGCGTTCTGTACATTGCTCCACTGCATACCGTCGGACTCAGATATGTCCACTTCGACCTTATCGCTGACGAATGCCTTTACAGCCCACGACTTGGCAAGATCGCAGCCCGTGACCAGCAGGATGTCTTCCATCTTGATATCATAAGGGTGGGCGTATGCCAGCCACCGATCGCAGTGCTCGGCGATGTACTCCTCGTACATGAGACTCGGACGTACATCCACGCGCTGCGCGCACTCAGGCAGAGTCAAATGCGCGCCCCGCTGCTCGGAAGTCCCAGACCGCTGCTCGGGAGTCCCAGACGGTAGCTCTCCCCCCGAAAAGAAAACTGTACTGCACAGATGTGAGCTAGCCAGCACTAGAGGTCGCCCTGCGCGAACTCACGTAGCGGGAGATCCGTCGACGGCATGAGTGTGCACGGAGGTCGAGGAGTAGGTGCCTGGCTTCAGACACTGAAGCTTGATCATGCCGACATGAATCGGGAGAGGCTTGAAGTCCTCCGGCACGTTCGAGGACTGAAATTTGTGATCCCGCGGCAAGTGTATGTTGAAGAGACGTAGAAAGCCGCCTAGAAAGAAGTAGCCAACATCACCAAGAAGGACGGGGAGCTGGCCGGCATTGGGCGCAGGTTCCCAGACAGCCTGGCCATTGCCAAAGGGGAGCAGTTCCTGCCTGTAGACGTCGTGTGCCGGTGCTGATGACATGAGGAAGAGCAGTTAATGAAGGGCACACTCAGCTACGCCAACCTTATATAGTGGGCACGCCACAATGTCGACCATTGTCTTACTTTGAGACTATGGGCTTGGTTCTTTGTGCTCACTGCTCTCGAGAATAACGTCGGACTCGTTGATCCCACGTGCTGATCTGCGCGTGAGCGGAAACGTCGTCAGCTTGTGCGTCACTCACTTGTCTAAACAACGCAGGCCCGGTGAACTTGAGCACGTCGTCACAAACGATGACGCGCAGGGCTCGGGAATGCAGCAACGCCATGAAGCTTGAGCTTGAGAGCTTGAGGCCTATGTAGTATGAGTCAATGACGAGCCTCCTAAGAGCAGATTCTATGTAGAGTAAGTAAAGAATCGACGGGTCGCTCAGGAGCTCCAGCTGATGTGGTCACGTTAGGTTTCGTGTCGGAGCTTCCCTGCTCGGAGTGCTCCGCCACCAAAACTATTATCCCACGGTGTCGCCTTGCCACCCGACGTTGGAACGCACACTCCAGTCGGCTGTGGACCTAATACTCGCTGTCACCAGCTTCACGAGGTAGGCTTTTCCTGATGTGTGGAATTTCTTGCCCATATCTGACGCGATACGGTTCCTATCTCGCAGTATCCGCACGAGCTTACATCAACGGTGAGTATCATCCGGAATCCTAACGAGCTCGAGCGGAGGCGATCGGCGGGATCGGCGGCCAGCTGAAGCACCCGACGCAGGCGGGCCTGTCGTCCATGATGCAGGGCGGGAGTGGCCTCAACGGCGCGCCGGGCGCTCATGGTGGTCCTATGCAGGACCGCGGCACACAGCCGGGGGCCACGCAGCTCCTGCGGCCCGCTCCAGAGCCGATCAATAAAGCCGAGAAGTTCATCAATGAATATCGGAGGACGTGGACGGCCAGCCAAGGTGCGTGAATTTCCAGGTTATGACTGCCATGACCGGCCGGTTGACGATGACACGTTGCTCGCTAGACTTCGATACGGTACCTACGCACCAGATCCCGGACTGCCAACGCGAACAGTACAATGACGTTCTGAGTCGGATGATCACCCAGCTGGAAAACCTCGAGAGGCATCTGCCTCTCTACCACGCCGTCGTGCGCAACGAGGATATTGTCCGGAAGCTCCTGATGATCGTGAGTTGGATGTGTTCCATCCTCGCCGCATCTCCTGATGACTTTTTATCAGAGCGTCACTGCGAAGTATCAGCACGATCAACTGTCCACGGTCAAGCCGCGTTTCATCCTAGAGCTGAATACCGTGCGGAGTATGTTCCAGCAAGTGATGAACGCCACCACCGGCTTCGGAAACGCCATGATGATAGCGAAGGCCCAGTTACGTGCCGCCCAAGCCACGCAACAGCCGCAACAGTCGCAGCAGCCCCTCCACCCGCAAAATGCGCTACCCGAACCCATTCCGCCTGCAGCCGCCCCACCCCGTCAGTCCTCTGCCTAGTTGACCGGGCAATAAGAAGGAGCCATCGACAATTCTGTCTCGACTCCAGAGACCACGACGCGGGTGGGCATCTGGAAGTACATAGACGCCGGTGCCGAGTCACGACCACGCTGTCATAGGAGCATTCGAAGATCTCTCGCGCTATCTTGTTGAGTTTTTCCCCATGATCTTCTCCGGTGTGCTTCGTGCGCCGTTGCTTATTCTGTATTTTGCTTCTCATTTCCGGCAGCCTCCGGGGTTGGTGGATTTAGTTGAAGCTGTCTTTGTTGTCCTTGTCTTAACCCCCGCCCGCCTTCAGCGTTACGCTGTTTGTGTTCAAATCTTGCTCGCGCTTTGTACTCGTATTGTTGTTGTTGGCTTGCTATCGATAACACGGTTGAAAAGGATGCTCCAAGTGTCATACTGAGATTGTCGCGAGCGCCGGTCGGTACCACCGTGCAAGCGCCGCACAAATCCATGAATAATATTGCAGATGCGCAGGTATACTAGCCCCACACGCTACTATGTTACGGCCTGCCATACGCGAGAATGAGGACATGCTCGCAATCCTCGGGTCCCACAAGGCTACCACCAAGGCCGGGCCGGCCGGAGCTACCAGTGGCATGCGTCGGGGAGTTGACGACATGTTCAATGTCTCTGCATTCGCCGCGCGTGTGGTCTCAATCGCCCAGTGCCGCAAGTTTTTCGCGGCGTACCTCGGCCGAGGAGAAGGACCTCATCACGCTCCTCAGGAAGGGCGCCACGTGATCCTCAATGAACTCGCACTCGACAATTGACCATGCGGTGAGCCTGCATTCCCGCTCATTTTCTGGTAACGTCCCGATTTCGTGTATATAGCGGACACAAAAACAGTTTCAATCTAAGTTACATGTATTAGTCTCTATAATGCAAAAATTAGGAAAGATGACTACGTCGGCGCATCGTCGTGACAACCTGACCCCAGCAGAACTAGACGCAACTTCGCGTCGTTACTGAGGGTTACCGCTGGCTTCGTCGGCCCGAAGGGGGGGATGAAATACCGACCATTCAGGCATCCCTGTAGGCAACTCAGTGGGCCATGCTTCAGCTCTAATATCGGCCGAACGCTGCAGAGGGGCGCGCAATATACCTGAGAGTAAAACAATTGTAGACACTTCTATATGTTGAACTTGTAATGACTTACCAATCGTTCCACTGTTCTGCGTAGATGTTGTGCCAGAGCAAATGATTGTAGGGGACTGGTTCGAAAGCAGTGAGGCCACCGATTGTCCAATGGGAGACTCCTGTGCCAGCTGTCAGTTACCAGGGAGAAACACTACTTCGGGGAACAGTGGGAATCCATACCTGCAGGTAGGGCGTCACAGCATCATCATGAAATATTGCCAAGTCGACAGCCTCAGAGTTCTGAACGGGATGTTTGGTGGGATCGCAACGGGATACAGCAACAGGATGACGTACGTCAAAGATGTAGTCAAATGTATGCATGAAAGCACTGGGTACCTGCGCCTGGACCGATCATTAGAACTTAGCATGACGTGGGCACGAACAGTATAGTGACGAACTTTCGCACGTCCGACCGACTCAACAACATAATCCGACCCCAGGTTTCCGGCTACCGAAGAGTCCACCCCCGAGTCTATCTCGTCTGCTCCATAACGGCGCTTCATGTGATATCCCCGCACGAAAAGGCACTGGTCGAAGCCCGGCAAGACTATGCGTGAAAGCCATGGAGGGTCGCCAACGGAATTCTTGACCACCGGGCTGTCTGGCGCTCCAATTGAGCGGCGTTCTGCCAACAATTGTGCGAGCAGAGTTGGGCCGAAAGCCTGCATCACAAACGGAGAATTCACACCATCCCACTGCACATTGGCGGACGCAGATTGGTCTCCCTGCGTGGGGAGTTTGACATAGAGGGTCTTACTCGCGTCGACCTTATTGCTGGTGAAAGCCGTTACAGCCCACGACTTGGCGAGAACGCAGCCCGTGACCAGCAGGATGTCTTCCATCCTGACATCATAAGGGCGGGCGCGTGCCAGCCACCGATCGCAGTGCTCGGCGATATAGCCCTCGTATGCCTCCTGCATGGGACCCAGACGTACGTCCACACGCTGCGCGAGCTCAGGCAGAACCAGAGTCGCGCCTCGCTGCTTGGAGGTTCTAAACGACAGCTGGGAAGCCGGACTACACAGATGTGAGCTGCTCAGCACCTACGGTTGTTGCGCTGTGTGAACTCACCTAGCGAGAGATCCGTCGGGATGCGTGTGCACCGTGACAGAGGTCGAGCAGTAGGCACCAGGCTCCAGGCACCGACTCGTGATCATGCTGTGATCAAGCGGGAGAGGCTCGAAGCCGTCCGGCATTTCTTTGGGCTGGAACCTGTGACTTTTCGGCAAGTGGATGTTGAATAGGCGTTCAAAGCAGCCTTCAAAGAAGTATCCAACGTCACCAAGTAGGACGGCAGGCCGGTCGGATTCGGACGTAGGGTCCCAGACGGCCTGGCCATGCCCATAGGAGAGCAATTCGTCCTTGTAGACGTTATATGCTGATGACATGATGAAGAGGAGATGATGAGGGGCACCACTCAGCGACACCGGCCTTATATAGGATAGGATGGGGGCAAGCCACGATGTCGACCATTGTCTTACGCTTAGACATCGGCTCTTGGTCGTTCTTTGTGCTCGCTGCTTTCGAGTATAACGTTGATCCCGCGTCCTGATCTGCGCAAATTTCCCGTAAGCGGAAACGTCGTCGTCCTGTGCGTCACTCACTTGTCTGAACAACTTAGGCCCGGTACGTCGGTAACGCGTCTTCTTATTCTATGTTTGTCCTTCAGGAGGCCTGCTCTATAATAGTTCCTACCACACCCTTGCATCTCCGATGGTTTTTCGACAGTTTCGCCAGCGTGCTGCTGCATGTGATTATTCATGCATCTAGCGCATTTATTCACCCCGTTACGAAGTGCTTCATTTTACTCGTACAAATCGTCTCTTTGTTCTGCTTGTCTTGCTCTGTGCCCGTTATGAGTTACGTTCCAGGCGCAAAAACGTTACCATCGGTGCCCTGGATCTTCTCATGATCCGCCAGGTTGGCTTGGCTTTCATACACCGTGACAACAGGAGTCTCCTTTCGCTACAAGGAAGTGAGCCACTGAGCACGAGAGCATTCTCAACAAACGTGCGCTCACCTCGCTCCATACGCCGACGAAGCCAACGTAATATATGCGCGTTACATCTGCACCTTGCGATGCGGGGATGAACAGTGTCACGGAGGACACGTTTGGGAACTTCGCTGGTCTGGAACCGTCAGCACTACGTCCAAGAACAACGCTCTGAGTGACCTCGTACTTGAGCGCATACTCGCCGACCTCTCTGCCTTGCGCGACCACAAACTCCTGCGTGGGCTCCTTCTCCATAGCGTCAGAGAAGTCCAGATTGTCCGCGTTCGCGAACTATTATGCGCTCAGCTCACAGGCGAGTACATGCTAAGGAAGCGCGCTTACCAGGGCGACTTTCGCGGGGGTCTGGTCGCCGGGCCCGGCTTTGAGCAGCAGTGACCGGAGCTTGACAGAGCCGGTGAACGGGATGCGGATGATGCTGCGGTCGCACGTCGTTCAGCACGCCACGCGCTGCCAAGGAGCGGACCAGTCGTACAGCTGGTCGTCGGCATCGGATTCAAGGTACTGCAGCACGAGAAAGTTCAGCCTTGCGCGGCATATAGCACGTGGTACTTACCACCTGCTCGTCGAGACGTTGGTGCCACGGCTTGATGACCTCGGGGCCCTCGCCCGACGCGTTGAGCGCGACGACGTTCTGTCGGTCGATGTGGACATATAGATTGTCTTGTGGCCCGCCTTCTTCGGCATGATCGTGATCATGGTCGTGGTCATCGCCGTGGCCGTGACCAGCATGGCTACCGTGGTCGTGGTTGTGCGACATTTTCTGAGAGCGAGGACGAGGAGGGACGAGGACAAGGACCTTGACCCGACGCGGAGCGCACGGCTGCTTCGGCATTCGCCGGACGGAGGCAGAATTTGCCAAAATTCGTTGAAGGCGCTTTCCTGCGCTTTCGCTCCTGCATCCACCTCTCTTCGTATCTCCCCGCCAATCTAGCAAGTGCTCTTTGTCGCGGGCATACACTATGACGCTCAACGCGATCCTCTAGGTTGACCAGGTTAGCAGACTCTTCTTCGGCCCCGCCGCCTCGTTATAGGATGCTACACAAGTAATTTGCGTTCGATTGGCGTGGACCTCACACCAAAGGGGCACAACGCCTATGTGCCCTGGGGCTCACGCTATGAGACAACCTACTCTATCTGAACTCTCTGCATGCGCGCGTCTTAATCGATGGGCTAGGCTAATATGACCGCGTTTCTCCCAGATGTTTGCGTCACACGTATCAGGCCTCCTGCAACTGAGGGTCGAGGGAATAGCTGGGGGACTTCCTCCACTGCAGGTGAGTGAGGCGTATTTTGCAGAGCGCCGTTCGCTCGCCCACTACTATGCGCGACATGTCAAAATATGTATATCCGATGCTATCCGAGTTTCAATGAAACAAATTGACTACGCTGAAGGAAGAACGAAAAGAAATGCAGAGGAAGTCTTTTTAATGGAATGTCAAAAGGATTGCCTCGGTATCGTGAATGACGACCCCAGAGCTGACGGAAACCGTCGACGTGCTCAACGTGCCCTGGACCTTCCCATCGGACGTCTCATACGTCTGCCCACCCCACGTCACACCAGATGTCGCATTCGCAGTCCTATGTAAAGCATCAAGTCAGTCACCGACGAGTCCCCACATCGCCACCATACGCACGCGATTGTAAGCCGCTTGACAGTGGCCGTCGTCGGACCCCCGCTGCCCGACGGCACCAGGGCAAGATGTACAGACTGCCGCGGCGATGCCCCGGTGAAGGCGTTAAGGTTGATGAACAACGCGCGCGCCAGACGGCTTCCCTCGAAGAACGCGTAGCCGGAGATCTGCGCGTTGCCTACGGTGAGCTGCGATGCGCTCGTCGTGCCCGAGGGTCCGATGGCCTCTGCAGCGATGACCGCTGCATAGTAGAGCGGCTGGATGTGCGGCGGCAGGGGCGTCGACAGCGTGCTGCCGTCGAGGATCGAGCGTGTCAGCGTGATGGGCTGGATCTGCATGCACCGCAACGTCAGTCGGAGCCGATCAGCGCACGGAGGGGTTAGAGCGCACGAAGTTGTACTTGTAGCCGATCCCCTCGTGGAAGTACACGCGCGTGATGCCCAGCTGGGCAGCGAACAGCGCATAGTCGAGGCCCCACAGCGCAGCGCCGGCCGTGTTGCTGACGCCGGGCGCGCCGTGGCAGGAGTAGCTGTTCGTCTCGCCGAGGATGTATTGCAGTCCCTTTGCGTGCACGGCGGAGATGTCCGCGCTGAAGGAGGAGAGGTTGCTACGGATCGTGGCTTTGGTCATGAGGTCCTGCAGGACGCCGTTATCGCCGCTGCAGAACGACCCACTGTAATGGTGCTGCGAGATCCTGTTCAAGGTCAGAAGCCGATCGTAGATGAAATAGAGGGGCATGGAAGCGCACGTTTTGATCTGTGAGCCACCTATCGAAGACAAGATACCGTTTTGAAAGATTCCTTGGGGAGAGAAACCTCCCGTGTTGTGCGACGATTCGGCGAACGCCCCTCCAATGAGCGCAACGTTGGCCTTCAGGATGGTGTTCGCCGTGGCCGTCACATTCGCGGCAAATGTGTTCCATCTGGAAGCTAGATGTGTGAAGTGTCTACCAGGAGGTACCGCTCGCGCTTACTGTGGGACGTATTGCGTGACGCTGTAGCTACTGCTTCGCGCGCCATTATTTTTGTACAGGTCGGCTTCGTTTCCGATCTCGATGGCCTCTAGCGTGACTCCCGCGTTCTTGACGGACGACGATGTGAACGCCGTCGCGATGGCCCTAGCTTCGAGGAACGCCGCCGTGATGTTCGCCTGGCCGAAATTGACCCCCCAAATGACCGGCGTGCCTGCGGAGCAAGAAGAACATATCAGTCGCGTTCATCTCACGTTGTGGAAAAGAACCGCTGTCAAGGCGGCTCTTATGCACCTGAGGGGAGCTGCGAAGCGAGTTGGTAGTACGCATTGCCAACGGTGACATTCGTTGCTTCTGGGTACGGCACGATAGTTGTGACGGCGGGGAAAACCTGCTGCACAGACTACAAACATACGTCGCTCGAGGATTGGGATACAGAGTTGATGGGCGGTTTGCTCACCTGTACAGAGGGATTGAAGTTCGTGTGGTCCTCCGAATCTGCGCCTATCCTGATCCGCGTCGGTTCACCAGACAGCTGCTTGAGATTTTGCAAGACATTGCTGAAGAATGTGTTCTTGATGCTAGCGCCGATCCAGTCAGTCCATCTGTCCTGTTCGATGGAGAAGGACACCAGGGAGCGCGAGATGGTGGGCGCTGTGGAGGGTGCGGACAGAGGCAGCGTGACGGACACCGTCTGTGCAAGAGCGCGCAGAGGGACAAAGCGAAGCCAGAGGATGAGCAGGGATGGAATGAACATCACAGCGTGCGGATGAGGACAAGCCCATAGCGTCGCCCTTTTATGAGAGTATCGAGGAGAGCATGCGGCATCACGAAGCAGCGAAAAATGCCTTGAGAATGCCAGCGCATGGCTTCTGGAAAGGCGGAGCCAAATGCAAATCGAGCTGCGTCGTGCCAAAAGCATATATCCAGTGCGTATATTTAGACATCAGGAGGCTCTTCGAGTCGACACCGTCGACAGAATCGCAGATGTCCTCAGCTGAGAAAGCAGCAGTCCTGTTCTGTCGCACATGCGGGGCGTGGTCGGGTGACGGCCGTGCGCGTGCGCCCATGTAGTTCCATTTTGAGCGCCAACAGCAGGTGGAGATGGCAGAAGTTGGAAGCGTGGCGAGCTCAGTGATCGACGGCTGCACCGCGAGAATAGGCGGCCATAGATGTTGAGACGTGTCTGAGAGTCTCCGAGGCGTACACGACCCACCAGATGAGACTCGCAAGCCAAGCTTTTCAGGTGAGTCCAGAGAGAGCTTGCATGAGGTCCCGTGCGCGACGTGTACAGCAGCAAGTCAAAATGAGATATATGTTGTCACGGAGAGCGTTCACACGAAGTGCGTTTGCATGGGAAACCGGCCACGGGATAGGATATTGTGGGAGCAGGAAGGATCTGGAGTGCGTCTGCAGAGTTGTACATGTACCGCCGGTGGACGACTCCGAGTCGGAGCCCGCGCGCGCTGAGAGTTATGTACATAAGCGCCCAATACCTTGCTCACAGCCACATATGACACGAAGTAAACCCGTCTCATATTCCATCAAATTCGCCATTGGTAATGCACTGCTGGTGAAGAGAGCATTGCCGTTGCCAAGAGAGATTTCCATTCAGTGGTAAAAGTTTGACATCAAAGTGGTTGCCATTCGCCGCTCCCAACCTGAAACCAACCTCGCGGGATACTAGATGGGCTGGCGCAACTTGCTAGCGATCTCCAATCATGGTCTGCTGTCGGCACGGGTACGTTCAGATCTTTGGCAGCGACTTCTCCAGCGCAACCATCTGGATAGTGTACTCATCCAGTTACAGGTGGATCGACGGGAACGCGGCTTATGCGTTTGATGCGACAGCACCCACCTCCTGGGCAAATGTATCTGAGACCTATTTCTTGGTCCCCTTGGCAGCAACTTGGCAATCTGGCATTATTGACCCTCGGCCACCCCGCAATATTAGTCCACGCCGTCGGTGTAGGCGGCAAGTCTCTTTCTCGTTAGAGCATTCGTTTCTCGCTCAAAAGTTGTTTCAAAGACTCGCAGGATCGATCATTCCGAGTCGGAGCGGTCTGCTACGGGCGCGCCGAGATAATGCGGCGCGTACCCGCCGCTGAAAACCTTCCCACTGCCCAGCCATCATCTTTCCCACCAGGTCGGCTCTTACAGTGCCTGAGCAGTATTGCCAGTATAAAGCAACGCCATCGCGCATATTGATGATCTAGCTTTTGCTCACCGTTCACTTCGACCCTTCCGCCACTCTTTTCTTGTTCGCTCTCGAGGTACTGGCTGCCTTGAACTTACGCCAATTTTCTATCCTTCACGACTTCTTAAACCATCATGCGCTTCTTCTCGACCGCCCTCCTCGTCGCCGCTGCTAGCCAGCTCGCCGCTCCTGCTCTTGCAGCCCCCGTTGACGATGTTGTGTGCGTTGCACTGCTGATCAATATTCATCACTAAATGCTGATACCGAGCATCATTGTACAGTGCCGTTGTACGCCGGAGTGATGTCACCATGTAAGCATATTTTATGGATATTATACCAGTGTTAACACTGTTCCGCAGGCACGCACGCTCTGGCGTTGCCGGAGAGGTCGTCGATGATGTGGCCAAGGCTGCAGAGACCACCGTCAGCAGCGCGCTGAAGAAGGGAGCGCTCTCCGGCCTCGGTACACTCCTTGGCGGCACCTTCATCGGCAAGCTTTTAGGCGGCAGCAGCGACAGCAAGTAAGTCATTATGCATCTATACGTATTCCTGATTTTTGATCTCATAACTTCGGCGCAGCGCGTCGTCCCGCGCTTTCGAGTACGATGCCGAACTGTACAAGCGCTACAATCTGTAAGCACGACCACCCAGAGAGGGGAATAGCGCTCACATGAATTGCAGCTATCCTCGCTCTGGTGTTGCAGGCGAGGTAGTCGACGATGTGGCCAAGGCTGCAGAGACCACCGTCAGCAGCGCGCTGAAGAAGGGGGCTCTGTCCGGCCTCGGCACGCTCCTTGGCGGTACCTTCATCGGCAAGCTATTAGGGGGCGGCAGCGACAGCAAGTGAGTCTACTTGAGATCTATGCATACTCCTGGTTTGTGGTCTAATCAGTTCGGTCCAGCGCGTCGACCCGCGCCTTCGAGTATGATGCCGAATTGTACAAGCGCTACAATCTGTAAGCACGACCACTCAGAGAGGGGAAGAGCGCTCACATGGATTGCAGCTATCCTCGCTCTGGTGTTGCAGGTGAGGTAGTTGACGATGTGGCCAAGGCTGCAGAGACCACCGTCAGCAGTGCGCTGAAGAAGGGGGCTCTGTCCGGCCTCGGCACGCTCCTTGGTGGTACCTTCATCGGAAAGCTTTTAGGGGGCGGCAGTGACAGCAAGTGAGTCATTTTGAGATCAATACATACTCCTGGTTTGTGGTCTAATCATTTCGGTCCAGCGCAACTACCCGCGCCTTCGAGTATGATGCGGAGCTGTACAAGCGCTACAATCTGTGAGCACGACGCATGCTCGCAGTGAATGAGTGCTAACACATTGTCGCAGCTATCCTCGCTCTGGTGTTGCAGGCGAGGTGGTTGACGATGTGGCCAAGGCTGCAGAGACCACCGTCAGCAGCGCGCTGAAGAAGGGGGCTCTGTCCGGCCTGGGCACTCTCCTAGGCGGCACCTTCATCGGCAAGCTCCTCGGTGGCGGCAGCGACAGCAAGTGCGTTTGCTTCGCTACAACTCATGATTCGTGAGCTAATCGTGATCCTTCCGACGCAGCGCGACGTCCCGTGGCTACGACGACTCAGAGCTGTATGCGCGCTCCTCTCTCAAGCTGTACGTACCTTTCACATTATGCACCGCTGTTTCTGACATGGCTTGTTTAGCACCACGCCGCTTGTATTTGAGCGTGATTATTAGACCTGTACAATCATGTGGAAAATGGGGGTGTCTTGGGACAAATCGTGTCGGAGAGGATAATTCTGGTATAAGACATTTAGTCTGCCATGATCAATTATGGCCCATGTATCAGAGTGAATAATACAAGGCGGACTGTTGTTCAAACTGCTGCGTGTCTGTGCCCAGTGTGAGGTTGATGGCCAAAATACTTATATCGTCTGTAGTTCAAACTCTTGTGATTGTTCTTACTGTATCTCTCCTGCGCGCATAACCGATGGGCAAGTTTGCGACTGACAGTCGTCTTTGGCCAATCCTCTCGAATCTTCCTCAACCGAAGTCGAATGGCTATCGAGCCTGCAGCGCACTTGGAGGACTAGTAGGGCCTTCCCGAGGCCATCCGAGGCAGTCCGATTGACAGTAAGTGACCAATAAGTACGAGGCGAAGGTTCTGTCGTACTGCTGCGCGCCTTTCAAGGACTTCGGGATCTGTGTCCGTACGGCTCCGACGTACAGCAACTTAGAGCCTAACGCAAGGACCATGAGCGCTGGCATCCGGCCATGTATGTATTGCGCTCGAAAATGGCTCTCTGCAACTCCTGCAGTAAGCAACTGGCCAAGGGAGCCATGAGCCTCAGACGGGGACCCATTGAGGCCTTGCGCAGATCTCCCGTATTCCACTCACACAAAGAGCGTCAAAGTGTGGTTCAAACATGCTCACCAACGAGAGGAAGGTGAACTCTCAGACACAGCATTCACCCCGCTCTCATGGTGGGCAGTGAGATTGAAACGCAAGTGGGACTGCACGCCATCCCACGATTCATGTAATACATACATAAGTGTACATTTTCATCGGGTTTGCAGGGTCCTCCCACTGCAAGATCAGGCGTCAGACGAGTCCAACAACAGAAATGGGGCAAACGCACGTCACTGTCTTGCGCTCGGTCGAGGTCGCTACCTCCGTCTTCGCTCTGTTCAGGACCTTCTGGAACTCCGACACGCGGTGACGCATTCGCGACTGCATATACGCTTTGGAGCACTTGATGTGGTAGTGGAGGTAGTCGCGGAAGAGTTCGATATGCGAGATCGTGCCCGCCGCGACGGTGGGGTTGTTGAAGTGGCGGGGGAACAGAACGAACGTGACGTAGCCGATATCGTCTGAGTCGCGCAGGCCTGGTACGTGACGAATCTCCAGAGGCGGGTCGCGGTTGGTATACAAAACCTGGGGGGCATTTTGAATCGTCGGAAGGCGGCGTGCATCAACGAATTCCTGGCGGTGAGGTTAGTGGCTGAGGGGGACGCAACGCGTGCACACGCACTTGCAGGAAAACCTTCCCGAAAATGCGATCAGTCTCTTCGCGGAAGACGGTGGAGAAGATGACGGTGACGCGGTCATGCGCGGCCTGGATGTAGATCGCCTCCTCGTCTCGGTAGTGGATTGCTGTCAGCTCTCCCTGCCCATCGCCCGCTGACTCGAGCTCCTTCTGCTTCGTGAAAGCACGTTCGAAGGGCGCAGCAAGCGCGTTGCGTTTCAGCAGCGCGATTGTTTTCACGAAGTTGTCACGCTCCTCTGCGTGGATGTCGGTCGATATAGACGATCGCGACAGAGTGGGAACTCACCGCCTTCCGGAGGCGCGGTGTCGAGGTCAATCACGAGGCTGACGTTGTACTCGGGCTCGGGCTGCGCCTGCACCAGGGAGCCGTACTCGCGCTGCAGGACCTCCTGGGCACCGTAGCGCACGAGCTCGTCCCAGCAGCGGATGTGCATGGAGAGCAGCAACGCACTCTTGCGTTCCGGGGTGGAGAGATGGAACCGGACGCCGTCGAAGTCTACGAACTGGACATCGAGGGAGGAAGGTCTACGAAACGGGGATTAGATCTGCGCGCTGCGGACTGGGCACGATCAAGCTGACTTTGTGAACTTCTCGGCCAGGGTCGTCTGGATGATATAGTTGTGAGGCTAGCGGTGACATGTAAGCCGTATATTGACCCAGGAGCTGGACGTTTGCGCACCTCGAGGAGAATCATGGTGGACGGATGGAGACTGGCCGTGCTGCAGTGCGCGATGCCGCCGAGTCCCGATAAGTCCACGGCAAGCGGCCAAATAAGCGTAAGCAGAGAGAACTTCCCCGCTCCCAGCACACTCAGCCAAAAAGCATCGGTTACCAACCGCCGACACTCTTCAAAATGCGTGCGTACTCTCCCCTGTACAGCTGGGAATCTACTGATGATTTTCTGTGTCTTTTCAGCTCCCAAAAAAGCTCAAAAAATGTCTCTCAATGAATTCCTGGGTGATAGTGGTGAGTGTCCCGCCAATTTTTCGTGATACAAGACTCAAGCATTCGTGCTCGCAGCCCTGGGTTCTTGGGCAGATGAAATGGACTCCCTTCCGACCGCGCGTGAGTCGCTTCCAAAAATCTGTGAGGTCATACCGCCTACCTGACTTCTTCCTCAGCCGCTGCCAGGGGAGATGACGATCGCGGTGACCGCAGAGGCAGGGACGATTTCCTGTCGTCCAGGCGTCAGTGTCATGTTCATTCCCTGTGAAGCGTATTCCAGTTTATTGATCCCTCGTGTGTCCGCTAGCGGACCGACAGGCGTATCCCCCTCGAGAGGACCTCCCTCTGCCCACCCAGGCGCCCTACACGGCATTCGTCGGAAATCTGGCGTTCGATCTTACTGAGGGAGATTTGGAAAGCTTTTTCGCTGGCTCAAAGGTATGTTGCTCTTATTCACAATGTCATCTAAGCGCCTTGTCGACTTGATCTCCCTCATCTTCCAGGTGAAGTCGGTCAAGGTCATTAAAGATAGGGATGAACGCCCCAAAGGCTTTGGCTATGTGGAGTTTGAAGATCTGGATGATTTGAAAGGTGCCTTGGCGCTGAGTGGCTCTGTGAGTACTAGCTTATAATGCGGCGCTGAGTGGTGACTTCTGACGATCCGAGAAAGTCTTTATCAGGACGGACTGTCAGAGTCAGTGTTGCGGAACCACGTAAGTTCATCATATCATGTCTATTCAGGAACTTGACACGTCCTGGTGTATAGCAAAGGAGCGTGGTGGCTTCGGAGGAGGTTTCGGGGCGGACGATTCAAAGTTCGATGGTGAATGGAGGCGGCAGGGCCCTCTTCCCGACCTGCCCGAGCGCGACTCGTCTCGCAGACGCTTCGACGGACCCCCGGCTGGAGATCGCGGTGAGCGGGCGCCCGCAAATGTTTCAGACTCCATCAGCGACTGGCGTTCCAGCAAGCCCCGGGCACCCCCGCCAGAAGCTGAACCTCCCCGACGCAAAGGCACTGGCTTCTTCGCGTCGGAAAATGCTGGCGCCGCGGATAGGGAGGATACCTGGACAAAAGGCTCGAAGTTCAAGCCGAGCACCGACGAAGACGGACCATCAGGCCGGAAGTTCGGTGGTGGATTCAGGGCGCGGGGGGACATGGGCCCGCCGTCGGAGAGCGGTCCTGACAATGAGGGCGATTGGCGGTCGGCACCGCGCCCTGGCTTTGCCTCGCGGTCGAGTACCTCCCGTATGTCTCTCTCAGGCGCAGTCGATTCACACACTCATTTGCGTTGCCTGCAGCGAATTCATCAACCCCTCCCACACCTCAACTAGCTCGGCGTAAGCTTGAGCTTCTTCCCAGGTCCGGAAATAACTCTGGCACGCCGTCGCCTCTCGCCTCGCCCAAGATGCAGAGCAGCGCGGCCACCAGCTCAGTGCGGTCAAATCCCTTTGGCGCCGCGAAGTACGTCTCCTGCCATGCGTTTCGGTTCACGGGCTGATGAAGTTCATACTCTTCTCTCTTTCCCATCGTCGCTTAGGCCCGTCGACGTGTCTGCGAAAGAAAAGGAGGTCGCCTCGCGCCTCGAGAAGGAGCGCGAATCCGCGAAGGAGCGCTTCGGCCAGCACAGCATGTCGCGCAACTCCTCCCGCACGGGCTCGGACCGCAATGCGTCCGCGCGTACTCCCCCCGCCAGCGCGGGCGCCACGTCCGTCCCGCCATCACCCAGAGCACAGAATGCGCCCCCGGCGAATGTGCGCCCCACGTTCAGCTTCGCCGCTGCCGCGAGTGCGAAGAAAGTGGGCGGTGTGGACGACGTCAGCGAGGAGCCGGACGCGCCCAAGGTAGAGGACGTGACTGCGGCTGTCGGCGAGGTCACTATCTGAATATTTGCAAACCCGCTCACGCTGCTATTTTCGTTGCCTATATTATCTCTTTTTGGTTCTTGCAGTTGCTATCAAGTTCGCGCATCCGGCGCTCTGCTTATGATAACCTAAGACCCAGGACTGTTTGTCGTACTACGCCCCCGCTATCGGTTCTGACATGTACCATGCTTTTCAAGTACGCTACATTACCTCCCTTACGTCGTAGCGCACCACGTGTTGTTAGAGAAGAAGAAGTCAAGTTCATCAATATCACTAACGAACTCTTTCACGCGCGCATGTTAGACATCGAAACCTCATCGACGGCCCTGGTGCAACTCTGGGTCGACAAATTTCATCCTCCCGCGGCCTACAATGCGGTGAGCATGAAACAAACGCATCACTGCCAGACGACGCCTACCTTTGAATCGGACACCATTATTGCTTGCATCTGCCTCTTCCTGTGCCAGCTTGCTGAGACGTTCCAGCTCCCGCCGGCGCGCCGCCTCGATGCGCTCATTTTCCTCCCGCTCGAGCCGGGCGTCATACTCCTCCTCCGTCTCCTTTCTCGGTTCCTTCGAAGCGTCGTCGCGTGCGGGAGATGCCGCCGGGGAAGGCGACGCGACCTTGTCCTTTCGCTTCTTGTGCTTGTGCTTGCGCTTCCGGTCCCTGCGCTCGTCGTCGTCATCCGGGGAGCGCGAGCGGTGCCGCCGTTTGTGCCGCTTGCGCTCGCGCTCGTCGTCGCTCTCAGACGCCGAGGCTGCGGCTTCCTTGCTCGCTGCACGCGCGAGCGTCAATGAAAGAAGTGCGCAGGGGTCGAGAAGGCTCACGTGGTGGTGTGCTGGCTTGCTTCTTGCGAAGTTCGAGTTCGCCGCAGTTGGCGATCGTGATGGGCAGGCTGGGGCGGTTCTTCTCGCCCGTTGGCACGCTGGCGATTTTGCGTATGACCTCTTCGTAACCGCGAATCACACGGCCGAATACGACGTGCTTGCCTGAAGTATTGATTTCAGCAAAGGAGAGCGATGAAATGAGAGTGGCTTACCATTCAGATGAGGGCAGCTCCGGAGGGTGACGAAGAATTGGGAGCCGTTGGTGTCCGGGCCCTTGTTGGCCATGCAGAGCAGGCTGGTAAAAAGAGGCGTTGAAAGGAAACATCTGGCGGAGTAATCAAGCGAACTCACCCTTCCTCGTCCAGAGGCCGCGTGAGGTCCTCATCCGGGAACGTGCCACCATAGATCGACTCTCCTCCAGTGCCATTGTGTGTCGTGAAGTCTAAACTGGCGCAACGACTTCAGATTCATCAAATCTTGACTGTCTTGTTCGAAACGCACCACCGCCTTGGATCATAAAATTGGGAATGGTCCGGTGGATGATGCTATTTTTTATAGTATAACGGAAGCTGAGACAGTGGCGAGACGCCCTTCTCGCCCGTGCATAGCACGCGAAAGCTGCGGAGAGCATGGTGAGTCCGATGTACGCGCTATTAGACAAGTATTGAGTCACTTTTCCGAGGTCTTCGGTGCGGTGTCGTTGTAGAGCTCGAAGATCACCCTGCGCAGAGAAAGGTGAGTATGCATTGGAAAAGTTGAGAGGTGTCGCGTACCTGCCCACGGGGGTGCCGTCGACGGCGAAGTCCATAAAGACCCTGGAGCGCACCATGATGGCGAGCAGGTGGCGAGGGCAGCGGAGGAAGACGCGAAGAACGTGTTGACGTCGGCAGAGCCTGAGAGCGCTGAGCGGGTTTGAATGGAAAAGGCAGGCCTAACCCAAGGTCAGGGTACATGTAATGATGGCTACTTTCGCATTTAGACATGTGTTCCTGAGCCGTTGAAAGTGCCGCCTGCTCCCTCATTTTCCCTTCCCCTCCTCGACATCAAGCCCGCTCATCCGCATGACGCCCCCTTGAGCTTTCTCCTCTTCATATGCGTGAGTTTAACGCGGTCGTGTTCGGTGGTGAGTCTCCGGCACACACCCGGCTCGAGGCCCTCGCTAAACCTCCGTTTAGCCGGAGGGGTAGGCAAGTCTGCCCTCACGGTTCGCTTCATCCGCAACGAGTTTGTGGAGAACTACGACCCCACCATCGAAGGTGCGCAGCGCGCATGTCTTGCGCGACCCTTTTGCTGACCAGCGGACGCGTCCCGCAGAGGAGTATCGGCGCACGATCGATGTGGATGGCGAACTCTCTTGGGTACGTCCTCGCCTTCGGTTATCGGTCCTACCAGGCCGCCGGGCACTCCAGCACCCTCGCGCATGCCCAGGCTGCAGGGGTGCGTGCCGATGTCGCGCGTGTCTCTCCTTTGTGCGGGAGCGCAGCGTCAGCGGATGCTCACCGCCTGTGTGATCTAGCTCGAGGTCCTCGACACCGCCGGCGCAGAGCAATTCACCGCTCTCAATGAAGTTTACATCAAGGTGCGTACATCGCTGCATTTGGTTATATGTCATGGTACTGATGTTCCCCATCAGTCGGGCCGTGGGTTTATCTTGGTGTTCAGGTGGGCCGCGTGCCGCGTGCCGTATGACATTTTGATTGATAGTAGGGGCGCGGCGCAGTCTAACTCAAGAGGCCAGTCTGCAAGAAGTGGAACACCTGCGCCAGCAGATCTACCGCATCCGCGAAAACAGCGTGCGTAACAAAGCTGGCGTCGCGTCAACGAAACCTAACACCACGTCGTAGCGCGTGCCAATAGTCTTGGTGGGCACCAAGTTGGATCTGGCGAACGAGCGAGAAGTCGAGCGAGGTACGCTTGAAGACATTGCCGCCCGTTGGGGCGTCCCATTCTACGAGACCTCTGCCAAGAGGGACTGGAATGTGCACGACGTCTTCGAAGACCTGGTCCGGCAGATGCGTCTGCGCTATCCTACCGACCCACACAAGAAAAGGAAGAAACCTTGGGGCAATCACTGTCTTATAATGTAATGGTTGGCTGGCATTGTCTTGGGTTACCTTGTCACTTTTTGATTGCTTGGATACTGACACTTCGCCATACACTACATGTATCCTTCAGGAAACTAATTTGGTGCTCAGACCAGACCTTACCTACTACACTTCCGGTTACTGGTCGGCCGCACGATAGGCTCCCTGAATCTTACATATATACCACACACGCTATCCGCTAGCAGTACTGTACATACATCTCTTACACCTGCTCTACAGGACACCAAACCGAGTCTCGAGATCCTTTGCCGAATTCGGCGCCTAGTAGCAGCGTGGGAATGTTTGTCATGCGTGGCATTTTGCATCGCCGCTCTTTTTCGGACCTTTCATCTTTCCCCCATCTCTCTCTCACCTCGTTTTACGCAGCACGACGACATGGTTCGTTTCTCTCTTCTAATATCCGGTGGATGCTTACAGTTGACTGCAGAGCTCCTACGGCAACAGCAACGGCTACGGCGGCGGCGGCGGTTACGGCGGTGGTGGCTACGGCGGTGGTGGTGGCTACGGCGGTGGTGGTGGCTACGGCGGCGGAGGCTACGGCGGCGGCGGCGGATGGGGAGGCGGCGGCGGAGGCGACAGGATGTCCAGCCTTGGTGGCGGGCTGCGTACCATGGACTGGGCAACTCAAAAGTTGTCGCACTTCGAGAAAAACTTCTATGTCGAGGACAAGAAGGTCACCGCGCGGAGTGACCGCGAGATTGAGGAGTTCCGGCATACTCATGAGATCCGGGTGCGTCCGACCTAGCCGTTATCCTCTTGTTTTTATCTCACGCATAACCTTAGGTTCAAGGGCGTGGCATCCCGCGGCCAGTGACATCGTTCGATGAGGTTGGCTTCCCCCGACTACATCATGACCTCCATCAAGGCGCAGGGCTTCCCGAGTCCTACCCCCATCCAATGCCAGGCATGGCCTATGGCGCTCTCAGGTCGAGATGTCGTTGCCATCGCGCAGACTGGCAGCGGCAAGACGATATCGTTCGCTCTTCCCGCCATGCTGCATATAAATGCGTAAGCATTTCCCTTGATAGGCCACGTTCTCGCTCACACGCTTACCACACATTGACAGGCAACCTTTGTTGGCTCCTGGCGATGGTCCGATCGCGCTCGTTCTTGCACCCACCCGTGAGTTGGCCGTCCAGATTCAGCAGGAGTGCACGAAATTCGGGTATGCGATCATCATTCGCCCGTTTCCCGGCGACTCACCTCAGCTGCAGATCAAACTCGCGCATACGTAACACCGCTATCTACGGTGGTGCCCCTAAGGGTCCCCAGATTCGTGACCTTCAGCGAGGCGTCGAGATTGTCATCGCCACTCCTGGTCGCCTGATTGACATGCTTGAGACACAGAAGACCAACCTGCGTCGGGTCACGTACCTCGTTCTCGACGAGGCTGACCGCATGCTTGACATGGGTTTCGAGCCTCAAATTAGGAAGATCATAGGTCAAATTCGCCCTGATCGTCAGACCTTGATGTTCAGTGCGACGTGGCCGAAGGACGTGCAAAAGCTGGCCAATGTAAGCTTTGGGTACCGTCTCTTCCGCAGAAGTTAACATGCCATTGCAGGATTTCTTGAAAGACATGATCCAGTGCAACATCGGTTCGATGGAGCTGACTGCCAACCACAACATCAAGCAGATTGTTGAAGTTTGCAGCGACTTCGAGAAGCGCACCAAGTTGATCAAACATCTCGATCAGATCAGCGCTGAAAATGCAAAGGTCCTGATCTTTGTCGGTACAAAACGAGTCGCCGACGACATCACCAAGTACCTCCGTCAAGATGGCTGGCCTGCGCTGGCCATCCACGGAGACAAGGAACAGTGCGTCGTCAACCTTCGTCACTTACATTACATCCAAGTGCTCATGCCCTCATTAGACGTGAACGTGATTGGGTTCTGGGCGAATTCAAGGCTGGACGCTCTCCTATTCTGATCGCGACGGATGTTGCATCTCGCGGCCTCGGTACGTTTTTCTTGGCCTCACGAGCGCTCCGACCTTGTGTCGCGAAGCATGGGTAACAAACACACAGTGGGCCGCTCTCGTGCAGCGGTCCATTGCTGGTCGATGCTCCGGTGCTTTTGACGCGCTTCATCAGCCAGGTTCTAGGGTGCGCCTCCACAGCTCGACAGGCCAAGGACGACCACGCGATCGATATGCGAGGGGCTTTAAGGTCTTTTGCCCAGTCACACGCAGCCCGCCGGTTCCCTTTAGTAGGCCACGCTCTCCTGTGAGATCGCCGAAACGGGGTTCCTTCCAATGAACAGTGCTTCGTTCTTGGTTGCGGTAGTGTTCTGCCCCTCTGCTTGACTCGACTCCTGCGTGTTCAAGATCTTGCCTGTTTGAAGCCTGGATGCGACGCGCCTCGGCCCCTTTTGGGCCGAGACACCCGGACGCCAGTTGTTTGTCTTCTCTATGTCTCGCATTGTCGAGGCGCTTGTGTTTGCGTTGTGTTTGCGCGTTATTGACCATATGCGTTCGTTCTATGTCTCCGCTGCCGTTTCCGCGATTTGCCGTCTGCTACCACGCACGCCGCCTCCGTCCGTACAACAGACGTCAAGGATGTTGGCTATGTTATTGTGAGTAGCTTAATCCTTTATTCCTTGCCTTTTGCTGACGTCCTTTTAAGAATTATGACTTCCCTAACAACTGTGAGGACTACATCCATCGCATTGGTCGTACTGGGGTACGTCATCGTTCTACGCATTCCGCAGTGCAGTACTGAACTTTTTCGTCACAGCGCGCCGGGATGAAGGGGACATCCTTCACGTACTTCACCACCGACAACGCCAAGTCTGCCCGCGACCTCGTGGCCATCCTGCGGGAAGCAAAGGCCGAGGTGCCTCCTGCGCTGGAGGAGATGACGATGTTCGGCGGCGGCGGCGGACGCAGTAAGTATCCTCGATCATGTCGATGAACATTTGCTTATCTTTCTTTCAGGCCGGTACGGAGGCGGTGGTGGCGGACGTGGCGGTGGCCGTGGTGGCCGCGGTGGTGGCTATGGCGGCGGCGGCGGTTTCGGCGGCGGCGGCTACGACAGCGGCTACGGCGGCAAGAGCGACCGTTGGTAAGACAGTGCTCGCCGCCTCGGACGATGTTGTCTGCCCTTTCTCTGTCGTGTGTGTTGGCTGCCAGCTTCCATGCCGCCCATATATCTCTCGCGGTCTGAAGCTGGTGTTGTCGTTCCGTTTGTTCGTTGCTCCTTGGCATCTGGACCCTTGTCCTCCACATGGTTGGACCATACCGCTTGTTAGATTGCCCGCCGCGTTTCGTTATGCTATAGAGTAGATTCCATCGCGCTCGTCGATGTCGATGCCCATAATCTTAATACGCGCTGTGCTTGCAGGCCACCAGCTGCTGAGCCTTGTAATCCCTGTAACTGCTTCTCCGAATAGTCAGTCATATATATACACATGTGCACGCGTGTGGAAGATGGTATCAGGAAAGCTTTTCGACATTATCGTGAAACTGTCGTCTAATCATACATGCAGGATACCCATATGGTGGACAATACTACAAACTAGCCGTCCAGGGGGGACACCGCACACCAATCATAGTTGCCGTTCTGGTTCGCTCCCCACCACTGTGGGAAGAGATGCGAATTGCCCGACGCACCCTGGACCGCGAACGACAGGATGAACACCATGACCTGCGTTCCTCCATCGAGCGCCGCGCCGAGCACGTAGTTGTACTTGGCGAACCAGCGCGGGTAGCGCGTGCGGAGGTACCACTGCGAGATCCATGCGATCGCGAAGTACGACAGGATGGACGAGTTGATGCCCACACAGAGCCACCCGATGTAGTAGCAGATGATCGGCGTGTAGAGGTAGTCCGCGCGGAGCTTCGGCGCCCAGCGGTGCAGAAGCCAGAAGGGCACGGGCACGAAGAGCCCGACGACGTACGCCCAGGCCACCCACTGGTACCGCTTGCCGCTCGCAAACAGCTCGTGGCTGAGCCCACCCCATGCGATCGCCTGGGAGTTGTATTGCTGGGGCTGTTGGCCGGACCAGATGTTCGTGCCTTCGATCGACAGCAGGATTTCGCGCTGATTGTCGATGATGGAGTTCATGAGGACTGGGGGGGAGGATGAGCTCGTTGCTTGCAAACGGAACGGTAGGGTCGACTAACTGTAATTCAGAATAGATCCGAAGAGAGTTCCGATAATCTGGGCGGTAAACGCAGCGCGAGGGGCAAGCTTGGTATCTGTGAGAATAAGCCGGTTAGGCGCGGAGATGGCAATCGGTTGAGAAAGCCCACATTGTGCGATCTTCAAGTCTCGGAGGAGCAGCTGTGCTTGCGTTACTGAATCTAGTAGAATCGTTATTAGGGCGACCCGTTCAATGCTGAGAAGCGGACTTACTGTAGCTGAACAGCACGAAGTACATATTCGCCATTGGCTTTCCAGGGTGCAAGAATCCGCCGATCATCTGCACGAAAGGCTGGATGATGAACTGAAGGCCCGTCATAGCATACAAGGAGCCGAAGAACAGAATCGAGAATGTGGCCAACACGCAGGCGACAAGGAAGCCCCACCTGACAAATTATCAACGGCTGTTAGTTCAAATGTAATTCAAAGAGAGTCTTGTCCTCACCAAGGAAGCGTCGAGTCGGTCTTGTAAATAATAACGAGAGCAGTGATGATAGATGCAACCAGGGTGACGATGTACCAGCTGTTGGGTGCATCCGGATACTGTCACAGTTTCTCGTCAGGCTGAGTGGCTTGCAAGGCGCAAAACGCTCTCACCTTCAGCATCTCACGGTAGTGAGGGTCAATATCAGCATCCTCAGGAGGCACTTCCCGGACGCCTTTGTCCTGCCAGAATCGCCAATCGAACTCCGCGATCATCTTCTTGATGTTCGAGGGCCGCGCCCACATCCACGCCTGGCTGATGTCTTCCCGGTTCCAGAGAATGATGTGTGTGAATGTGGCAGCCATCCCAAGATTCGTGGTGAGCAGCTGTACGACCCATGTTGCGGCATAGAAGGGGAGGCCCTGCTCTGCGAGTAGGGTTTTGTCGACTTCGTAGTTGGAGTTCAGGATGAGCGTCTGGTCATATTCCGTGCCGTTTTCGTAGAAGAGGGTTTGAGACAGCTATAATGTATACCGCGTGAGCGACTTTGCACAACGAGAAAGAGTAAACTCACGAAGGGGAAGGTCTTGGCATCCCAGATGTTCTTATAGTATACGGCGACGAAGACAACCCTGTGAATTTGTTAAGCGGAAGATCTGGCTAAAGAGACCAGATACGCACATGCAGAGGATGTAACCGACCAGGTTGGAGAACTGTGCACGAAGGGGGATGGCGAAGGGGTTGTAGCTGCCCGCGATGTACTGCCAGTCGAAGCAAATCGACAACAGACCCAAACCTTCGTTTCCGTTGGATCCACCGAAGATGTACGTGAAGTTCACGGAGTTCTTGTTTGCCAGACAGAAGACAGAGAAACCAGTGAGCAGGGGGAAAATCCATTCCGGGAATATTTCCCAAATGAACATCCTGCACGGGCGCATCGCCACGATGTCAGTACTACGGCTACGAAGAGTACGAGAGCGTTGGGTTTACTCACAATCCAAAGGCCCAGTAGAACAGCTTCAACTTCTTCTTGTTATTCGCACCGTCCCGGAAGAAGGCATCGAACATCGACACAAGTGGCAGAACGCCTGGGTACAGCATCTTCGTTGGGTACAGCAAAATGCCTGACCATCAAAGAAGCGTCAGTTGGAACAAATGGGCGGTCAAAGGAAAGTAACGTACCACGCATCAGACCACCGAGGCCATATCCCAGGAGCTGACTCGAGAAGAGAAGGAATATCGAGGCAGCACCATTGGGAGTGATGTTGTAGTAGAGGCGCTGAACGGCCAAGACTTCGGTGCCAAGAGCTGAGTTCGCGGCAGCGCTCGACATGATGACGATGAACGCATTCTCCTTCTTGTTAAAGGGTCCCTAAATGACATTTCTCAGAACGCCGATGAATACGGGGGGAAAGGCGGGGCTTTCTCACTGGATTGAGGTAGCGGAAAATTCCTCGAGTAGGTATGGCGTACTCCATGAATATACCAAGCACATATGAGATGATGGCCAAGAACATGGTCGACACCAAGACAGTTTGCTACTCAAATCTCAGCGAAATGACTGACTTCCACAGCAAAGATAACTCACCGGCTTGAAGTAGTAGATTTCCGCTGCAGAGACACATGAGTATGGTCGAGCAGGATGACAGCAATAGTGACGAACCAAGCACGCCTCCGAAGGCGGACAGCCCGATACCCAGGAAGAAGGCCCTGAACGTCCATGGGCTGAGCGAAGGATCGTCGTCGAGGCTGATGACATGCGTGACGAGATCATGCTCGTTGTCGAGAACCTCTGAGGTATAAGAACCTGTAGGGCTCTCGGGATCCTGGTAGCCCGCCTTTTCGTTGGACGATACGGAGGGGGGATTCTTCTCGAGTGGTTGCTTCTCGCGAGTGAGAACCGGCTCGGCGGTGGTATACGGGTCCGACATCACTGACAGAGCGGGGAGTGTATGTGGGGAAGGACGTCCTCACGTTCTAACCGAGACGCACCGTGACATATAAGAATATCATGATGCGTGTGGTTCTCAGGCAACCAGAGGCAACCTCGGGAGCACACTGGACCGGGAGATAAGTCGGGGCAGGAACAAGCAAACAGCCCATGTGCAGATAGCCACTGGTTTCCTCAGAAGCACACGAACGAGGCATATTTTTAGCCTGAATGACAGATGATACACCGGAGGGGCAGCACTAAGTTCTAGCGAGCCTTGGCCAGGAGGGTGAAGATAAGGGAGGATGCCGGGTCTTGCGTCGCAAGGATACGCCGTTCTCCCTGAATTCGTTGAAGCTGTGTCGAGCGATTGCCGAGCAAAATATCACAACAGAGCGCCTAGCAGCGCTGACCGCCGTCGAGCCCATGGAGTCTTATCGCCATCAACGCGCGTGACGATAGTGGCGTAGTACACCAGCAAGCAAGAGAAGCAAGAGAGGCATGAAAGCAACCGACTCCGGTGTCTTTGACGCCAGAGTATCCGACGTGCTCCATGGTCAGCCAGAACATAAAGCCACTAGTGACGTGCGGCCTCATGCGGCACTGTTTATTTCCGGGAGGAGCATGAGGGAGCATGCGTGCGAGAAGAAGTTACTGCCAGGAACGTCGAGAAGATTTCATTGTCGAGACCGGGCGAACCTGCAAGAGCGATCGCAGCATGGCAACAGCATGGTCACCAATCTCGAGCTGTCTTCGGAAAAGCACTGGTCAAAGATAGTCTCCGTTTTCCGACCGTCACCTGGGGCGAAAGTCGTTCCAGGTCCGAAAGGTACGATTGACTCGCGAAACATGATAGATGATGCTGCCAAATTAACTGTGCGCCTCCGAGTCTGCAGCAAGCGATAGTCGAGTGATGGGAAGCGATAGAATGCTCGCATGCAAGCCGCTCGCACAAGTGGCCAGCTGAGCATGTGGACGCCTGGAGATGGAATCCTCGGACGCGACAAGGAGTAGCCGGGTCTCCGGCCTTCTCCGGCCGGCACGCAGCCACGGATCTGGCAGAGCAGGTTTTGTGCTCGATCGAGCGCGTCGGAATGACTGTCTTCCGCGCAACGGAGACTACGATCGAAAAACGATCAAGCTATAAAATTGTTCCAAGTTATTCTTGGAATCAATTTGAAGCTTCATGGGGCACATGGCCGGCATTCATCGGGCAAACACTGAAAGCTATGGTGAAGGCCATTCACGCTATAGGATACCCATCGCATCAGCAAATGTGCAGAGAAATTATGCCCGGTTGTAAGTGGTTATAACCTTCAAAAGGCGGCCCAGCGCCGCAAGATTTGGGTCTCGAATATCAGCCGGAAGACCCGGTTGCAATTACTTAACTTAAAGCCCTTATGGCTGTAACCCTCCATAAGAGTCCTAAGAGTGGCTTGTAAGCGGCTGCCAGCCACCACCAGCCTTGCGTCGCTCGTTTGCCTGCCAGCGCTGGCAACGGGTTATAAGCGACACCAGGCACGGTAAGACCCTGCAGAGTCTTCAAGGGCCTGCAGTGGTTTCAATAGATTGCGGGGCTTGCAAGGACGTCAAAGGACCAACTCCATTACTAGATAATTACATGACTCTACGTAGCAACTGATACAAAAAAAATGAGAGTGCGAGAGCCAACGAGGGTGAGAACAACACGAGAAACACGGGCACGCCAGAGCAGAACAAGAACAAGGCAACAGAAATCGCACGAGCACGGAACCACGGACCACGAAAGCGAACCTGACAGACCAGAGCACAACGCAGCCTCCAGAGGCCACAACAGCGAGCTCCGGAAGCCATGGCCTGCGTCCTCGTCATCATACCGCACCAATACGGACCTAGTCCTGGTCCGCACCGTCGCATCGTTGACGCTATTCCCAGAGCCCTTTCCCAGCTATTGCTCGCCGGGCGCTGCTCAACAAAGTATGTGTGCGTGCCGTCCGCATTCGAGCGCATGGCGACGTGCGCAGCGAGCTCCTTCGACAGCGGCATGCGCCCGTTGTCCGTGTCCGTGTGTGCCGTCAGCTGGCCGCAGAAGTCGTGCAGGAATGTGAGCGCCGTCGCTCCGTTCAGCGACTTGAAGTTGACGGTGAGTAAGGCGCGCGGTGTCCCGAAGGCGGGCGCATAGCGCGAAGCGGGCGTTCAGCAACTGGTGCAAGAATACACTATGAAGAAGGACGTACAATTTTGGCCCACAGCGCCATTGCGGCTGGAGAACGTCAGACGCGCGCGGCCCGCCTTCGAGTCGCTCACATGCGCGCACCCCGTCTGGCCGCCGGATATCTTCGATGGGCGCAAATTCTCTTCAATTGAGGGCGACAGCAGAAGCAGATCCGGGCCGAAGCGACGACCGCGACGGGCTGACGGGCGTCGATCTGAAATGCCCATCAACGCAAGTATATGCGCATATATGTACATGATATCACTCACCCAGCGCACAAGATTCGCCTTGGAAAAGTGCATGTCCTTCGTCTCCTTGGCCTTCTTGCGAAGACCCGGGAGGAGGCGCACTCTTGGAGATCCTATGGGGCGTGCGTTGTGAGCAAATTGGCAAGGTCGATAAAAGCACTCCCTTGCATCTTAACATCTTCTTTGCTCTGCTTCCGTTGACCTTGGAAACAAGGAAAACGTGGTGTTATGGGCAAGATGGCTTGGTCAGCTGGGGAATGCAGCATATATGCGGGGGGAAACCTACCCCGACTCTTGCCCTTCTTCGCAATCGCTTTGGCCCTCGTGCTCGTGCTCGGCAATGCCTTCGAGAAGGCAAAAGACGGAGATTGAGAAGAAGGTGAGTACAAAATAGAGGCGGAAGGCGATGAATAGACGTACCTGTGCGCCTTCAGCTTTGGCTCTTATAGCTCCGTACGCTGCGAGCGCGTCGTATCGAGAGTTGATGGAGTCTGTGTGAATTGTCAGCACTATACTCAGGCAATCGGGAACGGTTGGTGGCGGGGAGGAAGGCATGGTGGTGGTGAGAGGGCAAGAGAGAATGGCGCGACGGACTGGTTCGATGCTAGTTCTGCGAGATAAGAGGAAGTCAAATAGATAAGGTGCAGAGAAGGAGATAAGGGAGATAAGAAGAAAGCGCTGAAAGACGTAACACGAGCGCTTGCCATTCCGCTGTGCGGAATGGCAGGCGCCCGTTGCCGCTGTGCGGCAGTCGTGAGCATCCCCGTAGGAACAGACCCGCCACTTAGCGTGGACGTGGTGTGCGGGGCAACGTGATGGGATTGCGGTCCCGGAGAACCGTCGGCGAAACCCTGATGGGCACGCGTCAGGCCAACTCCTGAGGGACGTAAAACGGCAGGAAGGAGTACAATGTACGTAATAGAACACAGAGAATAGGACGTAGGGAGGAGAGGTGGGGCGAAAAAACGCACTGCGAGCGGGGCGTAAGAGACGACGACTAAATACAAGGAGGAGAACATACCTGCGAGCGGGGCGTAAGAGACGACGACGTCCTGCCACCGCCCGCAGGCGCGAGCTATATACGAGCTGAGAGAAAGGGAAGTAAGTATAAAGGAGCGGGCCGGCCGGAGCGCGCGTCACGTGCATCGACCCCTACTCAAACCAAGGCTTTTGACTGTAACAGTTTACTTTCACGCGCCACATCATAGCTACCACGTGACCGTCTCGACTTGTCGCGTCATTGACATCCGACTCACGCTGCTCTTCTCTCGCTCAACAGGCTGGCCCCAGCACGACATGACTCATCTCGCACCTGCTGAGCGCCAGGTGCGTCTTCATTGTTCTATTATGAAGCTATGGTTAACCCCTTTCGCTGCCACATCAGTGCGTCAGCAGCGCTGCCAGCGGTCCACGCTCGTGCGCGTGAAGATGAAGGATATACGAGCTCGCTGCTTCGCCGTCCTCCGAGTGGCTCTTCTGCTGTGATGTATGCTTGCGCCCGCACCGCACGATTCCGGTTTGTGCTCCCCGGGTTCGCGGGCTGCGTGGGCGGGCGCACCTCCTCCGCCTGCTCGCGTCTCCTGTGCCTCGCGCCGCCGCAACCACGCCACCCCGCTCCCATCGTCCTCTTCCTCGCCGCTGCTCGCACCTCTGTGATTCATACTCCGCCCGCGCTCCTCCACGGCACTCCTTGCGCTCTGCACCTTCGCCCATGCGCTACCCCCCGCGCCAACGCTTCACACTCCCCATCCCGCCGAACCACTCCAAAAACTCGGGTTCCGTGTCCGGAACGCTGAAGAAGTGCGCAAGGACGAGCGCCTGCTGTCCCTCCTGTCCCGGGCATCGCAATACGATCATGCCCGACATCCATCGTATCGCAGTGCATCGGCCTTCCCGCCGCTGTGCTCCAAAGAAGGCGCGCTCAGCTTCGGATAACCAAGCCCATGGACTATACCACGTAGCTCGCGCCGCTCAAGCTCAAAAAGCGCCCCACGCGTATTATCAGCGAGGCCAGGCGAGGCGTCTCGGCGACGGCGGCGCGCCGAGGTGGCCTGTGCCGCGGGTCAGCATGAGCGCGGCAAGCTTGAGCACATCGACACCTGTGAGGCCGGCACCGGCACCACGCCTTGCAGCTGCTCGGGCGACGTCCAACAAGAAGGTGTACGCTGCCCGTGCGGCTGCCGTCAAAGAGCACGATCTTCGCGTGAATATGTAAGTACAGTCGTTGTTTTTTAGCCACAAGCTAACCTGTACACAGGCATGCCGATCGCGATCACTTCATGCGATTGCGAGGCAACGGAATCAGCTATGCCTCAACGCGGCACCCGATTCTTCGTGCCGACGCGCACGCGGTGATGCACCAGCATGATCCATCGTCGCCAGGCAGTCAGTCAGTCAGGGGAGGACCTCGATACCGGCACCGACAACGACGAAGAAGATCCCAGCACGGACGACGACGACGACGAAGATGACGCCATAGCCGCCGCCTTTTTCGACAAACAGGACAACAGCTCATCGGGTGAGGACGGTGAGGGCGAGGGCGAGGGCGAGGGATGACACCGAAAGTGAGGAGGGCAACAGCGAGGGCGAGGCCGTCCTTGCTGTCTATGGGTGTGCTGCTTTGTAGTATAGTACTGTAATATAATACATGCTGCCCATCAGACTTGTGAGCACCTATCAGCCCTGCGTCCAATTAACAGTCCTGCGCCAGACTTGCGACGAGGCTGTAAGCATAATGCCAGCCTTGGGACCCAGCTGTACGCCCATTGCCAGCCTTGCAACCAGGCTGTAACCCGTTCGCCAGGCTGGCAACGCGCTTGTAGCGCTACGCCAGCGCTTGCAACCGCGCCACGTGGCTGGTGGCCGCTACCAGCCGCCGCAACTTTTCAGTACTTTTGCTGATGAGTCTACGGTGACATAACTGGCACACTACTGTGGTACTGCGACAGCGCTCTGTGGTTTCTGGATCCTGCCGTCACAGTTACTCGTAACTGACTGCCGGCCATGTGAACGATTCTGTAACTGTGGGTGTAAGTACTCAAGCCCTGCCCGCTTCTAACATGCCGTGATCACCTGAACCTCGACCACGACGTCTACCACAGCGATGTCCGTTACCGTGAAGAAACAGACGTTCAACGTCGGCGGCCTGGAAGTCCATGTGCACTCGAAGGCGGATCTACTCTCCAGAAAGGCGGAAGGGCCAATCGCGGCCCTTATCGCTCTTCATGGGAGAACGGGATCTTGTCGTGACTTCGATGCCACCGCTCAGGCGATGTTCAAGTGGGCGGACGACGCTGCATCATCTGGGAAAAATCACCGTGACTTTATCTTCGTGACATTCGTGAGTTTAAACATCGTATTCGGCGCACATGGGTGAATATGGGGGCAATAATGGATACGACATTGATGCCGTTATCCAGGACCAGCGCAACCATGGTGCCCGCACGGTGGACGCTTTTTCCAACGGGGGATGGGACAAGGACCAGGAGAAGCACAATCAACGCCATGCGCAAGTTGTCGTTTATTCATCTAATTCGGACTTCCACTGAAATATTACTTTTGATGCCATATAGATTGGACATGTACGCGATCCAAAGTGAGCAACCTTGCACAGCCGCCGACCCGCACGCCAAGCTGATGCATGCACGAACCTACCTACAGCTGGAACCGCGCGGGACGTGTCCTTCGTGATCGACTACCTCCCCGCGTATGTCTTCCCCAACGACGAGCGCGCCATCTCGGACTGGGCGGTCGCCGGCGTCAGCCTCGGTGGGCACGCGACCTGGCTCGCGCTTCGCAACGGTAAGCAGCGCGCACCCGCGCCCAACGATCAGAAGCAGTTATTGAGGCCGTCGTCTGCATTGCAGAGCCGCGTGTGCGCATCGGCATCCCCATCATCGGGTGCCCGGATTATCTTACGTTGATAGACCTCCGCGCCGACAACCATGGCATCCCTCTCGCACCGCCGTACATGCCGGAGTCGCTCCGCGCCATCGTTCACCGTGACGACCCCGCGTCGGCTGGGTTCCGCTCGACGAAGCCTGGGGAAAACCCGTTCTTGGGCAAGAGGATTCTGGTGCTGTCGGGGGAGGCGGATAAGCTGGTCCCGTGGGTCGCATCCAGCGACTTTGTGGAGGGGCTGGAGGTGGGAGAGGGGAGGAAGAAGGTGTTGCTCTTGAACGGGGTGAAACACGAGTACACGCCGGAGATGATACGCGAGCTGTTCGAGTTTTTCTGGGAGGAGGCGTTGGCTCTGTGACCGAGATAGGTTGACGGCGAGTGCAGTGTAATGGTTTGACAAGAATAGAATTGCCTGTGTCAATGAGCCATCGCTTCTGAGGGTCCCGCCTCTTTCTCAACGAGCGCGTCGGTGGCATCGTTGGCCGCTTCCTGCTTGAGCCGTTTCTTTAGTCGTCCCTTCGCTGATTTCGACATCTCGCGCTTCAACGGTCGCTGTGGCCTATGATATCCATCAGATATCATTATATGGCAATTTCTGGGCGAAGAGATGAGCTTACGTTGCGCCCCTTGCATCTAAGGCGGGCAGCTCCTGCCGACAGAGTGTCACCTTCAAATATGGTGACTTTTTCACAGATACACTGGAAAAGTCATAAAGCAATTATAACCAGATTCCGGACAGGATGACGAGACTCCTACTGCTTTCCATTGAGCAATTCTTCAAGAGCCTGCGCTCCGTCGTCCGCTATCTCCTCAGCTTCGGGGTGATCTTCCAGGCACCCAAGTTCGTTATACTGATAGAGTCCCAGGAGCTCCTTAGATTTCTTTGCGTCCAACGTCTTGAGATACTCTCGCTTGATGATCTCCACAACGGATATAAGGCGGGGAATCGTGGTCGTCGACACGGCCATGCTGCGCTTGCGAGTATGTTCAGCTGGCTCATTTACAGGTTCAACCACTTCCATAGTCTCTTCTGCGGGTGTCCCTCCACTTTTCGGTTTGAATGGGAGTGTGTGTAAAACGAGTGCTTTCTTTTCATTTGCCTAGGTCAAGCCTTAGCTTGCGCCTGTGTCAGAGAGGAAAGCCGACGCACCTCGAAGAACTGCAGCGCAAAGTCAACCCAGGCTTGTATTTTACCGCCTGCGGTGATGCGCATATGATGGGTATCCGGGTCGTGCTCGTCGCTCATGTTTGCGAAAGACACGCGTGTTGAAAGCGCGACTCGGACTCAACGCGCGACGCGTTCAATGACTAAGCGTTGCAACACAGGACAACAAACGCCGGAGCTAGCCGAGCCAACGAGCGGCCATTGAGCAAGACTTCTGCTCGCCGTCTTGAACGCTCAGCCCGAATCTCTTTCCCCGCCGTCCTCGCTCGCAAATAACATCAAACTGCACCTGAGGCTCGCCGTTCATTCCTTGCTTGCTGGCCGCCACGCTCACCATCCGGCGGACGCTCAGGCCTCGTCCCTGTCCGAATTGGTATCAAAATCTAACTAAAGCAGCTGCGCCTCGATGCCCCGCCGCTCTGCTCAAGCCGCCCTCGCCACTCCCGCCGCCTCAACACCCCGCAGAGATGAATCTGCACCTCTCCCCTCTGACGACCCCTTCCACGCCGAGCTCACCCTCCTCCGACGACATTGGAAGTGGGCCGCCTTCAGCCAGTTCTTCTACACCTTTTCCGTCCTCTTCGCGATGCCGGACGTGTCTATAACCGTATGTCGTGTCTTTTCGCGTCCTCGCGTCCATTTCGCCCTCTTATGCCCCGGTGGCGTCTCCCACGTACCATATGACGCGTTCTCATCCTCTTGTTCTTCCCCCAGGACATCGAGGACGACCTCACGCGTTCCACCTCTCTCGTACTTCCCCGCGTAATGCTTCGCCTGCTGCTGGCCTGCACCCAGGATCGAAAACTAACGTGAGTGGCTCATCCCGGCCATCGATCCGCACACCTCATCCCGTATCCCAATAGCCTGGACAACTGGCAGACCGTCCTGCGCAAGCAGTACTGGAGGCGAAATCCCGACCTCAACCCTATCGGGCCGGAGCCCGTCGTCCAGCTGCCTACCCCTTCTCCCGAGTCCGAGTCCGACGGCGAGCACGATGACGAGCCCAAACCGGAGCCCGAAGCCCCACCTGCAGACGCCCCTCACGACGGCCCGTCGCGTCGAAACACCCCCAGCGCGGCCGCAGAAAGCAACTTCACCGCATCTCGTGCACAGACCGTCCAACGGGAGGCGAAGACCGCGACAGCGGAACCCGTGCCCCAGAGCAGCGAAGAAAGCCGGGATTGGCTCCAGCTCCCAATGCTCGAGAAGCTGGATTCGCTCCATCTGCTCACCGAGTGGCAGTTTCATAACGTGCACCGCTTTCGCACAACCGTAAAGTCGGACGATGAGACGGCAACTTGGGTGAGTGTGCCGTGGCACGATCGCGAGCACCTTCTTACTCTGGTCCATCTCACAGCGTATCGAACCCATCGGTTACGATGCGAAGACCAACGCTTATTGGTTGATCGGTGGTGCGTCTCCCGTGTTCCTCTTGTGCCTCCTCTCTTTAACAATTCGGATCTTCGTTACAGCGGACCGCCTCTGGATCCAACGCACCGCACCGAAGCCTCCAAGAAACCACAAGCGCAAACGCCCTGCTACGAAAACCGCCCCCAAGTCCAAACGGGCCAAAGTTGTCGATTCTGACGACGCCGCTGAGGCCACTACTACATCCAAGAAGCGCAAGGCCGCTCCTGCCGCACCCAAGCAACCCCCCGCCACGCCACCCCGCACAACGCGTGGACGCCGTCAGCCCCTGCCCGCAGAAGAGACTCCGACGCCTGGCCGCGGCTCGCGCGCCGCGAAGCTGCAGGCGAACAAGAAACTCGATGCGCAAGCCAAGGAGCTCGCCGAACTCCAACGCCAAGCCACGCTGGAGAATAGGCGTCCCGGCAGGCGGGCTGCCGCGGAGTCGCCCTCGCCGCGCAAAATCACCGGGACAAGAGCGAGTGCCCGTCTCCGTGGCATGCCGCAGGAGGACGTCTGGCAGGACATACCTGATGAATGGTTGGACGACAGCGAGGACAAGATGGAGGCCGAAGCTAGCGGTTCTGGGGACCATAACGGCGACAAGGACGAGGATGTGCTGCCAAAGACGGGACTGGAGAGCGACGATGATGCCGTTAGCACGCTGACGGCACTCAGCGACGACTCGCCGCCTGCTACTACAGTAGAGCCGCCGAAAGGGCGGGCCAGCAAGGGTAAGACCACGCGGAAGTCCGCGCGAGCAAACGGCCGGTTAGCTCCCGTGAAGGAGGAGTCAGCACCTGTAGATGCGGAACCTGAGGACGTGGACTCAGAGAAGGAGGCCGAGCAGGAGTGGCGGCCCCCGGAGGATTTCGTCGAGTGGGAAACGGTGCGTTCAATTCAGGACGCCCATCACGTTTATGCTAATCTCCCGCTACTAATAGATCTGTGTCACCTTGTACGAATGGGAGCATATATGCGAGCGCTTCGAGGGTGCGACGCATTATGCTGAGAAGGCACTGTATAAGTTGTTGTCGAACCACATCGTTCCCGAGATTGTCAACGAGCTGCGGGTGAGTAAACCTCAACTCATTTAACGCGATCCCGTTCCTCAAAATCATCCAGGAAATTGACCGCAAGCGCCGTTTGGAAGAAGCAGTAACCCAGCGCAAGCGGTCTTCCCGAATCGCCGTGAAGGAGAGCGAGAAAGAGGCGGTGCGCCAGGCAGCTGTGCAGAAAGCCGAGGAAGCCGAGAAACAGGGCCGTGCGCGCAGGCTGGAGGCACGTCTGAAGCGGGAGGAGGATGAGCGGCAGAATCGTGAGACTGCACGCGAGAAGCGGAGGATGGAGCGGGAGGAGCGGGAGGAGCGGATACGGCAGAAGCGAGAGAGGGATGAAAAGTGAGTGAGCTTTGCTGGCTGATATTTGAGGTTGACTAACGGCGCTATAGTCTTTCATCGAAGGCCGACACGCCGATCGATGTAGTCGGCGATGATAAACCGTCTGCTAAGGCGCATACATCCCGCACAACTCGCAAGGCTGCGACCAAAGGTGGTAAGGCCAGTAGTTCGACAAGCGGGTCGCGAACCCCCGCGGGCGAGGACTGGATTCTAGACTGCGAGATCTGCCACCGAACCGGCATTAACGTGGTATGTCCTTAACCCGTGTCAGTCCCTCGCATGCTGAGGTGATATTGCAGACGGACTCCGCTCCTTTGCTTTGCTGCGGCAAGTGTTCGAGGTGGCAGCATATAGCATGTCATGACTACGCCGACCGCTCTGCGGGCCGCCCAAAGCGGAATTGGGATGTCGAGGAGTTCATGTGTCGCAATTGTACACTCGCCGAGCGCGGTGCTGTTCCGAGCGGCTCAATGCCCTACGCCACACGACCCACCTATCCTTCATACCCGCAACACAATATTTCAGGCCCGACACCTTACGGTGCTGTACCACCACCAGCGCCGGATCCCCGCTACGCCTCACCAATGGGGGCGCAGCCGCGGCAGTCGCTCGGCCTCACATTTTCTCATTATCAGCCCCAGCAACGAGGATTTTCTACTACGCATACATCCCAGGCGCATGCCGTCGCTGCGGCACAGGCCTATGCACCGCCGCCTAATTACGGACCTGACGCAATGAAGTCCGCGACTCAATACCCAGCACATATGCGCGCCAGCGATCAGGTCTCTCCGCCTCAGGTCCGCTGTCCTTGGACTGTATTTTCGTTGGTTTATGCTGACCGCGTTTCCAGTACGTGCCCCGGGGATATGCCACCAACGGTATCAGATGGTCACACTCTCCAGCCCCTGCCCCGCCGCAACCAACGGTGGCGCCAGGCGGCTCGAGCTGGCCCGCCCCGCCGGTCAACGGCTACATGCAGTACAGCGCGAGTGCTGAGCGCACGTCTGCGGCGCCCCCGACGTACCCGCCTGTCAACGGGCCCGGCGGCGCTCCGCCACCTGGAGACCCGTACTGGCAGAGACCACCGCACGCATACGCCCCCGCGCCTGCCCTCCCACCCATTAGCAATCAATTCCCCCCAGAGCAATATCATTATTCCATCAACGCCCCGCCCCAGCATAGAGCACCGTAATTCAGTTGCGTGGGCCGTACATACAGTGTCTTTGCACCTTCGTACTTCGTATCCTTGGTTTGTTTTACTCGGTACAGTTTGTATATACAGGCTTGTCTTTAATGTTGTCTGTACTATTGTGTGGACTGGACTGGTTGGAGCATGCGCGGCGTTGACAGCCATCGATTAGATGCGAAGTGAATGCAAGAATACACTAGAGCTACATGACGAAAGGAATAAAGATTGAGACCGTCTCAATAAACAGAGATTGCTACCGGATGTGCTCGTACATCTTGAATTTGGTATCGACGAAGGGGAAGGGATCGCCCCAAGCGGCTTGGTCCCTGTCCGAGGCGTCAGAGATGCTATTCGCTGCAGCGACATGCAAGTCCACTCACTCTATGGGGCCGAGCACACGCATTCCGCGGACGTGTGTGTCCTTCCCATTCATATGATTCGCGATGATGATTACTTGGAGGACGTATGCGTGTATGGGTTTGCTGCGGTGCCAAATAGATTAGCGTGATGTCTGCTGAAGAACAAAGGGTAGTGATACGCACAAGCCCTCCCCGTCCTCCCCAGGCTCTGCAGATACATCGAACGTGATCCACCCATCCGGCTTCTCGAGCGTCACGGCGCGCACCTCCTGGAGGTCGCCTGGGCCGGTGCCCGCACGCACGGAGAGCGCGGCGGGCGTGTACGAGTCGTCGAGTGGGAAGCTCAGAAACAGGCTGAGTTTCTGCGCCAGCCGTCAGCGCACGAGAATGCACATAGGACGAGGGGGCGCACCTGTATGGCCATTTTCCGAGGGAACTCAATCGTCACGAAGTGTGGTTGCGGGCCATCAGAACTGCGTCCGTCGGGCTCGCGTTAGGATGCGTGGAAGACCACGGCATGGGTACGCACTGCCAGAACGTCTCCGGGTCCTCATCCTGCAAGCACTCCGGTCCAAAGCCGAACTTGAACGAGGACACGGACCATTTGGCGACAGGCCCGATGTCAGGCCACGGAAGGACAGGCGGCTTCCTCCCTGCGTCGCGGCATTGCGAGGTAAATCGGTGCTTGGGAAGATGGACGCACGGGTCACGCACCTTGGTGGACTATGAAGATGCCTTCGCCGATGGAGGCGGGGACGACGATGGCAGAGTTTCCTGGTTGTGGGCCGGCGCTGGTGATCGCACTGGACATGGTGCCTCCAGGCCGCAACGCGCGCGCGTCTCTCCTTCGACTCCGACGCGTTGCGTGTCCACATTCTGCACAACTCGAACAAAGCTACTAAATTATTGATCCAATAGCTTGAAGGCTGTACGAGGATTTGTGCGTAGCACCAGATTACCGATGTCCGATGCTCAGTTCCTGATCATTTGCGACTGAAGCATGCCTGCAGACACTCTCCCTCTCGATGACTACCGGAGGTACGGGAGGCAGATGATCTTGGATGGATTTGGTCTACCAGGTAAGTCCGACTTATGCGTAGCGCATAGTGTTGCCTCAATCACCATTCTCCAGGTCAACTGAAACTGCAGAGCGCATCGGTGGCCGTCGTTGGTGCCGGCGGTCTCGGCTGTCCCGCTCTTCAGTACCTCGCGGCGGCTGGAGTCGGTGAGTGGTCCGACGACTCTCTCGAGCTCATGAGCAAACGTTTTGCAGGTCGCATAGGCATCATCGACCACGACATCGTCGAACTGTCCAACCTCCAGCGCCAGATCCTGCACAACGAAGCGCGGCTTGGTCTCCCCAAGGCCGAGTCCGCCGCACGCTCGCTGAAAGAGTTTCGTCGGTGCCCACACCCGCACCGCCGAGCCGCCCATCTCACCCTCTCCGCATAGAATCAACTCGCGCCTGCGCATCGACGCGATAGCGGAGGCGCTGACACCGGCAAATGCGCTCGCGCTCCTGCAGCCGTACGATGTCCTCCTCGACTGCACGGACAACGCGCCCACGCGCTATCTGCTGTCGGACACGGCGGTGCAGCTGGGCCGCCCGCTCGTCAGCGGCGCGGCGCAGAAGTACGAGGGCCAGATATGCACGTACAACCTCGGGGAGAGCGGGCCGTGCTATCGGTGTTTGTTCCCGAAGCCGCCAGCGGTGGAGACGACTGGGACATGCGAGGAGACAGGCATTCTCGGCGCAGTGACTGGCGTCATTGGGAATTTGCAGGCGTTGGAGGCGATCAAAATTTTGACTGGGCTGCACGGTGGGTCGGTCGCCTGTGTACTGAGGCGCGTCTGAGATTCATACAGACGGCAAGCCGACGTTGCTGATTTACTCGGCGTTGGCAATGCCACCGTTCCGGAGCATCAAGCTGAGGACACGGAAGAGGACGTGCCCGGCATGCGGGGTCGAAGGCGAGCGCGTCGGGAAGATCGAAGACATCGACTACGTGCAATTCTGTGGGGGTGCGCGTCCTGACTGGGAGGCGCAAGGCTTGATACCGGGGACATCTGCCACGCGGATACGCGCCCAGGTGTGTGACATACCCACGCATGAATGCGCTGCCCGTCTTCGGTGGCTGATTGCAACGCGCCGCAGGAGTTGCGGACGGTAATCAACGAAGAGAAAACGAAAGTCATCGACGTCCGTCCAACCACCGAGTTCGGCATCTGCCATCTGCCCAACTCTATCCGTACGCCCGGTTCCAGACGCTCTCGTGCACTGCAGTTGCTCAACTCTGACAGACGTACCTCTCAACGAACTCGTTGCGCACCCTGACGCGCTCGTTGAGGGAGACGCCGCAGCCTCTGCGACATATGTCGTTGTTTGCCGCCTGGGCAACGACTCACAGCTCGCTGCCGACGCGTTGCGGAGCGCAGGCATCGCGGCGCGCGATCTCGTTGGGGGATTGCGCGCCTGGGCGCGCGACGTTGATCCCGAGTTCCCCGTGTACTGATGCGCGTGCGAAGCAGGGAGAGGCTATGCACGCCACGTCCAAGTCATAGATCACGCCCCTCGGGCCTGCCGGTGAGAAGCGAAGGAGATGGTATCTGTACAGTTTGACGCATGTACAAGACGGGATGCTCTAAAGATACATGACGCAGATAACATGAAGACATTAATGATGCAAGTAACCAGCTTCTCAGAGATCTTGCGAGTGTCAACGACTATTTCTCTGTTCGGCATGGGAAATGGGAGGATTAGTATGGATGGAGATGCAGACAAGATCATCACGTACTCCCAAGTTTCAACCACTTTGGGACCTTCTTCTCCCCTGGTGCCGCGGACGAGGGAGAGGAAGAGCTCGGAGGGGGCCGAGATAAAGAGGACGCCGGTGATGATGACTTCTCCTTGTCATCAAAACTTGGCGGCGGTGGCAGGTCGATGGCCTGTTCCAATACGTTGGCTGCAAGAGGTGCCGGGACGTTGGAGTCTGCGGAAGCGCGGTCAGGGACCTCGGACAGTCGGTTCGAGTCATGGCTACGCACGATTCAGTGCATCGTCCTCGAACCGCAACAGCAGGACCGACGACGGAGCCAGTTGCAGCTGGGCGAGCGTCAGATCGCGCACAGCCGCATCCGACACCTTCAAATCCCGCAGTGGTGGGCTCTGCGCTGCATAGGGAGCTCGATGAGCGCCGCGATCCGTCGGGGGCGGGGAATGCAGCACGTACAGAGGATAAACTTGATCGGCTTGACGTCCTCGCGCAGCGAGCCACGCACAAACGCGTAAACCGCGCGTATCTTGCTGCTCGACGGGAAGACCTTTTCCAGCTGTGTCTGGTCATTGAAGCGCACGCGGATGGTCGTCTGGAGGGATACAGTGCGTCAGGAGGCGTGCTCAGTCGCTGGGCGGGGAGGGACGCACGTTTGGCCACCGCTCAAGCTTCGCCTTCTCCTTCTGCTCGCGCATGATGCGTGTTTGCAGGGGTGCGTTCTGTAGGGCGACTGTGCGCGCGTGGAGGGTGGCCTGTGCCACCTTCAGATCGGCCGCGGTGGGCTCGAAGTAGTCATCTGGGAGATCATCTGCTGCATTTTATCACTAACCAAGTTGATGAGAAAAGAGTTGGATGGTCTTACTGGAAGATGGAGGTGGTGCGGATGCCTTGGGAGGTCGGTAGACCTTGTAATCGACATCCGTTGCTTGGGTAGCAGCAGACGTTGTGGCTTCCGGCTGCTCTACTGGCTTCTGAGGTTCGGGTGATGCAGGGGTAGAGCCAGAGGAGGCCAAGGTGCTCATCGGTCCAATAATGTAGGGCTGGAGATGGCGTGGATAGACTCACCAAGTGACTGACAAGTTCTAGGATGGCCGCTCGAAGAGTACGCGTCCTCCATCGCTTACGTGTACGCGATGTGACAATGTCGCGAACCTTCTGGGACCTCCTCTCAAGGTGCGTATTCATCGCTATATGTCGTTCTTTAGCTATACAGTATGCAGCTCCAGATCCGAAATTCGTACTTAAGGCATACGATGTATATTATATAGGGAGCACAAAGTTCGGAATACGACGTCGGTCGGTTACTTCAACTTCAGCCACACATCGAGGTCATCCCACAACTTCTCCTTTTCCTCCCTCCACGCCTTCTTCCTCGCCTGCGCGCAGTCCTTGCAGTAGCCCAGCTTCTTTAGATCCGCGCCGATGAGCTCATCCAAGCCGAGCACCGGGTCGCCCATGTAGTCCTCGAACATGCCCCCACGTACAACGCTCGTCGTCCATCGCGCATCCATCTTAGCTGAATCTGCCGCCACACACGCCGCAGACGACGCATTGGGGCGCTTCGCCGTCTGGGTCGACGTCGAAGCCTCGCTCGGCGCCAGCTTCTCCTTCTCTTTACCTTTGCCCTCGGTCTTCACGGTGACCTCCCCATCGTCCGCGAGAAGCGGGCACTTGGGATCGGTCGGCGCGGACGCTGCCGCGCGTATCCACGCGAGGTTCAGCGCCTCGCGCGCGCGGAGCAGTCGCACGAAGTCCGCGTGAGACAGCGGGACCTGCTCCGCACCGACAATGTCCCCGTCCTCGCCGACAAGTTGCTCCTCGTCGTCGTCGTCGTCGTCGTCGTCGTCGCTAGCGACGTCGCCATCGGCGCGCTGCCCGAAGCCGGGAGTGCGCAGGAGCTCGTAGTACGCGCGCTTGAGGACGCCTGGCACGTCGCATGCGCGGGCGAGCGCGAGCGTCGCGGCTGCGTACGGGATGCCGTCCTCGCCGACCGCGGCGAGCTCGCGCGGCCACATGCCCTCGAAGTGCCGCAGTGCCCACTTGCGGAGATTGTCAAAGGACAGCGCAGTGGACGCGCGTAGGATGGACGCGAGCACAGGGAAGCGCGGTGGGTTGTCCATAAGCGTGCTGGCACACCGCGTCAGCACGGAAGGAAACGAAGTGATGAGGGACATACATCGGATCGTCGAACAAATTGAGAAGGCGCGCAAAGTCGTCTGCAGTGGTCTCTCGGACGATGTACGTCGGAATGTCTCCGGAAAGCATGACATCCGCATCTCGCATTCCGTCCCCATCGTGTTGTTCCACGACTTCGTCCACGTCGACCACCTGCGCGGCCTTGCCCTTCTGGCCAGAGAACAGCTGCGCAAAATACTTCGAGTGCTTCGCAAGGCGAGAGCGGTGCAGCTTGAATAGCGTGCGCTCGACCTGGATGATCACGCTGCCGTCCAGATGCCAGAAGTCCGGATGGCGCAGCGCAGCAGGATGGTGCTTCGGCCGTTTGGCAGGGCGTCTCACTTCGTCGGACGTGGCATCCTCCACCATGAACTCTTCCTGGAAGTCGCTCTTGCGCTTGGTGCGGGAGGGCCCTGGCGTCGGCTGGGAAAGGGACTGGAATGCGAGGCGCGGAAGTGGCTTCGCGGAGCCGGGGATGGAAATCGGGAGCTGCAGACTGAGCTTCATCGGCGTGAGTTCGTCGGGGGCCGCTGTGCCCTGAGTCTCTCTCTTGCTCTGCACATCGGGATCGGCATCTGCCTGCGCCATAGCCGTAGGTTTCAATTGATTGTTACAGCGCACGCACAGCAGCTCACATACCTTGCAGCCGAGAACATGATCTGTAAATGGTAGAATGGTCTCAAAGTTTTGCGCCGATGAAACTGCTTGCGAGTCTTCAGGCCAGCGTCCTGGTCCGCTTTCCATACACTGGCGGTCGACAACAGAGGAGGGCACGTATAGCCGGGGTGACGACGGGGCAGATATTGGAGACAGCGGAGATGATGATGAGGATGGTAGAGGTGAGGCCGAGGGCACCGAAGGGGCGTGAGTTGTCAACGTCGACTGCGGGTCCTCGAGACCCAGTCGATGCAACTTTTGTTTCTTTTTGGCTGGGGCTGGTGAGTGTATTGTCCTAACTTGAGATGAGAGTGCGAACATACTTTCTGAGTCCACAAGCCACCTGTCAATCACATCGTCTGTCGTAGCGTTCAGGTTCTCCTCGCCTGGATGGAGGTTTTCCAGCCATCTCTTGGTCTCCTCCTTCGAGGCAAAGTGGGCGGCGTTTACTCGTAGATTGCCATACTTCACATATGTCCACCCCTTTGGTACACAGTAGGACAGATAGGCGTCGTTGTGCAGAGGGTGCCGGACGTCACCGGCCTCACCGGCCTTGAGCTTGATCGACCGCCGCGTGCCAAGGAGAAAGCGCCATAGTGTCCATACACCATTGCCTTGGGACACCCAAACATTTTTGGGATGGTTGGTCTTTACCCAAACGTCACCGGCACCGCAGACTCGCGAGTCCGGTGTCAGTGAACCCCAATAGACGGCATTGTAATGTGGTTCAGGTGCGTCGCTGGTATGCATGCATCTGAACCAGTCGGCCTGGACGATGGTCCCAGGCGGAAGATCGCCAGCAGGAGATGGGGGAGTTTTCGGAGGGCCGTGTCCTGTGCGCGGCATTTACGAAGCAGTATCGGGGTCTGGTCATCCGTGGCGTAGTATTAGGGGAGCTCGAGGTTGGGCGCAGCTCGCAGGCTCAGCTTGCAGTTCACCCCGGGGAATCACCGAACGTGGGTGCGACTCGAGGGCCGGCCTTGGTAAATAGGCGCGATCTTGAGCTATCTGATGTATATGGATGCTTTCAATGTACGTATGTCTCTGAATCTGAAGGGTACTGTAGCCCGCCGAGTGGCACAGAATTATTGCTGTTTTCATAATTCATGAGACTCCGCGAAAAAAAGAAATTTGAGAGGTCCTCGACCCGCGGGCTGTGGCGCCACCGGGTGCCGCGGCTCCGCTCATGACTCCGACGCTTACACATCGCCGCCGCACTCTCGCCGCTACTTCCCACGACATCCGACGCGTCGTCGTCGTCGTGCTGACGCGCCGCGCGACGTCGACAACGCGTATCTCGGCTTCCACTGCACCTATGGAGGCGGTTCTGGGCTCAATTGAGACAGTGATGTATGCTATTGTGACTGCTTTACATATACATGCAATTCTATTGTGCTGCTGTCGATAGAAATTACATACATGTGAAAATGGAAATACAACTCTTTTGCCGTGAAATACAACATCAGATAAAACTTTTGGGTGTAATAGAAATACATGACATCAAAGCTCTCAATTGAGCCCAGAACCGCCTCCATAGGTGCAGTGGAAGCCGAGATACGCGTTGTCGACGTCGCGCGGCGCGTCAGCACGACGACGACGACGCGTCGGATGTCGTGGGAAGTAGCGGCGAGAGTGCGGCGGCGATGTGTAAGCGTCGGAGTCATGAGCGGAGCCGCGGCACCCGGTGGCGCCACAGCCCGCGGGTCGAGGACCTCTCAAATTTCTTTTTTTCGCGGAGTCTCATGAATTATGAAAACAGCAATAACATGCTGTCAAACTTCATCTAATCTATAATGGTATAATGGTAAGTTCTCATCTGCCAGCCTTATCATGAATCCGGTGCACATTCGTGGCAGCTTTTCGCTGCAGCCATATTTCTGTCCATTTGTGATAATGGACGGAGCAGAAAGTAAGGAAGGAGCAGAAAGCAAGACATGCCCATGTCAATGATGCCGATGAGCCCTGAGTCACGGATATCATGGGACCAATGATGTCGCGAATATTCTGGTTCTCTCAAGGTTAACCTCTCAATGTATAGTACATCTTTGGCCATAGGTATGTCATGGCTACGAAAGAATCCAGTCTACGGAGATACAAAGACCAATCTATGTGCGATCTTTCAATACGTCACTTCTATAAGGCTACAGGCTGCTGGGCCACATTCATTTCGGCAGCCCGAATATATCCTTCACTCTTACCACCGTGTCTATATCCCCCGTATTCTAAAAGACCAGCTGCATTTAGCTATAGACACTCTTTCGCGAAAAACACACCTCACCTTCATGATATCGTCGCTAATTTTGATACATGGCTTGTTATCCACTGACGCCAGCTTGATCACCATATTCAGCGCCTTGCTCTTCTCCTTTCCACCGCTTGACAGGGACTTGTAGTCGTTCGTCAAGAAAGTGCCAATGCCGAAAGCCGCTGCGAAGCAAGGACCCTGTCAGCCTCGCCCACGATGAGGCGAAAGCGTAGATGGTCCCACCGATGAAGCCGATCTCGCTGCACTGCTTCTTGAGCGCAAGCGCCTTCTCCAGGTCGAGCGAGTCAGAATATATGATCGTTTTCTCCCGAATATCGATACCCATGCTCTCGTACACAGCCTTAGCCTGTGGGGCGAAGGCAAACGGGTCGCCCGAATCTTGGCGCAGCCCACGCCAGCGTCGCGCGCGTTCCGCATCAGCTTTGAAGTCCTGGATGGGCACAAGACACAGGTGGTTAGTGCTATTCACAAACTACTGAGGAACGGCGTACCTGGAAGAACGCCTTGGTCGAAAATGTGTCCGTCAAGGCGAGAAGGAGGGAACTCGGGTAGACATTCTCCCAGTAGTCGAGCGCAAGGCCATTGGCGTGCTCGTAACCTTTCATAGCTGCAATCTACAACACAGGCATTGGAATGTTTCTCAAAATGAGGAGGAAGCTCGTTACCCCCATAAACCATTCACTTCGTCCTGATTAGTGGGGGGAGAACATGATAGAATTGAAAATGCGCACTGTGCGATTGTGCCGACGGGCGTCGTGCCGTGCTTCTGTGCCAGGTGTACCTATGCCATGCATACGTTCACGTCTATGAGGAGGCCGCACGATAATGGAACTCACATTGCTCGTCCCTGATACCTTTCCTTTCCCTGGCAAGTCGCGCTCCACCCGCAACAGCGTATCCACCACCAGATCCTGTATATGGTAGGACCTCCTGCGTCGCGTCCCAAACTCGCTGAACGCGCAGCCCGCTTCAAGCAGCGCCTTGCCCTTCGCGTACGCAATCTCTGGGACGAGTCGCGTGACCTTCAAGACTGACTGCAAGACAATCAGAAAGTAGGCGAACGCACCGGCCTGACCATCGTCACTCCAGTCTTTGTCGACCGTGGTGAAATATATTTCGCTGAGGGTCGCCATGAGCGGCACCTCCCAAAAGATCGCCTCCTCCCACGGGCCGACCGCCTCCATCTCGATGCGACCCACATCGGCACCCGGCGTGCGCGGCACAAACTCGACGTGTACTTGTTCGGGCTTAAATCGGTACGTGGCGAGGTAGTCGAGGTAGTCGGGCGTGAAATACGGGCATGTCTCCTCAAGCCAGGCGCGCTCGGCCGGGGTAAGCGCGAGGGACGCGAAGTCTGCGGGCGGGCCCGGAGTGAGACCGGAGAGTGGAAAAGGCTCGGCTAGACGTACGAGGAATAGAGGCGAGAAATCGTTCGTAGCATGTGCGCGTGAAATGCACGTCTTTATCGCGGTGCGTGAAGCGATAAGTGCTCTGGCGGCCAGGGAAGTGCCGCAGCACGGCCTGCTGCATGGTGAGCTACAAGTCACGCGCAGAGGTTCAGCACGACTTCAAATTGAGTGACAGGAGCGTGGATACCTTGTACAGGTCTGTGTCGAGGAGCGAGCGGGGGATGATCGCTACCCCGGGGTCAGGTTGGGACATGCTGAGAGTCATATTGAAGGCTGAAGCTGGCCAAGAGCGAGCTAGGGATACTGCAGTTCTATGGTGATATCAGCGGTTATATAACTGAGTCATAAATAGGGCCGTGATGGATAACGAAGGGAAAACAGGCGAGCATGGTCTAAGGAGCAGGAGTAGAGTACCGTGACTTCGGCTGCGGAATCGGACACGAGAGCGCCACTGCACCCGATCCTCCCACCGCCCACCATGGCAAGTTTTTACCATCTCAATCCCATACGCATCCTCACCCGTTGATCGCACAGAGCTCGCGAATAGAAATCCTTAACGATGGCGGTTTCGATCGGACGGACGCCGGCAGTACGAGCTGCGCGAAATGACATTCGACATGGCCGAGCAAGCTGGCGCGGACGGCTCAGCGAGCGTCGCGCACGGCCTCACGCAGGTGCGCGTGTCGGTTTTTGGTCCTCGGGAGGCGAAGATGCGCTCGCAGACGATTCACGACCGCGCGAACATCAATGTGGAGGTCAGTATCGCGCCGTTCAGCACGGGCGATCGGCGCAAGCGGTCCAAAGGCGACAAGTGAGTCTGTCGCCTCACCAGACCACGCTCCACAGATTCACGAGGGCTGTACTCGCTCAGGCGTATTTTGGAGTTTGCCTCGACGATCAAGTCAACATTTGAGCCCGTGATCCAGACCGCGCTCTACCCGCGCTCGCAAATCGACATTTTCGTCCACGTCCTGCAGCAGGACGGCGGCGTGCTACAGGCGTGCGTCAACGCGACGACGCTCGCGCTCGCCAACGCGGGCGTCCCTCTGCTCGATTTTGTTTGTGCGGTCACGGGTGGCGTGCACGCCGCGGCGCCGATGCTCGACCTCACGACGCTCGAGGAGAATGACCTCCCGCATGTAACGGTTGCGGTGATGCCGCGCACGGGGCGCGTCACGCTCGTGAGCATGGAAACGCGGCTGCATGTGGATCGATTTGAGGAGATCTTGCGACTTGCGGGGCAGGCGGGAGGCGTGATTCATAAGGAGATGCGCGCGGTGGTGAGGGAGAGGACGAAGGGGCTCGTAGATGCGATGGGCGCTGGTCTGCGGACATCGGACTTTGCGGAGGATGCGATGGTGGAAGACGATTAAACAGCGGCAGGGTGAGCAAAGGCAATTCTTCAAAATGTTCGATGCTCATTTAAATGCTACTAACCCACTCTATTCTGTCCTATCCTGCATTCACGGTACAGCCCGTATCCCTTCAGCATCCGGACGCCAAGCCGACTCCCTGTCGCATGTATTTGCTCGACCTCCTTATTCTCTGCTCTGCTCGAGCGGGCGTATAAATGGTGCGTTACATCTCATTTCGATCGGTGGCGCCTCTGTCATGGAAGGCTCATGCGTGTGACGGCTCATCAAAGGATATCTTCCACCTCGTCACTTGCGCTGTCGCGTGGAGCGGTGCACGGTGTTCTGCAAGTGACCTTCACATGAACATGCACTGATCATCATTCTATCTTGCAGAAGGCTGCATGTGTAAAGCGACATACATAAGCAGCAAATGGGAATCATGCGAAGCGTTTGGACGCGGTGGCAAAGGTTGTGCTCCGGGGGAACTTGCCGCAGCCTGAGTCACTCACTATGCCGGACTGGACGTGTTTGCGAAAGCTGAGGTCGTACTTGTCATGCCCTCTTGTTGCGCTTTATCTCGTGGCCAGGACGATCCTGCTTCAAGTTGTCGTATCGATCACCACTCTCCGTTCTTTACGTTTCGAAGCGTACCAAACGGCTCCGTGGCCGCTTATCACCTCTCACTGGCACTAGATTGCTACTTCGCGGAGCATGGCAGTGCTACAGGAGCGGACTTACAGCTCACATCATGATTCCATGCCATGTATTGACATCGAGCCATTACAGGTCCATCGCCGAGACTCATATGTCAGAATAGCCGCTCAAAACATTGTCTGAAGCTGCAGCATTCGTTCAACAGTAATGCTCGAGCGGTATGTCATTAACACACGAGCCCATCAACCAGCTTACCCTAAGGCTTCAGAGGACGACCGGCCTTGAACCATAGTCGTGGAGAAGAAGCGGCTGGAACGTGTAAGGAAGCATTCGGCACGCGCCACATCAATATGAAGACTATCCATGCATCGCGGTGTGGTCATCTGCATGTCGCAAAAGGACCAGAAAGTATGTTCTCGGAAATGACTGCCGATCTACAAATTTAGCTCATTTGCCATTGGCGGAGGAAAACCTGATAATCTGGACAACACCTGAAGTGGACAGAGCACCCCGCCGATTGGGATGCGTGTCACTGTCAAGAGACGTGGATTTGTGATAAGCGGAGAATCCCCTGCTCCGCACTCTTCAACGTCTGAAAAGCAGCGCGAAGCTTCGCCGACTGGCCTACATCGCTCACGATGCTAATCCTCTTACCTCTCGCATATTCACTCCTAAGTATGAGTGCCAGCGGCTCACCCGTCGCCAACCTCACTGCTTCGATGAGCGACTCGACCCCGACGGGGATCTCGAAGGGCTCCTCCCTCGCCTGCTCGAGCAGCGACCCTTGCAGGACACTCAGCAACATCATCTGGAGCTGCCTCGCGACGATCTTCGCTTGCATCTGGAAGGCGGTCCATCGCAATGTCCCCAAGTTCCAGGACCCACAGCAGTCATGGCTCCGACGCAAACTTGAGAGAGTCTTCGCGGCGGTGAAGATTGTCGCTGTGACGCTGCTCGTACCAGAGTGGGTGCTGTCGTGTGCGGTCCGTCAGCGTCTACACGCCTCTCGTCTCGGGGAAGAGCTGGAGAACGCACGAGGTGCTGCGAAGGAAGCATGGGAAAAGAAGAAGAGGATGAGATTGGTATTGGAGGACGAAGGGGGACGGAGGAGCACAGACACATGTTTGGGCCATGGTCAGTGAGCATTTTGACGCGATACATCGTACCTAATCTCCTTTGTTATGGACAGTCGGAAAGAGTAACGGAAGCACAGATCGTGGAGATGGCCGCGAGGGTGCAATATCTGCAAGTTTATCCGGAAGCGATGGGGACGAATTGGCGAATGCAGGGCACGCCGACAACATCTTCTTGATACATACTGGAATCAAAGACCCCTCGGTAAATGGCTCCGAAAATGTGCCCCAAGGTGAATCCAGAAACTCGACGTTCCAATGTCATCTGTGTTGATAATTGTGAGCAGTGTTTTTAGAGGAGCGACTCGGTCGGTTGGACGGAAGTGAGTTGTTCACGTTGTAGTATGAGTGTGCAAGTTCAAATGCTCAGAGATGCGCGCCGTAGAGTGGACGATTCGCCACGGATACTTCATCATCATGGGTGGTTTCCACTTCTACGACGCAGGAAAACCTATTCATCCGCTGTCGTCCGAAGACGTGGTCCGACTCGTGGCGGCCGGGGAGCTTATCCCCCCTACGGATGCGGAGATTGAGGCACTCGGCCAGGGAGATGCACTGTCGAAGGGTCTCGCCGTCCTTCAAACTTTGTGGTTCGTCGTCCAGTTTTTTGCGCGGCGACACAGCGGTCTGCTTGTCACGGAACTGGAGGTCGTGACCTTGGCCTACACCATGATCACGATTGCGATGTACGTCGTCTGGTGGGATAAGCCACAGAACGTCAGTGCCGCTTTCCGCGTCGCCAAGAGCCCGAGTACTGGACCGCTGCCGAAGTCTTATCACGGCCCGAAGAAGCCAGCACAAGGAGGCTCGTGGATGTTTCACTATGCCAACGGCGTCGAAGACAAGTTAGTCAATTTGGCAACACGGGATAGCGTCCCGACATTCTACAGCGGTTATAGCGGAACTGGGGGACCCAGCGGAGCCTGCGAAGGGTTTAGGAAACGCAAATTACCTGCGGCCGTCGTTGCATTCGGGATCCTATGCTATGCGACTGTCGGATTTGGATCCCTTCATTTTCTTTCTTGGAGCTCTCCCACCTTCCCTTCATCCACGGAGAGATTTATTTGGCGCGCATGCTCGGCCATCATCGTGACCCTTCCTATCATGGGTTCGAGCTATTTTCAGTGCCTTGCGATCCTCAAGTATAGGAAGTCCCCAATGCGGAGGCGCCGAACGAATGTGTGGGACGTCAACGTTGATGGTTTGGCAAGCTCATTATTCCTCGCGTCCGGGGTCGATGACTCGATTGCGACCGCCCAAACGGCAGGCTTTGCAATCTGTTTCTTTGTTTACATTGTAACGAGACTGATCCTCCTCGTATTGTCGTTTATGACCCTCCGGTCATTGCCCGCGTTAGCATTCGAAACTGTTTCATGGACAGACTCTATTATCCATTGGCACTAGTTACGTTCTGCATTACATACGTAGAATTTGCTTTCGTGTCGCCCAAAACAGATATTGTTCTTTCTCTTGCAAAGAGGTACAACCTTGCCATGCGGTTGTACTACTATCTAGAAGAGACAGGTTGAGGAGGTTCACAAAGGTAGTTGCCGTCGGCACGGTCATGCAGTAACCGATGATAAAAACTGGGTATACCAATTACACGTAGAAGGCGGACGGATTTAGCGAAAGAAAATATGTGTACAGAGTGCTCCCCGGACAGAAACACAGCGCTGAATCCAAGAACATACATAAGGCTGACGGGAATGAGCGCACGTGCTGCCGTCGTTGATGTCCGTGGGGTAGCCCGCATGCGACGCCTATGTGATTCTAGCCTGCTCAAAGTGCTCGATCATGCTCTCGATGATTGCTTCATGGTCGTTCTTGACGTTTTCCACATCCTGCATAGCTGCATGGCCAGGCGGCTGGGACTGGGGTGGCTGTGGAGTGGGAAGACTCGCAGCGACTTGCACGCTACTATGGGCTTCCCACGCCATCATGACGTTTTTCAAGTTGTAGCCAGCATTGGTCAGATGTTGGCGCACCATCTGAACAGCATGTAGGTCCAGGATGAAACGTGGCTTGGTTGTGGACAGTTGCTCCTTCTGATACCTTGCCGTGATGCTCTGAAATGTCCTCATTACACATGCGACGAGAGGAGAATACGTCCGACTCACTATCATCAGGAGTTTCCTGACAATATTCTCTGTATTCTCTGAACGCAGAACAGCGTGCAATGGAGGCAGCTGCCTCTCGAGCTCGTCCAGCTGGGAGATCAAACAATCCAAAGTGTTGTTGTATAGCTCCTTCTGGCTCTCCTGAATGTGGTAGGTAGGCATCGTATTCAGGTCTAGCGAGCAAGGCATTATGGTTTGCAACCAGCCAACACTGAATACATCAACACGCACCCTGACTCTCCGCCCAGGACCTCCGAAAGTCGTTGATGAACTGTTCTGCCCGATTGATGGAGTCCTGAGCGGTGATCGACGGGCCCGCTTGCAGCGAGTGGTTCACCTGACCGCCCAGTCCAACTTCATTGGCCTGCGGTTGAACCACTTGTCCGCCCTGGACGTTTGGCTGAGAAGTACCGGGTTGTTGAGGTGTCGGTGCGCCATAACCACCTTGCGCACCATTGCGTTGAGCGAGGAAATTAAAAGCCGACGCCCAGAATGCTTGATCAAAAGCCATGAGATATTTCGCGTATACTGCCTGGAGCCGTTGTGCTAGGGCGGGGGTGCATTTCGCAGGAACAGTATCGTGTGCCGGAAAATGGACGAATCCGATCCGTGCCCCGATTACGGCCCATCCATCTGTGGCGGTCACCTTCATAGACAGTGAACACAACGTCAGAATAAATCTGCGTATCATTACGACCATCATGATTCACATACCCTCCCAAAGCCACCAAATATGTAGACGTACCTATGCAGGTCAGCTATACTTATAGGCCGGCCCTCGTATGATGTCAATTCCGGATCGATAACAATGTTGTTTGTTTCCAAATATGCCCGCCATCGAGCGACGAAGCGCTCCCGGGTCGGAATAAACGCGCTTGGAAACATACCTCACACCTGCTGCGTGGGCGGAGCTGGCTGCTGCTGTGTGAAGAGTGCGAGCACGAAACTTATGACCCAGATAGAAGACCGCAAAGACCGGAGGGAAGAATGATAGAGTTGGAGATGCGGAGGGTCGAGATCAGAGTGGAAGAAGGCAGATGAGAGCGAGATCGCGCGCGTCGCGACAGGCAGCAAGAGCAGATGGACTTGAGTCTACAGTGTGGACGATGGGACGAGTTGTTGATAGGTTTTATAGTAAACTGAGAGACACCTGAGTGGCGGCGGGTAGTACAACACACAAGACAGAGGCTCAGAACAAAGCAAGAACGGTTGAAGAAGACGAGAACAAGGCAAGGAAAGCGGTTAGTAACCTTGTATTAGCCTCCCTTGTATTGAGGCTGAATCTTGAATATGACAGAGCGTCAGTACAAGGGATCTGTGGGATAATCGACATCATTTTTGGTTGTGCGGAATTTCGTTGCCAGGGAGCGAAATCCAGCTGAGGGCCGCCTGGACGAATATGATTAGCAGTACGACGAAGGTGCATGTGCGTGCCTAGTACGTAAGTACCGAGGGCGCGCCGCGCCATGTTGCAGGCTGTTGTGGCAGGCTTCGGAAGTTGTATGCTACTTGCTACATACCCTCTATGGATCAATCATGGCCTGGGCCATCCTCCTTTGATTCTTGCTCACCCCATGACCTTTTCAAGCGTCCCAAACGCTTTTCATCTCCCACAGGCAAAGTAGGTCATTAATTCGCCAGTAATGCACACAGGGTCAGAAAAGCTCACATCGAGGTTCCGTGCCACGTGTCTTGACATCGAGCCCTCGCAGGTTCATCAGTGATCTAGTGAGAGCTCGAGCCGCTCCACATTTATGTGGATAATGCACCAGCCTATCAGCGGACGAACGGCCTTCGTTGACCCAAGGTCGTGGAGCAGAGGCGATTGGAACGTGTAAGGAAGCACTGAACACGCGCCATCGATGAAGCCTCTCCATATACTGCGTGTGGTCATCTGTGTGTCGCAAAAGGACCAGAAGGAACTAGAGTGTATGTTCTAGGAAATAACGCTGAGGATTGAACTCACGGTTTGACACTTAGTAGGGTCGGAACAGGCTGCGTGTCCTGTCAGCAGAGATGGATTCGAGATAAGGTCTGTGCCGCACTCTCCAACACTGAAAAGCAGCGCGAAGCTTTGTCGACTCACCTTCATCGTCGAGATGTCGATCCTCTTACCTCTCGCATACTCATTCCTAACGCTGAGCGCCAGCGGCTCACCCGTCGCCAACCTCACTGCGTCGATGAGCGATTCGACCTCGACAGGGGCCTCGACGGGCTCCTCCCTCGCCTGCTCGAGCACCGACCCTTGCAGGACACTCAGCAACATCATCTGGAGCTGCCTCGCGACAATCTTCGCTTGCATCTGGAAGGCCGTTCATCGCAATGTCCCCAAGTTCCAGGACCCAAAGCAATCATGGCTACGACGCAAGCTTGACAGAGTCCTCGAGGCGGGGAAGATCGTCACCGTGACGCTGTTCTTGCCAGAGTGGGTGCTGTCATGCGCCGTCCGTCAGCATCTACACGCCTCACGTCTCGGGAGAGAGCTGGAGAACGCACGGGGTGCCGCGGAGGAAGCATGGGAGAAGAAGAAGAGGATGAAATTGGTATTGGACGACGAAGGGGTGGAAAGGAGCGGGCTTGACCACGGTGAGTGAGCATATCGAGGCGATACATCGTTCCTCACGCTGATGCTTGTCATTGGCAGACGAAAAAAGCAGCATCAGCGGACACATGGCAAATCCAGGAGAAGGCTCCGAAGTGGATATACCTGCAAGTGCAATTGGACGCGATGAGGGCGAATCAGAGAGCGCAGGGCACACCGACAACTTCCCCTTGATACCTACTGGAGTGGAATCCTCCGAAAGCACTTTGGGAAATGTCGCTAAAGATGTTCCTCAAGGTGATTTCCGAAACTCGATGTTTAAATGTTATTTGTGTTGACAATTGTGAGCAGTGTTGATAGAGGAGCGGCTCGGCCGGTTGGACGGAAGTGAGTCACTCATATGAGTCTGCACCCTTAAATCCTCAATGTGCGTGTCGTAGAGTGGACGATTCGCCACGGATACTTCATCATCATGGGTGGTTTCCACTTCTACGACGCAGGAAAACCTGTCCATCCGCTGTCGTCCGAAGACGTGATCCGCCTCGTGTCAACCGGCGAGCTCATCCCACCTACGGATGCGGAGATTGAGGCTCTCGGCCAGGGGGACGCGCTGTCTAAAGGCCTCGCCGTCGTTCAAACCGTGTGGTTCATCATCCAATTTGTGGCGCGGCAACGCAGCGGTCTGTTGGTCACGGAGCTCGAGGTCGTGACCTTGGCCTACACCATGATCACGATTGCGATGTACTTCGTCTGGTGGGACAAGCCGCAGAACGTCAGCGCCGCTCTCCGCGTCGCCAAGAGCCCGAGCTCTGCACCGCCACCGAAGAAGCAGGTACCAGGAGGCTCGTGGATATTTCACTATGCCAATGGTGACGAAGACCAGCTAGTCGATATGACAACACGAAATAGTGTCCCGACATTCTACAGCGGACCTAGCATCCCGGGCGGCGAAGGACGGAGCATGATCCCGGGCATCGCTGCATTCATGACCTTTGTTTATGCGACTCTCGGATTTGGTTCCTTCCATTTTATCTCCTGGAGCTCTTCCACATTCCCTTCGCCTGCGGAGAGATTTATCTGGCGCGTATGCTCAGTCATCATTGTCGTTCTTCCTGTATGGGGCTGGGGCTGTTTTCAGCTCCCTGCGATGAGCAGGTATAGAGGAAGCCTAGGACAGCTCACGCGGGACTTAGTCTTGGTGGTGAACAAGCCAAACATAATGTTCCCCGGGTGGATCGACGACTCGATTGCGACCGTTCAAACCGCAGGCCTTGCAATCTGTATCTCCGGTTACATTGTAACGAGACTGATCCTCCTCGTGTTGTCGTTTATTACCCTCCGATCATTGCCCCCGTTAGCATTCGCGACGGTTTCATGGACGGACTCTATTCTTCATTGGCACTAGTTACTGTTGGTCGTAGGTACACGCGGCTCTTGTTCTATGTCTTGCAACAATGAAGCATAACCTCATGCGGTACTCAAAAAGAGACAGCATGGACGCGATTGTGATAACAAGGGACCCATTCCAGAGAAAGGCACAGCAGCGAAAATCGTAGAACGCCGATGGATGATATAGCGATTATGAGTACAAATGTACAGACCATTTTGTAGCGATCGAATCACAGAAGGCATACAAATATTATTGGCGTGTAGAGTACGTGCATACAGGTGAGGGCTCGGGGAGTACAGGAACATAGGTACAATAAGCAGCATATCGACAGACTCGATCAATTCAAGACAATGCAACTAAACAAGCTAAGATGATAAAGGAGACTTTCGGGGATGGGGTATGAGCACATGCAGCCGTCGTCGATATTGATGGGATAGCTCACGGGAATCGCACACGACGACGACGTGATTTGATTACGCTTCAACTGCTCCGTCATCCAGGAGCATGCGCTCGATGAAGGTTTCCTCGTTGTATTGGTCATTGTCCACATTCTGCCAAGCAACGCGGCCGAGCGACGGTGACTGGGGAGGCTGTTGAGTGGGAAGAGAGGCGCCTTGCACGGTGCAAATATAGGAATCCCTAGCCGTGTTCATGGCATTCTTGAAGCGAGCGTTGGCATTGGCCACTTGCTGGAGCAAAACCCGGAGAGATTTTAAATTAAGGATAATACGAGGGTTGGCGGTGGAAAGCTGCTCGCTCTGATATCTCGACGTGACGCTCTGAAAAGTCCTCAATAAATCAAATAATGCGACGATCAGATCACATTCGACTCACAGTTGCCCGGATTTTCCGGACTGTATCCTCATTGCGCACGGATGCTTGATAGAGGGGAAGCTGCCTCTCGAGCTTGTCCAGCTTGGAGATCAAACGACCCAGACAGTCGTTGTACTGTTCGCGTTGGCTCTCCGGGATGTGATGTGTAGGCAACATATCCAGGTCTAGCGAGCAAGGCGTCATGACTTGCAACCGGCCAACACTTGACATTATAAGACACTACGCACGCTGATTCGTTGCCGAGTTGATGGACGGCTCTGCCTCATTGATGGCGCTTGCAGTGGTGGACGACATCGACGGGCCCGCCTGTGGCGGGTAACCGCCCGTTCTGCCATTGGCTTGCAGTGGACCCATGCCCTGCGCGCTCAGCTGGCTATGCCGAGTGCGCTCGAGTTCAATCCGATTCTGCTCGACGAACTGAATAATGTCGTCCGGCAGGCCCATACAGCGCATCTCCTCCTTCGACAAATATGTGTACTTCATTATCTGGTTTATGAAAGCGATTTTCGACGGGGTTAGGAGGTCACCTGGAGTAGACGACGCGCAATCAGTCACTGAGGCCACCAACAGCTGTCCACCTTGCGCACCATGCCTTCGAGCATATTGGTATTCGGTCCACCACGCACTGTAAGCCTGGTCAAAAGGGACGAGGTACTCCGCATACACTGCCTGAAGCCGTTTCGCAAGGGCGGGGGCACATTTCGCAGGAACAGTTGGGCCGGAAGATGGACAAACCCGATCCTTGCTCCGATTATGGCCCATCCATCGCTAGCAGTGGTCACCTTTACAGACAGTGAACACGTCAGAATACATCTACATAATCACTGCGATTTACAACCGAGCCACGTACCCGTTCAAAGCCACCTTCTCCGCAGACAGTCCACTGCAGTGTGGCTAGATTGATTTGCAGGCCTTCGTATGATGTCCGTGCCCAATCGATGACAATGTTCTTGGTTGTCGAATATACCAGCCAGAGGTCGTCGACCTGTTCCCGAGTCAAACGAGGAGGACTTGGATGCATATGTACGTCACGCCTGCTGCGCGGGCTTAGCTAGGTCCTGAGGTGGAGAGAATGCGAGTGCGAAGGGATCGTCCCAGGGAAAGACTGAAGGACCAGAGAGAAAGCTAGAGTCGAGGATTGCAGATGAGAGTAGGGGAAAACAGATGGATATGAGTATATGTTGAAACAATCATACACCGGGCGTAGATTGACCAGTTCGAGAAGATGTAAATATGATTATACAGCGCCAAAGAGACCCGAGTGGCGGGATAGCGAATACATACGAGACGGCGTGGTCTGAGCTCGTAACAAAGTAAGATGAATCATCCAAACGGGAACAAAGGAAAAGCAATAAGGATAGAGCAAGCCGGAGTGCAAGAGGAGGAGGGCAGGCAATCGAGACACAAAACGAGGCGTATGGATGGGAAAACTTGGGACAAAGAAGGACACGCACTCGCGACGTCGCGTCCAGTGATCGCGTTCGTAGTCGGTGAAAAGACGCGCGAACTAGCGTTCGGAGGGGACGCGCCGGGGACGCAGAGATGCTTGAGAATTTATTGCCATAGCCTACGGATTCCATCGATGATAAAGGGCGCTCTGCGAATTCATGACTGTCAGAGGGCGGAAGAATAAGTGACAAAGTGCCTAGCGCTTAGGATGCTGGAAGTAAGTAGCGCGCGAGTTCCAATCCCGCGGCGTGCCGGCCGTCGGCATCGCCGCCGCCGACGTGCTTGGTGGTCAGGATGGCCCTCATTGTATTCTCGCTCACCATTCTTCGACCTTTACCTCTTGAAGCGTACAAAACGGATCCGTGGACGCTTGTCGTCTCGCGCTGCCAGTACTAGTGACACCAGAGCGCGCAGCATGACAAGACAGTAATGCACACAGGAACAACAGGCCAGAGAAGCTCACATTTGTTCCGTGCATGTACTGACATTCAGCCCTCGCAGTTGGACAGCGATAATTTGAGCCACCTCCCAATTCTGTGGACATCACGCGATCCCATCAGCCAGCCTACACTGATGTTTCAGTGGACGATCGGCCTTCGTTGAACCAAGGTCGTGGGGCTTGTAAGGAAGCATTAGGCAGGCGCCGTCCATCTAAATGCAAGTACGGCGTCTGCGTCTCGCAAAAGGGCCGGAATGTATGTTCTAAAAAGTGATGCCGTGGTGTGAGCTCACAGATTGTCACTTAGGCTCGGAACAGGCTGCTGTCAGCAAGACGATGAGTCGAGATAAAGGGGAGGATTTCAGAGCTTACTGCCGCACTGTCCAACATCTGAAAAGCAGCTCAAATCTTCTTCGACTGTCCCCCATCAGTCAAGATGCTGATTCTCTTACCTCTCGCATATTCATTCCTAACTCTGAGTGCCAGCGGCTCACCCGTCGCCAACCTCACTACGCCGACGAGTTCCGAATTGACCTCCTCGACGGGCTCGTCCCTCGCCTGCTCGAGCAGCGACCCTTGCAGGACACTCAGCAACATCATCTGGAGCTGCCTCGCGACGATCTTCGCTTGCATCTGGAAGGCCGTTCATCGCAATGTCCCCAAGTTCAAGGACCCAAAGCAGTCATGGCTCCGACGCAAGCTTGACAGAGTCCTCGAGGCGGGGAAGATCGTCACCGTGACGCTGTTCTTGCCAGAGTGGGTGCTGTCATGCGCCGTCCGTCAGCATCTACACGCCTCACGTCTCGGGAGAGAGCTGGAGAACGCACGAGGTGCCGCGGAGGAAGCATGGGAGAAGAAAAAGAGGATGAAATTGGTGTCGGACGACGAAGGGGTGGAAAGGAGCGGGCTTGACCACGGTGAGTGAGCATATCGAGGCGATACATGGTTCCTCACGCTGGTTAGAGTCATTGGCAGACGAAAAAAGCAGCATCAGCGGACACATGACAAATCCAGGAGAAGGCTCCGAAGTGGATATACCTGCAAGTGCATTCGGACGCGATGAGGGCGAATCAGAGAGTGCAGGCCACGCCGACGACTTCCCCTTGATACCTACTGGAGTGGAATTCTCCCAACACACTTTGGGAAATGTCGCTGAAAATGTTCCTCAAGGTGATTTCCGAAACTCGACGTTTCCATGTTATTTGTGTTGACAATTGTGAGCAGTGTTGATAGAGGAGCGCCTCGGCCGGTTGCACGGAAGTGAGTTACTCATATGAGTGCACATCTTTAATCCTCAATGATGCGTGTCTTAGAGTGGACAATCCGCCACGGATACTTCATCATCATGGGTGGATTCCACTTCTACGACGCAGGAAAACCTGTTCATCCGCTGTCGTCCGAAGACGCGATCCGGCTCGTGGCAGCCGGGGAGCTTATCCCCCCCACGGATGCGGAGATTGAGGCCCTCGGCCAGGGGGACGCACTGTCGAAGGGTCTCGCCGTCGTCCAAACCTTCTGGTTCATCATCCAATTTGTCGCACGGCGAGCCAGCGGTCTACTCGTCACGGAGCTGGAGGTTGTGACCTTGGCCTACACCATGATCACGGTCGCGATGTACGTCGTCTGGTGGGATAAGCCACAGAACGTCAGCGCCGCTCTCCGCGTCGCCAAGAGCCCGAGCTGTGGGCCATCGCCGAAGAAACCAGTACCAGGAGGCTCGTGGATGTTTCACTATGCCAATGGTGATGAAGACAAGCTAGTCCGAGTCGATATGGCAACACGGGATAGCGTCCCGACATTCTACAGTGGTCCTAGCGGAACTAGTGGACCCACTGGAGCCGGCGAAGCACGTAGGAGACGCAAATACCCTGCGGCTGTCATTGCAATCTTGACCTTTGTTTATGCGACTGTCGGGTTTGGTTCCTTTCATTTTATTTCTTGGAGCTCTTCTACCTTCCCTTCATCCGCGGAGAGATTCATGTGGCGCGTATGCTCAGTGATTATCGTGATCCTTCCCGTCATGGGTTTTGCGTGCTTTCAGTACCCTGCGATGCTCAGGTTCAGAGCATCCCCGGGGCGGAGCTGGCTAACAAATGTCTGGGACCGTTGGTTTGGCCTTGCGGCCAAGCCAGACGTGTTATTCCCCGGGTGGGTCGATGACTCGATTGCGACCGCTCAAACCGCAGGCCTTGCAATCTGTATCTTTGGTTACATCGTAACGAGACTGATCCTCCTCGTGTTGTCGTTTATTACCCTCCGATCATTGCCCCCGTTAGCATTCGCGACGGTTTCATGGACGGACTCTATCCTTCATTGGCACTAGCTACTGTTTGTCCTAGATACACGCTCTTGTTCTATATCTTGCAACAATGAAGCACGACCTTATGCGGTACTCAAAACGCGGTTTTGATAACAAGGGACCCATTCCAGGAAAGGCACAGCAGCGATGGATGATATAGCGATGATGAGTACAACTGTGCGGAGCATTTTGGAGCGATTGAAACACAGAAGGCATACAGATGAGGGTTCGGGAGTACAGTAACATGAGTACAAAAAGCACCATACGTACAGAGACACCAAAGTAAATCCAAGATAATCCAACAAAACCCAATAAAATAATAAAGAAGACTACCGGGAGGGGGAAATGAGCACATGCAGCCGTCGTCGATATCCATGGGATAGCTCACGGGAATCGCACACGAGGTGATGTGATTTTAGCACGCGTCAACTGCTCCGTCATCCAGCAGCATGCGCTCGACGAAGGCTTCCTCGTCGTATTGGTCGTTGTCCACATATTGCCAAGCGACGCGGCCGGGCGAGTGCGATTGGGGAGGCTGTTGAGGGGGAAGAGGAGCGCCTCTCACGGTGCGAATATAGGTCTCCCTCGCGGTGATCATGGCATTCTTGAAGCGAGCGTTGGCATTGTTCACTTGCTGGAGCAGGACCCGGACAGATTCCAAAGCAAGGATGAAACGAGGGTTGGCGGCGGAGAGTTGCTTGCTTTGATACCGCGCCGTGACGCTCTGAAGAAAGTCCTCAACACATGCGACGAGAACAGAAGACAAACGACTCACAATTGCCAGGATTTTCCGGATAGTATCCTCGTTGCGCACGAATGCGCGGTAGAGAGGCAGCTGCCTCTCGAGCTCGTCCAGCTGGGAGATCAAACGACCCACAGAGTCGTTGTACTGTTCCTTCTGGCTCTCCGGGATCTGGTGGGTAGGCGCCATATCCAGGTCTAGGGAGCAAGGCATCAGATTTGCAACCAGCGAACACTAAATAGATTACGACGTACTTTGACTCGGTGCCCAGGACCTCCGAACGCCATTGAAGGACTGCTCTGCCTTATTGACGGCGTTTGGAGTGGACGACGGGCCCGCATGCGGCGGGTGGTTCAGCTGCCCGCCGACGCCGCCGCAGGCCTGCGGTTGACACATGCATTGCGCGCCATGGAAGTTTTGCTGAGCTGCAGGCTGTTGAGGCATCGGCATGCCGCAAACAACTCGCGGACATTTGCATTCAGCGAGGTGCTTGGCCCATGACACCCTGCACGCTTGATCAAACGCGACGAGGTACTTCGCGTACACTGCCTGGAGCCGCTGCGCCAGGGCCGGGGCGCATTGCGCAGGAACGGCGTCGTGTGCGGGGAAATGGACAAATCCAAGACGTGCGCCGATGACGGCCCATCCATCGAATGCGGCCGCCGCGGTCACCTTCACAAACGAAGTCAGAACTTTGCTTCGGTACCATTATGATAAGCATCCACGTACCCGCTCATAACCGCCTGACGCGGAGACGGTCCATTGCAGCGCAGCTAGATTGATGCGCCGGCCCTCGTATGATGTCCAGGCCGGATCGATAGCAATGTTGTAGGTATACAGATATGAACGCCAGAGGCAGTCGACCTCATCCTGATTCAAACGAAGAGGGCTCGGATAATGCATGAATGGACGAGAAGTGAGAAGGGTAGATTCGGAGATGCGGAAGTGAGTCGAGGATGGCAGATGGGGGCGCGTGGCGATAGGGAGCAAGGGCAGATGGAAACAGCTGGATATGAGTGTACAGGGAGACGACGGTACACCGGGGTGTAACTTGAGCAGCTCGAGAAGATGCTAGTCAGTTTTTATAGCGAGAGAGAGACCCGAGTTGGCGAGATAGCGAGCACATACGAGACGGCATAAGTCAGAGGCTCGAAACGAAGCAGGAAGCGACGATCAGACGAGAACAGAGCAAGGACGGCGGTTAGCACGGCAGGGACAAAGCAAGAGGGTGCAGGAGGCGGAGGGGAGGCAATGAAGACATTAGAACGTATGAAAACGAATGAAAATGAGGCGCATGCAATGGGAAATGGGACAAAGGAAGATTGACGTCTTAGCAACACGAGGCCGCGTTCTTGACTGCAATGAGGCCGATAGAAAGTAACCGGACTGGAAACGTGTGGAACACGAGGCGCGGGGAATAGACGACGCGAGCAAAGAGGCGGGCTACGACTCATCGCAGTACGAGCCTGGATTGATTCGGGATACGCTGTCTCAGGTTGACTAGCCGTCCTTACAGCGGGGAGAATGGCATCGTGCGTGGGGGCAGCCGTTGTGGGGGCAGCTTGCGGGGCAGGAGGGACGCTGCAGCAAAGCCGGCTGCGATAGAGGTAGCCACTTTGTCGGGTTTGAGGTGACAGGGGAATGGACGCAGTATCCTCGATGGCTGGATTTGAATCTCCTAGTGGCTACAATTCTATACTATACCTTCCAATCACTTCTCTCGTGGCACCTCTATCCGCCTGAAGCATGCCAACCACTTGTCGCCCTTATTACGCTCGACCTTCTTACCTTCCTCCGTGCTATTCCACACGGCGTCCAGAATCGGGCCCTTGCCCTCTGCGCGTAGATCCGCCTCCTCCACTGGCTCAAACAGTGGGAACTCAGCGAGATGCGTGCGCATCCAGTCGTGGAGGTCGCGCACGTCCGTGATCGTGTACACGATCCCGCCGGGCCGCAGCACATACGCGTACTCCGCGAGCAGCGTGGGCGAGATGATGCGCGCCTTGTGCTTGCGAAGCTTGAAGTGCGGGTCGGGGAAGAGGAAGAACAGCGCGGAGAGCGAGTGCTTGGGAAAGTAGTTCGGGAGGAACTTCATCGCGTTGGCGCGCACGATGGAGACGTTTTGGTATCCGCCCGCCGCGGTGCTGCTGACGGCCGGGTCGTCCGCGGCCAGGGCGTCCGGTTGCGAGCCGCCGGGGGCGGCGGCGGCTGCCGCGCAGGTCGCGCGGAGGGCGGCTATGCGGTCTTCGACGTATTGCGAGACTTGCACGCGGATCTCGAGGCCTGGGTCATGCGCGCGCGCGGGGCGTAAGCTCGGCGGAACAAGATGCAGTCATGGCGCAGGATGTGAGCCATGTGCGGCAGGACGACGCACCGAGCATGAGAGTGTCGGGGTAGAGGGGGGCGAGCGCTATCAATAGGCCGCCGAAGCCGCATCCGACGTCGGCAAACGCTGGTGTCTTGCCTGAGGCGGCGAACGCGGGGTAGTGGGTGGCCCAGTCGACGGCGTCGGGCGACGCAGGGTAGTCGAGCGCATGATCGGAGAACGGGTTGGCATGCGCTCTTTGCCTGTAGTGTCGTTTCTGCAAATCATAAGATTGATTCTGGGATGTCTGATGAGAGCGCACTTACTTGCGGCAGCAGAGACGGCGCCGGCTTTGGCGCGGGCTGTTCGCCTGCGGCTCTCTTGCGCTTACCCATTTGTATAAGCAGCCGGGCTATAGTCGATGGTGAGTGGACGGCATCAGGGTGAAGTTGAATGCAACGTACAAGTAACGCGTCGGAGGCAAGAAGCGGAGAATGAAGTGGCGGCGGAAGCGAAGCCGGGCTTGCCGGGGGCATCATAAAAGTCCTCTGCTACCTCACCGCCCGCCACCTCGTCTCCCTCTTCCTCCGCACACGCTCGCCGCCACCCATGCAGGCCGCCGCCCTCCGCAACTCTATCAAAAAGGTGCGCAGCCTCGTCCCGGCCCAGAGCTCGCCGTGCTCACCATCTTTCGGGCGTTCTAGACTGGCTCGCCCTTCGCGCGGGCTGCGGTCTCGGGCCGCTTCTTGTCCACCGCCTCGAAGCAGCCCACACTCAAGGAACGCCTCGCAGAGCTTATCCCGACTGCCCTGGAGCAGGTGCGTTTCGGGTTTCGCGGGCAGAGTCGAGCTGTTGGTGTTGACGTCACGCGCATTTACCCTGCAGGTGAAGGCTGCACGCGCCGCACATGGCAAGAAGTCCTTCGGCCCTGTGCTCGTCGACCAGCTTTACGGGTGCGTATTCCAGTCCGACGCGTTGGCTGTGAGCTCAACGTCTGCCACGTCATCAGCGGTATGCGTGGTCTGCCCGCCCTTATCTGGGAGGGCTCCGTCCTCGACGCCGGTACGTCCCATTCCACCACTCTGCAGTCACTACTGACGCGCCCACTCAGACGAGGGCATCCGTTTCCGCGGAAAGACTATTCCCGAGATTCAGGAAGCCCTTCCGAAAGCCCCGGGCGGATCAGAACCCTTGCCCGAGGGCCTCTTCTGGCTGCTCGTGACGGGCGAAATTCCGACCGCGGAGCAGGTCGCTGAGCTCTCCAAGGACTGGGCGGCCCGCGCCGCCATTCCGGAGTTTGTGGAGGAGATCCTGGACAGGTGCCCGCCGACTCTCCACCCCATGAGCCAGTTCTCGCTGGCGGTCACGGCTGTAAGCGTCGCGGTCTTTTTTGCGTGGAATATGGCTGAACCTGTATGCAGCTGAACCACAACTCAGCGTTTGCCAAGGCATATGCCGAGGGTATCTCGAAGAAGGAGTACTGGGGACCCACCTTCGAGGATTCCATGGACCTGTGAGTCGATGTTTGTGCAGTGTTTCGCGTCCTGGCTGACCTGTTCGCCTCCAGGATCGCGAAGCTGCCGAACATTGCTGGCCGCATCTACCGCAACGTGTATGGCCGCGGCAAGCTCCCCGCCATCGACCTGCAGAAGGACTACTCTGCCAACCTGTCCAACCTGCTCGGATTCGGTGACAATGAGGCCTTCGTCGAGTTGATGCGCCTGTACATCACCATCCACAGGTATGCGCGCATTTGAGTCTTCTTTGCCTGTGACGTCACTCACCTCGTGTCAGTGACCACGAAGGCGGCAACGTCTCCGCCCATACCGGCAAGCTCGTCGGCTCCGCGCTTTCGGACCCGTTCCTGTCGTACGCCGCTGCCCTCAACGGCCTCGCGGGCCCTCTCCACGGCCTCGCGAACCAGGAGGTGCTCGTCTGGCTGACGAAGATGCAGTCCAAGATCGGCGAGGACGCGAGCGACGAGGCGGTCAAGGAGTACGTCTGGTCGACGCTGAAGGGCGGGCAGGTCGTGCCCGGGTACGGCCACGCCGTCTTGCGCAAGACGGACCCGCGCTACGTTGCCCAGCGCGAGTTTGCGCTGAAACACCTCCCAGAGGACAAGCTGTTCAAGCTCGTAGCGCAAGTGTACAAGATCGTGCCCGACATCCTGCTTGAGGTGCGTTTCGGTTTCAGGGTGCTGATGTGTGGTGCGTGTGGGGCGAACTTGACGGATCATTCACAGGCGGGCAAGGCTAAGAACCCGTGGCCGAACGTTGACGCGCACTCTGGCGCGCTGCTCACCTACTACGGGCTGAAAGAGATGAACTACTACACGGTGCTGTTCGGAGTTTCGCGCGCGTTCGGAGTGACTGCGCAGTTGATCTGGGACCGTGCGCTTGGAGCTCGTGAGTCGCTGCTTTTGCTTCTTCCATTCCCCACCGCCCTTGTGCCTCGTATCGCATCAGCGGAGCTTTTACTAACGCCCTGCGCGCCCCTTTCCAGCCCTCGAGCGTCCAAAGTCGTACTCCACGGACGCGATTAACAAGCTCTTCAAGGATAAGAATTGAAGCGGCGCGGGCACCTGCGATGGGCCTGGATTGGCAGGTGCATCGTGATGGGGTGCGCGTTACGGGACGATGCGATCGCGACGAAAATCCGCTCGTGTCGTACAAGGCACCCGTACGTCAGTGATAGAAGTAGCCTACGACTCTGATTCCACGAGAGACCCTTTCTACCGAGGATGTTTAATTCAGCTTCTCTACTGCGGCCACGTTCGCCCGCTGCGGCCCCTGCTCATTTGAGACGACCCCGCCCCGTTGTGGGGGTGAATGCAGCTAGCTGCTTGGATCGCGCGCGAAATTGAAGCGCGTTGGCGAGGACGCGGGGTGCATCTGACCACTGGATGATGGCGGTCGTCTGTCAGGCCTGATTGATGCGTTCAGTCGATGTGATGCGCACTGCAACAGGCGGCGGCTCGACAAGCTCGACTCGCCCGGCTCGCGGCCCGTCAGTCCGCACGAGGACCGAGACCCCGCGCACCGCGGCCGGCGCCCTGGTTCGAGCACCCGCTCGACTTGCCACCAACACCGCCGCCACGCCCCCGCCCCGCCCCCTCTGCCCTCGCACCCTAGCACCCTACCCCCCGCGACGAGCTTGACATTAACAGACAACATGGCGGACGTGCGCGCGCTGCTCAAGGCGAAGCGCCAGGAGGCGCGCGTGGCGCACCCGTACGCGAGCTACAGCGCGGCGGGCCAGCTGCGCTGCGGCGTGTGCGCGGTGCCCGTGAAGCACGCGAGCGCGTGGGAGGGCCATCTGGGCAGCAAGGGCCACCGCGTCGCCGTCGCGCGCGCGCGCGAGGAGGAGCGGCGCCGCGCGGAGGCGCAGGAGAAGGAACGGGAGCGGGAGAAGGTGCAGGGCAAGCGCAAGGCAGCGGATGCGGATGCGGATGAGGGTGAGGGTGAGGCTGATGGGGAGGCTGATGTGGGGGATGGGGAGGGCGAGAGGGGGGCGAAGAGGCAGCGCACGGAGGAGCGCGATGCGCCGGGCGGGTTCCCCGCCGATTTCTTCTCGGACCCCGCGCGCGCGCCGCCCGCTGCCCAGGACGACGACGACGACGAGGAGATGCCCGACGCCGCGCCGGCACCTGCGCCGCCGCTGTCCGCGCTGGACAAGGAGTGGGAGGTGTTCGAGCGCGCGGTGCTGCAGCCGGCGGCGGCGGCCGCCGAGCGTGGAGGACGCGCAGGAGGCGTTCCGCCGCGCGACGGTGTTCGCGGAGCCCGAGATGGCGCTCGTCGCGCCCGAGGGCTTCCCCGCCACCGCCGACGCCGACGCCGCCGCCGCGGAGAAGGAGGAGAAGATGAGCGAGGAGGAGGCGCGCCGGCGGAAGGAGCAGGAGGAGCGCGAGCTGATTATGGATCGCATGGTCGAGGAGGAGCGCGCGCAGGAGGAGGCGGACAGCCGCGTGAGCGCGATGAAGGCGCGGCTCGAGCTCCTGCGGCGCAAGCGCGAGGAGGCGAGGGCGAAGAAACGGACGTGATTGTGATTCGGCGTGCTACTACTGCAGTTTGTACTACTGACTGATTAGCTTCAAGGCGACTTTGTCGCGCGTATGCGATATGTATCCGATATCTTAGACTCATTGGCGATGATGCGAGCGCTGTGTTCGGTTTGGTCGGCGGAGCCGTGCGCGGACCGTGGTGGCGGTTCGCGCGCAGGCGGCGACGAGGGCTCACACGGAGGTGAAATTGGAGTCGAGATGGTCGTGAAGAAGACCGACGTCCCTCACCGCATACCGCAGCCGCGAAGCAGCTCCTCGGTGCGCAATGCCCCCGATCACTGTGGTCGTCGACGTCCCGCGTAGACAGAGTTTCCGTCGTCGGCCTTCCCCAGGTCCCAACATGATACAGCAAATGAAATCAGCTCGATTCATTAATTGCGATGTCCCTCTCGCCCTCGTCCTCTGCGCTGCCCAGCCCAACCCACTTGCGCCACTCGAGCCCCTGCTTGTGCACCATCATAAGCCCCAATATCACGGGGAGGTACCACAGGCTGTGGTGGAACAGCGCGCGCGCGCGCGCGTCCCCGCCGCGGCGGTGCCACCGCCACGCGGCGCCGACGAACACGGCGTTCGGCGCGAGGCTCGACAGCGCGAAGGCCCACGTCGTGAGCCCCGAGAGCGGGACGAGCACGCCCGTGATGCCCGCGAGCAGCACGGCGTGGCGCAGCGCGACGCGCGCGTTGCGCGCGGGGTCGAGCACGCAGAGCATGCGGTACCCGCCGCGCGCGTACGCGTCGCGCACATAGTGCGACAGCGCGTTGAAGTGGGGAAACTGCCAGCTGGACAGCAGCAGGAACAGCGCCGCCGGCGCGAGCGCGTTGTCCACCAGCGCGAGGTCCGGCGTGCCACTCGCGAGGAAGGGGGGGAGGAAGAAGACGGGGGGCGCGAGGAGGTGCCCGCCGCACGCGGCCCAGCCCATGAGCGGCGGGATGCCGCCGACGACGGCGCCGAGCCACGTGTTCCACACCGTGCGCCGCTTCGCCCACGTGTACGGGCCCGCGTACAGCGCGATGTTCGCCGCGCCGAGCAGCGCGGTCGCCGGGTTCACCGCCGCCGCGAGCAGCACCGGCCCCGCCACGCCCGTCGCACCAGCAAACGCCGCCGCGTGGACCGGCGAGAGGGCGCGGCGGACGAGCGGGCGGCCGCGCGTGCGCGCCATCTGCGCGTCGAAGGGCGCCTCCTGGAGCTGGTTGAGCGCGTTCGCGGACGCGGCGCAGAGCGCGGTGCCGAGCGCGGTGGCGAGGAGCGCGGGCACGGACGCGGGGTGCGGGGAGAGCGCGACGCCGGACATCGCGGTGAGCACGACGAGCGCGGAGAGCTGCGTCTTGGAGAGCGCGGCGTAGAGCGCGAGGCGGCGGCCCGGCGTGAGCGCGGGCAGCGCGCGGTAGGCGGATAAGGGGAGCGCGGGGGGCCCGGTGGGGGGTGTGGGCGGCGGGGTGGAAGGGTTGGGGTGGAAGAAGGAGGAGAAGTCGATGCTGGCGGAGGAGGAGGCGAGCCGGTGCGGGGGGCGCGGCGGGCGCAGGCGGGGGAGGGCGCACGGCCGGGCGAGGCAGAGCGTCACGGGCAGGCGCGGGGGCATGGCGGGCTCCTAGCGAATGAGGTCAGCATGTGCGGTGGGCAGGCAGAGGCGTACATACGGTGCTCGATGTGTCGTGCGCTGCCGCGGTGGCGTCGAGTCGAAGGACGAGAGGCGGAGTTTGAATCGGCATGGCGCGGTTGGTTGCACGGCCAGCTGCGCTCAGTTCCCTCCAACGCCCTGTCGCCCTGCGCCCCCTCGCCCTCCCCGCCCTATCTATTCTGCTCTCCATAGCACGCTCTACCGTACTGCACACCTAATCCCGCGCCCCGGCCACACACACACACACACATACACTTGCCCGCGCAGCAGCCGCGTCACAGCGCCCAGCATGCCGGGCACACACCTGCTCCCCCCGAACCTGCTCAAGCTCTTCGCGCCGCGGCCGCCGATGCCGTACATGCGCCCCGTCGACCGCGACATCGACCGCGTGTTCAAAAAGGAGGTGTCGGGCGTCGGCCCGCTCCTCGCCGCGCTCAGGGAGAGCGCGACGAACAGCCTCCTCAGCGCGGGCGCGGCGGACGCCCCGGAGGGCATGGAGGAGGGCGAGGAGCCGGCGTTTACGCTCGCCGAGGAGACGAAACGCCAGGTTCGCCGCGAGGAGCGCAAGAAGAAGAGGGCGGAGGAGTTTAAGATTGCGAAGGAGACGTGTGCGTGCTGTTTTTGCTGTTTTGCGTGGTGCGAGGCTCACGGTGCGAATACAGACAAGCCCCAGGAAGACCCCGAGGCGGTGGGCGACCCGTACAAGACGCTGTTCATCTCGCGACTGGTGCGGCACGCATTTTCACACTGTTTATGTGGTAGACTGACACGGTGTGGCGCAGCACAAAACAGCAACAGAGAGCGACATCCGGCGGGAGTTCGAGACATACGGCACGATCGAGCGGGTGAGGATCGTGCGCGACAAAAAGGGCCGCAGCCGCGGCTACGCGTTCATCGTGTACGAGCGCGAGCGCGACATGAAAGGTTATTATCCGCACGCTTGTCTCTCCCCTTTCCGTCGACGACACTAACGCAGCCTGCTCACCGCGCGTGCGTGTTTGACTTGCATTCGGATTTGCAGCGGCGTACAAGGAGTCGGACGGCCTGCACATCATGGGCAAGCGGATCATGGTCGACGTCGAGCGCGGGCGCACCGTGCGCGGCTGGAAGCCCCGCCGGCTCGGCGGCGGGCTGGGCGGGCGGCCGAAGCCCGTCGAGCCGGCGCCGTTCTACGGCGGCGGCGGGCGCGGGGGCTTCCGTGGCGGGCGCGGTGGGTTTGGCGGCGGCCGTGGCGGCGGCGGCGGCTTCCGTGGACGCGGTGGGTTCGGCGGCGGGCGCGGCGGGTTCGGCGGGGGCGACCGCGGTGGTGGGGACCGAGGGTACGGGGACCGCGGTGGCGGGGGAGGTGGGTTTGGCGAGCGCGGTGGGTTTGGCGATCGTGGTGGGTTTGGCGACCGCGGGGGCGGCGGAGGTGGGTATGGTGACCGTGGCGGACGAGGTGGGTTCGGCGGCGACCGAGGTGGGTTTGGCGACCGCGACGGTGGGTTCGGGGACCGCGGTGGGGTCCGCGGCGGCGGCGGCGGCGGCTTCCGCGGCGGGCGCGACGACTTTGGGCCCCCGCGCGGCGGCGGCGGCGGCTTCAGGTACGCAGCGGCGGAGACCTCGTGTGCGGGTGCTGACGGGGTTTGCAGGGGCGGACGGGGCAGCGGGCTGGGATTCCAGGGTGGGTTCGAGGGCGGGGGCGGCCCCCCGCCGAGCAGGTATGGTGGCGGGCCTCCGGGGGGTGGAGGGCCGGGGGGCCCTGGTGGGTATGGGCCGCCCGGTGGAGGCCCCGCCGGGTACGGGCCGGGGGCGGGGGGGTTCCGGGGGGAGCTGAAGCGCGAAAGCGGGAGCTTCGACGAGCGGGACGCCAAGCGGGCGCGGTACTAGGGGTTGAGTAAGTGTGGTATGGTACGTGTATGCAGGCTGTGGGTCGTAAGTATGAGAAGCACGTGGGGACGATCAGAGGCTGTGATGGGGTGTCAGCGGGGCCATGGCAACGCGAGTTATTAGTGTACGGCAGCCGCGGCAGCCGCGCCGGCAAGCGGGGAGCTTATCGAGTGCATCTGCAAGACGACATCCGTCCAGCGTCTCAGTCCGACCGGTTGCCCTGCCGCGACTCGAACCGGGCGGCGCGTGACCGTTATCTGGCAGCGTCGCCAGCGCCCGCCCTTTGCCACTTCCTTTGCCGCGCCCACAGATCTAGATCTGCCCTATCCCGATCATCGCTTGCATGCGCGCCCGTCCCTGGTCAGACCCTACTTTACCCCCGACCGTCCCCCTCCTCGCCTCGCCCAACTCTATAGTCTCCCCTCTCCATCTCGTCAACCTGGCGGTCACACTCCTCCCCGCGCGTCCGTCTTGGGAGTTCCCCTCCATGGACCGTACGTGCCACATCCCTCTCCCCCCCGCCCCCCGCCGCTCACAACCTCCCCCAGCCAAGGGCGACCGTTTCTACGACCGCCCACCGCCCACCGCCCACGACCGCGACGACCCCGACCCCGGGTCCTCCGCATCGTCCCCCGCATCCATGGCCAAGTCCCCCGACGCCCTCGCAGACGCAGCCAGCTCCAGCGCCCTCTCCCCCGACCCAGACCCCGACCACGACCACGACAACGACGCCTCGTCCCCCGACGTCGCCGCCCGCCGCCCCTCCTCCGCAAAGAGCTCCTCCGCAGCCTCCGACAAGGAAAAGCGCAAGCGCTCCCGCGTCACCCCCGACCAGCTCGTCCACCTCGAGCGCTTCTTCTCCGTCGACCGCAGCCCCACCGCTGCCCGCCGCCGCGAGATCAGCGAGCTCCTCGGCATGCAGGAGCGCCAGACACAGATATGGTTCCAGAATCGGTGCGTCCCCCCCGCCCGCGCCCTCCCCGCGGGGCTGTGCCCGCTAACCACCGTGCTTAGACGCGCAAAAGCCAAGCTTATGGATGGCAAGAACAAGTCCCGTGCCGACATCGCCCCGCCGAATACTCCCCCCGAGCTCCGTCCGGGGTACGACGCGAGCCTGCACAACCTCATCCACGAGAACGATCGTGCGTCGCGCGCCCTTTTTATCCGATGATCGCGATCCTGACGCCCGCCCGCGCATGGCGACCAGCCGTCACCATTATCCCCTGCAGCGACCTGACGATCGGCACCTGGCGACGAATAGCGACCAGCATCGCCAAGCACGACCTCGTCGCGTACGTCTGCGACGCGCGCCGCTGCCTCGTCTGGTTCATCCACTCGTCCGGCTACGGCTTCAAAATGGAGATCCCGTTCGACATCATCGTCGACACCGAGTTCACCAACGCCGCGCCCGGCATGGGCCTCGCGACGTTCTTCCTCTCCCAGCCCCCCGCGTTCTTCCTCGAGGACGTCCCCGCGGACGGCGTGCGCGCGTGGAAGCGCTGCGCCGACTGGACCGAGGGCATGCAGGCCACCAAGGTCCTGCGCCACGACCTCATCGGCTCCGCCGTCCAGCTCGCGCATGTCCTCCGCAACTTCCAGGTGTCCGGCAGCGCGGACATCCGCCTGCGCGAGCCCGCGTACGCCCCGCGCGCGCAGGAGCTCCCCGACCCCGCGCCCGAGCCGCAGGGCTACCGCCCGTTCGCGACGGGCGAGCAGCAGCAGCCGCGCGGCGGGGAGATGCTGGGCGCGCTGATCCCGCGCCGGCGCTCGTCGTTCTCCGGCCAGCCGCTCGTCCTCGACGACCACGCGGGCGAGTACGCGGAGCAGCCGTCGCCGACGCCGCCGTACCAGCCGTTCCACGCGACGTACGCGGCGACGCCGCTCTACACCGCGGACATCCCCGACCCGCCGCACCCGCACCACCATCAGCCGCACCACCACCACCAACAGATGGCGGTGGCGGACTACGCGCGCGTGTACGCGCCGCAGGGCTACGCGCCCGCGCCCGCGTCCGCGCCGGCCGCCCACGGGCACTTTGTCCATGGCGGCGGCGGCGGCGGGTCGCCGTCGCCGCCGCTGTACGCGCCGCACGACATGCCCATGAGCGCGCTCGGCATCGGCACGGGCGCGGGCGCGGGCACGCCGCTGCTCTCCGCGCCCGCCGCCGTGATGCACTACGACCGCGCGCTGGACGACGGCCGCCGGTGACCCCCGCTGTGTAATCTCTTCTCTTTTTGTCATTCGTTCGTTTCAGTGTGCGTGGCGTTGTCGTCGAACTAAATATCGTGTATCTAGGACCGTGTGTCGTTAGCTGTTGACTATTACTTATTCGCTGGCCGTCTCCCTCTCCTCACATTCACTACCTACCTACCCACCTACCTGTCTACACGTCTGTTTGGCTTTCCGTCTGTTTGTCTGGCTGTCTGTCTATCTGATGCTTTGGCTCGCACTATATTACTCTGGGCATGTAAATATATCTACCACACAGCTATCGCTATTGCGTAACATCCCTCCATCAATCCAATGCATTGCATATGCTACGTTACAGTCTAGCGCGTGCCTGCCTGCCTGCCTGCCTGTTCTTTAGGTTTACGTGCCGGAGGGTGACGTGGGGACGCGGGACGCAGGCGAGCGGTGGCGAGCCGGCGGACCACCGCGCGTATGTCCGCGCGCGGCAGCACGGTATCGCCACGCGTGCAATATGACGTGAAATGCGAGCGGGGCACGGGCACGGGCACCGAGCCCTCGATTTCGATTTCGATTCGATCCAGAGTTCATTCACGTTCCCGTTCACGTTCAGCATGCGCATGCGCATGCGCCCGAGCGCGCGGCGCATGGCCCGGGGTCGCCGACACGCGCACTTGATCCATAAGGGCATCCCGCACTTACCCTGTACCGCCACCCGCGCACTGTACCGCCACGGCCCACGGACAGTGCGGATGCCGGCATGATGGCCAGGCGGGTTGGGGCAGGGCGAGATTGGGTGCGGGGCACGGAGATGCAGACTGTATTACTGAATTGTATTATATGGCGGCAAGGTGTGAACGCCGGCGCAGATCGGGCGGGTGAGACGGAGACTGAGGTGCGGGCTCGGTAGGCAGGGCTGGCTGGTGCTGCTCAGTGGTGTGGTGTGGTGTGTGCGGGGTTCTCGAGATGCTCAGTCACCAGTGGCCATGTCATTGTCAGCGCCGAGCCGGGCCAGGAGGGTGGTGCATCGGGCAGCGGTGAATTGAGATAAGCGTATACTAGACGGTCGGTGTGTATGGTATGGTATGGTATGCACAGGATGGCGCATACACACTACGCTAGAGCGCGTTCGTCGGGTTCTCGAGGCGCTCGCGCGCGAGGCGGGAGGTGTACGTGCGGCTCACGATGTTGACTGCGATGCGGGGCGAAAATTTGCGTTAGCGTGGTCATGGGGTCTCAGGCGACATGCCGGACGGGTACGCACATGCCTCCATGTACCGATCGAGGCACCGCGCAAGACATGTCTGGGGCGGCCACATGTCAGCGGCCTGCCACGCGCGAGCGGACCAACGCATACCTCCTCCGACCCGGACAGCGCGGTCGACGGCTTCGTGACGCACTTGGTGAAGCACTTGTCGTTCGTTTTCTGCGCAGGATGCGTTTCGCTCAGCTCGGGGGACTCTGGACTGTGTAGACGGCAGGCGGAAGGGGACGTACGTTGATGAGCTCCTGCGCACTGGCGAGCGCAAGCTCATTCCTGATTTGCGTCATCACGGCCTCCTTCCGCGCGGTGACATCTGCGGCAGCGGCGGCGTCAGCAGGGCACGCGACTGCATCTGGCACACAAAGTGCGTACCGGCGGGGGGCGTCGACGGGGCGCTTGCGCTGTTGCCGCCAAACAGGGAGGACATCGTCGTGGTAGCTGGCAGCGTTTGTGCCGCCAGCGAGCTGCGACGCGCACCAGCCGAGGACACGTGACTCCGGAGCGATAGCCGGGCGAGTCAGTCTGTCGCCTTGAAACCTGCGACGAGGACTGCTGGGCAGCTCTCTTCCCACTTGCACGCGATGGGTGCCAACGAGTCCAGAGCACGCCCAGAGGCGGCCACCGCACAGGAAGCCGCCGACGACTACTACGCCCTCCTCGAGGTCGAGGAGACTGCTACACCGGAGGAAATCAAAGTACGAACCTGCTTCAGATCTCAAACGACAGCTCCTGATCCTTGCGTGCATATATAGAAATCGTTCAGGAAGCTCGCACTGATACATCACCCAGACAAGAACCACGAAGACCAGGAGGGCGCGACGCGGCGTTTCGCCGCCCTGCAGCAGGCGTACGAAGTGCGTCGCCCGCATTCCCCGCGATCTTCTCCGCGAGCTGATGTGCCCAGGTGCTCAGCGACGAGCAGGTGAGCGAAATCTTCCTTCCTTCCTGCTGGGGTCATCAGCCGGCGCCGCGCCGCGCTACTCACGCCTGCCCCGTCGTCACCAGGAGCGCGCGTGGTACGACACCCACCGCGCGTCGCTGGTGCCCGAGCCCGACGCGGACACCGTGTTCCAGGACATCAAGCGCGGCGCGGCGCCCTCGCGCGCGCGCGACCGCGGGCTCACCGTGCGCCACCTCGCGCCCTTCCTGAACCCGTCCATCTGGACCGGCTTCGACGACGCTGATAATGTGCGGTACTTCCGCGATGCGCGCCCCCATCTGCCGTCCGCTGAAGCTTTTGACCGCGCGCACAGAGTTTCTTCACGATCTATCGCAATCTGTTCGACCGCCTGGCGTTTGACGAGAGGCTGTATGATCCCGATGCGGCGCTCCCGTCGTTTGGATACGCGGCGTGGGGCTGGGCCGCGCCGTCCAAGGAGCACGCGCACGAAGCCGCGCGCACATTCTACAACGCCTGGCTCAGCTTCGTCACGCTGAAGGACTTCAGCTGGATGGATCAGTGGAATGTCTCCGAAGCTCCGGACAGGCGTGTGCGGAGGTCGGTGCACCGATTGTCCCGCGAATTATTATCATGCTGCTCATTTTCACGCACGTAAGGCTCATGGAAAGGGACAACAAGAAAGCCCGTGACGACGGCCGGAAAGAGTACAACGACACCGTCAGGGTGCGGTGTCGCGCGTATGCGCGCAATGTACACGGCTCATATATTTGGTTGACAGACTCTCGTCATGTTCATCCGTAAACGCGACCCACGCTACAAAGCGCACCTCAGCCGCCAGGCGCAGCTCTCGGGCTCTGCGCCGGCCACGCGTGCGGGCAGCGGCGCGGCGACGCCCACCGCGAAGCGCGCGCCCGCGTTCGTCGCGCAGGAGTGGCAGCAGGCGGGCGCGGCGCACGACGCGGCGGACCTCGAGTGGGCGCGCGCGGAGGGCGAGGACGACGAGGAGTGGGAGTGCGTCGCGTGCGGCAAGACGTTCAGGAGCGAGGCGGCGTGGGACAGCCACGAGCGAAGCAAGAAGCATCTCAAGGCGGTGGAGAGGCTAAAGAGGGAGATGCAGCTCAAAGAGGAAGAGCTGGGCCTGGATGCGGATGCGGATGCGGGGGAAGAGGGGCGCGATGACGGGGACGAGGATGATGGGGCGGCCGAGGACCAGGAGCGCGAGGAGCAAGATGGCGGCCCTCCGCCTGCCGTGCCACCGCAGCAGAGCGTCTCGCGCGACCCTGCAGCCGACCCACCCGCACCATCACCCGCGCCTGCGTCGGTTGACAAAGAAGAAGACGGCTCCGGGGATGAAAACTGATGCGGGTCCCGCGCGCAGGCATAAACGGGCAAAGTCACGCAAGAAGCGACGTTCACCATCAGCGTCACCTGTCCGAGCATCGAAGAAGAACATCGCGGCAACGCGGGGGGAAGGCACGGCGGCAGATCTAGGGAACGGGCCCAGGTTGGCGCGAGGGGCCTCTGGGGACGGCGGTGGGAACACGCCCGTCGAGGCGGCTGTGCCGGCATCTGGAGACGAACATGGAGACGGCACAGAGGCGCTGGCGGCAGACTCCGCGAAGCCAGAACCGTCAAGAAAGAAAAACGCCGGGCCAGAGAAGCTGCGAAGAAGGCGCGCGGGGACGAGGCCAAGGTGCGCGCCCTATCTGCCCCTTCGATTTCCCAAACGCTGGGCGGCGTTCCCCCGCGATCTCGTCGCGTTCCTCGCCCGGCGCTGCTCCGACCTCTTTGACTGATGCCAACCCTCGCTTGCAGACGACCGCACAGCATCAGTGCAATGTGTGCGCGGTTCCTTTCGGAAGCAAAACTAAGCTGTTCGCACACATCAAAGAATCGGGCCACGCATTGGCTGAACCGACTAGGGTAAGCGCGCAAAAACCCAGGGGGAAGAAGGCGAAAGGGTGAGGCTGTGCAGGGATGCCTGCGATGGGACGTAAAACATGCAGATAGAGCCTGCAATAGTCATAGACGGTTCGTTCGCTTGATGAGGCGCTTCCACATACGCATATGGGAAAGGCAGCGGTCTCAATTCACGGGAACCTATATGGTTACGTGGCAAAGAAGCGTAAAGGCAAACAAAAGAACTATCCCATGAGTTGTGATACATCTTCTGGGGGATACTTCGTTTGTGAGAAGGTGAGCAACCTAGACGGGCAACCATCAGTATCTCCATTCTCCGTATAGATCCGCTGCGACTAACCGCTTGAGGCTCTGGATGTACTTGCGGCTGACTTCGTCATTCAGCACATGCGCGACCTGGTCTGACGAAATCTTCTCCCGAGCAGACCGCTCGTGGATCCTGCATCAAACCATGTCAACTGTGCTTGACGCGAGATGCGTGAGTTTCGGCAAACGTACCCCACCATGGTTACCCCAATTGGCCACGGTGCATTTCCGATAGACAGACGGAGGTACGAGTCGTTGGCCCTTTGGTACTGCCGTTTCTGCATGTAGTGCACAATTTCGGACAACCGAGCTAATACATCTGCCGGCAGTGACTGGAAGCTCGCCACGATCAACGCGGGTTGCAGGGTAAAGATAAGAAGCACGCACTCGTGATCGCAGAATTTTGAACAGAGGCTTGAGGTACTCGGCGGATTGCACCTGGGTCGCCGCTGCAAGTTTGCCTTGTGTCGACCGCTTTACTGCCTCTGTCGGACGGAGATGGGTTGAAAGAGTGCATCCTCGACGAGAACCAAGGATCTTACCTGGCCGTTCAGCCAAGCTTTCTCCCCACTCCTTCAGGGCCTTCTTCAACGCGGAGTAAATTATGGGGTACAATTTGTCGGGATTTGACTTGACAAGGCTCAGGTCCAGTATCGCACCATCCTCGATGCCCAAGTCGCTCTTCTTCTTCCCTTTGCCCTCGGTTGCGGAGGAATTGCGGTCCTTCAACCCGCGCTCGGCAATTTCGACGTCCTCCAGAGCCTTGCGGAAGTCGTTTTGCCCGCCCAGACGTTCGTGGTCTTTCTCCTCAATAAGCTCCAGGGCACGCAGCCGCAGCCGACGATCCTTGTCCGCCTCGCCGAACAGCCGAATGGGCTGGCCTTTGGCGCGCAGACGGCGAATTGTCTCCTCATTGGAGATGTTGAAGATGCCCTGCGCAGACGCTGCGTCCCCCTCGGGTACAGGCGAGTGGCTCGGTCGCGAGGACCCCGGCTGGGGGGACGCGTTCACGGACGTGGACCCGCGTGCGGCGGCCTTCTAAACTCCAGCTACGCGTGAGTATCGAGCGTGGCTGGGAGAGGGACATGGGACGCACTTTGGCCGCGGCTGCAGCAGCCCTTTCATCAGCCTCTTTCCGTTCCTTTCCTCCTTGAGCCGCTTCGCCTCCTCGCGGGCTTTGCGCTCCTCCTCCTCCTTCAAGCGTTCCAGATCGCCTCTACGTACGTACTTTTGCTGGCGGACAGGACCTTCGTCGAGGGCCTTCCTCTTGACAGCAATTTCGGCCTTGAGAGCGTCCATGGCAGTGAGAACTACGAGCAGTGTGTGGGGGACGGTGAGTGGTAGCGCTAGCGTCGAGGTCCGCCGCGAGCCGCCTAGAGACACGTGTTAGGTAAGCGAGATACCCGACGCCGCCCGCCAGTTCATCGCGCCCTCTCCTTTCCTCTCCCCATCACCCACCATGTCTGACTCCGAAGTTCAGAGGTAAGACTCTGTGTTGGAATCTGCGTGCGTTTGCTGAGCCAATTATCTAGCAAATACATCCTCCAGACCGCTGGGTTTGACGGTGCGTGACGCTAAAGACCGCGGCCGTGTCGTCTCTCATGCAGACCCCTTCCTACAGCCCGCTTCCCCAACACGAACCAGACCAGGCATTGGTGAGTGTACTTCTTATATACAAATGCCTGGTACTCATCATCGTATACAGCTTCCAAAACTACACGGACTACTTCAAGTGCATCACCGCCAAGGGCGACGACTTCGCCCCATGCAAGCAGTTCAAGCGCGCCTACAACTCTCTTTGCCCCAGTGCGTAGACTAATTCTGTCTCCTTGTCTGTTCTCTTACCTATTGAACTCTCAGACGAATGGGTACGAAAGCCGAGCAGTGTGCCTGTCATGGTACTAACTCTATCCTTCAGATCTCGAAGTGGGACGAGCACAGGGAGAACGGGACATTCCCCGCATCTCTGGAGCCTTGATCATTTGTTCCTAGCCGTGTACCCGTGCCCAACCGAACCTGTGCCAATGTGCCGTGGGCCACAATAGAAACTTGCATGTCAGATAGTTGGAGAGATTCGTTAGCCGTTTCCGTACCCCTGCGACCGTACGGTGACTCTGGTTACCGTTCAGCTTTTATATTGAGTACGTGTTATGGGGATACCGGGTTGAAGTTCGGGACGACGGCTTGTTGGGCGGTGCGAAATGAGGCATATATGCGTCATGCGTAGTCGCGGCGCTTGTCTGATTGCCACTACCACTGCCTTCATCGTCCACCAGGCGCACAGGTCCCGCTAGCGGCCACGAACTAAGTCCCGACACCGCTGCGTTGTGCGCTGCGTGTTCGAGTGATGTCGGGCCTCAATCTCAATGCGTTCACCGAGAACGCGTCACGGCTGGGCATGCGGTTGCAGGAGACAATCTCGGAGCGCACCAAGGACTTTGGCTTGGGCAGAGGAGGAGGCACAACAGTCTTCGACACTGGGGATGATAAAGTGAAGAACATCCGAGCCCAGTTGGACTCCAGCAGTGACCGGGAGAAGCTGGACGCCATGAAGCGGCTCATAGCGGTGAGCAACCACCCGTCTGCTCTGCCACATCCGTCACACATACCAGCCACCCGCTCCTGTTTAGATGATATCAAAGGGCAGGAGCGTCTCCGAGTTTTTTGCCCAGGTCGTGAAGAATGTCGCTGTGAGCAACCTCGAAGTTCGCAAGCTCGTATACATCTACCTCCTGCGCTATGCCGAAGCGGAACCCGATCTCGCTCTGCTCTCCATAAACACCTTTCAACGCGATCTTTCCGACAGCTCTCCTCTCATCCGGGCCATGGCGCTCCGTGTCCTCTCTGGCATACGCGTCCCCACGATCGGAAGTCTGGTCGTGCTCGCGATCAAGAAATGCTCATCGGACGTGAGCCCGTATGTGCGCAAGACCGCTGCCCTCGCGATACCCAAGTGCTACAGGTCAGTCTCCGCTCTTTCCGTTTGTTATTGAAACAGTGATTCACACGGCAACCTTGTTCTTGCCCCCATCAGTCTCGATGCCTCACATCTCCCATCTCTCATCGAGATACTCTCGAATCTTCTACGCGACCGGTCGCCCCTTTCGATTGGCAGTGTTGCTGTGGCGTTTGAGGCCGTGTGCCCAACAAGATTGGACCTATTACACCCGCATTACCGACGGTTATGCCGCGTGCTCGTGGACGTCGACGAATGGGGACAGGTCAACCTCCTCGAGCTACTTGTTCGTTATGCACGGAACATGCTTCCGAGGCCATCATCAACCGATATAGGTGATGGGAAATCAAAGGACGACGTCGACAAAGATTTGGACCTGCTGCTGAGCTCTGCCGAGCCGCTATTCCAGTCCAGAAATCCTGCGGTCAGTGATTTCGCCGCTACAGGGTTCGGCTGCTCATGAGATAGCGGCACACAGGTCGTTCTATCTGTTTCACGTGCATTTTATTATCTGGCATTGCCGTCAGAACATCACAAAATAGTACAACCTATGCTTCGTCTTCTGGACGGGTCGAGAGAAATCGAGCGCGTCGCTCTAGCATATATCCTATTCATCTCACGCACGTCTCCCGTAGGTCTGAAAAGAACATGTACTCTGCGCCCAACTGACATTCGCCATCTAGAACCTCTTCTCACCACACTATATCAGGTTCACCATCCGCGCTGATGACAGCGCGCAGGTGAAAGTCGACAAGATCAGGCTTCTAAGGAGCTTCGTCAACATCGAAAACTATCAAGCGCTCTCACGCGAGTTTGTCGTAAGCTCCGACTTTGTTTCACCGTTGATCATTCGTCGAAATCTCGTTAGGATTATGCCGACGACTTTGACGAGGGCCTAGCAGCCGGCGCTGTGCAGGCCATCGGGCACACAGCCCGTGTGATCCCTGAAGCAATGCAGCATTGCCTGAACGCCCTTTTGGGGTTCATCAAGAGTCGCCACGGTCAGTCGTATAATTCGGACACCCGGGATCATGAGCGCAGCGACCGAAACTTCATCCACAGATACCGTGGTTACCAATGCCGTGCTCGTTCTGAAGTCGCTGGTGCACACACAACTACAAGCTCAGTCTAGCTTTGCGTTTGGCGCATCATCATCTCCCCTCACGATAATCGAGCGCCTGGCATATCGGATTGATGAGATACGGCACCCACAAGCTAGGGCGTGTGTTGTGTGGCTCGTCGGGCAATATGCTGCCGATGCGACGCAAGGCGACGCCGCCCCCGTCGAGGGCGTCACACCCTGGGCGCCTGACGTCCTGCGCAAGTGCGCCAAGTCCTTCCGTGACGAAGTGAGCCCTGCCCGCCTCTTCCCGATACGTATCCTGATGGCGGACCCGGAAGACGGTCGCCGTCAAACTACAGACCATCACATTGGCTGCAAAACTCATTGCGCTCTCACCGAATAATCGCACCCTCGTGCTCCTCGCAAAGTACGCTTTTGGGCTCGCGCGGTACGATCGCAACTACGACGTGCGGGATCGGGCGCGCATGCTGCAGATGCTTCTGGGTGGCGTTGTCCCTAGTCTAGTGAGCAAGAAAGGGGAAGACGAGGAAGATGCTCGGGAAGAGCGCGGTGGCGTCGTATTGCGCCGAGAACAAGTGCGGGTGGTCTTATTCGAGGGTAAGGCCGGCGTTGCGGAAGATGGTGAAGATACAGGTAGGCATTGTGCCGCTGTCTCTTAATTGTCCGATCCAGTGCTAATTACTGGACAGACGACCGCGAGCTCCTGGGCACTCTGACCCTACTGACTGGCCACGACATGCGTGGGGACCGTATCCTCCCGGACTGGCTTGAGCAAGGCGTCATGTCTTCTTTGCGCGACACCGAAGACGATAAACCCGCTTCGCACTCGGCGCCCGCTGCTATATCCCACTACGCGCGAGCAAGTGCTGCACCCTCCGGTGCAGCTTCCCCGGTAGTCGTCCTCACGCCTGCGGGATCTAGCGGGCCATCACCAGCGGGCAGCATGCCCAACAGGGCCGCTTTTACTGATCTGGATGCATTCTATGCGAGCGAGGATGAAGAAAGCGATGAGGACGAGAGTGAAGAAGAGGAGGTTTCGGATGAAAAGGTCGCACAAGGAACTGCGTCCAGTGAAGACGAATACAGCGAGGAAGAGGAAGACGACGACGACGAGAGCGCCCTAGTAGGAGGACATAGATGAAACCAATTGAATGAAATTTCTGTTCCTGCCTGCCGCGCTCGATGTCCCAAGGTGCGCCCAGCTCCAGCCGGCGGCTTGATTCAATTTACCAGGCGGTTAGACCGCCGTCGGCTCCTAAATTACCTGCGATCCGACGGCGGTTCGTTTCGTCTTTTCAACGGTGCGGTTCCAGTAACGTTGTCCTCGACCGCAAAAATCGGTTCATTGGAACGCTTGGGAACGCGCTCAACCCAACGAAGGCTGGAGCCCAGGATGCGGAGTAATGTCAGTGGAGACGCAAATCATCAATCACACAGCGACATCACAGATACTGTACAACCACGGAACCCAATCTTTGCATCACGGCGTGGTCTAGGTGCACAGCTAGATTGATAGCGCGAGCGCTACGCCCTACGTCAGTGTGACCATGCGTCCGGCTCATGGTGGGTGGGAGACTGGGAGTCTGGGAGGCCAGGGCATCATGACATGGCGCGACGGCGGAAACACAAAGCGGACATCTGCCCCACTGCCAACGTATCAACCTGACGGGAGAGAGCATCATCAGGAGTGGCATCTTCGATTCTCGTCGGCAAGCAGTCTGGTTGCCCGAGAGGGGTTCGTGAGGCGGGACGTGGTCTGCTGCTGCATTCTGATGGACAGCGGAGGAGCCCGCGCACCGATTGTGGATGTGACTTGGACGGGGCGCCATGCTGGTCCGCCGCGCGTGTGCCTGCCCTGCCGGACTTTGTACGACGCCCATCTCAAGACGACGGCGGTGCATCAACGTCTCAAGATCGAAGGCAAGAAGCTATATTCAGTCGCTTCGCCGTGCATGACAGCGTTTGCGTATACGTAGCGAAAGCCTAGGATCTGGCGGCTCCGAAAACCAACGTTAGCATGCGGGGCGCGGGGCAGACGCACCGTAGGTTCCTATCAAAGGGACCGAGCTGTCCTCGCTTGCTGCGACCTGGGAAAGGAGAAATTTGCCGAGCCCCTTGCAAGCTCCCCACTGCACAGATCGGGGGCAAAGAATCTTCCTCCATGACAAGCATCGAAGACCTCTCCATCCGCTGGCCCTGGCGACCTCGCGGATATGAAACACAATTCCTCGACATGTGGCATCTTGAGAATGCGGAGCCAGATCTTGCGCCGACCTCAAACTAGCATCCACGCTCCTCCGTCATAGAAGGAGAGGGCGGCAAAGGATACGTATCGATACCCAGGCGCGCGTGGAGATTGCCAGGAGTTCTTTGAATAGATTGCCGGCACGCGCACCGAGTAACTCTCGTGTGTGCGAGGTCGGCTTCGAGGCGCGACATTCTCGGCGGGACAATTTCATAACACCGGCTATGCTACAATACAGCAATAGCTGGGATTTTGTAGTACAACGGCTGATGAAACACTGTCAGTTCTGAGAGGTGAGAGGTTGGTTGGGGCGCCGCACCGTATCAAAGACGTGGTAGAAATGCCCACGGACCCCGCCGCTCTGCATGTCACCATAGTATTCTGGAGGGAACCACTGCGCCGCAAGCATTGAGTAAAACTTTCGCAGCACACGTAGACAGCAGACAGAACGTACGTGCTCGACAGGCAGGTCCTCTTTCCAGGCCCGCAAGTATCGATCTTCTTTGCTCGCGGCTCCCACCGTGAACCCGTAACGAGGAACGACAAACTGTCCAATCTGCAGCTCTGTGTCTGTGATCGTGCTCCGGGATACCCGGGCGTACGCAGTCCTGTACAGGCCGCGATACAGGATGTACTCGCACCTGTGCTCACACCTGAATGACCGTAGACAGCGGGAGAACCAAATTGCGGAACGCACCAACGGTCTAGATCGTCCTCATCTATGTCGTAAACCCTGCCATCTGTAACCATGATATCGTACGGCGCAGCTACCCCAGAAACGCAAGATGAGCTCCTTCAACGTTAACCGAACGCGGAAGGTACGCACGTCGCTCGTCGTGTGGTTTCGTAACGACGTAGCCGAGGTAGATGACAGGCTGTGGGTACGACGCCGACATTATGCGCGCAAGCTCAGTTGCTTGCAGTTCCCTGTCGAAAGGCGTTTCCTCTGAGAGCGACTGTAAGGACCGCAGTCCGGTTCAATCAAATCAAGAACGACTGACCTTGCCCGTTATGCGCGACAATGACAGTGACGTTCAATCCGTAGACGTCCAAAATGGCCTCAATTGCTGGGGCGAGCTCGCCATCAGGCGACGGCAGCAGATGATGGGTGGATTTGAGGATGGGGAACTGGGCGGGTATAAGGACACAAGTACACGGCACAAGCGAGTCCAGCAGACCTTGGAAAGGAGAGCACATCCCCATGTGTGCTTATTGGGTCCGGGGCCTATGTCCACATACTTAGATTCCTCTCGTCAGCACAATACCCGGATAGAATGAGAGGAACTTTAAGCCTACATAACCAAGATCTTGGGCAAGGACCCGCGTTCTGAAAGAATAACATGAGCGACTGAATTATATCGGGGATCCAGCCCTTACGCACAGATCTCGGCCACCAAACACCGGCCTCTGTAAAGCACGTCAACCTCACCGCAAGCCATGCGAATAGACCACACACATGTAAATCGGTCTCCAACAGACCCAGAACCTCCAACTCCATATCGCGCACCAGATCGCGCACGCGGCGCTGGCTGTCACGGCCCGAGTCGTCAATCCCAAAATGCACAGTCCAGATCCCCGCGTTTACGATGCGTGCGCGGGAGTGCCCCGCGGTAGGTACCGGCGCTGGCGGAAGCGGGCGAGCAAGGGGGACGGCCAGCGCAACGAGTAGGATGGCGACGAGCGTGCTGACAGTGAATTTCCGCGTAGATGCAGGAAGGGGCGGCACAGCGGGGAGCTGGGAGAAGGAGAACGGGGAGAGTACCACGCGCCAGGAGAAGGACGAGGCGAGTAGTGCAAGCTGAGCGGCCAGAACGCTGTGAAGGCGCAATGAGAGGAAGAATATGTGCGAAGCGTGCACGGCTTACAGGTTGGTCTTCTCTCTGAAAGGCATCGCTCCGGGAACAAACGCATACGCCACCGTGAATGTACCGATGAAAATGAACACAATCCACGTTAGCCAGGCTACCCCAAACACGCGCCCTACACCGCGCGCCCGCGCGGCGGCCCCTGCCTGCTGTATGATGTGCGGCGCGCTCGCCATGAGGAAAACGGCGTGTGCGAGCCCACCAAAGTAACCCCGCCACGATGTGTACGTCAGTAGTGTGTATGCGGAGAAGTGGCCGATCGCGAAGACGAGCGGGTGGGTGAAGAGGTTCGAAATCGTGTTCTGGGTTTGTGCACGCGCGGAAGAGGTGAGAGGGGATAAAACTGTAAACGTTGAAGAAGAGGAGAGTAGTAGGCTGAGAGTGAGACCAAGAGCCTGAGCGAAGAGGGTAAGGCCGGCGTGGACGTGTGGGTGCGGTCCGGTGAGGGGGTACCCGGTCCACGACCAGGCGATGAGCGTGCTCGGGTCGGCGAGCCGTTCGTGGAGAGAGTGTATGAGCGCGCCCAAGGCAAGGCCGGGGAGGAGCCACGGCTCGGAGGGTGAGGGAATTGAACTGCTGGGCGGAGTTTTTCCCGAGGGAGTTGCAGTCGACGGTGAGGGAGCAACGGATGCGGGGAAGCTGGATGAGGCAGGACGCGTTGCGAGTTCCAGTAGGGCGAGCAGAGCCAGCACCAGGATGGGCTTGTGGTAACCTCCGGACTTCTCGTCGACAATAGGCCAGGCTGAGGATCGCTTTCTCATTATCCAAAGTCAACTAAGACCTACGATTGACACCCACCAGGATTATTGCCGTCATTGAGGTGCTTGGACAGCGCCGAGACAAGGAGCCCCGTCAGAGTCACTGTACACAATTCGGTTCAGTCTGCAGGATACATATCCACAAAACACAAAGTGACATCTCACCAACAGCATGATACGCCCTCTCCTCTGACTCCCACTCGACCGCCCACTTGATAGCCGCACACCCCGCCGCCAACGCCACTCCTGCCAGGCGCCCCCACACACTCTCCACCCACCAAAGCCCCACACCAGTGACGCTCGCCAGCCCCGCGAGCGTGGCTCGACCTCCGCGGGTCCGCGCCCACTCCAGCACTTCGGGGATGCCGAGAAAGAGCGGCGCGAGCGTGGCGAGCGAGGAAAATTCCGGGCCTGCGAGTGCGAGCTTCCATACGGAGAAGTAGAAGAGGGTGACCGGGAGGCCGGTGAGAATCGTCCAAGATTGATAAGCTGAAGGGGATAAGTTCAGCGGATGGGGGTATATGCAGGTTGCGGAGGGGACGAACCGAAGTAGATGTCCGAGGCGAAGCTCAGGAATGGGCGGGCTGTGAACAGGCGAGAGACGCCTAACGAGCCGTCTGCTGGTTTAATGCTTGACTCTGAAGTGACGGGCTTATTGGCCGCTATCGGTGCAGGAGATGATGCTATTGGCTCGCTGTCGATTACAGCGGCTTTCTTCCTGCGAATGATAGTATGACCAAATTCCATGAACGATGCAGTGAGTACCGAATCAAGCCAGACGATGAATAGGCTATACATTTCCTCCTCTTTGCGAGTCGCGGACTTATTCGGCATAGAGGGAATCTCAATCGTGACCTGGGGCAACCTGGCTTAGGCTGGGACCTTCGCGCGATGACTAGAGGCAGCCTACCTGCAGGTTGCTTTCGCGAAGTTGAACCTCGGAGATAGAATCGTACAACACATCAATGAAGATGAGAGACCATTCGAAGAACGCGTAGCGCGTGTATGCTGTAGGACAACTGTTGGCGTCAGTGCGGACGGGAAGTCTAGCGCTTAAGCTCACCTCCAGGTACGCGATGAACTTTGTGTTGTACGAAGAAATGTATCATGGGTATCAAGGAAAGCCAGAACCTACATTGCCACCTTCAGTTCCCGTCTCACCTGCACAGGACCCACTCACGCTGAAGCAACAAGAATCCTGGGTGCGACGATGATGAGATCTACGCCGCCGCGGACGTCCGAACGATATCATACCTGCGTCTCCGAATCTTCCCTTGGGCCATAAGAGCACCTCCCCACATCCACGGTATATTACACGCGATGTACAGAATCATTAAAACGTCGTGCACGTCGTGATCGTCGCTTGATGTAATGTACACCCAACCGCCGCAGCTGAGAGTGCGCACGATGCCGGTTACTAGCAAGATTGCTGGTAGCGAGGAAGTGGACGCCGTGCGGTTAAGCAGATGTGATAGGACAAGGAGGGCGAAACGTGGACCTAAGTATGCAGGGCCGTCACAGTGAACATCTGAGCAGAGTGAGCGCGCGCTCGGCACGTACCAGAGGTCAGTGCAATAAGAATTTGAAAAAGATTCCTCTCGGGATACCAGTCTCCTATGCTGCAGAACAGCATACAGTTAACAAAACGCGTCGTTGTACGCGCGAAAAAGGCACTCACGTTGCAGACACGCTCGGGAACCATTCCTGTGGCCAACCTGCCACATCGTTCTTCACTATCTTCTCAAAGTGGAGGGCGCTCCCCAGGATCAGTGCGCTGGAGAACGCGACGAAAGAGAGGGCCGTGTGGATGCGGGCGACGGTCGACCCGCGTAGGATCAAAAGAGTAGCAGCTGCAGGCGGACTGCTCGACGGCATGAGTAGCTCTCCTGTCTGACGCGGTCGTAATCCAGATAATCACACAGGAAAGTCGGCGACACAAAGTGGAGGGGTGCGATGGCGGGTGAAGACATGCGCCGCACAGTCGCCGGTGCGCGGTTGTTGAGCGAGCGCTCGGGGAACGTGCGGGCGCGCGAACGAATGACGTCGCGTGCCTGCCGGCCCGCTCGCGACCGACCAACGCCGATTTCTGGCGACAAAGGCTCTCTTTGCTACCGATAGCCTGTACGCATACATCGATGCCGTCCGATCTGCCTTCGCCGCCTATACCCATCACTGTGTTCACGGGCTTCCTCGGAGCAGGCAAGACATCCATCATACTGTCTCTGCTCCCTCAGCTGCCCAAGGACTACAAAGTCGTCCTTTTGAAGAACGAGTTTGGCGATGTTGAAGGTGAGTTGCCTAAATGTACCTTGTGTGTTGATCTGATATTTCCGTAATAGTGGACAGCCAGCTTGCGAAGCAGAGCAGTCTGACAGCGGTCAGCGAAATTTTGAATGGCTGCATGTAGGCATGCTTGGCTACCAGATTCTCTCCGCTGCTGATATGCAGCGCAAGAACAGGTGCTGCGTCCTGGTGGGACAGATGAAGACAGCGCTCTTGGAAATTCTGGGTGAGGCTGCGGCGTGCGCTCTGGGTCATTTTGCCGCCGACACAAATGCACAGACAAATTCAGCCCGGATCGTATAATCATCGAGTCTTCGTAGGTGACCTCAACATACCCTGCCCTTTCACAGTGCTCAATTCAATCAATTAGCGGCTCCGCTTTCCCCGCAACTCTAGCATTTCAGATACGCGACCTGGAGCGCGAAACGAACCGGGCGCTAGCACTCGATGCCATCGTCACCGTCATCGACGCCGAGAACTTCACCGGATACGAAGACACAAGCGTGACTGCACGCCTGCAAGCTCAATATACCGACGTGCTCCTTGTCGTACGTGCCGTTCGGCCACCACTCTTGACCTACTTCCCCGTTTCTGACGTCATTCAGAACAAATGGGAGCACATCTCCGATCGAGCACTGGACGATGTTATGGACCACCTCTTCACCCTCAACGAGCTCACGCCCAAAATCCGCTGCTCGGGTAAATCCGTCGACCCTTCCCTTATCTTCGGGCTGGACTCCAAGCTCTTCCTCGACTCGAAGGCATTTGATGCTGGCGAGTCGTCTTCAACTGGCGCCCATCATCACGAAGTCGAGACTGCTACGGTTTTCCGTGGCACAACACCTCCAAGCCATGGGCACGACCATGTCCACACTGACGCCTGTCACCACGAGGAGACAACAATACCGACCGCGCAAGCCGAGACGGGAGGATTGACGGGAGGGTCTGTGGAGGAGCAAACCCTGAACGAGGCGCTCTCCTTGCTTTCAAAAGAATGCATCTACCGCGTCAAGGGCTTCGTTCGGCTTCCTGATGGCACGAAGATCCTCAACTGGGCGTTTGGCCGGTCGGAGCTCACGCCATTTGCGGGTAAAGAGCAGGCAGGAAGACGTGGTCCGCCTAACTGTCATGGGGGAGAGGGGAGAAGTGAAGAAGTTTGCTCGAAGACTGGCAGAGAGTCTGGGTGCTGCAGTAGTCTAACGAGCAACCGACTCGATGTGTATGCGTACAGACGGATTTTTTAGATGATTTTGGTTCTAGCAGAACAATGCCTCATCACAAATGCTCACTCCTCGCGGATCCACGCTCGTACATTTAGGCATCAAAAGTCGTGTATGTATGATATGCCACATCTTTGTATTAAACGTACAGATAGCAAACGAGACGACCAAATGACTAGAAGACGACGACGACGACAACGACGAATGAAGAAGACACCAGAGGCCACTGTGCGGCCAGGAGACTCTACCGCGACGGGCATAACCAAACTCATAATCGTATAGTGATAAAGCTTCATTTCGGGCGTAACCAGGTGAAAAGCGGCAGTCGTGACAAGAAAAGAGGCAGGCCAGACTGGAAGTATTCAAAGACATGCAAATCAGAAGCTAGCGTAGGAAGACAAACATCAAAGAGAGGTCATAATGGATGACAGAAGAAAGACGACAGCGAGACAAACAATCGCCACGCTGACAGCAGGCCGTCGGTCCACGCCTGCGACACGCGGTCACCCCACAGCGATAACAAACGGAACCCCGAAAAAAGGGCGTGGAATCACAGCATCACGAAACAAACAAATGCGTGGAGAGCAAAAACATATAAAGGCCACCACCCACCACGACACGTCCACTCGCTCTGCCCCCACTTCTGCCCTCACGTTCCCGGTCCCATGACGAAGTTCTGCACGCCACGCTGGTCCATGTACATGCCCATTGCGCCATTCGACACGCCGACGTCGCGCTCCTCGAGCATGTAGCTGTCTTGGTTCGACGCGCCCCACTGGCCCGTCGGCTGCTGCGCGGCCGCCTGCGCGAAGATCTGCGTGAAGTCGCCGTTCTCCTTCCCATTCCCACCCGCGCCGACGCCGTTCTGCGCGCCTGCCGCCGGCCCCGCAGGCAGCGCATGCTCGCCTGCCGCGCCCACGCGTGTCTCCGGGTAGAACGGGTAGAACAGGCTTGTCGGGACGTCCGGCATCTTCGTCTCGCCGCCGGGGCCGCCGTTGGCGACACGCGCGGCCCCGGGGGAGCCCTTCGAGCTCACGGTCGCGCTGCTGATGGTCGGTGTGCCAGGGCCGTAGCTGCCTGGCGCACCGGGGCCGTAGCTGGCGTGCGCTAGCGTCGGCGTGGAGTGGTGGGAGCCGCCGTTCTGTGCGTTCCCTGAGCCTTGCGTGCCGGAGGTCAGCGCGCTGCCGACGCCGTCGGACTCCCAATCGAGCTCTGGGAGGAGGACGGGATGGCTTGTCGGTCCAGCCTGACGCAGGTTCACATCGAGGACCTTCTCTGCCAGCGTGGCGATGAGTGGGTGGCCACCGTTGAGATCCTTGCGCTCCCAGCGCCAGCGGAAAGACGGGAGCATATCGAGAGCCATCCAGACGTCCTCACATGCGACTTGGTGGGGTAAGCTCTCGCAGCGTGACATATGCCCGTACAAGATGACCATCGCAGCGATGTGCAATGGAATGGGCGAGACAAAGAAGGCGATGTCGGGGAAGCGGATAAGCTGGTTGTGCACAATGATGATGTTGTGCGAGACGATAATGGCTGTAGGAGAACAGCATAGTGAGCTCAGAGTCAACTGGAAATCGGCGGTACTCACCATCTAACAGCGCCTTGTGCCTTTGACCGTACGCCAATTCCTTGCTGCTGAACAGGGCGCGCAGCAATAAGATTCTCGAAATGCCGATCTTCAGCAGCGTAAGTCCCTCGTCTTCGGAGATGTCCTGGACCAGCTTGTACTTCCGCTCCAAAGGCCATTCGCTGGTACCACCGAAGTACCACTTATATCTGTCGGGAAGCTGACGCCGGAACTCCACCATGCTCTTCACAATTCGCGTAGCATGGCGGAGGATCTGGTCTGCAGTCTGGCTGTGCGGACTGTACAGCGAGTTGATGATGTCGGCCTGAATCTCAGCAATGGGGTGACTGAGGAGGAAGTGCTCGCTGACGTCCGGACGGGCAGACTTTGGCCGTGATGGGTGCGGCGTGCTCGTGTCGTATGGCGCGATGGCGAGCGGGCGTCCGAGCAGAATTGACGTGCCACGGTCGTGCACAAGGACAATCCCCCAGAGCCGAATGCGGAGCTGGCACTCTGATTCGCTGAATATGTGCTGGGTGGTCGGGTCGTGGTTGAGGCCAAGCTCGATGCCAAGGCGAACCATGCTGCCAACGAGTCGCCAAAGGGTACGGCCTTGTCGCTGCAAATTCCTCCCTTAGAGCACCTCTCGCGCATAAATGCATGTAGCGTACCTCGGTGTAAAGATACCACTGCAGTAAAATGAGAGCCTGCAAGCTGCTGACGGTGACCCTCAACTCGGGCTTGACGGCCAGAGCCTTCTGGAAGAACTCCTCATGCTCGGGCCAGTCAGGAGGCATCAACTTCTTAACATTCAAAGCCACTGGCTGTGGATTTGCTGACGGTTTTCCACCCTTCGCCGCCTTCGTCTCCTTGTCCAACCCGCTAGCACGATGGTTCAACTCGCTGAGCGTCCCCAGGGCCAGTACCAAGTATATGGAGCAGATGAATCCAGGGTCGTGGTGCGGGGTCTCGTTGGCGTACAGCTGGTTCAGGGCTTGCTCAAACTCGGGGCGCAGGAACACGGGTCGGTGGAAGTTAAGGCGTTCAAAGTAAACGTCGAGGATGCGGCGGACCATGTCACGATCCTTCGGCAACCAGACGATAACAGAGTCGGTGGTTCCTGCCGGTGCTGTTGCCGACGGGGCAGTGGTGCGGCGAACGGCGGCCTGCTTCCATTGCGAAGGGTCGCGCGGAAGAGTGGCCTCACTGACGTCGCGGTCGCGCCCAGAAATGAGGGCCGATGAACCAACGGCGATATCCTCCTTGTCGGACTGTTGAGGCCCAATGGGGAGGTCTTGAACAATCGAGGCCGAGACACCAAAGCTCTTCGCCAGAGCCTGACGATCATGTGGTCAATACTTCGCTGAGATGCTAACAAGGATGGGTCAGACCTGTGTATTCGACATGTCGTTCAACTGCGGATCCTGGCCAGGAATATCCGACACAGAACCACCCGACGATGGGGGACGAGTGTGCTGCTGAACCTGTTGAGGAGGGGGCATTTGGGCCATATGAGGAGGTGGGGGATGCTGGAATGCAGGGTGAATGTGGGGGTTGTACCCAGGTGGAGGCATCTGCATATGCGGGGGCGGAGGATATGGCGCGCCTCCAGGGGCCACATAGTAAGGCGGCATTGGTCCGTACCCAGGGGCTGGGATCATATGCGGGCCCGGGGGCGGTTGGGGCGGGGGGTAGGCATACGCTTTGGGAGGTGATGCCGCGCCTGGATAGCCGTTACCACGCCGCACAAACAGCACGCAGATAAGGACGTACTGGGACCCGGGGCGAACTGGAAATTATGGGAGACAGTGGTGGTGTTGGTGCCGTCGATGTCGATGCCTTCACGGGCGAGTATTTCATCGAGGTCATCCAAGTTGAAGCCAGCGATATGCCGCTTGAGGAGGGCATCGCACTGGGATATCTGGCGCTCGAGGCGCTCCGTATGGCCGCGCGGTGTGAGTGTCTGTCTGTGGCGATCCTCCTGGTGGCAGGGGGTGCCCGCCGTTGCGCAGGCGGTACATCTTGGGTGTTTCGAGTCGCACTGGAGACAGGGAGCAGCAGTTAGGCGAGCAATCGGGTGGGAGACAGGAAGTTGCCGACGGTGTTGACCGACGGCACTTGCCAGACAAAATGGCGGACTGACCTTGATTTTCTTGTTCCTGCACCGGGCACAGGCCTCATGGGACCGTCGAAGGCGGCGTGGCTCTACAGGAGTTGAAGGCTCTGCGCTATTTGGATCTGCCTTCTTGCGCTTTCTGGAGGACGCCGATGAGGATTGCTGCGGTGTCTGCGGGGGAGCCTGCTGATCGGGGTTGGGCTGAGGCTGCTGGTCCATCTGGATAGCGGAGTGGATGGAGGATGGTTGAGAGTTAAGGAGTGGATTGAGAGGGAGGACGTGTGTCATGTCACTCGCAATCCTGCTCGTCGTTTGCCATGTCCAGTCCATCCTTTGTCCCTCCGGCCGGACATTCCCACGCCCCGCCGATACACACAACCGCTCACTTCGCTGCCTCCCCGCTCGCCATGGCGCGCACTCCAGAAGAAGAAGACGGCTAGAGCTCTCCTGCAAGGAAATGGTATCAAGTGCCAAGGCAGTCGTGTGTGGATTTGAATACGACTACAATGATGATTCAGGCCAGTCATCTTGCACCGCACACTGTTTTCTAGTCATCTCTGACTGTTAGGCCAAACCGCCTGCGGGCTGTGGCATGGCAGACCAACAAATTATGCTTGAAGCTTGAAGCTTTTGCCTGTAAAAACCCGTCGACGTCGCTATCCTTGCTCGGTTCAGACGCCAACGTCAACCCAAGCCGAGAGAATTACTGCCCGTGGTCCATCTTGAGCTTCATTGTCAAGGCTTGACAAGGATTTGCACACGGTTGTGCATCTCCACGTCAATGGAGCCCAACACTTTGCGATCTTGGTAGCGTAAGCGGCCATATCTCCTCCGTTCTTTGCGCGGGCTACTTCATCGATATCGTGCTTCCCTGCTTCTCTCGTTCTCTCGGTTTTCTTATAAAACGCACGACGGTGAGAGCTCCAATGCAGGGCCCGCTGGTGGAAGGCCTGCGATGCCTTGCTGCTGCGGCAAGAGCTTCTTCGACCGCATGGATGCTCGTGTTGGGAAAATCCGGTGCTTTTCAAGCGATTCCATACTCCCTCTTCCCTGTTAAGTCCTTGCGGGCTATCGCCGATTCACATTGTCAGTGATCACTGTGCACGCAATCGCAGTCCAAAGACATGCTTCGATGGCGGAGCAACAGGCTCTTTTCCGGGATCGGCCCTATCACTTTCCGGGTCATCCCACGGACACTGCTGTTCGTTGGTATTCCCAGGTGCCGAGGGATCAGCATGAGTTTGCAATGCACCGGTTAAAATGCCCGCATCCTTTTCATGGCGGATTGTTCTCCCTGCCACCCCGCTGCTCGGTCCTGTGTACTGACATGTCGCTCGCCGTTTATGTTTCCATCACGGTCTCAGGACTTGTCCTGTGGTGCCTTGCTCTCGCTATACGCCATCGTATCCGACAGTTGTCGCTCAAGGTTATCAGAGGGCCCTCAGGTGCTCTTCGTTTTACGGGTTGGTCTTTCTGCACTCTCGTGTTCTTCTTTTCTGATCGCGCGCGAGAAGGACATTATTCACAAATGTACGGCCCGAGTCTGGGAATGGATTTCTTGGCCAGTCTGCTGGATTATGGTCGTGTAGCTAGGATCTCTGGTGTGCTCGGAGTAAGTCTGCGTTGATGTGAAGATATCCATTCTGATGTGCGATAGGATACTAAACTTGTGGTGTCCGATCCTGTGGCATGCAATACGATGCTGGTAAAGGAACAAGACGTCTTCGAGGAGACCTCTTGGTTTCTTGCGTATGTTCCTGGGCTCTGCTAGTTCTGCTCTTATTCTCTGACACGTCCTCGAAGCCTGAATAACAGCGTTTTCGGCCCTGGTCTGCTAGGAACGATGGGTACGTATTTGGTCGGAAACAAAGTAATGACCTTTATTATATTTCTGGTAGGCCCTAGGCACCGCAGGCAACGAAAGCTGCTCAACCCAGTTTTCTCTATCAAACATATGCGCTCGATGATGTCAATCTTCACCAATATCACCCACGAGGTAAGCTTCTCATGTACTTTGAACAACTTTTTGACTAAGCACGGAGGGATCAGCTTCGAAGCGTATTAAAGGAGAAGACAGCTGACGGGGCTCAGGAGGTCGATCTCATGCAATGGTTTTCACGACTCGCGCTAGAGCTGGTGGCACAAGGCGGCATGGGATACAGTTTCAACAGCCTTGACCCACATCACGACGGCAACGAATTTGGTCGTGCTATCAAGGAATATGTGTACGTATCATCTCTTCAATGCTCTCCTGTTGATAGTCAAGCATGTTGTGCAGGCCTACACTTAGCAGATTGATGACGGTTCGGAATATATTTCCCCCGGTCAAACGCATCGTGCCGGCCATGATTAGAACGTTCATTGGACGTCGGATTCCCTGGCCAGCTTTGAGTCGCCTCATGAACCAGACGGACGTCATGCACAGCAATACAAAAGTAATCTTCGACGAGAAGAAGGCGCTCCTGGATCGCGGAGACTTGGAGATGGTGTCTCAGACTGGCGAGGGAAAGGACATCATCAGTGTCCTCCGTGAGTCGACCTGAGATATCGAATGTCTCATGCTGATGCCTGTCTGCAGTGAAGGCAAATACGGCTGCTTCTGCCGCAGACCGGCTGCCAGACGACGAAATCCTCGCTCAAATGAGGTTAGTTGACTTGACCTGAATTTGTCGGTCTTGTCCGTGTCTAATCTTGCATACTGTCAGCACGCTCTTGTTTGCCGGAACCGATACGACGTCGTCAGCCCTCGCTCGAATTTTCTATATTTTATCCAAGCATCAGGATGTTCAGGAAAAGCTCAGAGATGAACTGCTCTCCATCCCGGAGGTCGAGCTTGGTTATGATCAACTCGTCAATCTGCCGTATCTTGACGCGGTGTGTCGAGAGACACTCAGGCTGTGAGACCGCTATCCACGTAACATCAACCAGTAGCTCACATCCATATTTTGGCAGATATCCCCCAGTTCCCCTCGTCACTCGAACGTATGTCCAGAGTTCCAGTTACGTGCACCTTACGGTCCCGTGCTGATCATCTGTCCGTCCTAGTTGTCGCTCAGAATTTTCTCTTCCGCTCTCCGTCCCAATCACCACCACAGATGGGAAACTACTCTCGTCGATCATTATCCCGAAGAATACTGATATCGACGTCAACATTCTGGGCATTAATCGCGACCCGACCACCTGGGGCCCGGATGCCTCGGAGTGGAAGCCCGAACGATGGCTCGCGGACCTTCCCGGGAGCGTCGAGGCTGCACGGATTCCTGGGATATATTCGAACACGTATGTGAACCTTTTGAACATGTCCGCAGCTGTGTGACTAACGACACGGGCATGCAGGCTGACATTCCTCGGTGGAGGGCGCGCCTGCATGTAAGTGCTCTTCTGCCGTCCATTCATGGACTAACGCAATTTGCATGCTCTAGTGGATTCAAGTTCTCGCAGCTCGAGATGAGTAGGTGTCTCATCCATTTGTGTGAAGGCCCGTTTTCATCGTTTCTTGCAGAGGTTGTCATTTCACAGCTCATCCGCGCCTTTCGTGTCCGCCCCTCAAAGAACTCCGATGTGATTTGGAGATTTGGTGGAATCCTCACGCCATCCGTGAGAGGCTCAACTGCGATAGGCCCGACCATGCCGATGTTGCTGGAGCGAGTTTAGGAGACTCGGTAGTAAATGATCGAGTGTTTCCCCAATGTGTAGTTTTCGCCTAGGCAAATTACTACCCCATGATAGATGAATATGGCCCTCCGACATAGCAGCCAGCTCCAGCGGCTCGCTTTACCCATTCGCCTCTCAAACGGGAGCGTCATAGTATGTCTGGCTCTCAGGAGTGGATTACAAAGACGGCCCGGCAGACTGGCGGTACGTGGGCGGTACCGGTACAGTGCCTGGGGTCCGCCGGGGCCAGCCAAGTAATATTTCTGATTTCTAGAGCTTTTTCCGCAATTGCATGATCGCTCTTCGTCGTCAAAGTCAGCTTGTGGCTATCGTGTCATCGTCATGTGTGATGACTGAGTACCACGTCTCTGAGTACACAATGCCAGTCTAAAGACATGCTTCGATGGCCATCGCTGCCAGCGCCCTTCCGCTATTGGCCCTTGGTTCATATACTAGTATTCTCAGGCTTCCCGTGGCATCCTTCGATCTCCATGCTGCCCTGCTGCCTCGTTCCTGTGTTCTGCCATGTCGTTCGTCATTGATGTCTCCATTGCGGCCTCAGGTCTTGTCCTGTGGGGCCTTCTGGTCGCTATACGCCATCGTATCCGACAGTTGTCGCTCAGGGTTATCAGAGGACCCTCAGGTGCTCTTTGGGTTACAGGTTCGTTTTGTTCGCAGTCTTGTGTTATTCTTCTCTGAGCGCATGCGGGCAGGACATTCTTCACAAATCTTTAATCCGAGTCTGGGCCTGGAGTTCTTGGCCAATCTGCTGGAATATGGTCGTGTGGCTAGGATCTCAGGAGTGCTCGGAGTAAGTCTGCATTTATCTGAAGATATCCATTCTGATGTGCGACAGGATACTAAACTTGTGGTGTCCGATCCTGTGGCATGCAATACAATGCTGGTGAAGGAACAAGACGTCTTCGAGGAGACCTCTTGGTTTCTTGCGTATGTTGCTGGACCCTACTAGTCCCGCTCATGCTCTCTGACATACCCTCGATAGCCTGAATAACAGCGTTTTCGGCCCTGGTCTGCTAGGAACGATGGGTACGTATTTGGTCGGAAATAAAGTAATGACCTTTCTCATATTTCTGGTAGGCCCTAGGCACCGCAGGCAACGGAAGCTGCTCAACCCAGTATTCTCTAACCAGCATATGCGCTCAATGATGTCAGTATTCAGCAGCATTACCCACCAGGTAAGCTCATCATGCATTTCCGAAGGGCTTCCTGTCTAAGCACGGAAGGATCAGCTTCGAAACATCTTGAAGGCCAAGACGTCCGATGGGCCCCAGGAGGTCGATCTTATGCAATGGTTTTCACGCCTTGCCCTAGAGCTGGTGGCGCAAGGTGGCATGGGGTACACTTTCAACAGTCTGGACCCACACCACGACGGCAACGAATTTGGCCGTGCGATGAAAGAATATATGTAAGTATGTGTCATCTCTTCACTGCTCTCCTGTCTGTCTGAAGGCACGTTGGTTAGGCCTACCCTGAGCAAAGTGATGATGTTCCGGAATGCATTTGCACCGGTCAAACGCATCGTGCCGGCCATGATCCGGACGTTTATTGGACGTCGAATTCCCTGGCCAGCTTTGAACCGCCTCATAAACCAGGCAGACGTCATGCATGCGAATACCAAGGTCATCTTAGATGAGAAGAAGACCCTCCTGGATCGTGGAGACTCGGGGATGGTGTCTCAATTTGGCGAGGGAAATGATATTATCAGTGTTCTTCGTGAGTCGACTTGGATCATCAGAAGTCTCATGCTGATGATTTTCTGCAGTGAAGGCAAACACAGCTGCCTCTGCCGCAGACCGGTTGCCCGACGATGAAATCCTTGCACAAATGAGGTTAGTGACCTAGATTCTTCGGTCACGTTCGTGTCTGATTTTGCATAATATCAGCACGCTCTTGTTCGCTGGAACCGATACAACGTCGTCAGGACTCGCTCGAATATTTCATATGTTATCCGAGCATCAGGATGTCCAAGAAAAGCTCAGAGATGAACTACTCGCCATCACCGAGGTCGAGCTTGGTTATGATCAGCTCGTCAACCTGCCATATCTTGACGCGGTCTGTCGGGAGACACTCAGACTGTGAGACCCGCTATTCATGGTACATTAACCAGTAACTCACAGGCACATCCATATTTTAATAGGTATCCTCCGCTGCCCCGAGTCACTCGAACGTATGTTCCAGTGTTCCTGTTAGTTACACCTTCCAGTCCCGCGCTGATCATCTGTCCGTCCTAGTTGCCGCTCAGAATTTTCTCTTCCGCTCTCCGTCCCAATTACCACCACAGATGGGAAGCTGCTCTCGTCGATCATTATACCGAAGAATACTGATATTGACATCAACATTCTGGGCATTAATCGCGACCCGACCATCTGGGGCCCGGATGCCTCGGAGTGGAAGCCCGAACGATGGCTCGCGGACCTTCCCGGGAGCGTCGAGGCTGCACGGATTCCAGGGATATACTCGAACACGTATGTGGACGGTTTAAGAATGTTCGCAGCCAGCTGCGTGACTAACGACACGGGAATGCAGGCTGACATTCCTCGGTGGAGGGCGCGCCTGCATGTACGTGCTCATCTGCCGTTCAGTCGTTGACTGATTTTAATTGCATGCTGTAGTGGATCAAGTTCTCGCAGCTTGAGATGAGTAAGGATCTCTCATGAGTTCGTCTGAGGGCCATTTTCATCATTTTCATCAACTCGTGCAGAGGTTGTCGTCTCGCAACTCATCCGCGCCTTTCGTGTCCGCCCCTCAAAGAATTCTGAAGTAATTTGGAAATTTGGAGTAGTCCTCACGCCATCGGCGAGAGGCTCGACTGCGATAGGTCCGACCATGCCGATGCTGCTAGAGCGCGTTTCGGAGCCTCGGTAGGAAATGAGTAGGTGTTTCCCCATTGTGATGTAGCTTTCAATCGACCATGTACTACTGCCCCGTGTCAGATTAAATTAGTCCACCGCCATAGCCCCAACAGTCGGCTACAGCAGCTTATTTGTACCCAACATCCTACCAGCCCGCGCTGATATATTGCCACGCCTCTCAGGCAGGATCGTCATTGCAAAGCTCGGCACTATGCCTTGTCCTTGAAGACAAAACAGTCAACAGAAGCTCCCTGGCATAGCATAGCGTTTATTTCGTTCTGCTCAGTAAAGACGTGCATAATGAGAATTCCTCCGTACTCAGGCTGTACCGTGTATCCCCTCGTTCCAGAGCTCTTGGGTAGATAGTGCCATCGCTCGTCCGCGTGAATAATTGTTATCTGTACTGCTCTTCCCACGAAGGCTGGGCGAAAGTGGACCCTTCGTAAATCTGGGTGTTCACTTGTGGCTGGTAACTGGGTGCGGGTGGCGGCCAGCTAGGCGTCGCACCAAGTATGCCCGTCGACGCCGAATTGGGCGGCGTTGGGAGTCCGATTCCACCACCGCCTGGCACCGCAGGCTTTGAGGAACCAGCGAAGACTTGAACATAACTCGCAGGAAACGAGCCATATGTCTCGTCGCGGCGTCCGTAATACCATCCCCCGCCGGGCTCGGATAAAATCTCGACTATGAGCCCCGGGAAGAGGGCCAAGCGTTTCTTGTCCTGCAGAAATTCCATGTGCGTCAGCCAGTGCATCCCGACAGCGTCAAGATGGAAGCACTCACCGAGCCATCCTCATTGAACGCGTATAGCGCTTTGGCAAAGCGTATCTGGGACAAGCCTGGCTACGAGAACAGAGAGAAGGGAAAAGTGTCAAATAATTGCCCGTTTCCGTGTGACGTGGCGGGACTAACCGCTGGAAGCTGAGGGGATGGGTGTTGAAAGCGCTGCGGGGGAGTATTGCCTGGCTGGGAGTGGGTCATGTTGAAATAATCCGCGGAGGAGTGGGCTACGGGTGGGGCTGAATGTGGTGGGGGCGGAATCTGCGACTGTGCAGGATAGATGCCAGATGGCTCAAAGCCACCTTGAGTGGCCGGGGCGGAATTCACCATGGGCTGCATCTGGTGCTGATAGCTTTGATTGGGGAGGACGGGCAGCAAGGCAGGCGGTCGTGGCGCAGGGAAGTGCTTCTGGACGTAGTGGGCGGGGAAGAGACCAATCTGTTGGTTCAGCCTCCCTTGCCACTCATTGTTCTCGTGCTCCTGGAGAATTTCAATCACGTCTCCCTTACGGAAGGAGAGGTGCTCCTTCATCTAATAAACGTTCGTTGTCGGTAAGTACGCTGTCCAGTCAAGGGATGCGAGGTTCATGAAACGCACCATGTGGTGAATATTGAAATCCTCCAGAGCCGTGGCAAATGTCGGCGTTGGCCCAGGGAGCATGTCGATGATGGCGTTCGTGACGGGCTGGAGGGTATCGCTTCTCTGGCCCAAAGCTGAGGCGATGCGCCGTGCTCTAGCGGCCACGACCGCAATGCCGGCTGCGTTCTGCATGGCAAGAGTAGAGGGTGTGGTGTCGAGTCGTTGGGAATCGACAGCGGGGAGGCGCTCAAAGAAGGTACTTATACTTTGGAAGTGCCGCCACCGCCACTAATTTCGGGAATTCGGTCCTACAAAGACAATGAAAGAGTTCCCAGGGGCCACTGCGGCGGTGTCGAGTCAGGAGAACCTGCTACAGGAGTCCGACAGCTCTGTGATGGTGATCACGCCTTCGACAAACCCTACTGACAAATCGCGCCATGTTTGCCGTATATGATGAGATGGAAGGAAACGGCCACCCGACAATTACGTTGAGGTACACATGCGGCTTGTGCGACTGCGCTTCCTACAGCTTGGGCGGCGCGCGACCAGGCGCGACGCCAACGCTGCGGAGTCTTCTTGCACCTTTCGCAGGGGCCAACAGGCGTTGGGCAGGCACTAACAGTGCAGTGGTCGGGACGGAGGACCGATGCGGGGATGTCCGTGGAGGCTGAAACGTGGGGAGAGTGCGGGGAATTCCGCAATCCGAGAAGGAGGGCGCAAGTGGTTGAGTGCGGGGGACCCAAATGCAGGGAAGTGGGAACAAAGCATAAATGTAGAATAGGCTACGCTGGAGATCGGCCGAGGAGCTACGTCGCCGGCTACGTCGACGTCGGGATTCGCCAACACAAATACACTTGTACTTGCATATCGAAGCTTTGAATTTCGGCCTGTGATCCGACCAGCGTGAGGAAGGTTTGAGTCCCTGACCTGCATTCTTCCAGAGATTGTGCCACGCCGTTGTTCCAAACCAGCAGGGAAGACCAGATGCAGATGAGGCTAGTCTTAAGGTAACTCGAAGGGGCGCACCGTTTGATGAAGCGCCGGCCATATGTACGGGTCATCGATCCCCGGAGGCATATAACTGGGTCGTGGCGGGAGGGGTGGCGACGTCTCCGATGCGGCATAGTCACGTTTCACTATTGTCCACATACTCGCGATGCATGAAGGCGTGCGGCTTGCGAAATCGTACATCCCGCCAAGACCAATCACTGTCGAGCAAAGTGCAAGCTAGAGATCGGCCGAGTGTCATCATGGCGCCACCGAGTAGCCTGATAGTTGACATCGACACATGTTGACCGACCTTTGTGATGCGAGAGGCAGATCTCTAGGAAGAAGGCCGGCCGATGCCTCTCGCCACAAATTGCGACGCTTGAGTCCGCGCTCAGAGTCGCAAGCTTCTGGTGGCGCGCTAGAGGAGGCCGGCGGTCATCGACATCATTGTCCATTATATACGCAGCACAAATTTCAAAAACTCACCGTTGCCGAATGACATCATCCCTATGACCAACATCAATCCTCGAACACCGACACCGACGAGATCAGTTGCGGGGATTTTAACCATCACCGGCTGTGCACTGTGCGCAAGCATCGCCTTGGCTTGTCGGAAGGAGGTCAACCGCTAATGGCCACCCAGTGGACCTAGCCCAAAAACATGGCATTTCTATTTATCTGTAACAACAACCAGGTGAGATAGTGGCACACGCGCGACATGTAACTGTGATGCCACGGCGTCAATTAATGTACTAGGAATCGGGGCGACGTACGACGCACCCAGTAGCAAAAGAATGAGGGTCGTTACGGGGGCAATTGTCATAAGAATAATACAACACGAGAAAGAAAGGTAGGTGGCTGGCGGGAGAAGTTGGATCGTGGGTCGTGATATGTGGAGAGCAGTCAGTACTGTCCAGAGGAGCTGCAATGCGGTATACAGATGAATTAGATGAGGATCGTGGTCAACGGGAAGTCGATGATGACGGCGATATGGACAGCCCCTGGAGTCGGGGACTCGTCGGAACCTCGTCCTCTGACTTGAGCACCAATGCCGGCCCAGCTTCCAAAATGACATCCTCGTCGTACTCATCATCGGTGTCCGCATATCCCTCATCGTCATCATCGATGAGCACGAGCTGCGGACCGACCTTTGCCTTGTTGGGCGAGGCCGCCGGCGGACCCGACTCAAGGATAGCATCGTCCTCTCCGTCGAGCTGCACCTCTGCCTCCTCGACGCCTGCTGCCTCCTCCACCTCCCGCTTGAAGACATAGCGGATACCGACCGGGATCATGGCACCCATGACGACCGCGGACAGCATGAAGAAATTCCGCCACGAGATCAGATGGAAGTCAGCCGCGCTGGTCATCGAGTCCAACCCGCCACCAATCGTGGTGTGGATGACAGTGACGCCGAAGATTCCGAGGAATGTGGATGTCCAGAATGGTACGAGGCCGATGCCGACGTGTGGGCAGATGACATTGACGACCCAATGCGGGGGTAACGGCGCGATGCGCAGGACGATGAGGAAAGGAATGATGTTCGCGCGTTGTGAGCTGACTTTCGCGGACCATGTTTCTAAGCGGCGTTGGAAAGAAGGAAGGGTGAGAAGGGCGGGACCGAGGGCTGCTGAGAGGAGATAGCAGAGGGTGCCGCCAGTAGCGACGCATGCGCAGGCGAGGGGGAGGGCTCTTGGGACGCCCCACACGGCGCCTCCGAGAATAGAGAGGTACATGGATCCTGGTAAGGAGAAAGCTTGCAGGCTGGTGGCGGATGTGTGTGAACAAGGTGACAGGCCAACTGAACAAGCGGGCTTACAAGAGGTAGGTGATCACATAGCAGACCACGACGCGGAAGGGATAGATATCTCTATACTTCTTGAGAAGGTAATTGAGATCTTGCAGTGCAGCAAAGGACTTCGGGATGCGCAACAACGGCCGATCCTCACTGCGAGCACCCGTCAGTCCGAAAACGCGCGACTCGGAGCTCAAAGGCGTACGGGTCTAATGGCGGCAAGGCGAGCCACAGGGTTCCCCCCAGCACGAATGAGCTGACCAGGAATATCACAGCCATCTTGAGCGCAGCATTGAAGATAACCCTGCGGGCATTGGGAGGGTGGGCTCCGTGTGGAGCCGTGCCATAGGAGTGAGAGGCAGACTCGTCGGAAAGGAGGGAGGACGACTCGTCGTCGTCACGGAAGCGGACGGTGGCCAGAGTGTATGCGGATGAGTTTGAATGAATGGTAGGGGATGAGGGCAGATGGACCATGGCTGCGGAGAGGAAGACAGAGACAACGTACAGCCATTGAAGTCGTTCCACAACCCCGGCATTCGTGGGACTTTTGGCCGGCACTTGCCTCGTGGTGAGGTCACCAGCCTTTTAGCCAGTCTTCCGCTGCTTTCTCGCCGCCTCGCTCATCGCATCGCACATGTACAATCGATACTATTTGTTTGCTTGTACATTACCAGTGGCAGTCACTGCGCTGGGGCACATTAACGTTGTGCATGCCACGTTGTACTTGCATCCAACGTGTGTGGCTAAAGCTTCCGGATGGAGCCAACCGGCTACCTTCGGGCCTCCCCGTTTCTGCCCGTCTCAGGCTCAGGACGAAGCGGATGGCGATTTGTACAGTAAATGCCAACGACGTACGGAAACTTCTTGTTTTTACATTCTCGCGGGATATATATCTGCGGCTTGAGGTGGAGGAATTGTAAGTAGAGGCATGGCGCCAGGAACATCGTGGGTAGGGAACACATAGACTTCGTGAATAACTCACTTGAAACGCTGACGTTCATTGCACTCTGCCAAGGAAAGTTCATAACTGTATTCATTCCTCCGCAATGCATGCATACGTGATACGCTGCAACATAGGCAGAAAAAAGTGCATAAGTCTGATACACGAGGTCCGCCAGGTCTATAAAATATAGTCAACAACGCGGCATGGGGTCTAGGATGTCAGTAGGGTACAAATGATGACAGACAACATATAAATCTGGAATAATGGCATCAGAGCGGGATGGGAGGCAGATATTGTATCTTATGGGCGGGGAATGGAAGGGGTTGCGGGACAAGACATGCACAATGCAGAGGAAGGGGAGAGGGAAAGCAGACCCATGAAAAATGCAAGCAAGAAGTCGGACCAAGAGCGGGCGGGGGCTACCTGAGAAGGCCTTCCATCTTCTCAAGCCCCACGCACACGCCCTCGATCATGAGGATGACACGCCTGGGCAGCACGGCCGGGAGGCGCGCCTTCCGATCGTCATGTCCCTCACCCTCATCGTCATCGACCTCGCGGTCCAGCTCACGGTCGCGGCGCCGGCGGCTGCGCGAGCGGGCGCAGCGCTGAACCCCAATCTCGCGGTCGAGGGCTAGTGGCAGGGCAAGCACGATGCGGGCGAGACGGAGAGATAAGCGGGTGCGCGGGCGGATGGCGAAGTAGGAGAGTTTGGCCATAGATGCGTGGGTATCGAGGAGAGAGGAGAAGGTCGAGAGGAATGTATGGGTGAGCGCGCGGCAAGCTGAAAAAGGGTTTCCGCGGTCAGAAACGACTTGACAGACCACATACGGTGCAGGACGTACTGAGGATACGTCCGCGCACGGACTGCAGTGCTGTAAGCACTGCGTTGATACCCTCGTCACCAAGCCGGAGCGACGGATTCAGATCGTTCATCCCGCCTTTATTTCACATGACATCGAGTCAGCCCGTGAAATGAAATGAACGCGCGGTAAACAAGAGCACTTACGGAGAAGGGTTCGGACCATTTCTAGGTCGCCATCGAGAAAGTCATTGAACACGCCAAGTACGACACCGCGTAAAGTTTCCTCTGCATGCACACCCGTGGTCGCAAAATCGTGCGAGGCTGGATGCGTTTCGTACAGTCGGCGCGAGGCAGGGTTGGACAGAACGTCATAAGCCACAGAAACTTTTTGGAAAGCGTAGGTCGCCTCAGGGTTGTTTGGAAACTTGCTGAAAAAAAAAATTCAGCGCCGTCGTCAAATGGTAGCAGTGGAACCAAGGACAGGTGGAGTCCGAAGAGAAGGTTGGAGATAGCGGGCGAAGCGCGCGAGGGATAGGAAGACGTACTCGGGATGACAGGCCTTGCTTCTCGCAAGATATGCTCGTCGCAGCTCCATTTTGTCAAGGGTATCGTTGCGGGAGATACCCAGGATGTTGTATAGGTCTGTCTGCGCCAGGATGTCCGCGATCGCCTGCTCGCGGCGCGATCGGCGGGGCGCACCTGCCCCATCGGCCCCAGGCGCGCCATTTGCAGAGCGATCCAAGAAATCACCCAGAGGCAGGTCTGGGTCCCATGAGATTGGCTTTGCATCTGGCGTTGGGGATGTGGGCGACTCTGCGCGGTCGTCGATAGGGAGATAGAAGTAATTCGACGCTGTGGAGGGTCGGTGAGCTATGGAACGCGCGAGAGCGGAGGCGGGGCTTGCCTGAGGAGACGACGTATCTGAACATGTCGATGAGAGGGAATACGACAGAAAAAATCAGGACGGCCAGGGATGCATTGGTGAGTGCGGGAGTGAAGGCGATGGGCCTTGCATGTGATTGTTGTGTCCGACTCATCCCACGTGCGCGTGCGACCGCGTCGTCGCCGGAGGACTCGGATAGACGCTGGGCTCTCGGGGAAAGCGGTCGCAGCGTTGCCCTCGCAGAGGGTACGCGATAGCTACGTGGTATATAGCCATGCGCATAATCACGGGAGTGGACGAGAAATGAACCTTGTCCATATCTTGTTGTATGTATGTCGTATACTTCGCACGCCGCTGTAGTGTAAGTCATTCACTTGTTCCAGATAAGCCGCATTCTCCTGGTGACAGAGGGACGGTACGCATTACACAGGCGGCAGACTCCGAGCAAGGGCAGACGACGCCTGCTGACAAGGACGTTCCTAGTACATTACGATATGGCTGGCACGTATGGAAACCGGCGGAACGTACGAGCGCAAAGCACGTACCAGATGAAGAGACTCTCAAACCTCCTCCGCTTTAAGAACGTGCATCTCCGTGTCTTTCACCAGAACCGGCTCCGACGCGCCACGAACAGCGGATTGCTGTGAGTGCTCTTGACCAGCGCTGTCCGAATGAAAGATGTAAGATTCCAAATCGACATTTGATAGTATGTGACGAGGAGTGTAGTTTCGGTCCAGGGAACGGCGGCTCGGTCATACGAGGAGCGCGACGATGGGAATACAGCACGGCGGTTGCTAAGTCACGAACGTCCCAGCGGCCGATGAAACACTTCACGGTGACGGTCGTCGGTTTGGGCAGCACAGGCACCAGGACCAACTCGCCTGGCGCCCAGTTGTTGGTATGTCGAATTCTCCAAGATTGCGACCAGAGCGTCAAAATGAAATTACAGGACGAGAAAGAGGCAACGTACCAAAGGAGCAAGTACCCCAAGTCATGCAAAGTCATACACTGCTGCCTGAGAACTTGCGGCGGTCCCGCGCGCCGAACGCCGTAGCGGTGTTCCCGGAGATGAGTGGTTGGCGCCATGGGAAACGCTCGACCTCAACGTCATGCGAGCGCGAGAATATACACGTTTCTGGCTTCGGATGATAATCGGGTGAGTCTAGACGAGCGACGACAAGACCCGCAGAAGTAGCTGCCTAGTGACGGGGCAAGGGAGGCTGGCAGGTCAGGTGCAGAAGCACGGGGCCGCGGCTCGTTAGCAGCTGCACTGGAAACGCGGTGAGATGGCGAGAAATAATCTGGACGACGACAGCGGCCCCGGTGGCAAGCGGGACGGGGGGGACCGCGTCCTGGCCCGATGGCCGCCAGCATACATACGGACCCAGCCGAGCGTGGAGAGCGGGCGCGCTCTCTGCCGGGGCGGCTATAGAGGGCGGCTTGTGCCGGCATGCGGCGGGAGCGTCGAGGGCGTCGGCGTTGCCTGCGATGCTTAAGACCGCGGGGGACGATGGCTGCGCTCATGCGGAGAGGACAAAGGACGCGGCGCAGCGTCAAGTCGAGACGGAGGAAAGGCAATTGCCGGGGCGCCCGAAATGGCAGGCGCAGGAGGCGAGCGTCGACCTCGTTCCATTGCGCGGCGGTGCTGGTCTGAGGGTATGTCAGAAATGCTGGGATGGACGACGGGCTGGCAGACCAAATGGACGTGCGCGAGAGAGGACGGTAGCGGGAGGGGACCACAGGTGGTCGAGTGGACGCCAGCGACTGTTTGTAACTCCGCCGCAGACTGGTGTGCAGTGTACCGGACAACAGGTCCGCCCACTTTCTGCCTCCCACCGCCATCCTCCCGCCCGTTGTCCCTCCTCCCGCCGTCCCCTCCTCCCCAGCGTTTCCGAGGCCGCTCTCCGCCCCGCCCTCGACGTCGCTGCTCCAGGACTGCCAGACATCGTCCCCGCCCTCGTCCCGCGGCAGCCCCGCACCGTCCCTCTCCCGCACCCGGGCGAACGATGGCTGATCGTTTGCCTAACGGATATCCCTCATTTCCTCCCAACTTCCCCCAAGGCTTGAACCCTCAGCAGGGTCAGCCCCAGCCCTCCCAGCAACAGCCGATTGATCCTCAAAATTCTATTGGAGGTCTCACAAATCCGGAGCTTGCGCGACAGTGGCAGCAATACAGCATACAACATAGTAGAGGTGCATCTGGCGACATTGTGGGGAACGGAGGAATGAATCCTCAGGTGTGCACTTGTTCTCCGTTGAATTATTGTCGTCTATTTTCCCTGGCACGCCCCCTGCGCATACATGCATTCGCCTGCCTGCCCCACCCAATGCCCAACTCTTCCCAACCGCTTCCGCCCACTGTACCGTCGTCATTCTCCCTCCGCCCTCTTTCCCAGCAACGCCCTCTGGGCTGCCTCCTCGGCGCCCTGCTTGACGTCCTGAGCGCATGCTTAGTCAGCAGTGGCGCTTCTTCCCTCTTCGGCGGGCACTGTTCTTGAACCCGACGCTAACTGACCTTTCTTTTCCGCTAGATGATGGAGTTCATGCGTGCCAACCAGATGGGCCAGTTCAATGCCTCGCAGCTCGGCCAACAACAGCAGCAGCAGTCGCTCCAGCCATCATTTTCCATGCGGCCCGGCGCTCTCCAGGCGTCGACATCTCAGGGATTTCAAGAGCAGAATGCCCACTCCCAGATGCAGCCGGGGTTCCCCAATGGCGCGTTGACCGGCAATACGCTTCAGCAAATGAATGCTCTACATGCGCAACGGAACAACGCAGGTGCCGGCGCACCGAATCGCCCTCTCATGCAGGCTTTGCAGGCGTCAACTGTCAACCCACAGGCCCGCCAGCTTGAGCTCCTGGGCGCTGCGCATAACCAACAGCTGCAGAACGGACAGCTGAATGGTCTTACGCGCATGCAGCTTCACCAAGCGCAATCCGGAATGGCCGCGTTGCACCCGCAGGGCTCTCAACAACCCTCAGGCATCTTTCCTTCGACATCGATGGCTTCCGGACGTCAAGGAGACCACATGGCCCCCGGTCAGACTCTATCGCAGAATAATATGCAGGCCGCTCAAATGGCGAAGATGGGGATGGCCCAATTGATGTCGACGTTCGGCACACTGAAGCAAATGGTCACACAGCAGGAAAGTGAAATTCATCAGCTGAGCAGTGCGGCTGCGAGGGGGGACATGATGGCTGTAAAGTCGATTGCCGAATTGCGGAAGAAGATCGACGACAATAAGATGCTCGCTACGCGCGTCATCGGTGCAATCAACAAGAGACGTCTCGATGCGGGTCAAGCTCCTATGTGAGGATGATTGTTTTCCTCTCCCTTTGGCTTCTTTGACCAGTCTTTGCAGAGAATTCAATAATCAGCCACAGAGGCATCTGCCGAATGGAACAACGAACCCTGCGTGGTTAGTGGCTAATGGGCATCCCCCCGACCTGCATTCAAAGCCGAATCCCACTGCGCAGACGAGCAGTCCCTCGTTGCACCCCCAACCACCGAATCTCGCCGCACAGCCTCCCCAACGGACCATTCCTACGCCTCAGCAGCACATGGGCGGCCCAGGTCCATCGCAGGCGAACATGCCGCATGCATCGCCTCACATGCCGGCGAATGCCTCGCCGTTCAACGGCGCGCTCTTTCCTCAGCTTTCGGGTACTCCACCTCAATCATCTGGGCAGTTTACTCAGCAGCCGGCAGCTCAACCCGCGCAGCAGGCCGGAGGCATACCCACGGGCCCTCCTCCGTTGACTCAGGAACGGTTCAACGCTCTCTGGAGACAATACACGCAAAACAACAACGTTGTCATCGATCAGTCATGGGCGTCGTTTGAGGGCCGGCCAATCAATCTAGCAGCGCTGCACTGGAACGTCTTCGGTTTAGGTGGCTTTGACCGGGTACGTGAATATAGTCCACTGGATCTAAACTTCGTGTTCACGCTCTGTAAAGGTGACCGCAAGCGACGCATGGGCGATAGTCGGCGGCCGGATCGGATTCGTCCATTTCCCCGCAAGCGAGACCGTTCCTGCGAAATGCGCCCCCGCCCTTGCACAACGGCTGCAGTCACTATACGCGGAGTACCTCGTCAATTTCGATCAAGCGTACAGGGGGATGTGGGCGAATCACCAACGCGCTCAAAGCAATGGTGCGCTAGGTGGACAGGGTCCGCAGACGCCTCAACAACCGCCAGCCGCACCTCCCGCAGGTGGCCCGCCACAACTCAATTTCATGAACCAGGTCTTGAAGTACACTCATACTTCGGAGGCGGAGATGCGAACATTGGGCCTGCCGGACGACATCATCCAGTTCGTCGAGCAGAATCGGAACCAGCTCGAGCGCACTCGCCAGAGCCAGAACCTGTTCCGCGGGGCGTTCGTCAAGCCTTCACAGGCAGGCGGACCTTCAGGTCTCCCGACGCTCCCAGGTCAGGCTGCCCAGGGCCCGCAGATGGGGCAGACGACGTCGCAGCAGCAGCAGCAGCAACAACAACAACAGCAGCAGCAGCAGCATCAGCAACATCAACAGCAGCTCGATCACCAACGGCAGCAGCAGCAGCAGCATCAGCTTCAGCTACAGCAGCAGCAGCAGCAGCAGCAGCAACAGCAGCAGCAGCAACAGCAGCAGCCGCAGCCGCAGCCACAACAGCAGCAGATGAATCAGCAGCAGCAGCAGAGAACTCTCATGACCCTCGCTAGCTCGCCGCCGTTCCTCTCCGGCCAAGGGCCTCAGCGACCCGGTACTGCGCAGCAAAACGTCCAGGGCGCGCAAGGCATGGGTCGTCCGCAGGTCAACGGCGGAATAGGCGGCCCGCTGAACCATCCGACGCAGGCGGGCCCGTCGTCCATGATGCAGGGCGGGAGTGGTCTTAATGGCGCTGGTATGCTGCCGGGTGGCCCTATGCAGAACCGAGGCATGCAACCGGGGACCCTCTCGGGCCAGCGCGCCCAGTTTCTGCGGCCCACTCCAGAGGCGATCAGCAAGGCCGAGCAGTTCATCACTGAATATCGGAGGTCATGGACGGCGAGCCAAGGTGCGTGAAGCTCCAGGTTAACTGTGATAGCCTGGTTGACAGGGTTACGTTACTCGCTAGACCTCGATCTCGTGCCTGCGCACCAGATCCCGGACGTTCAACGCGAACAGTACAACGACGCTTTGAGCCGTTTGATCACCCAGCTGGAAGAGCTCGAGAGGCAACTGCCTCTATACCACGCCGTCGTACGCAATGAGGATATCGTTCGCAAGCTCCTGATGATCGTGAGTTCAATGTGTTCTGTCCTCGCCGCATGTATTGAGGACTTCTCAGAGCGTCACGGCGAAGTATCAGCACGATCAACTGTCCACCGTCAAGCCGCGTTTCATCCTAGAGCTCAATACCGTGCGGAGTATGTTCCAGCAAGTGACCAACGCCACCGCCGGCTTCAGAAATGCCATGATGATAGCGAAGGATGCCCAGTTTCGTGCCGCCCAAGCTACCCAACAGCCGCAACAGCCGCAACAGCCCCAGCAGCTATCTCAGCCGCCTATGCATCAGCAGGCCCTCCACCCGCAACACGCGCTACCCCAACCCATTCCGCCTGCAGCCGCCCCACCCCGTCAGCCCTCCGCATCGTTACCCGGACATAAGAAGAAGCCATCGCAAGTTGGGCACCCCAGTGTCGCGGCGTCTGTCTCGACTCCCACTCCGCCGCCTGGACCGGCTGCTTCTACTCCTCAGGCATCTACGCCCTCGTTGACGGCCCAATCGCCTCAAACTCCCAAGTCTCCGAAAGTGAAGAACGCCTCTAAAGTGAAGCCCGCGCCCAGGAATCGCAAAGCATCGAAGGCCACGGCTTCGAACGCAGAGGCACAGTCATCCGCAGCTGCCCAGACCCCAGCTCCGACGCCGTCGTCGTCCAGCTCAGTGGAGACGAAGTCCGGTCCAAAGCGCGCTCGCGAGGAGGACATTCAAGTCATCGACGGCCCGACTACTGCGCCCTCTCCGAAGAGGACAAAGTCGGAATGGGGCGGCCCGCCGAGCGAGACGCTGCAGAAGAGGCAAGAGGAGGCCGACAATATCAAGACCGACGAGGAAGCCAATGCTTTTGTCGAAAGCATGACGGAGCTGCTGAAGATGGCCAACAGCGGGCCCGACTCTTCCATAACCGCCAATATTTCAGAGTCATTAGAGGCGATCCTCGCGGGCTATCCCACAGACATCGACGACGTCGGCCTCTCTTCGTCCTTCGGCATGACCAGTGCATTCGACTCGATGCAGGGGCCGCCATCGCCGCCATCGGGCCACATGGCCGCGACGGACCCGCTCATCGAGTTCTTCGACTTCACTTCGTACGCGATGGACGACGACCCGACGGGCTCGAAGGCGCCCACACCGGACCTTGTTGCAGGTTCGTCCTCCTCGGCGAACCCGAGCCCCGCGTCCGCGTCGTCAGATACGGACGCGGCGGGCCATGCGGGCCACAGCGCGGCGTCGCCGCACATCGCGGGCATGAAGCCGGACAGCGAGGACCCGACGCGCGTGGGCATCTGGAAGGACATAGACGGTGGTGAGTCGGCATACTTCCAGCAGCCGGGGTGGAAGTGGGAGGGGCAGATGGCGACGATGGACCAGCCCTGGGCAATCACGACCACGCTATCATAGGAGCATTCGAGGATCTCGCGCGCTATCTCTCTGGTTTTTTCATTATCTATTCTGCGGTGTGCTTCGTGCGTAGCTGCTTAGTTTGCATTTCAGTTCTCATTACCGGTAGCCTCCTGAATTATTTTACATTTGTGGATTTAGTTGATTGTCTATGCTGTTGTTGTTTTCTTAACCCCCGATCCCCCGCCCGCCTTCTACTTCTTTCAGCGTTACGCCTTTTGTGTTCGGATCTTTCCACATGCTCTGTGTACTCATACTGTTGTTGTTGGCTTGCTATCGATACCGCCGTTACACTTTGCGAGGATGCTCTAGATGTCAAGTTACAGTAAGATTGTCGCGGTAAGGTACACGCGCCGGACAAGTCGATAGAAAGATACAGATGCGCAGGTATATGTTACCGCCTGTGAGATCTACGAGCGTTAATATGTCCTAGCAATCCTGGTCCAGCAGGCCCCCCCGATGATGAGCTCCCATGGCCTGCAAGTTCCCCAAGACCCTCTAACAACGTCGGCACCAACCTGGGCCGCCTGGCCTTCTGCTCCCTCTCGCGATCCTTCTCAGCCCGCTCACGTTCCTTTTCGGCCCTCTTGCGTTCCCTCTTCCACTCGTGCTTCCCCACCGACCCCGACTCGAAACGAATGTCCACGCGCCCCGGGTACCCGTACGGGTTAGCGTTGTACTGCTGCTCGAAGCGCGGCGCCTGCACGTAAGGCGCGTTCATCTGCGCGTAGGTGCCGGCAGGCCCGTTCGTGTCTGTGGATAGGTGAGACTAGTTGGAGTGGGGCAGTTGGAGCGATGGGCGCACCGTACGCGGCGTATCCGCCATTTTCGTTCTGCTGGCGCGCGCCGGACACGACAACATAGCCCGCGGTCTGTGCGGGTTGTGTCAGGCGCAACCTAGGGAACGTGCATGACGCTGTACGCACTGTCCGGTCCGTGTTGATTTCAAACCGCCCGCCGCATTGATGGCACTTGCATTGGAAGGAATAGATCGGTGTCGAGTAGTACGTGCCGACCTCCCTCTTCTCGGCGTTGTAACGCGTGCCCATGCGGATGTACGCGCTGCATGAACCGCTGCCGGGGTCTCAGAACGTGCAGAGGTATGGACTGGGAGCGTACGTACCACCAAATGTCGAATGGCAGCTCAAACTGAGTCATCATGAAGCCCTGGTCGGTCATGCGGGCTCTGTCGTTGGGGGCCTGCTGGTCTGTACGCGCAGTAAGACGAATGCGGGCGGCCCACCTCGGAATTGCTCACCTCGGTAGGAACTGTCGCCGCCGTTTTCCGGGGTGGAGTAGTAGTTGGGTGGGTAGTCGGGCGCGTTGTACTTTTCGGATCCTGGGCTATGTCAGTACTTACCGGGGGCATAGTGGGTGACGGACTGACCTTGCATGGCACTAGGTAGGAGGAAAATGAAAACAACGGGCGTGAGATGTATGCTGCAGCACAAGGAAGTGGGAAGCTGCGCTATAGGTGAGATCCATCAAGTCTTTATATTGGCGGACGGGGTGTATGGCAGTCGCCGGCTAGACGCCGGTATGCACCCGCGCTACAGACAAGTATAGCCCTGCATAGCCGCTGCGTACGACTCATCGGGCCCGTCGAGAATGGGCTTCCTTCATTGCAGGCTTTTAGCTTTAAAAGGCATGCCACAAGAGAGCATGAAGGACATTTGGCGTCAGAGACATGGACATCTTCATCAGCATCCGTCCTGAAGAGTGGTCGGACGCGCGCCAGCGCCGGTCCGCAGCCATTTTTTGAGTTGCAACCGGACCGCCGTGGAGTCCGGTAAGTGCCAGCGCCATGACAGAGCGACCGCAGTCGAAGCACATATGCTGCGGGATTGACAGGCACGCCAATCATCTGTGCATGAGAGCTCGAGTCGGTGGAGATTGCATGCGCGTGTAGTACTGTTCACTGCCGTGAAGCCACCTAGCGGAGGCATGCGGGTCACCTTCGAAGCAGTCCGCATCGGCTGTCGACCACTCGTCTGAGAGCACGAAGGTGAGTAAGGCCGTGCGATCAAGAGACTCGGTGGCAGTCGATGAAGTTGCCCTAAATCCTTTGCACAGTGTCAGGATCCAGTCGCATCTGACAAAAGATCGAATGAATGGCCTCCGCATGCGCAGCCAAGATTTGCCAGATACTGAGATAGTCATGTTGACTTGAAACGACTCGGAGATGCACGGGGCGTTGCCGCCGGGTGTGCTGCGCATCGTAATAATCTTCGAGTATGGAAAACTTGAGAAGTGCTGTAAATGCACAAGCAGTGTTGAAGAGTACGTACATAGCTGTGATGTTTCGCTAAATTGGCACCGTGCCAGCCATCGCGGTGGATGGTGAGATACGTCGGCTTCACCGTGGAGTCGAAGTCGAACTTAAAGACTCAAGAAAGTCGCCGCGGGGGCCGCGGGTTATAAGCCACCTCGCCGTGCCCTGCCAGAACGGGCGGGATGCACCTCAGGGAACCTTGTCATTCTGTTTTCGGTTCTTCATGTTGGACGTGGTAGGGAGGCGAAAGCTGGCTGTAAGAGCGAGACAGCCTGCCATATGAGCCTTGTCAGGTCACAGATGATGGTCAACGTTGAGAGTGTTATGCATGTGAAGGATAATACAGATGCGTAGGTATAATAGTACAGAGGCTACGGCTACAATATAACAATGCAAAGTTGTAATCAAGGCAGCTTTCGGATCGCAATTCCAGCCAGAGTGGGCTTGCGAGACGCGGCACCAGAGCTACGAGAGCTGTTTGCGAGGATACGTGTCCGTAAAGATGCCAGTGCAGACCCAGACGCCGAGGACGAGCTCCCAGAGGCGGCAGGAGCCACCACCGGCGCATCCAACGCCAACTTGCGCCGCTTGGCCGTCTGCTCCTGCGCGACCCGCACGCGGCCCTTCTCCCACTCGTCCTTCGCCACCGCCTCCGACTCCGCATCGGGGCGTATGAGCTTCAGCTCTGCCGGCAGCCCGTAGCGGTCCTTGATGCCCTGGTCCACCGCCTCCGCGGCCTTCTCAATCTTCTTCTCCACGCGGAAGCGCTTGCGCACGCGCCGCGAGTGCTCGTACGGGTCCGCGTTGTAGTGCTCCGAGACGGACTGCAGCTGCTCGATGCGCGGCGCCTGCACCTTCGTTGCGTTCGTCTGCGCATCGGTGCTCTTCTCCAGCGCGGCGAGCGGGTCGGCGGGCTCGGTCTTGCCGTTCGTGTCTGTGGGCGCGGTTAGATGAGTGAGTGAGGGAGGTAATGGCGATGGGGCGCACCGTGTACGGCGTATCCCCCGTTCTCTTCGGGGTCCCAGTCCTCCATCTTCTGGCGTGCGCCGGATACGACGACGTAGCGCGTGTTCTGTGCGGGACTTGTCAGGCGCGAGAGCTAGAAACGCGCATGGCGGTGGACGCACCTTCGGGTCCGTGTGGATCTCAAACCACCCGCTGCAGAGATGACACTTGCACCGGAAGGAGAAAATCGGCGTCGAGTAGTACATGCCAATCTTCTTCTTCTCGGCATTGTAGCGCACGCCCATGCCGATGTGCGCGTCGCATGAGCCGCTGCGCAGAGTGTGTCACGGTGTGCAGAGGTCTGGACTGGGACCGTACGTACCACCAGATATTGAATGGCAGCTCAAAGCGGGTGATCAGGATGCCCTGGTCGATCTTACGGGCTCTGTCGCCGAGGGCATGCTTGCCTGTGCGCGGAGTAAGATGAGTGCACGGGAGGCCCTGCTCGTGGTTGCTCACCTCGGTAGGAGTTGAGGCTGCCATGCTTTGCGTCGTCGTAGTCGGGCGGGTAGTACTTGTTGAATCCTGGGTTGTGTCAGTACATACCGGGGCATGCTTGGGCAACAGACTGACCTTGCATGGCGGTAGCGGAACGAGCGCGAGCGTGAGAGTCACGCCCGGATCGGCGAAGGGCCACGGACCGGCGCCGGCAGCGGCCGCCGGCAGCGACCGACGAACTGTAAGAGGGCGAACTCTAATTTCCTGTCTCCCAGCCAAGACCGACCCTCCAGGTGAGCAGCTTGTCTGTGTAACCTACCCAAGACACTCATCGTGCCCTTCCAGTCACCTCTGTCTCCAGCATGAGTTACGTCGCTAAGGGTGAAAAAGAATACGACGCGACCGGTGCCCCCGTGTCCGCCGCAAAACTCCACAAAATCCGCATCACCCTCACCTCCAGCAATGTCCGCAACCTCGAGAAGTGTACGTCTACTTTCTGTTGGAATTTGACTTCATATCTCATGGTGCATGGATAGTCTCCGCGGATCTCATCAACCGCGCGAAGGACAAGCAGCTGCGTGTGAAGGGCCCCGTGCGTCTCCCCACCAAGGTCCTCAAGATCACCACCCGCAAGACCGTGCGTGCTTTCCTATACATATACGCTGCTTTGTCTGATCAACCATCATCCTATAGCCTTGCGGTGAGGGTTCGAAGACCTGGGATCGCTACGAGCTCAAGGTGCACAAGCGCCTCATCGACCTGCACTCCTCGAGTGAGATCGTCAAGCAGATCGTGAGTTCTCTCTCGTTTCTTCGTGCGATCATAGGCTCACACCACGCTTTCAGACGAGCATCAGCCTGGAGCCCGGTGTCGAGGTCGAGGTTACGATCTCCGGTTAAGCATAGCCATGTATGTATAGTGCACATGTCATTGTATGCTGCTTTCCCGAACACGGTTTCTGCGAGCAAGATGTCTATGTGATTGCTGAGTGATACAGTAAACCAACTCATTATGCAAGGTAATACGGATATGAATGCGGCTGGCAAAGCAGGTAGGTAACAGTGCGTGTGGGGTAACAAGAAAACGGGCTCAGACGTAGACGGCATAGCACCCAATCACTGGCCGGTGGTCGCTGCGCCCCTCCAGGCGCCGCATGCCCTGGTCGTCCAGCGTCCCATAGCTCAGACACACCACATCGCCCTTGCGCGCGCGCGGGGGCGCCACCGTCGACTCGGACGCGACCGTCGGCGTCGCGCTGCGCGCGTCGGACGTGTCGCGCGAGAGCAGCGAGAGGAGCCGCCAGCGCGGCGGCGGGTCGCGGAACGGCGCCGGGGCGGCGGCGGCCTCCGACGCAGACGACGAGTAGTCGGACGTCTGCGCGCCGCTGCCGGACGACGCCGGCGACGACCCGGCCGAGGGCGAGTGCGACAGCGGCGAGAAGGGCGAGGGGGCCGCGTCGGGCGCCGTCCGCGCACGCACGGGGATCGCGGTCTTCGGGCGCGGCTGCGCGGACGCGAGCGGCGGCGGGAGGGAGCGCAGCGCGGTGCTCGAGCGCGAGCGCGGCAGTGGGCGCGCGCCTGGGCTTGCGCTGGGCGTGATAGCTTCGACGGAGATCGGGCGCGGACGGCGCCGCGGCGGCGGGCTCGACAGCGGTGGGTGGGAAGCAGGATGGGGTGAATATGATGTGGATGGGGACGGTGGGCGCGTGGCGACGGGCGACTGGGAGTCGAGGCTCAGCGGCGTGTCGGCGGAGCGCAGTGAGCTGGAGGACTCCTTGCGCGAGCGCGCGGAGAACGAGCGCCACGCGTTGGTGAAGAAGCTGCCTACGGCGTTGCGCGGCGCGGAGGAGTGGTCCTCATCGTCGGGCTCTGGATCAGGCTTCACGGTCGACTTGAAGAGAATGCGGTCGCACCTGCCAACCCGGGGTCAATTAGCGACGACTACATGCACGGGAGGAAAAGCGTGCTTACCAGCTTGGCACGCGCTGTTTGCTCGACGAGTCGTACACGCCGCGGTCGTCGCTGACATCCACCGTCGACTTGCTCGAGCTCGCGCGCTTCATTGGCGGGCTATTCATAAGCGCATCGTGGTCGCCCATGCTCCGGCTCACCGACACGCCTGTGATCGACGGCGCGCTGCGGCTCAGCGACGGTGTGACGGGCATCGACATCACCTGCGCCGGCGCGGCGAAGCCGTTCTGGCTGCTTCGCCTTACGGCGGGCGGCTTCGGCCACTTGGACGCGGCGCGCGGCGAGGGTGATCCCGGCGAAACGAGCTCCTGCCATTTCACCTTTGCCTTGAGTGCGGCGGTGACGGAGAGGCGCTTCACGAGCGCGCGTGCGTGGATGCGCGAAGACGGGCGCTCGTCCGAATCTTCGTCGTCTGAAGACTCGTCGGAGTCCTCATCGTCATCGGCATCCATTGTCTTCTTGGAGTATGCGGTCCCGGACGAGACGACCGACGTTGCTTCCGCGCGCTCGGCATCCTCCTCATCCTCGTCGGAGCTGTAGCGACTTGCGCGGCTCTCGGGGCGCCGACTGGAGCTCTCTTCGCCGGGTGTCTCCGCAAGTGGCCCCTGCAAGGCAAGCACGCCGTTGGGGCGGGGCGGCTTCGGCTTGTTCTTGAGGGTGCGTAAAACGTCGTATTTGAAGGTCGGCGGGAAGTTGATGGTGCCTTCGCGGAAGCCGACGAAGGCTTGCCCATTGCGCATTATGTTATAGAGCTGGTCAAATGCGAGGGCCTGCGCGTATTCTATCGAGTCGTTGAAGCTGGCATTACAAGGAAGGGGAGAGAGGGCATACCTTGTCGGGAGATGAGCCAGTCCGCATGAAGACGGGAAATGTCGAGCCGGAAATTGAGATCGCCGCAGAGGAAGGTGTAGTCGAACTTGTCCGTGAGGTCTGTAGAGAGTCAGAGAGAGAATCGTCCAAGTGATAAGATATTAACTCACCTTCTGCCACCATTCGTGGGTCGTCGGGCTTCAAGAAATGGTCTACGACTAACTCAGCCTAGCCAGAAATGTCAATGAGGTTCTCAGGTCTACAGCAACTGGACTAACTTTGATTTTGGCTAGGTTCGCCATTCTGTGTAGCAGTTTGCCTTCGTGTGCTATGCAAGTGAGGTCAGCCATGGCCCACTGCCTGGACGCCAGACACACCTGCGAGATGCGCATTGACAAAGAACATCGTTGTCTCAGCGATCTTGAGGCTGATGGCGACAGCACCCTTGTTCCCGACCCTTCCGCCGATGAGGCCTGCCGTGACCGCATGTCTTGAGGTGCCTATCAGAACATCAGGACGCATATATGGATGCTAGACTGAGCGAGACGCACCCTTCACCAGATGCCGTGCATCGCGATGCACGAACACCGCTAGATAGATGCCCATCATGCGCTCCTTCACCAGCATCTCATACGGGCCTTTGCGTGCCTCCGGCTTGCTCACGGACCTGCGCTTCCCTGCGTCGCTTGTCGACATCGTGCGCTCGAGCTCCGGGCGGACGCCCTCCCGCGCGCGGCGCGTGGGGTCTTGCACGCCGTTGCAGAAGAAGTCCTCGAGGATGGCGGTCCAGCCGGACGGCGGGTGTGCGGGATCGTCGTCGACCTTCGGGCGCTGCCGCTGCAGCTCCTTCAGCCCCTCCTTGAAGCGTTGCCGGTTACGCTCGAGCTCGCGCGCGCGATCCTGCTCAGGATCCCGCGGCTTGTCTGCGTTGTTGTCTTTGTCCTTCTCCCGTTCCCGTTCCCGTTCACGCTCCTTCTCCTTCTCTTTGAGTTCCTTGAGCTTGAAGCCGGCACCGAAGCCGAGGGGAATACCTAGAATGGATTACGGTTTGAGAGTGAGATCTCGGCGAGGTGTGGACATAGTGCGGTACCTGAGAGGCTGGGACATTCTTGGCCGGCACTTACTCACGAGGCGAAGTTAGAAAAGAATGTACACGATAGGACATTGAGAAGTAGACTCACACGACCACGAGGTGATACGGGTGGTTGGCGTCGTCTGAGAGGTAGGGAAGCCCGTCCGGGCTGGAGGCAGTAGTCGGGGTATATAGCGGAACATCGCCTAAGAGCTCCCGCAAATCGCCCTGCAACGGAAACGACAGCTCAGTTCAGATCCCCGCCAAAGCAGGCGGTTCCACGCACCTTGGGCAGCGACTCGTGCATGTTCCATGTTATTATCCTCACTTTAAGCGGAGGCGGTGGTGGGGGTGGCGGCGTCTCTGCCGCAGAGATGGGGGAGGGCGACGTCCCGGCGGGGAACAGGGCTTGCAGGCGCGAGAACACGTTGGGGTGTGCATGGGCTACCAAGAGATCAGGCATTAGTGGGCGTGTGTGGTGACACTGGCGAGCGCACACACCGTGACGGGAGTGCGAGGATGCCTGCTCGCCTGCCGGCTGGGTGGCAGCACGGTGCATCGTGCGCGTGACGGGAGCTGGAGAGCGCAGCGGCGGCGAGGAATGGGTGGACTAGACGTGCGGTCGGCGGGGTATATGCTATGGACAGAGGGACATGGGGAAACAAGCGTGATATGGCTGCTATTGCAATTGCGCAGAGGCTCTGAATCTCCTGACGTATTCCCGCCGCCGTGTGGGTCTCCGGCAGTCTCGGGCGCCCTTATTATAAAATTCAAGAACATCCCCGCGTTGTTCAATCAAAAGGTACAAGGTCGATTTTATGGTGGCCCAATCAAACTCAATACATAGATGTCCTGGCCAAAGCCCGCGCTGCGATCTAACGCACAAGTTTACAACATCTTGCAGACAACAGTGACAACAACGAAACCCTATAAGGAGACGGATAAGGGATGCCGCAGCGCAACGAGGGGAACATGTATCAGAAGATGGCATCTATGATGCCACTTCCAATGGCGGAACCTGAGGATTGATGGTCAGCAAAAGGCTGATGTAGTGGAAGTTCGTCTAGCGTACCTGCTCCGAAACCAACACCGCCAACAGCAGAAGTGGCCAGCTGGAATTTTGATTTCTCGTAAGAATCGTGATGGAAAGCGTTGGAAAAACACTCACGACGCCGCCAAGTCCACCCATACGGCTCTGCTTTGGTGGCTCCTGCTGTTGCACAATCATCTGCTGTTGAGGAGGGGCGGCCTGCATCGGCTGCATGGGCGGGCCCATGTACGGGTTGTAAGGCTGCGGAGGACCAGACTGGTAGTTGCCGGGGGGTGGCGATCGGTAATCGACGTTCGCAGGCGGGCCGTAGGACGCGGGAGGAGGCGAGAAGGAATTGGGGCCACCACGGTACGTTTCGTTCTGCGGTGCTGGGTAAGATGGAGGCGGGGGCGATGCTGGCGAATCGAGCTTCTCGACATAGTTCGACGGGAACAAGCCCTGTCTGCCATTGATCTTGCCCGTCCACCAGTCGGCATTCGTCTCCGTCACGATCTCGATGATATCTCCAGCGCGGAACGAGAGATCGTTGGGTTCCTGCCAGCGTTGAGTCATGGTGCTACCTGTGGGCAAGGAAGGACGCTCACCGTGTTGTTCTCATTGTAAGACCAGAGCGCCTTGGCCCGCTGAATACCACCGCGAGGCGGCGGCCGTGGAACTTCGCGGCGGGTTTGGGGTGCCACGACGGCAGGACCAGACTGCGCAAGAGGCGCTGGCGATGGGATCGTCATGCGGCGCGTCTGGTCAGAAAGATCGCGCAGGGCGATGTCACTGGCGTTGGGCAACTGGGCGAGAATGGACTGTCCGGCGTCGCGAGAGATCTCGTTCTGGGACATGAGGAACTCGACATTCTGGCGAGTCTGGGAGATGATGTGGGCTGTCAAAGCTGCAGTGTCCGGCATGGCTGGGTGCTGGTTGGAGGGCAAGAGGGGGGAGTCGGACAGGTATATTTATATCGGAAGCAACTGCCGCCGCCGCACTGCCTGCCTTCGGCAGGGCTCGGCAGGCCCCGACACGCTCACGCGCAGCCGCTCGTCGACTCGACAAACGCGTCCTCAGCTGGGTTGCTCTCCAGCCACCACCACCACCACCATGAGCGTGGCCCAGCTTCAGGCGCATTCGCCGCCTCAGGTGCAGAGGATCTTCTCAGAGGCGGAGGACAACACACCCGACGTATGTACAGAGTTCCTCGCACGTGGGGAACCACTAAATGCCAGTGCAGTTCCTCTCTATTCGTCTCGTTAACAACCGCACGCGCGTCAAGCTCTCGCCACAGCCCCTCGATCTCACTGCTCTTCCGAGCAAAGGCCAATTCTTTACCGTGTCAAACTCCGTTGGATGGTTTGTCGCGGTCGTAAATCAAGGCACTGGCATAGGTGCGTAAGTTCTGTGTACAGAGGTACTACTACTGACTCGTGTCTACAGCATTGGTTGCGTCTCCAGTACCGGACCTTCGGTCTGCCCTTGTCTCTGGCCAAGGAGATGTATTCCGACCTCAAAGGACCTTGTCTATGGGCACCGTGCATCCACATTACCTTGTGTTTGCCTGCAACGAAACGCGGCTGCTCGTCGGTCTGACAGAAGGTCCCATTGTCGTCTTTGACGCCGCGGTGTTGTGCTCTCCCGGAGCAGGCGACGTGACTCCGCTGCATACGTTTCCACCAACAACATCCACTGCCGTTCGTCAGATGTCCCCAAATCCAGGAGACATCCCAGAGCTCGTTGCCATCCTCAGGGAACCAGATGGCAATCCGACCAGCCAGCTTGTTGAGGTTTTGAATGTCGCCACCCTGCAATCGGTCGGTGGGTGGCGTGGCGGAGGCACCTCAGAGACATTCCCCACAAGCTGTATGTCACTTTGTTTATGTTTTCACTCCACGGGCACTCAACATGTCATGTAGTATCTTGGTCGCCAAAGGGGAAACAAATAGCCATTGGCCTTCAAAGCGGCGACATAGCTACGTTTAGCCCCAGCGATCCAGCCTCAGTCAAGTCCTTCGTCCCGAAGCCGCCTCCGGCTGAAGGTCAGGCAATCATACACATGACATGGCTGTCGAACCCGGCCTTCTACACAATATTTGCTCCACCAGGCCCTCTGGATCCACAAGTCGACCAGCGGCATATGGTCGTGTCGTACGAGAGCAAACGCAATGCCGCCGCGGACGTCTCAATTCCCATCTCGTTCTTCCCCACTGGAGTCCGTCCACCAGGCGCTTTCACCGTCGTCCTCAGAAACTGGGATCCAGTCAAAATCCTGCTGCTTGTGGGCGACAGCAGCACCGCCGACATTGCCATCGTGGGCTCTGTCTCGACCAGCCCCACAGAGGAGCAGTGGCAGAGGCTCTCGCTGGAGGACGCCGCGACGCCCAGCATGCCTTTGGATGCTGACTCAAATGAAACGACGATGATTGGGTTTGAGCTCGATTTGAAGAACACGTCGAGGTTTAACCATACCACGCCATCCGGAGAGACAGTGGAGGTGCCTCCGCCGCCGATTGTGTATGCGTACGCAAGCGATGGTACGATGACCGGGTGGTACGTTGTCAACACGAGGGCCACGCCCTACCCTGGCTTGTTGGCCGAGTCCTCTAACGCATCGTCTATCGCCACCGAGCCCACGCCTGCACCTGCGCCGCCTCCCGCCGCAACCAGTCCTTTCTCATCGGGAACGGCGGCTTTTGGTCAACCTTCCGGTTTCGGCACGCAAGCTGGGTCCACTTTTGCCACGCCGGCCTTTGCGCAGAGTTCTTTTGGACAGCCCTCATCCAGTGCTGCCTTTGGTCAATCATCGACATTCAAGCAACCATCAACCTCGCCATTTAATAACCCATCAACATCTACATTTGGTCAGTCTTCAGCTTTTGCTAAGCCGTCGACGTCGGCGTTCGGCCAATCGGGCTTTGGATCTTTCGCGTCTTCAACACCATCTGCTTTTGGGAAGCCAGCATCAGCATTCGGTAGCGGTGCAGCGGCGGCAGCAACCCCCCCTGAACCAATACAGGTATCGCAGTCAACTGAGTCCATGGCGACAGACAGCAGCTTGGACGGGCTCTCTCTTGGCGGTTCTTCCACGAATGACCAGCCCAAAGCCGGTCTCGGAACGTCAGGGATATTCGGCAGTGCCGCATCTCAGCCAGCTGGCCAATCACCTCAGCCACGGTCGACATTTGGCAGCGGAGGCGCCTTCAACTTGTCTCCAGGGTTCGGGGCGTTTGCGAACGTTGGGCAACAGAACGCCGAGCCTGCACCAGCGCCAGCACCTGTGCCAGCAGCCGCCCCTCCCAAGCCTGTGTCTGCATTTGGACAGAGTGGGTTTGGTGCGGCTTCTGCCTTTGGGCGCAGTGGCTTTGGCCAGCCGGCATTCGGCCAATCAACTTTTGGGAGCAGTGGATTTGGCACGCCAATGTCTACCACGCCGCAAGCCTCGCCGGCTGTCTCCAACCCGCCTACGTCTGCGTTTGGAGGAGGTGGTGGGTTCGGGGCGTACGCGTCGAGCGGATTGTCGTCATTCACCGCGGCACCGAAAACAGCACAGGATAGCGCGCCTGCGTGGAAGACCGCTGCTGATGCCACACCATCCGCATCCACTGCCAGTGGAGGCGGTGGTTTTGCGTCGTTTGCGTCAAGCGGGACGTCTGCGTTTGGAGCTGCTCCGAAACCGGATGCCGCACCTACCCAGCCGGCGTGGAAGTCGTCTGGGGATTCCCCTTTCTCCAGCGCGGGGAGCGTGTTTGGCGCGTCGCCTACCGCACCTGCGGCCGCGTCGTCGACTCCTACCCCGCCGACTCCCACACCAACCGCGCCGGCACCAGCCGCTGCCACACCGTCTGCCCCCACTCCTCCTCCGAGCACGCCCCCATCGAAGCCGCCGCAGCCTGCTGCTCCCACACAGAGCCCGAGTGCACCGTCTGCGTCGACAACGCCCGCAGCACCTCCGCAGACCCCTTCGCCCTTCGGCAGCAAATTTGGCTTCGGGACATTCAACGCGAAGGATTCGAAGTTCGCGAACCCGAAGCCTGTCGACACTCCCGGCGCATTCGGCCAAACCGCACCTGCACCTGCTCTTGCGACATCTTCCACGCCGCCCAAACCCGCGCCGGTGCCCGCGACGCCTGGCACCGTGTTCGGGCAGACGTCGACCATCTCTCCCAAGCAGCCTGCAACCACGCCTAAGCAGCCCTCATTTGGGCAGAGCGGGTTCGGGACAGCGTCGACGACACCAACAACGACGCCGCCCGTGACAGCAGCGTTTGGCGCGTTCAGCGGCGCGACTAACGCGTTTGGCGCGGCGGGCGTGTCGACAAAGTCATTTGGTGAGATGTTGCGAGACAGTGGGCACGTTGCGGACAACGCAGCAAAGCCATTCGTGGCGGAGAGGCTGCCCGATTCTCCGTTCGGGCCGCCGAAGTCTGCGTTTGGAAAATCTGCGTTCGAAACCCCGAAGTCTGCGTTTGAGCCCCCGAAGTCTGCATTCGAGCCTCCGAAGTCTGCGTTTCCGCCTACTACACCGCAGCCAGAGGGCAAGGGCAAGGGCAAGGCGCCGTCGAGAGTACCGACGGAGGAGTCGTTCACGAACCTCTCTGCCTCAGTCAGCTCTGTTGGTTCCTTTGTGGAAGTTTCGCACCCGGAGGATGACGATGATGATGACGAAGCGCGGGGGCCGCCGACGCCGACGTCGGACGATGCGAGGGACGATGTACAGGAACTTGACGACTTCTTATCAGATACATTCTCCGATCATGGAGACGGCGACGATGAGGAAGAGGAGGACGAGGAAGCAGAGGAGGGCCTGGAGGAAGTCCCAGAAGAGGAAGAGGAACAAGAGGAACAAGAGGAGCAAGAGGAACAAGAGGAGGAGGAGGAACAGGAAGAACAGGACGAACAGGACGAAGAGGTCAAGGATCCTACTGTTGTTCCGCTGCCTCCCTCAAGGCCGGGCTCGCGTGCACCTTCAGCTACTCCTGCCTCCCACTCTCCGGATACGAAAGCACGGGAGGGAAGCACCACGCCGCCCGGCTCCCCCGTCAAGCCGCCGTCCCAACCATCGCTCCAGCAGCCTACTCCCTCCGCACCTTCGACGTCTCCGTCCCCGCCCGTGGGTATCGGGCTCGGCCGCCCGAGCACGCGGCCACTGCGCAGTTCGCCGCTCGCCAGTGCACCTGTGTCTGGTGGCGACGAGGAGGAAGTGAAAGGCGCGCCGGTGAAGTCTCCCTCGCCACAGCCCGCGGTCCAGAAGCCGCGGCCTGCGTCTCCAAAGGCGCCGTTTGGACAGTCGCTGAAGCCAGAGGTCCCAGGGTCTGAGAAAGCGCTCTCCCCTGTGACATCCCGACCAAAGACACCGCCCGCGCTGTTCGGAAAGGCAGCGCCTGCACCTGTAAAACCAGTGTCGACTCCCCCGGCTGCTGCCAGCCCGTTCCCTCAGACGCCCCCGCTCTTCCCTGTCAGCAGCGGGCCGCCAGCGTCTGGCTTCGCGGGCTTCGGATTCACCAAGCAACCCCCGCCTCCGCCCGTAACGACGGCCAAGCCTGCACCCGCTGCACCTGCGACGCCGCCTGTTGGGGGAGGCCTCTTCTCCCTTGGTTCGTTCGGTAAGCCCACAGGAACGCCTCCGGCACAGACGGGCTTCGCGTCTCCGTCCACAACACCGCCTGCCACGGGGCCTGCAACTCCGCCCCCCTCACTCGGTTCGTTCAAGCCACCGGGAACGACGCCATCACCGGACGCGAAGTTCCTATGGCCGTTGACGACGACGCCTCCCGGACAGCCCGGTGCTGCTCCCGTTCCGCCACAGCCACTGGATCCTCTGCAGAATGAGATCATGGTGCTGTTCAGCTCCATGGCGAAGGACTTGCAAGGTGTGAGTGGCGTTCCGGTACTTGGTTTCGAGCATCAAATGTCGCTGACAGGAATGCCCTGGTACAACAGTTAAATGGGATTGTGCAGCGGGCGAACCTACAGAGGGAGCAGATGACGAACCCCGCGTCGGCTCCCCCGAATTCGCTTTCGTTGGATCTAATCCACAAACTTGGAAAGTCGATCAAGGCGACTACGAGCGACCTGAAATATCTAGCTGAATCGAGGAAGGAGGACGAGGCATCTATCCGCGAGTTTGACAACGGGTTGCTGCGAGGTATGTGTGGGCGCTGCTGTCCTGCTCCTGGTTTTGATGAATCACTATGGGTAGCTCGGACGCGGAAAGAGGAAATCGTGCGATTTGACAAGGCGAAAAATGACCCCGACTTTGCGAAGATGCTGAAGACAAGGTTTTTGAGCCCCGAGCACACGGAGTTGCAGACGCAGCTGCGCCGCGATATTCGCGTTCGTGTCACACATCGATCTTACTAGGATAGGCCGAGGCTGACGGTGCTGTTCTATCCAGGTGATGAAAGATCGTGTGACAAAGATGGAGGACAATTTGGCAGCGAAGAAGAAGAGGTTGAACCAAGTGAAGACTGGCAAGCCTGGAATCACGTAAGTTCTTGATACATTTCATTACACTGACGTTCTGACTCGTTCTCTAGGCCTCCATCTTTGGATACAATCAATCGCACCGCCCGCAATATTGATATCGCAATAGCGCAACAGGCGCTCGACATCAACTCCCTCGCGCTCCGTGTGTCTCGCCTTGACCTCTCCAAAGGCCATTCCTCTTCCGCCAAGAAGCATCCTGGACAGGATGCCCCGCGCCGCCACTCCAGTGTCACCAAGGACGTCGCATCTACGACAGCCGCCGCGCTCAATGCTGAGCGCACTGCGCAGCGCCTCAAGACTGCCCTGCTTACCGCCCGCCCCACGCCGCTCCTGAACACACTGGCCGCCCGCGCCCCGCCCCCGCCGAAGGCGTTCGACTCGTCCCCAATACCTGATGCCACCGCCGTTAAGGATGACCCGTTTTTCAAACCGTTCGACCTCCCACCGCTGAGTGTGGGCGACCTCACTCCTGCGTCAAGTGGGCGGCGCAGTCAACACAATAAACTGCATGCGAAGCCCGTGCAGTTCAAGGCGAGCGGATCGGCTGGTGCACCGAAGGCGGCGGCGGCGGCGCCGACGTTCGATTGGGGCCCGCTGCCGGGTATCAAGCCGAAGACATCGTTGCCGGCGGATCTGAGGACGTACAAGCCGGGAGAGTCATCGTAGACTATTTTCTTGCATCCGTCGTCATTTGTATAGCATGGTCCGAGATTGTGATAGCAGTTCCGCTTTGTGTAGCTTTAGTCATGCTTTCAGCCTGAGGGACGCCAATGGGAGCGATTGACACTGTCAAAGGTACTGTGTCTCCGGCCCATTCTGAGTCCTACGACATACGCAGGCCGCGGAACAGCGAACCTCGTTTCGGAAAATCTCGCCCGAATTCGCCAGTTGAAGACTCCATGGCACTCGTTCCCTCGCAGACGCCCAGTCTGTCCGTGTTCAAGTTGTGCCTAAACTGGAAGGGATATGTGTACATCGTTCTAGAGCGGCATTGACAATAACCACAAAGCTGAAGCGTGCAGCGCCTAGGGACTGCAGTAAAGCCGTGGGCATTTTGTGTACACGAGCTGCGGCGAGAAGCCGAGTTGCGTAGTGTGGCATATATAGCACCTAGTCAGTTGCGTCTCTATCAGTAGTATGCTCTCCGCCAAAGCGCATATTGAGTTGTTGTCTGATGCGGTCCAAGTTGACTATACCTCCTCTGAAACGGTGGCTATCTAATCTCTGGCTGGCATCTGTCGAAGCAAGAGGGCCAAGTACTTGAACACCGTTGTCAAGGATGGCTTCCTCACAGCGAGAATTCAGAATTGCTTCTGGCAGGGGGGCACGATGTCCGACATGTGTTTTCTATATTCCTGTTGTGAGGTCCGATACCCTATGTGCGGTTACGATGATATTCCCAAAAATATGCTTACCAATAGTGAAAAGATATGGTAGCCCGCCTCATCGTGGTTGGGGATGAAAGATCGTCATGACGACACTTTAGACCGAATCCATGACTACATTCTTCTGCTCCTCGATAACGTGGGCCTCCAAAGGAATGTCGGGTTCGCTTTGTAAGTTCTCCGGGTGTAGAAGGTAGCCAGGGTGGCAAATATTGAGGGTGTACATCGCCAGAGTGACCATGGTACCGTCGAACACATCTGGAAAATCTATGTTGAGCAAGACTTGCGGTGATGAAGCTCGATAACTTCTTACTGAAGAGTACCTGCGTTGAAATGATCTTGCCATTCCACCCGTCGGCAAGCTCAATTGTACGGTAAATTGAGCTGTATAGGAGATCTCAGAGCCCTGCATAGGCGGACGGACGAGTGCAACTGACCGGATGACGAGGAAGAGCGTCATGAGCGTCATGCCGCCGAGCATGATCTTCATGGGCTTGTCGGTGCGTCCCCGAAGCTGGTCAGGAGCATTGCGCCTCTCAAAGGGTTTGTCCTTGGCATATCGTAGCAGGAACTCTGCCGCGAGCACAGTGTAGCAGATGATCGCGACTAAGTTTGCCGTCGGTGATCCAATATTGACAGATGCCTGGTGCAATATTACTCACCAAGCTGGAAGATGATACCACCAAGCATGATGTTGCCACCAGTTGTCGCGTCTGAATTGCTGTTGCCCGAAGCGATACCACCTCCACCGCCTTGCACGACGAGGGCTACAATATCCTGCGGTGTTCATGGATGTTGAGTCGCGGAGTCACCTATCGCGTGGGAGACAGAACGCACACATGACAGAAAAACCGTCGTGTCTGCGAACCACTCCACTCCTCAGTCTGATACAGAGAATTCGTGCGAAGTTAGCGTACACAATTTGGGACCAAGGCGGCTGTAATGAGCTCCAAGGAGGTGGATGATACGCCCAAGCAAGACGAAGTTGGCCGCGACCAGTGGTGTAGGACCGATGATGGTGGCTACAATCCTGTGCGCTGTGCTCAGTGGCTAGATGCTTGTAGATAAACAGACCTTACTGCAGTATGAAAGGTGATCGAAGGTCGACGTTGAAGCTGGACCACAGTCGCCCGCTCCAGCCCGCCGTCTCGAGGAGGCCGCATAGTACGGCCGTGGGGAGGAGCCACCAAAGACGCCACCGGATCAGCTGGCCTAGGTGAAGTACTAGATAATGTGCCGTTGTCAGCAACATGGGGGGCAACGTAGAGTATACATTGAACTTACTTGTGGAGAAGCTGAATAGAACGATGAAGACGATGGCGATCCATTCGGTCGGGACGTAGTGATACTGGGAGTTGGGATCAAGGTCTTGGCCAGCTACAAGACGTCATGACAGAGTAAGCCATCGTATGCTCTGAAAGGACGGAGTTCCTACCCATGAGTAAATGGAAATGTAGGCAAAAGGAATGAAGAAAGAGCGTGAGCGATGAGCAGTCGCCGGGTTTGTGTATGTATACGAAACCCACAGAGCATCCTCCCAGCGTAAAATCGTGTGATTGACCGCATGGGAATAGACGGCAAGGCGTCATGCAAGCTTCTGAGCCCGTGAAGCACGCTGTATGGTTTGCAGCGCAGAACGGCAGAGAGCGGCAGCCACGCCGCCGGGTGCCCATTGGCCAGATTGTCCGACTCGGACCAGCTCGGACCCTCCGTAAAATTCTCCTTGACACAGGCTGAGCTCGGCCAATGACTAGTGACTGGTGACTCGATCAGCATGAGTAGTGCCGTCTGCCTCGACCGTTGACCGTGTGACCGTCTGCCTGCGGACGACTTGAGAGGCGTCGTAAGAGCCTACTGTCGTGAGTCCAGATTCGTGCAGGTCATTGTTGCTTGCAAAAGTATTCCTTCAGCGAGCGCCTGTCCTCTCCCCATACCTTAGTGACAAGTGTTTCCGAAACAGAGTGGTTGAGAGTCTACAGTCTGTCTCAGCGCGTGCCACAGCGGCGAAACTGGGAAGTTCCCACGATGCACGCTGCTCTCCCACGGGTGAGTCCAGAGTCCGGCCTGCCGCAAATCTCTAGTCGCTACTGCACTTATTAGCTTGCAGCGACGACACTCACTATTACACCGGCTCGGCTATAGCTCTGTATTCCCTCCTAATCAATGCGGATGACTTGGCAGGGCGGACAGTCTTATTATGTGGCCGTCAGGTAGGTTGCAAGAGGCGCGGTTCTTGCGCGGTTCAGGTTGTCCGACAACAATACCAACCTTGCCATCCGTAACGCGCAAGGCCAAGACCCTATCAACGTCCTATTGACGACGCCTTGTCATGGTCAGGTAGCTATTGTTGACGGCAAGACAATGTCCGTTGCCTCGCTTCTTCACAGGATCATAGGCCATCGAACTTCTTAAGCAAGCTGTCGCGTATTACTCTGTTCTGCCAATCCCTCCTACACGACATCCCTTGCACTTTGCCCCTTCGACACATAAAACTACCATGTCACAGCCAGCATATATCCTCACTCTTCCTCTCGAAGTCCTTTCTGAAATCTTCTCCATCCTCCTTTCTCTCAATCCCGAAATCGAGGACGAATATCACCCCGGATACTCCCTCCCAGCACAAACGACTAGCGTCGCCCCACAGATACCGCACCCGAGCCATGAAATCGTTGACGATCCTATGCTCATTCCTGCAGCGCCGGCCGCTTCTGCCTATCCCCCAGACGAAGACACGTACGAGCCAAGCGAGGCTGGCGATATCCCCGACTTTGGCGAAGACGAAAGTGACGTTGGACTCGAGCCGGAGGAAACATATGACGAAGTCCTGACTTCCTATGACGACGACGAAAACCCACCCCCCAGCTGGGTCGCCCTCACACAAGTCTGCCGGCGCTGGCGCCAGGCTACCTTCCACTGGCGGGGATTCTGGGCAGCTGTCTGGGCGCAGCCCTTGCCCAGTCGCCGATGGACGAAGTACGCGCTGCAGCACTCCCGGCCGTTCCCCGTTGACGTGCGAGCGCCGACCTTCATGCGCCTCAAGCCCGGGCAGCTCGCGCCGAGCGTGCACGCCCAGGAACTCAGCGCCCTCTCACTCGCGCTGGGGGACATGCGCCGCGTGCGGAGCATCACGGTGACTTATACTCGTGCGCCCGACGAGGATCGTGAGGACGTGTGTATCGCGCCCACCATGCTTGTGATTGATCGCTTGAAGCGACACGCAGCGCCCCTGTTGGAGAGCCTATCAATCGAAATACCCAACAGAGAACTGGTTGACCTTGAGACGGGGCAGGAGTACATGGTGGAGACTCTGTACCTGCCGACGACTCTTTTCAATCGCAACACTCCACAGAAGCTTCGCGATCTGGACTTGTCGGGCTGCGGCATCTCGGAGCTGTCGAATCTATTCCAGAGTCCGGTTCTCGAATCGCTCCACATCCAAGGGTGCGACTGGACCCCTCTTTGGACCAACTGGACGACCTTCCAGGGCGTGATGCTCTCCCTCAGTGGGTTGCGGACGCTCAGACTCGGCGAAATGATGCTCCCGCGGGATATCAGTGTGCACGACGATTCCACCAGGGTTGCGTGCCTGCCGCATCTAGAGCTACTAGAGGTTGAGGGCAGCCCGCAGGAGCTCACCCAACTCTTGCGCCATATCCACATCCCCGATACTGCACACATGAACCTCGATGTCAGCCTTCTTGCCGATGACATTGCCTCCGGCCGCCTCGAGGAGTTCATGGACGCCGTTGCCTCCTACTTCGAGAACGATCGTGCGCACGATCTCGTTGATCCTCTGCCGCAGTTCGACGCTCTCGCACTCTACTTCGGCCCCCTCGCTGCGGAAGATAACCCCGAGTCTTCATTCATCGCCTCATTCCAGGTCTGCGAAACTGCGGCACGCCACTGTCAGATCGCGCTGCGCAATTTTGTCACTGACGGACCGGACGATATTCCTACGCTCACCCTGTTTGAGCACGGGCTTGATGCGGTGCGCAGGTTACCCATCTTCCGCACCGTGAAGCTCATCGGGAGCAACACACTGCCGGAGTGGCCGGGAGTGGGGGCTCGCTTCCTTCTGCTTTTGATCGGCAGGGAGCTACGCCTCGGGGTTGACACAGGCATTTACGCGAAGATTCACTTTGACGGCGAGAACCTACAAATTGGAGACAAGTTGTATAGTGTGGCAGACCACCAAGTTATTTCTTTAGAGTAGAATGCGTCCTAGTAATTCCGGTATCTCACTACGCCGAGACCAGTACTCGTACCGTCTTTCCAACCAGTCCTCCTACGGACCCTCGTAGACGATCCCGAGCTGGATGATTCAATGAAATTGCCTTGCCCACTCGCGCATTTGAATCGCTGTTGCCCGAAGCAATCCCACCTCCCCCGCCTTGCACGACGAGGGCTACGATATCCTGTGGTATATATATGGTGAGCCGCGGAGTCGCCTACATCGCGGGAGACAGAACGTACACATGAGAGAAAAATTGTAGTGTCTGCGAACCACCTGTCAGTCCAATACAGAGAAGCAGTGCGGGCAGCGTACACAGTTTGGGACCAAGGCGGCTGTAACGGGGTCCTAGGCGGCGGATGATACGCCCAAGCAGGACGAAGTTGGCCGCAACCAGTGGTGTGGGAGCGATGATTATGGTTATAATCCTGCACAATGGCTCAGCGGCTAGCTGGTTGCGGATGAACAGACCTTACTGCAGGATGAAAGGTGGCCGTAAGTAGATGTTGAAGCTGGACCATAGTCGCCCGCTCCAGCCCGCCGTCTCGAGGAGGCCGCACAGTACGGCCGTGGGGAGGAGCCACCAAATACGCCACCGAATCGCCTGGCCTAGGTGAAGTACTACAAAACGTGCCGTCCCAGTCATCAGCAATACGTGGACGATGTACTGTCTACACGAACGCACTTGTGGAGATGCTGAAGAGAACGACGAAAACGATTGTGACCCATTCGGTCGGGACATAGTGATACTGGGACTTGTGATTAAGGTTCTGGTGAGCTGCAGAAGGTTATGACAGGGTGAGCCATCGTACGCTCTGAAAGGGCGGGGGTCCTACCCATGAAGAGTTGGAAACGTAGAAAAAAGGGATGTGCTTGAAGAGGCTTGAGCGCAATCTACATATTTATAACAAACATAGCAACCTCCCGCGAGAAATAGCCGTGCTAGATCTTTCGGACTGCGGACGACTGCGGATAGTCAGGGACAAAGCGCCAATTAGGCGCCATCAAGACCAACCTATTGCAATGGCGGACATCCTTGCCTTCTGTCACGGTGCAGAATGTGAGATCTGCAGACAGTGGTCAGTGACTTGTGCAGGGCGACAGACTCAAACGCTCAGCTATAGACAGCCCAAGATGCCTGCAACTGGGCACAACAAGTCATTGAATGCGAGAGCGGCGGCTCCTTAGAACCAGTCACGGAGGGCGGGAAATTTGGCTCGCGTACCTGCCTCGGCGGTACCCGACGGAGATCCCGAACGACTACTAATACTATCTTTGAGATGATAACATTTAGGTCAAGCTGCGGAGACTGGCCTTCGTCGGTTTTCGCCCTTGCCCAAAATTTGTCAGTCGCCGGGCGCCGGCAAGAGGATATAAGATGGCGCCATTAGTTCTTTGCGCGCAGAAATCAACACTATTCATGGTGGATAGCTTTGTCTGCATGGTGCAGAATTTGCGATCTGTGGCGATCTGCATGAGTCTGCATGCGACATTGGTCAGCGGCCTGTGCGGCAACAGACGAAACCGTGCAGCTATCCGGCGGAGAAAGAGACTACTAGGCTCCGTGGCTGACCTTGCCACAGAAGATAGTCGTTCCAACGGTTCGCATTTGTGAGTGTCCGACGGAGATACCTAACCACTATCTTCTGCAGCTGATATTATAAGGTCTATGATGGACGCGGGACACACACTGCGGGTGCAGCACCTCCAGAGCACCCCGTTGCCAAACGCGCCGGGTGCAGGAGCACGGTTCGGGCAGCTTTTGGATAGCAAGGACTTGCACGACTGGAGACTCGGGTGTGTAACGCACCATGGGGCGGCACAGCAGGTGGTGGCCACAGTACCGAGTATCTGTCGTAGATTTCGGCGTGATCGTTGGGGAAGACGAAATGCCGACGAATACATTTGAATCAAGCTCTCCGTCGAGGTTTGTCTAATGCAGCTGATCAGGATGTCTATCACCTGCGACAAAAAAAGCCTGTTTGGTATTTCAGAAGTATCATCGTACACCAAGATTCTGACAGCACGGAGATCATAGATACATACACATCAATTTTAAGGCGCACGGTTCGCGTCGTCCGCGTCGGAGAACTGCCCTTCCTCCTCTCCATCTATGCCATTCGCCTTCTCTGGCCCCGTCTCCCGGTCCTCCTGGGCGAGCAGTGCATGCGGATCGTATATGATCGATTCGAGATGCGCGAGGGCGGCCTGCGCACGGGGAAGAAGGGCTAGTACGGCGCGAAGCGGTTATCGTTCGCAAAATCGCTGCGCACCCGTCCGACCTCGCTGAGCTCCTCGCCCTCCGTGCCCGTGAACACCTCGAAGGAGGACGCGTCGAGGAACGCGTCGTCCGCGCCCATGTCGTCGTCGTCAGACAGGTTGGGATCCGGGTGCAGCGATGCACATAGCGAGAGCGCCTCGAAGATCGGCTCAACTGGCGGGCACAGCAGGTCAGTGAGGGGAGGAAAGGGATGGCGAGGAGGGCGTACGCGAGGCGGGGTTTTGGGGCACGATGCTCAGCTCGCGCATGTCGGACGCGTCCTCGTCGCCGGCCGCGGCGTCACCCTCGACGGACTCGTCGAGCTGGCAGTAGATCGATGGGCCTGCATCGGCGCGCGAGATGGCATGCAGTGTTATGGCGGGGTACTCGATCTGGAAGCCCGGCCCTGCCGCCGAGATGAACACGAGTGCACTGCGCGGGCCACGTTAGGTATCTTTGAAAAAGTTTTATTGGAATAAACACCACCTCTCGATCACGTAGAGCGTGCCTTTTGCTGTCGCCTCTGTCGAGAGGCCGTCTACGGGCGGGTCGAAGGACACTGCGACATCTTCTTCTGTGTGGCGAAGAACGGGCGGGATCTCGGTGAAGGAGGTAGGTGTCGACGCGGTGAGCGTTCTGTGTTCTTCTGGGGATATATGAGGAGGGAGGGAAGATATGAGGGTCACTGCAGGGACGGGCATGGCTGTCTGGTCTCTGGAAAACACAGCCAGGGCCTTAACGCGGTATGGTCAGTATGGTCACGTGGAGCAGATGCATTGAGCAATCCTGCTTCTTCGACGGTATTTATCTATGCCCTCATAACGGTGTGGCGTTTCCAGGTAAAATAAACCGCTCGCAACTGCATACCGAGAGTGCGCCGGGTAGCAAAGAGGCCCGCGGGGCTGCTGGACGGGTTGCGCAGTCGAGGCTGGCTGGCGTGTGCTTACCCAATCAAGGAGCTGTGCCGCGCAGCCCGAGCTCGGCGTCATATCTTCCCCTCGACCACTCACGACCGCGACGACCTCACGAGTTCCTGTGTTTTCTGTCCATCACTGACACAGCGCATCGCCATTCTATATTCCCCGTCCGCAGCACAGCGCACAGATATAGTTTCCCCTCTTGCTTGATCCTCACATCACAACCCTTCTCGACTACCAGCCCCAACGTGCTTCCCACACACGCAACACCCTGTCCTCGATCCTTCCGACCTCGTGAAACCTTATCGAAACCACCACACAAGACGCGATGTCGCTAATAGACAAGCTGAAGGACGGCGTGACGAAGATCCTGCCCGAGAAGCGGTCGGCGCCGATGTCGACGTCGATGTCTGGCGGGATAGGTGGGGGCAGAGGTGCGATGGGGTTCGAAGACGATGTGAGTACGCTGTTGGCTGTCCCGTGCTTGCCCGTCTGCGCTGTGCTGCGGTGCATAAACGCCGCACATTCGAACCATTTTACGTAACCATGCTCCTTCAACCATAACGCATCCATGGGGGACCTAGCGGGCTACCTCGTCTTGCTCCTTTTCATACCTGTCCTCTGGGTCCTATGGATATGGGTTCATATTTCTTGTTAGCATGTCCCGAGGCGCGTTGCTGACATGCTTCATTTCTGCAGATGATCGTCTCCAAGCCTGCGATCATCTTCCACACCTCCCAAGTATTCTTCAGCTTCCTCGCAATGTGCTGCTTTGCGAGCGTAGCGAGCTTCCAGAGCCACTGGGGTGTCGGCCCGTGTGCGTCTCGCGTCGCTTTTCGTTGAACATGTGTCGCTTACATTTGCTTCCGTAGCGGGCCTCTCGGGCCTCGCGCTCTTTGTCGCGGTCACCGGCATCTTCCTGTCGTTGTTCTTGATGCTCGTCCCCGTGATCTATGAGAAATATGACCGGCTGTCGCGCCTTGCGCGTGCTCTGAAAGAGGTCCGGGTCAGCTTTATCCTTGTTGGATATGGGGCAGTGAGCAACCTGCTCCTTGCGTACGTGTCGCATCCTCGGTTGCCGCGGGCTGTGCTCATGATTTATGTAGCTTCGTCGCAACGATCTCCGCGTGGACGCAGCCCGGCTGCAAGGATCCATCGAAAGACCCAAATGCTGGCAAGGGCAGCGGTTTCAAGAATGGCCTTAGTGGCTGGTGCAGCACGAAGAAAGCTGGCGCAATCTTCTTCTGGTTTACGTTCGGTGAGCTCATATTTGGTTGGTCTTACTGAGCTGCACTAAGGCTGGGCTAGGCTTCTGGGCGGCATCTCTGACACTGGCCTTGCTCGACTGGCGCAACGGCAAGTCGACGCGCCCACGGGACCCGCCGTTTACGCACCCCACGGAGCAAGACGATATTGACGAAGAGTCGACCTACGAAACGCTTCCGCCCATCAAGCGCGTCTCAAGCACTGGCCCCAGTGACCACGAGTCGCCCTTCTCCGACGCGAACCGTATCTCCACATCCTCCTCGATAACGGCCGTGCCCAGCACGGGATACGACTCGCCAAAATACAGCGTGCCGTCCGCGCCCCAGCCGCGGCCGAGCTTCGACTCATATGGCGCGTTCTCGGACCCCGCGCCGAGCGGGTTCGACGCGGGGGCGCCGGCGGTGAGCCGCACGATGCAATACGCCGACCCGTACGCGGCGGTGCGGGCGTCGATTGCGTCGTCTGGAGGGACGGGGACGACGGCGGTGACACCACCGAGCTATAACTCTGGATATTGATAAATTATGTGGAGGGAGGAACATGTTGTGCCACGGAATCCATATCTAATGTAGTCGTACGTCTTTGCATGATTTTTTCGGACTCGTTTCTTTGCTTGCTAGCTATATAATCTACATGCGCGCTATGGTCCCTATTACATGCGGGTGGATGTTGCTGGACAGTGGACGGTCGGCGTGGCGATGTTGTGTTGGTCACGACGCGTTGTTTGCGTGTGTTTGTGCGGCCGGTGTGACCATCTCGCGTGTTGTGCACTCGGTCGATTATACTGCTCTTCGAGATCAATGCCGTCCACCCGCCGCGAGCCCCCGCCACAACCAGGCATCCTCTCCTCCGTCCTCGGCTTTCTCTCCCGCGAGGCAACAGACTTCGTCTCCTCCGTTGTCGGCGGCGCCCCTCAGGTGCGTGCCCTGGTGCTGTCGCGCCGTGTCTTGTCTTCTTGTCTCACCGCTGCTCCTTGCTTTAGCCCCCACAAAATGCTCGAGCCCCGAGTGTGCGCCGCTCGAAGAGCCTGAAGGAGGGCTCCAGAAGGGCGCGAAAGGAACGAGTGCAACGTCCTGTGTCTACCGACGAGGACGAGGAAGAAGAAGAGCGGAGAGAGCGCCGCCGTCCGAGCCGTCCACGACAGGAAAAACCCTCCCCACCTCGACAAATATATCCTCAGCTTCATGAGGAACGGCTCCCGTCGCCCGATGGGTCTCTCTCTCCGGCACCCCGCCGGCAATCGCGCAGGGCACGGGCGGCGTCGTCCCGCGACGAAGGTCCGTCTGCCAGCTAGTTACCAGCCCACACAAGTTGCTCAACTCAACCCACTCCCTAGATACTCTAGCCTCCAACTCCACTCTCAACCGTACCGACCGTCGCGCAACGCCTTCGCCCTCCCCGCCCCCGCCGCCACGCGCCCTGAGGCGCCGGCCCTCTATCACCATGCCCGGCTCGCTCTTTCCGCGTTCACCCTCCCTCGACCCCGACGACCATGACGAATTGCGCAAGGTGCGGTTCGCGTCTGTGCATCCATCGCCTGGTCCCGCAGCGGAGGCGAGCCCGGACTTGGCGCGGAGGTACGTCGAATACGAGGTCCCGCTCGCGGGGCCGTCGAACACCCCGGAGCGACCGCAGCAGGCGCACGCCCGCGCCACGCCCGCGCGCCCCCGCTCAAACTCGGGCTCGGGGACCGCGGGAGCGAGCGACGCGGTGGTGCTGCCGTCGCTACAGTCTTCGCCGAGCGGGCGCTTCGCGCCCGCCGCGCACGCTTACTCTGAACTGTCGATGTCGGAGAAGGCGAGGGGCAAGCAGCGCGCTGTTGAGCGGCCCCTGCAGGCGGACACGTCGGGCGAGATCAGGGTGCTCGGGAAGGAGCAGGAGCTCGTCGCGATGCGCGAGGAGCAGATGGAGCGCGCGCAGCATTGGGAGGACGATGCGGATAAGACCTGGGTACAGGAGGAGCGCGACGAGTACGAGGCGCGGATAAAGAGCCTAGAGCACGAAGTGCGGCGCCTGCGCGATGAGGTACGTCTCAGCCGCTGCTCCTGCCTGCTTATGCTAACACCGGTCAACGGTAGCTGGCAAAACGCCCTACATCGTCCACGCAAAGCGCCTGGTTACACATGCCCCCGCCGCCACCGCCACCGCCGCCCCTGCCAACTGCGACAACGCGCGTGCCCACAGCCAGCGAAACAGGCGCACTCTTCTCTAATGTGCGCGCGAGCCTGAAGCCGATGCCGCACCCTCAGGAGGCCCCGATCAACGCCCTCACGCGCGCACCGAAGCGCACTGGCCAGCCCGCAATCAACGTCCCATCAGATAAAATGGCCGCATTCCTCACGGAAATGAAGACGGTTCGCCTGCGCAAAGTTGCCCAAGCGCCACCCGATTTCAAGCGGCCAGAGCCTCCACGCGCCCCTCCACCTCCACGTCCCGAGATCGTGGACCTGACTGCGCTCGTGGACCTGCGCGAGAAGCGCAAGCGCGTCGACTCGGTGGGCAACGCGTCGCTGGATGCCATCCCCAACCAGCGGCGCCGCCTCACGGCTTTCGGCCCTCCACGGCGCGCTTCAGTCTCAAACCCGACCGCCCTGCGCGCGTGGCCGTCGAGCTCGGTTGACGGGACGACGCCTTCGCTCGCGTCGGATAACGACGAGACGAGCCCGGACGACAGGGTCCTGCCGCCAACGCCGCCAACAGTGCCCGTGAGCGATACGCGTGGGCCCGCGATCGTCGTGCAGAGCGCGGCGGGGCACAGCGCGATCGCGGCGGACGACGACGTGCACATGGCGTCGCCGCAGAAGAAGCAGGCCGCTCCACGCGACACGACCCCCGTTATGCCGGAGCAGCCGCAGCGCATGCCTGCGCTGTCGCCGGGCGTGCTGTTCGACAGGCGCGCGCCGACGTCGCCGATGCCGTCGACGACCCCGCGCCGGCCGCCGCGGCCTGGGCGCAAGACGCCGTCGCGCGCGCTGCTGCCGGTTGACGTCGCGAACGACGAGGACGACGAGCTGCTGCTGCTCTCGGAGCGCGACCGGTCCGAGTCGCCGTCGCCGCCGCAGGTTGTGCGCGCGCGCGCGCCGCCGTCGCGGATTCCGACGCGCGCGGCGGCGAGCAGGGTCGAGCGCCGACACACGTTGGATGAGGAGCTGCGCCATGCGATCGAGGGCCTGTCGGAGGACGACCTGCGTGCGCTGGAGCCGGACCTGGAGGAGCAGGTGTACCAGGCGCCCGCGACGCCCGGGCGGCGGAAGAGCTTTCTTGCGCATGGCGGGGCTGGGGGGCCCCCGGTGCGTATGGGCGTGGGGTATGTGCAGGGCGCGGAGGCCGACGAGGATGAGGGTGTGGAGGAGCGGGTGCCTCGCAAGGTGAAGGGGCGAGGGCGCCGGCGCAGCTAGGATCTGTTTCGTGGTGATTTCGTTTGATTCTTATTGTTTTTGTTGGCCTTCTTGGGTTGTTTGTTGTCTTGTCGTTATGTTTTCACGCTGTAATGCTCTGACTATGTGCCATTGAGTGCATTCTTACTGTAAGTCATACACATGTCTGCAACTTACGTAACTTTAAAGTTCTCAAGCTACACAGGAGGGACAAGTGATTCTCTATTCATTGATGTACTACTCATTCGTAGCCTGTGATTTACTAACTAGAAGTCAAATCATCTGCCTCTTGGTGTATTTTGTGCCAGTTAGGGCCATGTGCAAAATCACTAAGGTCAAGAATAGTGGGTGGTGCATTCATTATACATTGGGTGTATGGTGTATATAATCCTGATTGGTGATTGTCATGAGGAAGCCAGAGTAGAAGAGCAGGTGGGGATGCTGCAGAGTCAACTATCCAGCCGTTTTGCATCACGATTAAGTGAACATCTCTATCAGGATGGAGACCATGAAGGGTCTCCCATTGACTCAATGCATGATTATCATGAGGAGAAAATTTGATAGAAGCAGGTGTGTGCAGCTCATAGCCAGCATGCTGATCAGCAGGTCTTGATACAATACTAGGCCCAAGAGGTGGTGAACCCACGGAATACGCAACTGATGTGATAGAATGTGTGTGCCCTTCTAGAGGTGTGCCCACTAGCTGTCCTGTTTCTACTGCCCAGACATGAATAGTCTTGTCAGCAGAGCCAGAGACAATGTGCCTCCCATCCAGAGAATATGCAACTGATGTGACCCATTTTGTATGCCCCTTCAGTGGTGTGCCTACTGGTTGACCTGTTTCTGCTGCCCAGATGCGAACAGTCTTGTCACCAGAGCCAGAGACAATGTGCCTCCCATCTGGGGAATATGCAACTGATGTGACCATTCCTGTGTGCCCTTCCAGAGGTGTACCCACTGGCTGCCCTGTTTCTGCTGCCCAGATGCGAACAGTCTTGTCAGCAGAGCCAGAGACAATGTGCCTCCCATCTGGGGAGTATGCAACTGATGTCACCCATTCTCTGTGCCCCTGCAGAGGTGTGCCCACTGGCTGCCCTCTTTCTGCTGCCCAGATTTGAACAGTCCCTTCATAAGAGCCAGAGACAATGTGCCTCCCATCTGGGGAGTATGCAACTGATGTGACCCCTTCTCTGTACCCTTTCAGACGTCTATCCACTGGCTGCCCTGTTTTTGCTACCCAGATGCGAACAGGCTGCCCTGTTTTTGCTACCCAGATGAAAACAGTCTTGTCACTAGAGCCAGAGACAATGTGCTTTCCATCTGGGGAGTATGCAACTGATGTGACCTTTCTTGAGTGCCCTTTCAGAGGTGTGCCTATTGGCTGCCCTGTCTCTGCTGCCCAGATGCGAATAGTCTCGTCACCAGAGCCAGAGACAATGTGCCTCCCATCTGGGGAATATGCAACTGATGTGACCATTCCTGTGTGCCCTTCCAGAGGTGTACCCACTGGCTGCCCTGTTTCTGCTGCCCAGATGCGAACAGTCTTGTCAGCAGAGCCAGAGACAATGTGCCTCCCATCTGGGGAGTATGCAACTGATGTCACCCATTCTGTGTGCCCCTGCAGAGGTGTGCCCACTGGCTGCCCTGTTTGTGCTGCCCAGATGTGAACAGTCCCTTCATAAAAGCTAGAGACAATGTGCCTCCCATCTGGGGAGTATGCAACTGATGTCACCCATTCTGTGTGCCCTTCCAGAGGTGTGCCTATTGGCTGCCCTGTCTCTGCTACCCAGATGCGAATAGTCTCGTCACCAGAGCCAGAGACAATGTGCCTCCCATCTGGGGAATATGCAACTGATGTGACTATTCTTGTGTGCTCTTCCAGAGGTGTACCCACTGGCTGCCCTGTTTCTGCTGCCCAGATGCGAACAGTCTTGTCAGCAGAGCCAGAGACAATGTGCCTCCCATCCGGAGAATATGCAACTGATGTGACCCCTTCTGTGTGCCCCTTCAGTGGTGTGCCTACTGGTTGACCTGTTTCTGCTGCCCAGATGCGAACAGTCTTGTCAGCAGAGCCAGAGACAATGTGCCTCCCATCTGGAGAGTATGCAACTGATGTCACCCGTTCTGTGTGCCCCTGCAGAGGTGTGCCCACTGGCTGCCCTGTTTCTGCTACCCAGATGTGAACTGTCTGGTCCCAAGAGCCAGAGACAATGTGTCTCCCATCTGGAGAATATGCAACTGATAAGACTATATGTTTGTGCCCTTCCAGAGCTGTGCCCACTGGCTCCCTTGTTTCTACTGCCCAGATGCGAACAGTGTGGTCATCAGAGCCAGAGACAATGTGCCTTCCATCTGGGGAATATGCAACTGATGTGACCCATGTTGTGTGCCCCTTCAGAGGTGTGCCTACTGGCTGACCTGTTTCCACCTCCCAAATAGAGATAGTCCCATTATTATGGCCACAAACAATTTGGTTGACATCTGGTGAGTATGCAACTGAAGTCACATATTGGGTGATATGCATCCTTGCTACACTTGTGAGCCACATTGTCATTCTTCCTTTTGTTAATATAGGTATATGTCTTAATGTCATCACATTCTGCTGCAAAACTTTGGAGCTCTCTGGAGCAAATGTTGCTGCTGCAAAGTACAGCTGTGGCATAGATTTAGTAATCGGCTGCCCGAATACCTGTATAAACCTTTCAACATCCTGAATGGCTATTTTCAATGCCTCCTCCTAAATCAAGAACATTACAATCATATACATTACATTAAAAGGATGCTTACCTTACAAAATAATATTGCACTTGATACTGTTTGCCTTGCAGAATTCATCAATTTTAACAGACTGAGAGCCTCTAGCCAGTAAAGTAATTTTGTATAGACAAATTGACTAAGGAGGTTTTCTAATTCTGCATCAAAGGGACACTTAGACAAGTGCAAGCCCCAGTAATGTGAAGCATAACTTAAACATAAGTTTTTACAAAACCAACTCATATCTAAAACAACGTTACTGTTTGCTAGATATGAAGATGGAAAATTTGACATGTTAAACTTTAGTTGTTTATTTAAAATGGTGAGTACACTCCATGCCAAAGACTTGTGATTCTGAGATGTGTCTTCAATGCAGAACTCTTTGCTCTTCATTCTATTTGTCAAGAAGTCTCTAAAAGAAGAGTGGATGAATCTTATGGGCTCTGAATGACTAGAAGCACCAGTCAATACAGAGCCAAGTTTGGATATTATCCATTCAAACTCCATATTATTGTTGCTATTTTTGGAGTGTGCATGAAGGTGCTGAAGTGACTCAATAGACAATGGTTCACCAGCTGCAAGGAGTTGTCCTAGAAAATACCTCAATAGAGGCAATCTATCTTTGGTTGAAAATCGTTTGGTCAACAACTCTTCATACAACTTGTCTAACAGGGTCATCTTTGATTGTAACTCTGCAGATATATTTATCAAGCTCTGGAATGTCTTTTTCATTTCCTTTTCTAATGGCATCCCACCCTCAGATCCTTTTTCAATAATAAGATCACAAGCAATGTGTGCCCATTGAAAAAGTCTTTCAGACTTTTGTGCTAGCATCTTATACTGAAGCTCACCAAAACATGATATTCTTCTGCCCTTTCTATCTATTAACTGACTGGAAATATAAAGCTCAATGTCATGTTCTGTTGAATCAGTTAAAACATAATCCATATTGTTGTGTGTGATGATCCCAGGACTAGATATCATATAGTCATTGATATCTTCTTCCAGTCGAGAAGTCAGAAGAATGTGAAAGCTTGATGGCAGTTCTGTAAGTCTACTAGACAGAAGTTTGATAAGTCTGCTACGATCACTATTTCCGAATGCTGCACTTTCATCTAGCCCATCAATAACAATTACTATAGGTTCAGGTAACAAATCAAGCTTTTTAAGAGGCATCAAAAGGAAATTGTCAAATTGTGAATCAAGACTGGTGTCATTTATAATTGCCCTTCTTCCACCAATATGCTCATTTAAAGCATGTCTGAACAATGGATCAAAATCCGCTAGATCATGAGCAATAGTACCAAAGAGAGTCTTTGGGTTTCGTTCTTTTATATCATTGATATCAAAGAAAAATGATGATCCCAAACATCCAAGCTCCAAATCAAAATGCTTTGCAATAGAATGTGCCACAGATGATTTTCCAACACCAGATAGACCAGTTAAAAGCATGACTTTAGCGCAATCAGTCACATTTGACTCAAGAATCCAGTCTTTAATACTTTTCAAAAACTTTGTACGTGTACCAGGGAGACATTCCTTGTCAAGCTGGTAGCAAGCACCCTTAGCATATGGAATGTTATCTGTGTTTATTTTTATACCTATATAAGGTTTAGTATATTTGTATCTTTAGAAATGAAGACTCACTCAGGTTTTTGAGATCTGCAAAGATATCTTGAGTGACAAGTTGAACATTGATAATACTATTTATTGAGAAGGCATTTCTAAGTTCTTGAAATACTATTTCATATTTGCTAATTGTCTCATCCACATTAGAGAAGACATGTTCCACTGTGCGCTTCCCTGTTGAAATTAATAAGTCATAGGTGATTTACAGCAATTTGGAACATACAAAAAATCTTGATTTGAAGGTACTTGAGAATAAAACGGCTGCATGCCACTGTTTGCTTTGCCATATCATTGATAACATTCTGCTGAGCTGCATTTGTCTTGAGATTGTCAAGATTGACAATGTCATACACTTCATAGATAACATGAATAAGTGACTGGATCTTGTTATCACGTTTCTTTTGCTTATCAATGACCTAGTGCATACAAATCAAAACATCTTTCAAGCTGACAGAAAGATTGCATAATACCTTGCGTCCTGCATCAAGTATAGTCCAAGCCAGGTTTAGATATGGATGAGCCTGCAATGTGGTTTGTAAACAGTTCAATCATGAACAGACATCTTAACACACCTGAGAAATTGTATCCATGACAGCTGCTGTGGCATTGATCTTGTCCAAAAGTAAGCCCCAGTCATCAGCTGCCTGTGTGCTAGTGGCATCATGTGTGGATGCTAAAGCATCAAGTACAGATGGGATTGTGGTGGGAGCCACCAATGCATCTGAGTGAACTTGTACTTCAGATACTACGTGCTGAAGTTCAGTGTGCTGGTCCATCTGAGTGGCTGAGATATAGAGTTGGCATGAAGAGCTAGCACTCTCAGATGGATCTTGCATGATGGGAGGGTAAGAAGCTGCAGCATTACAAGTCATCATCAGATGGAAGGATCCAAGATAATCCTGTGCCAAGTGACAACTCACATTTGCCAGACTCCAATAAAGATGCAACTGGGATAGTGAAGGTCACAACACACACTTTCCTATGAGGCCAAGTCCGCTTTGCCCATATCTCTAATTTTGCAGCAGACGTCTTCGGGATATCACTGCCAAGGATCATCAATACACTATCCAGAGGGCCTTGAGATGATAAGAGAACATACAAAAGGAATGTTTCATTCCACACGGCATCGGTTTTGCTGGTAGTAGACAGTCCCGTTTTCTCTGTGGTGCCCTCGACGTGGACCAAAGCTCGATAACCTTTGAGATGACTGACTTTCGGCATCCCAGTGCACTTTTCCACTGCACCAGTGTCAGCGAGAGGCTCACAACTCGATCGATGATTGGGTCTTAAACTCACCTTTGAACGCAAATCTGCCCGTCGAGGCGACTTGAGAATCTGTCAGCGGAGCAGTTCCTCTGTTTGAAGGCGCCATTCAGGTTAGTAGAAGTATAGTGACGCGAAGGCTAGGACATCGCACCCCAAATTGCGAGGATCGTCGGCCATCGGTGGATATATAAGACGGTAAAGATTCGAATATGTTCAGCTGAAGGCGAGTGTCGGCGATGAGAAGTGTTGATCAAAGATCAGAGAGCAGCTTCGAGGGTGCTTGAGCGACGAGATGAGTGAGCGCAAGAAAGGGCGAACACGCGGTGGCATCCACCAATTTCAATATTGCACCTGAGCCCAACTTTGCTCGAGCTCTGTGCCAGCCATCTACATACAGCGACAGCTGCATCTTCATGCCCCCCCACATTGAAAGCCTGCATCGTGACGTTCTCCCGATCGAGGTCACGGTCGCGGTGAAAGCTGGCCATCCACCCAAACTGCCCAGGCGTACTTATTCCCGACTCAAGGCGCGCTTGTCTCGCTATGTCCTTATTGATCTCTTAACGATATCCGGTGCACCCCGCTCGAGGGGTTGCTTGCCGTCGGTGGCCCGACAATGTGCGCTTGCATCTACCCCAGCCGGGCGTGGTCGTACTATCCGCAGCGTGCTCAGAACTTTCAGATCGACCGCCCTGCCGATGATCTTGAAGACGTCCTCGAGCGTCTGTGCTCACAACTGAGCATGTATGCGTACACGGGCTAGTAAGTACTTCTTGTATTGAAGCGAGGCACCTGGGCTCACGATCTGTCCCAACCTCAGCTGTGGAAGAGAGACCGCATGCGAAGATACGGCAGTCAGGAGCTATTGCGACTCACGATGTGTGACGTTTGTTGGCCGATGATGGCTGACGGGGACCAGACGTAGGGGTAGAGAGCGTCTGCAAGAAAGTGCAAGAGGAGTTGATAAAGGCGACGTTAATGTCAACCGGCGATGGTCGAGCCTCGGTGGCATCGAGTCGATCTGAGATTGTCTAAGAGCGCGTCCAACGAACTAGTACTTGTATGTAGCTCGCAGAAGAAAGCCGTTCCGCTCACCAACGGACCTCCGCTAGTAGGGAGTCCGTGCACGTCGCTCGTGCTTTGTCTCCTCCCACCACGTGCCATATGCGTGCTCACTCACCCTCCTACCCCCATGGCCGCCCTCCGCTACCCCATTGCCCCCCACGTTCTTGACGTGCTCTCGGAACGTTCCCGAGCGTGCATAGACAGACTGCGTGCCCACGAGCCGGAGACGGCGGACTTGTGCGTGCGGCATCGGCAAACGAGTGCGATGTTTGGATTGACGGCTGTTCCAACAGGGAGCTGCACCCTGTGTCCAAGCTCGCGGCAGTCTTGGTGCTGCTGTATGAACGCGCTGGTGCATTGCGCGTCCTCCTGACCACACGCTCTAAGACGCTGCGCTCGCACCCAGGCCAGACCGCGCTGCCCGGCGGGAAGGTCGACGACACGGACGCGGACGCTTGGGAGACTGCCGTACGCCTCTCCTCATTTCTCTTTACCTGCGCCATGCTGATCGTGGACTGGGCGGGTTGTAGATGCGCGAGGCGAACGAAGAGGTTGGGCTCCCGCTGGACTCCCCACACGTACACCGCCTAGGCATGCTGCGCCCATTCGTCTCCGCGGCCAAGCTGCTCGTCACGCCCGTCGTCGCGCTGCTGGACGACCTGTCCGTGCTCGATGGGCTCGTCGCGTCGCCGGGCGAGGTGGATCACATCTTCGAACACCCATTGGAGGCCATGGTCGATCCCGCACTCTCGTTGGCCGAGCCGCTGGAGCCTGTAGGGAGCGAGCACTGGCCGTATGAAGTTGAACTTCACGTATGTCTGCTACATGCCTCACGACGTGGGCCTGATATTGACGGTCGTTCCGCTAGAATTGGACAGATATCCGGATTTCATGGCTCAACGACACACTATATCGTATGCACCGATTCCGTAGCACCGCGTCACCTGTGAAGGGCCTCACGGCGGACATTCTAGTACGCTGCTTCTTGCCGCTCCGTATATCAGCTCGTGCTAACGATCGGGCAGATATCCGCCGCGGAGATTGCGTACGCGCGCGAGCCGCTGTTTGAGCGATACGCTCCCGAGCAGCTGACGAAGTATAGTTTGATACAGCCATGGCTGGAGACAAAGGTGGAGTATGTGCCATCTAGCGCGACATCGTCCGCATCGTCGTCTGCTGTCTCCGTAGAGGCATAGAATTTCCTGACTGACGGTACCACACTGGTTTCATACTTTCAGCACTAGACGCACATTTCGGTTTTGTATTGTACTCTATAGCCTTATAACCGTGGTTTGGACATTCGGCATCGCGCGTAGAGTGGTCACAATGTCGTAGATGATATGCCCAGCGGCTTGTCAGAGCGTGAAGTTTTGAAGAACTGGAGACGGTAGTGCCATTCTGTACCGGCGCCAAGGGACAGCGCTGCGCGCATGGGCCGAACGGAAGCGAGCGCCGCGTCGCGTTCGCCCGTACGACATCGCGTCGGACTTTGGGGCCCCAACGGATGCCCTCCATGCCCTGCCCATAACCATGTCCCTCCTCTTTAAACACTTGCGAATACACCAGGTCTTCGGGGCCAACACCGATGTGGGCAAGACTATCCTGACCTCTGCGCTCGTGCGCGCCTCCGCGGCCGCACAGAACAAAGTCTTCTACCTGAAGCCCGTCAGCACGGGCCCCATGCAGGACGCCGACGACGAGTACGACGGGTGTTTGATACTCAGGGCTGTGCCGCGTGTTGACATACCTCGTTTTTCGTAGGCATGTCAAGCGGTATGCCGGGGCGCACGGCGGGCTCGTGGACGCCCACTGTTTGTACCGGTTCGACGAGCCGCTCAGCCCCCATCTGGCGGCGAAGATGGCGGCGGAGAAAAGTGGCTTGCAGGTGTGTAACGTCGCTTGACTGCCTTGCGTAAATCTGACATGCGATGCATGGCTAGGACGCCGACGTGCCTTCAGACAGCACATTTGTAGCCGCTGTTGCAAGCCACATCCGCCGAAGCGCGTCGAGCGTAACGCAGAAGGCGCACATGTACGTGGAAACAGCAGGAGGTGAGGCGTCGGGCCCGTCGTGAGTGGCTAGCGCTACACCGCACCGCCCTCCTCGTCTGCCCGAGTAACCCGTCTGATTCCCGGCTTCTCCACCAGGTGTTCACAGCCCCACATTATCTGGAACGACTCAGCTCGACGCCTATCGGCCTCTGTTTCTTCCGACGGTCCTCGTAGGTGACTCCAGGCTTGGCGGCATCTCCTCGACGATCGCCTCGTATGAGGCGCTCCAGCTCCGCGGGTATATCGTCGACTCGATCCTGCTCTTCCGGGACGAATACTACAGGAACTGGGAGTACCTGACGCCATACTTCGCGGAGCGAGGCGTGCGTGTGGATGCGCTCGACCCGCCTCCACCGCGCGACGCTGACGAAGAGAAAAACTACAACCTAACGGAGGAGTATTATACCTCCGTTGTCCCAGAGGCGGGCGGGGGCCTATTCGAAATCGTACGGCATCTGGATGACTGCCACGCGCGCAGGCTCGCGGAGCTCGAGAGCATGCCCGCGCGCACGCTGGACACGATCTGGTGGCCATTTGTGCAGCACGGGCTCGTCAAGGGCCCCGCGGACGTCAACGTGATCGACAGCGCGTGGGGCGACTATTTCACGGTGTTCAACGGGCACACGGCGCCGGCGAGCGCAGCACCTGCGTCGCTCTTGGAGCCGCAGCTCGACGGGTCCGCGTCGTGGTGGACGCAGGCGCTCGGGCACGCACACCCCGCGCTCACGCTCGCCGCCGCGCGCGCGGCCGGCAGGTACGGGCACGTCATGTTCCCGCAGGCGACGCACCTGCCCGCGCTCAAGCTCGCCGAGCGGCTCGTCAAGGACGGGCCTGGGAAGGGCTGGGCGGCGCGCGCGTTCATCTCGGACAACGGCTCGACGGGCATGGAGGTCGCGCTCAAGATGGCACTGCGCGCGTATACCGTCCGGCATGGCGACGAGCTCGCGCCGGGGGATCGAAAGAAAATGGGCGTGTTGGGGCTGAAGGGAAGCTACCACGGAGACACGATCGGCGCGATGGACGCGTGCGAGGAGGGCGTGTATACGTGCGAGTGGCACGACGCGAAGGGCTTCTGGTTCGACCCGCCGACAGTGGCCGTTCGCGACGGACGCACGGTGATCGCGCTGCCGCCAGCTCTTGCGGAAGACGACCGGGCTGGCACGATGGAGGCGGACTCGCTCGCGTCGGTGTACGATGTGCCTGCAAGGCTCGACACACCGCTCGCGGAGCGCTACCGCACGTTCATCCGGACGACGCTGCAGAAGCTCGAGGCGCGAGGCGGACCGCCCCTTGGCGCGCTCGTGCTGGAGCCCCTGGTCATGGGCGCGGGCGGGATGCTCTTCGTCGACCCGCTCTTCCAGCGCGTGCTCATCGACGTGGTGCGCTCGCACCGCACCGCACCGGACCCTGCTTCGTGGTCCGGTATGCCCGTGATCTTTGACGAGGTGTTCGTGGGGCTGTACCGCCTCGGTATGCAGAGCACCGCACCCCTGCTTGGCGTGGCGCCCGACATCTCCGTGCACGCCAAGATCCTGACGGGCGGCCTTTTGCCGCTGGCCGTGACCCTTGCATCGGACGCGGTGTTCCGCGCCTTTGAGGGGGACAGCAAGGCCACGGCGCTCCTGCACGGGCACAGCTACACAGCACACGCGGTCGGATGCGAGGTTGCGAATGAGACGCTGGACGTGGTGGAAGGGCTAGCGAGCGGGGAGGCGTGGACGAGCGCGCGGGAGGCGTGGGGTGGGGCGGAAGGACGTGCAGGGGGAGTGTGGAGTTTCTGGGACCCGGCGTTTGTGGACGTCGTGTCGAAGGCCAGTGTGGTGGACGAGGTGATGACGATGGGCACCGTGCTGGCTATCAGATTAAAAGACGCGGACGCGGGTAAGTCTGTCCTCAGTCCGCCGTCGCGCGCCTCGAGTTGCTGACGCCTCGCGCAGGATACCAGTCACATTCCGCACAGACTCTGCTGAAGTCTCTGAATACCTCTGTCGCGAGTGAGGAGGGCACAGCGGCGCCGGGTGGTGCGTCGTTCAGCATACATTTCCGCACACTGGGAAACCTTGCGTATTTCATGACGAGTCTGAACACGCCTGCCGCGACGGTACGTGCAGTGGAGGATAGGATATGGGCTGTGCTAGACAGGGCGGGGCCATGATTTATACATCACTCTGCATAGTGACGGAGCGTCTGCTGCAGACAGTAGCAAACGAGCGCAGAACACAGCGAGCACGCAGAGTCGGAAAAGAACGTGCCATTTGCGAAATGATTACAAGTCTGCAGGAATGACCCCTTTTGGTACGCCCATCCACCAACCGTGCACCTGCCCTCCATATGACCAGCTTGTGTCCGCATACGACACGAATTAAGGAGCCATTACTTGGTGAAGGCCCGGATAATCTTGGCGGAGATGTGGAGGAAGAATATCGATGCAATGAAGGACAGAGAGAGGACAAGGACAATGAAAGGATCGCTGTAGGATAAACAGAGTCAGAGAGGCAACACGGAGACGCATGTGGTAGGACACGCACACTCTGAGGCCTGGTGAATCATCGGTGTAGAGCTTGAGCATGGTGTTGGACGAGCCGCCTGCACCCGCAGCCCGGGACGAGTTGGGTTTCGAGACCTGCGAAGCACCAGCCCGACGGCTGCAATGCACAGAATATGAGCCGAGGCGCGCTGGAATGGGTCACAGAGATGCGCACCGAATCTGCGCGCCAGGAGGCTTGGCTACAGCATTCGCATTGGACGAGGCGCGGGAGACGGCGGGGCGCGGGGCGGACGAATCAGAGTCAGACTGTGAGGACGACATGGCGGTTGTTAGCAAGGAGCGTGGTGAAGAAGAGCAGAAGGCGTACCATGGTACAAGGCGGGGACGTGGTGGGAGATGCGTGCTGGCGGCGGTTGCTGGCACCTCTGAAAGTGGCAGCGGACCCCGGACAGCGTGGGTGGCTACGTGGTCGCTGTGCAGCAGCTGCTGACCAAGCACCGTCCCTTGTTGCTCACCATGTCGACCACCGTCCTTGTCTCTGCGTTCGCCCCCTTCCCCTCCCTGGCATTCTCTGCACCGCTGGACCTGACGTTAGAGGACGTCTACGACGAATGCCTCGCCAGATATGACCATCTGCCGGCGTCGGCGGATCTCTATCTCTCGCCACCTTCTGGGACCGCGCCTTCAACCTCCACCCTCTCCTCCCTTTCTGGAGATGGCGCCTCTCTCATCACCCTCCGCCTCGTTCCCCGTCTACGCGGTGGCAAGGGTGGTTTTGGGTCTCAGCTGCGCGCGGCCGGCGGGCGCATGAGCAGCCAGAAGACGAGCAACAACGATTCCTGCCGAGACCTTAGCGGACGGAGATTAAGCACGATCAAGGAAGGAAAGAGGTACGCTGTGATCCGTCGCGGTGTCTTGCCATTACTTATCGTACCCCGTTCGTTGTCAGGCTCGCGGAGTACCTGGAGCAAGAGCCCGCGCGGAAAAAGGCGGCGGCGGAGGCACAGCGCGCGAAGCTCGAGGCGCTCGAGCGCAAATTGGGCATCGACCCGAAGGCCGGTCCGAGCAAGGGCGGAGCGGACGAGCCTGCTCCCGTGGCGGGGAAGAAGCACCGTTTCGACGACACGGAGTACCTAGAGCAGAGCAGGGAGATCGTCGAGAACGTGAAGAGCGCAGTGACGGCAGGTGCGTGCTTTGGCTGCATATCCCCGAGTGCAGCTGGAAGTAACTGTTTCTCTTCTCATCAGGTCTGCTGAAGAAAAGGAAAAAGGCGAAGACCGCCACTACCGACGCAACAGCCACTACTCCACCAAAGGACAATGTTCCTTCCGTGCCCAAGACTGACTCCCTTCCTGTGGAGACGGGGCCAACACCTGTTGTTCCCTCCGCCCCAGCGACCGTCACTTCCGTGGGGGCGTAGCAGCAACGTGGCCTCCCCGCGCGGAACGGCGGCCATCCCCGCCGCTGACTCTTGCCTCGTTTGTCTTTCATGCCGTTGCTCCATTGTATACAGTGATCTGTTATTAATCGAAGTCCTGTACGAGGTGGCATCCGCCCGATTACCGGTCTCAGGATACTTTCTCAACGGCGCCCGGTCGCATCAAATCTGTTCGCGTTCGCGTGTGATAGCCAAGACGGGTCTAACTGAAGGCGCGTGCGCACCCCGCTTAGCGGGATCTTAGCATTTGAACGAGCCATCAACGCGTCAGCCTTGCGCGTGCAACGTGTTTCCCGTCTCCCTGGAATAGCTCCGCCCGGCGACGCGCCGCCCCGGAACGTTCTGGGCGGAAGGGGAAGCGCGTCCTCAATAAGTCGAGCCACTTTGCGGGCATTCGTCAAACGCAGACACCTATGGGGCGCAGTCGTTCACATGGTGCTTGGATGATCTCTTCGCCGTGTTCTCATCCGAGTTTGACAGCGACGGCCGCCGTTGTCTTGTCAACGACAGCGCAGGTGGGTGACGCCGTCATCGATAAGGATTACACGGCTGACGAACGGAGGCGAGGCAGACGTAGGTCAGCACGCTATCCTTGGAACCGTTCAGCTGCGCTCCCAGCATCCTTAGCTAAGAACACGTGGGCACAGCTTGTACAGCATGCCACGGCTGCTCATTTTCTCAATTATTGCACCAGTATTGCACCGCGCTTTAGTTGCCGAGGGCAACCGACACGAGGCGTAGGAATCGCTCTTCGGAGGTCAGTGTGAACGCACAGCCGGCTGCTCTATTATCTCAGCGTCTCTGGATCGGTGATCGGGTCGGGGGGCAATCTGGCCAAAATGCAGGGCCATTGGGCCCAAATGTGAGCGCTACATGTTTGGTAAGTCGATGAGAACGTGACGCAATCCTAGGATCCTCTTGGAACGTATTTCACCCACCACGGAAAGCGGCTGGGACGTCTGCCCCCCGCCTCCGTCCAGAAAGATGAGTCACGACCGCTCGAAGGACCTCTTGAACGTGTCGGTACTCTGGTCGCTGCATCTCCTACTCGTGCATCGACTCAATCTTCCTCCTACAGTATCCCCCCGGAACCGTGCCATGAAGTCCACGAAATGCGGACCATGCTGGAAGGCCTGCTCGTCCGCCTGATGTCTCTGGAAGAGGTCCAGAGAGAGCCATTCTGGCTGCAGAAGATCCACGAGATGGTCGACGAGCTGCGCCAGATAGATGAGGAGGTTCCGCCAGTCTACCGTAGCTGGCGCGATCCTAGGGTGCAGCAGGTACTCCGACACGGTGCGTTTTCCCCTACCATATCCCTTAGCATCACTCCCTGACACGACTCGGTGTGCGCTAGGGCTAGGATGGATCAGGCGGCGCATCCATCACCGTCGGACCCGTGCACAACGCGGTCAGCAAGGTTATCAATCCTTTTCCAGCTACCCAGTCAGTGCCGCCCCGGTCGCCGCGCCAACGTACAGCGCCTCGACCAGCTATCGTTACACCACTCAAGTCGGACCTGCTGCGCAGGCACCTACTGACGGGTTCTCGCAGTCATGGCAGGTCACGTACGCGAGCTATGTACCTCCCCCAGCGAGCTCCGCCGCGCCAGTGCACGACGCACAGCCCCCGTCAGGCCATTACGCCCCCATAGCGCCCGCTATCCCGTACGTGGCCGGGCCCCAAAACGCCCATTGGCCGATGTCACCCCGGAGCAGTGCATACGTCCCGGCTGCCGCTGCCGTCCCCTTTGTCGCGGCCGCGCCCGACCAACCCATGATTACCGAACAAAATGCCCTCCAGCTCCAGGTTGCGTGGCCCCCGCCCACCTTACCGCCACCGGAGCAGCACGCGGCCCCGTTCCCCGACCACTCGTCGCACGCGCCGGACCCGTCCCAACCGCAGGGAAACTACCTCGTCCCGCACCAGCCGCCTCCGCCGCCTAGCACGCCGAACGGGTACATCGCCGAGCACGATAGCCGTCGCACGCCCGCGTCCTCGTCTGTTCCAGACGTCGACACCGCCGTCGACGTCGCAGTGCGGCTTATCGAGGCGGTCAGCAGGGCGATTACGTTGATCGCTCAGCTAGGCGGTATTTAGGCGGGGCATGTAGCTCCGCCCGGCCAGACGTGGCAGGGCGCGAGGTCCTGCCAGGTGCGCGCTGGGTTCCTTCAATAGATTGGTCCCCAACATCAATACGCATAATACCCCTCATAGATCTGTATCCTTTCTCTTCCGAGTCCTCATCCCCATAACTTCTTGTGTATTTGTACGCGTCTGAACCCCAGTGTTTCGTGTTTGGCGTGAGAGCCCGTGTCTCCTTTACCGAGTGGTGTCCTAGGATTGTTTTTGCCCCGGTACCTCGCGCCTTGATCTTCCCATTCTTAGTTTTGACAGGTCTGCATTGTGCAGCTCTGCACTGCGTCGACCTACATCCTTGTTTCCTTGTCACTTTCTCCTACTCACGATAGCCTCAAACTCACAGGCATGTACATACTTTCGACAATTTTCGATTCAGCGTTCGACCCACACCTAAAAACACTACATAAAAATATCGATTTTATATTGCCGGCGCAGAGCGAGGACCCCGGTAACCCCTTCGGACGTCGGCCGAGGACTCACTCTCAGTGCGCTTGGCCCTTCAACCTCCTCACATATCCAGCGTCCATGCGAGCGCCGAATTAAGAGCATCTCTGTGAGTCATTGACCTTTGGTAGGCGAGTCGGCGAGCATCGGTACCTGCTCATCGCGTCCAACCGAACTTCGCGGAATTGAAATGCTCAGTTGACCCAGTATCTCAATGCCCAGATTGCCCTCGATACGCTTGCTAGCGCGACGCAGGGGCTATGCAACGACTTCCGCGAGCCCACGGATACCCCAGACCGTGATTGAGAAGGTCGTTCAAAAGTACGCTGTGGACCTACCCGAGGGCAAGGTGGTGAAGGCGGGGGACTATGTCATGATACGTCCCGAACATGTTATGACCCACGACAACACTGGGCCCGTAATATCCAAGTGCGTAACTTTTCTTTGTTGTTCATACCATGCGCTTCAATGGCTGTGCACTCTGGCAGATTCAACTCTATCGGTGCCAAGCGCATAGCCTCGACGCGACAGCCGGTCTTCACGCTCGACCACGACGTGCAAAACAAGTCGTCCAAGAACCTCGCAAAGTACGCGAACATTGAGGCCTTCGCCCGTCAACACGATGTGGACTTTTTCCCTGCAGGCCGTGGCATCGGACACCAGGTCCTTGTCGAGGAAGGCTATGCATTCCCGTACACCCTGACAGTGGCATCGGACAGCCACAGCAATATGTACGGCGGCGTGGGCTGTGTGGGTACCCCAATTGTGCGCACCGACGCTGCCGCGATATGGGCGACAGGCAAAACGTGGTGGCAGGTGCCCCGCATGGTGAAGGTAGAGCTGCGCGGCCGCCTCGCGCCAGGCGTCACCGGCAAGGACGTGATTGTCGCGCTGTGCGGCTCGTTCAACCAGGACGAGGTTCTCAACGCCGCGATCGAATTTACCGGCGACGGCGTGGCTGCGCTGGCGGTCGACGACCGCTTGACGATCGCGAATATGACGACTGAATGGGGTGCGCTTGTCGGCCTGTTCCCGGTGGACAGGGTCCTGTTGCAGTGGTATGATGCGCTGCTGCGGAAACTAGAGCTTCGAACATTCTCCTCGGCCACAGAGTCTTCCATTCCTATGCCGCCAGAACACCCTCGAATCAACCGACGGCGCCTGGATGCCATTCAAACGGCTCCATTAACTTCAGACCCCGAGGCGTCCTATTCATCGCATCTCATACTCGATTTGTCTACGCTCGTACCCCACGTATCCGGGCCCAACAGCGTCAAGATTTCCACGCCGCTCCCGGAACTCGAGGCATCGCGCATCTCCATCCAGAAGGCCTACCTCGTCAGTTGCACAAACTCACGCGTGTCCGATCTCGCCGCGGCGGCGGCGGTGCTGCGCGGGCGGAAGGTCGCGCCCGGCGTCGAGTTCTATGTTGCTGCGGCGAGCTCGGTTGTGCAGCAGGAGAGCGAGCGCCTCGGTGACTGGGAGGCCCTCGTTACGGGCGGTGCAAAGGTGCTGCCCGCGGGGTGTGGGCCGTGCATAGGTCTCGGTACCGGGTTGCTCGAGGAGGGCGAGACGGGCATTAGCGCGACGAACCGCAACTACAAGGGAAGAATGGGCCATCCGAAGGCACAGGCTTACCTCGCGAGCCCGGCCGTCGTCGCTGCGAGCGCGGTGAAGGGATACATCGCGAGCCCCGATTCACTGGACGCGGCTGCGCTACCGCCAGTCGGCGCACCGACCTTCACGATCGCCTCTCCAGAGACCGAGAGCGCCGCGGCAACAGGTATTCCCGCCGCCGAGCCCCTCCTGCCCGCGTTCCCAGCTACGTTCCGCGGAACTCTCCTCTTTGCACCACAGGATAACCTCAACACGGACGCCATCTATCCGGGAAAGTACACGTATCAAGACGACATCACACTCGCGCGGCAGGCGGAAGTCGTCATGGAGAACTACGATCCCTCGTTCGCAGAACTCGTCGCCTCCTTGCGCGCAGACGCGTCGAAATTGAGCCCGGATATCAAAGAAGGCGTTGTCCTTGTCGCGGGCTACAACTTCGGCACGGGCTCCTCGCGCGAGCAGGCCGCGACCGCACTCAAGTCCGCGGGCGTGCCGCTCGTCATCGCAGGCTCGTTCGGCGACATCTTCAAACGCAACGCGATCAACAACGGGCTGGTGTGCGTCGAGTGCCCCGAGCTCGTCGCAGACCTGACGCGGGCGTATGCTCGTGCTGGCGTGCGTGGCGCTGGGGGCGCGAACGGCGAGCTGACGGTGAACGAGGGGCTGACCGTCAGTGTGCAGATGGGCAGCGGGGAGGTCGTGGTAGGAGGGCTGGCGGGCGGAGAGAGACGGTATACTGTGCGCCCGGTGGGCCCGAGCGTGCAGGAACTCTGGATATGCGGGGGACTGGAGGGATACATCCTCAAGTCCATCCAGGCTGACGCGTCGTGAGGCGGCCGCAGCGTCCGATGCACCGCGCGCAGCACTCAAAATGTATATATGTTCACCCGATGTATGGATAGACGAGGACTTCCCATAAACGCAAAATGACAGCTGGAGGGCCGAGCCAGCCGGCTGTACTCTGGCAAGCGAGGGCCACACAGCTGTCCACACGGTCATATACATACGAGTCATGCAGCCCACACCAGTCATGCGTCCATATTTGTTTAGATCCAACTCCCGTTCCTTCCCCAACATCAATCGCACCACCATCAGTGGGCCGCACGATCAGAAGCCGGGGCTCCAGACCGTGCGCGCACGGGCCTCCGCGTCCGCACTCGCGTCGGCGAACCGTTCAGAGAGCACCGCGAGCTTCGAGCGGTACTCGTCCGCGCCGATGTACGCACCGCACATGCGCCGCGTGCCTGTGAAGGCGGAGCGGCCGTGCAGAACGCGGTGGTTGTCAATCGCTAGAGGAAAGTGACGTGAGCATAAGGAACGAACAGCAAGAGGGCGGGCCGGAAATCAGAATCAGAAGCTTGTGCAGCGGGGGGACGGGGGCCGCGTACCGACAGCGGTGCCCGGTGCCAGTTGCACCCAGTACTCAGAGTCTTGGCTCGTGAGGAGCTTGTTCCACGTGCGCAGCGCGTCGTACCTGCGCGTCTCTTAGTCCAATATATCTTATAATGTCCTAATTGACGCACCACTGGAGCATGCTGCTAGCCGGAACGCCGCGCACAACACTGCGGTCGTCGTTATTCCACCGCACGGCGCGCAGCGCGCCGGTTGCCTCTGCGTGCTCGAGCACTGGCCGCGTTGCGCGGTACAGGATGTCGTCCTCGCCCGCGGCGTGCGCCGTCACGGGCACGCGCGCGAGCAGCGCGTACACCTCCGGGTGCAGCTCCTTGAGGATCGAAGCGATGTAGAAGCCGTCGACGAGCAGCGTCGCGCCCCCCGCACCGTCGGTGTGCGAGAGCAGGTGGAACAGCTGGATACCGCATGGGTCGGTCTATTCGCCGAGGAAAATGTCAGATGGGTGGTGGCTTGGGCGGCTGGACGTGCAGCGTACAAAGTAAGTGTTGTCTGTGTGCGCAGGAAGGGCAAGGTTCGTGTATGCGGTGTCGCCGCGTGCCAGATCCGCGGTGAAGTCCCAGAACTTGCCGTCTACGCGCCATGCGGCAGACAAGCTCCGTTAGATGCTTGAGCAGGACGAACACAGAGATTGCGCACAGTGGGTTTCACGGATGAAGCCTATTCGATTCGAAAGCTCCTCTGTGGCTTCCGCAGTGGAAGGCACGCCGGACACAAAACAGAAGCCAAACTTGTCCTGCACGGGAGAGGCGTCAACAAAGTCCTGCAGGCACTGTAGATGGGGGAGCGGCTGACGATTTTGGATAGCCATTTGTAGAGCCCGTGATTATCTGGTGCCATCACCTCACCGTAAGGCACCGTTGGTGGGTCCTGGACTATTTTGGATCCCCAGAGAACCTTCCTGACAATGAAGAGTATGCGTTTAGAGTGTGGAGTATGTGATAGAGCGCATGACGCCGCACTCGGGTGTCGCTATTGTTGCTGGCGGATCATAGCTGCTCTGTTGCAGCCATGACCACGGGTACATAGATACGTGGTGCTGTGTTGGTGCGGGCCCTGAGCGAATGAGTACATGTCGGGGATATGCAGATGGGGGCGGGCTCACATGTGACCTGCAAACCCTCGGGCTTGGACTCGACAGCGACAGGTTCAATGTCTGGAGGGATCTACCGGACACGTTCAGCGATTTGGGGTAAGTAGGCATGTGTGCCCCGCACCTCAAACGTGTTGACAAGCCTCTGTTTAGTTACAGAGTGGAAGCATTCGGGGCAGCGGCAGTGGTCACGCAGCCAAATATTATGGCTGCTCTCTGTGTGAGCCACACGCAAGGGCGCTGCACAGATGGCCACGGGTACGCACAACTTTGACCAATCCCCGCCATCCCAGTGGATGAAGACCTCTCTCTCGTTGGCGTTACTCGTCGGCAAATGATGGCTCGGAACCTCGCTGGGCTCTGCAGTCTTCAACGCAGCACTAGACGACGCAAATCTTGTCGACGCCTGCAGACGACTTGCCCGCGTTGTTCTCGCGCTGGTGGGCTGCGAAGATGTGAGTAGACTGCCAGGCATCGGCAACGAGTGCTCACCCAGGCTGACATGCCCGGCACCCTGTGCATCGCTCCTGTTTGCCTCACAGCCCCGAGCACGGCTCTGCGCGCAAGCTGATAGGATGTCATCCTCGTCGTTGACGGTGCGACGTGTTTGCTGTTGGGATTGCGAGACGCCGTTCACGGTCGAGAGGCGGCGAGGGGCAGTCTCGCTCATTTACCGTTTCTGGACATGCAGTACGCGAGATCTCCCAGATATGCCCAAAAAACATAAAACGAAGATTCCTACATATGTGCCAAAGACAAAGAGACGTCAAGGCTTTGAAGGCAGCAGCCCTTTCCAAGTCCTCGAGCTCTGCGCGTTCGTGAACAAGCGGGAGGCAAGTGTAAGTAAGATGTCGATGAATTGAATTGGCCGGACAAATTCGGCCGTCGGCCGATCTCCGTTGACTCCGACACGCGCATAAAAAACTTGGCCGCGGTCAACGTCCAACGTCCACATCTTCTTCCGCCATGTCCTTCGCCGCTCGCGCCTCCCAAACTCTCCGCGCTGCCTCGCGTCGTGCCCCGCGCACCGTCCAGCTCGCCGCCAAGAAGCACGCGCAGGCCGCCGCCTATTCACTGCTCGCGCGCGCCGGCGCTGCCTCTGCGCGCGTTCCCGCCATCCAGGTGCGCTGGCAGCGCCGTGCCGCTCGTATCTTTGCTGATGACAGTCCAGGGTGCGCGCGGCGTCAAGACGCTCGACTTTGCGGGCTCGCAGGAGGTCGTGTACGAGCGCAGCGACTGGCCGCTCGCGAAGCTGCATGAATATTTCAAGGACGACACGCTCGCGCTCATCGGGTACGGCTCGCAGGGGCACGGCCAGGGCCTCAACGCGCGCGACAACGGGCTGAATGTCATCGTCGGCGTGCGCGAGGGTGGCGAGAGCTGGAAGCAGGCGCAAGAGGACGGCTGGGTGCGTGCGCGCCTGCCAGCGCTCTTCGTTTCCTTGCTGACGGGGCGCAGGTGCCCGGCGAGACTCTCTTCCCTATCGAGGAGGCCATCAACCGTGGGACGATCATCATGAACCTGCTCTCGGACGCCGCACAATCGCAGACGTGGCCCACGCTCAAGCCGCTCATCACGCCCGGCAAGACGCTGTACTTCTCGCACGGCTTCTCCGTCGTGTACAAGGATGATACGCACGTCGTGCCGCCACCGGATGTCGATGTCATCCTCGTCGCGCCGAAGGGCTCCGGCCGCACCGTGCGCACGCTCTTCAAGGAGGGCCGCGGCATCAACTCGTCGATTGCCGTGTGGCAGGACGTCACGGGCAAGGCGAAGGAGAAGGCAACGGCGCTCGGTGTCGCGATCGGCTCAGGGTATATGTACGAGACGACCTTTGAGAAGGAGGTCTACTCTGACTTGTACGGCGAGCGTGGTGTGGTGAGTCGGTCAACTTTTCTCTGTGTGTTTGGATGCTAAAAACTGGCTGTAGTTGATGGGTGGTATCCGTACGTTGTTCGTCATATACTGTTTGGAGCCTTTGTTTATATTTCTCTTTCACAGAGGGAATGTTCCTTGCCCAGTACAAGGTTTTGCGTGCCAATGGCCACTCTCCCTCGGAGGCCTTCAACGAGACCGTCGAGGAAGCTACGCAATCTCTCTTCCCCCTCATCGGCGCCAAAGGGTACGTACGGTTTTCCCTCTCACAATACACGTCTCTCATACTCGCTTGTTAGCATGGACTACATGTATGCCGCATGCTCGACGACCGCCCGCCGCGGTGCGCTCGACTGGGCGCCGATCTTCGAGGCTGCAAACCGGCCCGTGTTCGAGAAGCTCTACGAGAGCGTGCGCGATGGCACGGAGACGCGCAAGTCCCTCGAGTTCAACGGCCGCTCGACGTACCGCGACGACCTCGCTCGCGAGCTCAAGGAGATCGACGACCAGGAGATCTGGCGCGCAGGCAAGACGGTGCGCTCGCTGCGTCCCGACTACAAGCCTTGAGAAGGAAGGATATATGCGGAGGAAGGAGGCAAAAGCACCATGCGTGTGCATCTCAGCTGTGTATTATATGACCGCGAACTTGCTTTTTTCTGGTGGTCTCGTCTTTAGCTTTTGGGCGGTGTGTCGTGATGATGGATAGGCTGCGTGAGAGTGATGAAGCATTGAAACACGAGCTACAGAGGACCCTTCTCCGTATCGTTCAGCACATCTGCTGTCTCCTTTTCTCCATGCCAGGTCAGCGCAGCCGTAAGGAGCCAGAGAAGGGAGACGTACTCGTGTGGTTCGCATAACCGCGCGTATGTCGGCGATACTGAGCTCGTACGGGCCCTCCGTCTCCACGCCTGAGAATGAATGCCGAGATGCCAATCGCGCGGATGGGCGACGTGAGCATCGAGATCTGGTCCGACGAGAGCGCGTGAGCATCGAGATCTGGTCCGACGCAGTCTCACCTGCGTTCGTCAGAGACTCAGCACAAAGTCATCGAATTGTACCTGAGTGTACCTGTCACGCAAGGACCGGGCAAGGTAGCGTCAACATCTGATCTGAGGATAGGCGGATGGCAGGCGCAAGGAAAATCATCCCAGCCCCCGCTCGACCTGTGCGCGTGGCCCGCGGCCCGCAGGGGGCAGGGAGGTAAGTACTACTTACTGGTGGTGGCAAACGTGCTCTCCTAAAAGCGTCGGCCGATGCTATACCACCACCATCCAAATACCAGCATTTCTGTGTTACTGCGCATCCCCCGTTGACGCAACTTATTGCACAAGCTTGCGTACCGGCCGCGGATCTTGCCCTCGAGCCCGGTGTGTCCCACCGAGGTCGCATCTCGCCCCAGAAGCGACCGCTCGGATTGCCGAGCTGCGCAATGCGCGCGGGGTCAGTATCGACGGTGGACGTGTCGTCGACTTCTGCGTCGCAGCCCGTCGCGTACTGCGCGAGGTCGTGTGGCGAGTTGGTGGCGAGTGGACGTTGAGCGTGAAGTGAGAGACGGTGCGCCGCGTCGGCTCCCTGCATACGGAGGACTGAAGTTTGTGGTCACTAGTGGTTGAGGGCCTTGAGGCTGTGTGTTCCATAGGCGAGCAGCGAAGCGCAATGTATAGTGAGTGCCGGTGGTGACGAAAAGGTAGGTCCCCGGTTGGTCCCGGTAGCGCAGCGGTCGCGTCACCGCGTCACCCAGCCATGCGTCGACGGAGCAGTACTCTGGAGAGAGTCAATCAAGATAAGTACCCACTTACAAGCTGGGCTGAGAGCAAGTTGCTAGGAGCAGGAGAGGTGAGCCGCAGAGCGGGCGACTCGTCCGAGTGGAACGGTGGAACGGTAAATTCCCCGATCTGCCAGTGATCTGCCCCGGCTACATAGGAAGTTCTGACTCCGTCTGATCCACTCCGACGCTCCTTTTTTAGGATTGACTTCGGGTGCGACCGTTGCGATCCGGTCGCGGCCCGCGGGTACAATGATCGTGTCTGCTCCGTACCTCGATGTCTTGGCCTTGCGACAGCTTCCGACAGCAGCTGTTTGCCATCTGGCAGCAAGAGAAGATTCTCTATCAGGGTCATAGGAGACCTGCCAAGTGCTGGAATAGCCGGCACAGCGGAGCGTCATTTCTCTAGCTCGACTTCAGCTCGACACTACTTATTACCAACTTATTACTACCTGAGCATCCCCGGACTCGACTACACTGCCGAGCCTATGCCGTCTTTGCCGGAGAAGCTGCTCGGATTGACTCTCCGGTGTCCTCGCTCTCGAGCTTCTGTTCTGGTTTAACTCATCGGACTCCTCATCAACATCGACCACTTCTGCGACTGTCTCTGGACATTCCTGATAACATCGCATATTGGGCTACCCCCCTATGGCCTTATTTGCTCGGAAAGTATTTTTTCAAGTCCCTCTTGGCGCCGTATGACCAGCACTTTCCAAGGACTGCCTCTCTACTGAGAGGCTGGCTGGCTACTATTTCACGCTGGTAAGACTAGTGCCAACGCGTCCGCTCGCTAAGGGACGACCCTGCACCTATAAAGGTACTGCGCTTCTGTGATACTGCTGGAGACCACGGGTTAGCCACGGTGAGTACTACCCACGGTAAGGACTACCCACGGTGAGTTCTACCCTGCACCGACGTCTCGCGATAGCGAAAATTTTGCACTTCTATTCAGTCTGGTAACTACATCATGTTTCACTTGTGATCTTCCCCGATCTTTCTCGCAACAGCGAGACGTCGGTACAGGGAGGTGCTGTGACCTGCATAAGCTCGGCGCAGAAACTAGTGTTGACTTTTCTAAGCAGCCCCATTGGTCGGACAAATTCGTCGACGCGATCGTCGTTGACTCTGCGCATAAAAAACCTGGCCGTCAACTGGTCAACGGCAGCAACTCTTCGGCCATGTCTTTCGTCGCCCGCGCCTCCCAAACTGTCCGCGATGCCTCGCGTCGTGCCCCGCGCACCATCCAGCTCGCCGCCAAGAAGCCCGCGCAGGCTGCGGCCTACTCGCTGCTCGCGCGCTCAGGCTCTGCCTCTACCTCTGCGTGCGCTTCCGCCGTCCAGGTGCGCTTGCATCGCGGTGCCGCTCGTATCTTTTTTGACGAGCATTCAGGGTGTGCGCGGCGTCAAGACAATCGACTTTGCGGGCTCGCAGGAGGTCGTGTACGAGCGCAGCGACTGGCCACTCGCGAAGCTGCATGAGTACTTCAAGAACGACACACTTGCGCTCATTGGGTACGGCTCCCAGGGGCACGGCCAGGGCCTCAACGCGCGCGACAACGGGCTGAACGTCATCGTCGGCGTGCGCGAAGGCGGCGAGAGCTGGAAGCACGCGCAAGAGGACGGCTGGGTTTGTACACGCCTGCCAGCTCTCTTCGTTTTCTTGCTGACGGGGCGCAGGTACCCGGCGAGACGCTCTTCCCCATCGAGGAGGCGGTCAAACGCGGAACGATCGTCATGAACCTGCTCTCGGACGCCGCGCAATCGCAGACGTGGCCCACGCTCAAGCCGCTCATCACGCCCGGCAAGACGCTGTACTTCTCGCACGGCTTCTCCGTCGTGTACAAGGACGACACGCACGTCGTGCCGCCGCCCGACGTCGATGTTATCCTCGTCGCGCCGAAGGGCTCCGGCGTCACCGTGCGCACGCACTTCAAGGAGGGCCGCGGCATCAACTCGTCGATTGCCGTGTGGCAAGACGTCACAGGCAGGGCGAAGGAGAAGGCAACGGCGCTCGGTGTCGCGATCGGCTCAGGGTATATGTACGAGACGACCTTTGAGAAGGAGGTGTACTCTGACTTGTACGGCGAGCGTGGTGTGGTGAGTCGGTCAATAATTTTCTCTGTGTGTTTGGATGCTAAAATCTGGCTGTAGTTGATGGGCGGTCTCCGTACGTCGTTTGTCAGATGACAACCAGAGCCTTTGTTCAGCTTTTTTTTACAGAGGGTATTTTCCTTGCCCAGTACAAGGTCCTGCGTGCCCATGGCCACACTCCCTCGGAGGCCTTCAACGAAACTGTCGAGGAAGCTACGCAATCTCTCATCCCCCTCATCGGCGCCAAAGGGTATGTATGCTTTTCCCATCTCCTATAACTCTTCTCTCAACTCCGCCTTGCTCACTTGCTAGCATGGATTACACGATGGCCGCATGCTCTACGACAGCACGGCGCGGTGCGCTCGACTGGGCGCCGGTTTTCGAGTCTGCGACCCGTCCCGTGTTCGAAAAGCTGTACGAGAGCGTGCGCGATGGTACGGAGACGCGCAAGTCCCTCGAGTTCAATGGCCGCTCGACATACCGCGACGACCTTGCTCGCGAGCTCAAGGAGATCGACGACCAGGAGATCTGGCGCGCAGGCAGGACGGTGCGCTCGCTGCGTCCCGACTACAGACCTTGAAAGGGAAGTATATATGCGAATGAGGCAAAAGCGCCTTACGTGTGTTTGTATCATATGACGGTGAACTTGCTTATTCTTTTGTAGTCACGTCTTGAGTATTTAGTTTTTGGGCAATATATGGGGAAACTGCATAGGCTGCGTCATTGGTCAAACATTGAACTGCGGTAAACTATAGAGGACCCTTCTCCGCATCACTCGGCACCTCTGTTGTCTCCTTTTCTGGATGACTCGTCAGCGTAGCCGTAAGAAGTCAACGGAGGGGGACGTACGCGTCCAGTGGACCACGTCCTCCTCGTTCACCGCGCGGATCTCGTCGATACCGAGCTCGTACGGGCCCTCCACGCCTGAATTACCACCAAGCAGCGAGATGCCAATCGTGCGGATGCGCGACGTGAGCATAGAGATCTGGTCCGAGGCAATTTCGCCTGTATTCGTCAGCACAAAGTCGTCGAATGGTATCTGCCATCCGACGCCGCGTCAACATGTGAGCTTGGGAGACGCAGATGGCGGGCGCACGAAAACGTCTTCCCAGCCCCCGTCCGAACGTGCAAAGTACAGCCGATGCTGCCAAAGGTCCGAGGTGATGGGCCCGTCCGTCTGTATGTTGACAAAGTAGGAGCTCCGCGTGCGCGGGTGGCCCGCGGCCCGCAAGCGCAGCGCGAGGTATTTGTGGTGGCTAACGTCCTCCGTGAGCTCGCCGAACAACGTCGGCCGATGCTACACAAGCACCCCAGCACCAAAAATATCAGCATTGTGAAGAAGACTGCACATTCCTCGATGACGCACCTTATTGCGGAAGCCCGCGTACCCGCCGCGGATCTTGCCCTCGAGCCCGGCACGCACACCGAGGCGCATCTCGCCCCAGAAGCGGCCGCTCGCGGGCTTGCCGAGCGGCGCGTTGCGCGCGGGGTCGGTGTCGAGGTCGAGGTGAACAGTAGACGTGCCACCAACGTCCGCATCGCAGCCCGTCGCGTACTGGGCGAGGTCGTGTGGTGAGTTGAGCTTGAAGAGCGAGACCGGCGCGCGAGAGGGCGCGTCGGCGCCCTGCATGCGGAGGACTGCGGTGGGTATTTAGTACTTGAGGCTGGGTGAAAAGGGAGGGAAAGGGCACACTTTTCGCGGTGTTGTCGCGCACTATGCGGCTTGAGCGGTTGAGGTAGAGCGAGAGCCGTGACATGGTTGCAGAGAGAGAGTTGCAGAGAAGACGTGTGTTGGGCGTGCGGTGACGGAGGCAGACAGGAGTTATCAGATAAGATGCAGCGCGCCCATGACGTTGCCCGGCGTGCGATCGCGTTGCTTGACATCGTCCCACCTGGCAATATGCCTCCTGCCCACAGACCACGATGACTGTATCTCCTCTGCTCGAGCTGCCGCTCGCATTTTGCGCGTTTACCTCCCTCGCCACTTATATTCTCTCCATCATAACGGGCAATGCGAGCCAGGTAGACCGTCTCTGGACCTTTCTGCCGACCATATACACCGCATATTGGGCGGGCTACCCCCTATGGCCTCATGCACACGAAAAGTACCCTTTCAAGTCCCTATTGGCGCCGTATGTTGCAGGCAGTGTCCCGCGTGGCGTTGGCGAGGACTTTAACCAGCGTGCGCTGTTGATGCTCGCGCTTCAGGTGCGTCTGGCACTTCCCCGTTAGCGGATGCATATTGACAACTTCTCAGTTGATATGGACATACAGGCTGTCATATAATACGTGGAGACGCGGTCTTTTCAGACTGTAAGTCCTTCATTCCAACTGTGACGCGGTGCTCATCCCGCTGCAGGGACGACGAGGACTACCGCTGGGCCATCCTACGGCAGAAGATTCCCGCATGGTTCTTCCAAGTTGTCAACATCACCTTCATTTGTACGCCTTTTCAGCTCATCCCTTATTCTCCCATTCACATGTTGTCTAGCAATAATCCAAAATCTCCTCCTTCTCGGGCTCGCCATCCCCACCTACTTCGCCCTCATAGAACCCGCCCCGCTGGGCCTCTCCGATGGCGTGCTTGCAATGACCGCGCTTGCGCTCCTCGCGTTCGAATTTACCGCAGACAACCAGCAGTTCGCCTTCCACGCGTGGAAGGCGTCCGTGCTCAGCGCACGCGCGCCGCGCTATGCAGCCAGCGAACACTGGCCCGGCGCGCGGCTTGCGTTCACCGAAGCGGACGCAAAGCGCGGGTTTCTGACAAGGGGCCTGTGGGCGTGGTCGCGGCACCCGAACTTTTTCGCGGAGCAGTCGTTCTGGGTGCGTTGCCTCTTTCCACCGGCCATAAATTGAACTGCAACTAAAGTGTTGGTATGCGCAGGGCGTAATCAACCTCCTGCCGCTCCTCGCCAGCTCTGCGCCCCTGCCGTCTGGCGCGTCGTTTGCGGCCGCGCTGCAGCGCACGGTGCCCCTGCTCCCCGCGCTTGCGCTCAATGTGCTCTTCCTCTCGTCGACGCTGTTCACTGAAGGCATCTCGCTGGAGAAGTACCCCGTGGGCTACAGGGCGTACAGGCGGCAAGTGGGCATGTTTGTGCCGTGGGGCCGCCTTGGCATGCGCGTGCTAAGTGTAGGGAGGGAAGATGATGCGGACCTAGTGTGGGGGCGGGGAAGGGAGGAGGCAGTGAAGGGAAAGGTGGAGTAGGTTCGAGAGAGACGCAGGGCATCTTCAGTTCTCGTCGAAAGGAAGTCTGTTAGCTATTAGTCTTGCCTCTGCTTGCACTGGCAGAACGCCTCAAGGGGATGATACAATCCTTAATAGAGGGCATTTACTGCATCCGACAAGCTGGTCATCAGTGCGACCCACACATCTAATATTCTCATATTGCACTACGTGCAAGCCGCAGGGCGGCTTCGCAGTCCTAGCCCATCTTGATGGTATCTGCCACGACGCTGCTTCTTCTGTCCTGCTGCGATTGGCCAAGGGGGACGCCCCATTTCCCAAGCTATGGTGGGGGGACGCCTAATATATTGTCCTGGGACCTTGAATGGCGGGTTCTTGCACGCGATGAAGTCATCGGCATCCCCGGTCGCCAGGCAACGGTCGCATTCTGCGGGACGCCGCTCGGGGAGTGCGGAGTGCGGCACGAAAACCTGAGCACGCAAACAGGACATAATATAATGTGATCCAAGAAAGACAAGACATGAACGGAACATCCAGTACAGAGCAAACGAGAGACGCGAATGGGCAATGGGTAGTCGACAAACAAAACAGGAAGGAAATGAGGATGTTGTGGGTGGGGAACACAGATGGCCGGAGATGATGACGGTACGGGCTCAGACGACGACGCATCCCCCGCAGCAGCCGCCCGAGTTCTGGTCGAGGCCGTCGGGATGGCTGTACACGCCAGGCGCACCAGGCCCGCTCGGCTGCACGGGGCGGCCAGTCTGCTGCTCCTGCAGCGGCAACAAAAAGCGTGAGCGGCGAGCTCGCTTGTTAAGTCAGCAGGGCCGCGACGCACCTTGTTGTATTTGCGGATCTCGCGGACGAGATTTGAGAAGGCCTCGTCGACGTTGATGCGCTGCTTCGCGGACGTCTCGATGAAGCGGCAGCCAAAGTGCTTTGCGAGGTCACGGCCCTCTGTGAATGCGGCAGCACGGCACGGCAGGGCAAGGCACGCGCGGGACAGCGTAGATGCAGATAGGGCCGCGAGGCAGGCAAACAAGCGGAAATTGTCAGCGCGTCGCGCTGGATAAGGCAGGAGAAGTACACGCACCATTCATGCCGACCTGGCGTTCGTACTCGAGGTCGCACTTGTTCGCCACCACGATTACAGGGAAGGAGTCCTTGTCCTTGACGCGCAGGATCTGCTGGTGGAACGTGCTGATCTCCTCGAACGAGTTGCGCGAGGTGATGGAGTAGACGAGGAGGAAGCCCTCGCCTGTGCGCATGTACTGCTCGCGCATGGCCCTGCACGCGATTACGTCGACTTGACATTAACAAAAGAAAAAGCGTGGAACGACAGGACGCACCCGTATTCCTCCTGGCCGGCCGTGTCGAGAACGTCGAGGAGGGCGACCTCGTCGTCGATGACACACTGCTTGCGGTATGAGTCTTGGGGGGTGTTAGATGCTGACAGGCAGTGGATTGATTGATGGGGGCGCACCTTCGATAGTGGGGTCGTATTCGTCCACGAAATGGCTTTGAATGAACTGAATCGTCAAAGCAGACTTGCCGACGCCTGAATGACCCTGCAGAGTGAGCAGAGGACGAGCGTGTGAGGGAGAAGAGACAGACCACCGCCGCCGACAACCACCAGCTTGTACTCGCGCAAGAACTGAGCCTGTGGACTGATGAGCTCAACGCGAGCGGCACAGGGGGCGGACGCACCCTAGACATATGTGCAGTGAGTGGGGGATGGGAGAGGGAATAGAATGGGCGGGTGCGGGGAGGGACTAAAAGCGCGGGTGGTGGTCTAAGGACCAGGAAGCAAGCGCGCTGATGAATTCGGCACATGCCGCAGGCACATCTCGCTCCCCGCCACAACGATATTTCCTCCCGTCTCGCGTGTTCGCATTCTCTCTCAACCGCTGCACAATTTCGGACACTCAGGTCGACGCTTTCGTCTCTTTGGGCTCAATATTCCGCGCCTCGTTCCGCAGACAGGACAAGGCTGTATGATGAACACAAGTACTACGGTCAGATCTCTCGCGCTTGTCTGTCCAAACATATCCTCCTCCTAGCTTGTGCTTCACATATGGGTCATCGAACTCGCAAGACAGTGGGAATCAATACCAGGCTGCATCCTGTTCCATCCTGCTCCATCCTGCTCCATCCTGTTCCATCGGATGGTCGAAGATGTTGACACAATATACCGTCTCCTGATGCTGATATGCGCAAAAGCTATATGCGCCCATAACCCGCCCACGTGTCAATCATTGCTTGTATTTGCCTCGAGGCCACACCAGGGCAGCTTTCCCGGTATAGCAGCAAGCATTCACCATCAAAAGAGGAGTTCTGACGCGGAAGCTATGCCGCTTCACGACGTGGCGCTAATCCACGGGCTGTGCTCTTGGTGAGTCGGTAAGACAACACCTTGAAGAGTTTCCGTTGCTGACTTTGCGTGGAAGACAGTCGATCCGCCGGAACAATCGCATGCAGACCCCTGAGTACATGGTGGCGGCGGCGTGGATATTCCTGTACTTCGGGCTACACCCAAAGACTTTGTTGGAAACGCATTTCCTGGCGTCAAAACCACAAACTTTTTGCGTCCCCAAGGCTCGCTACCCTCTCGGGATGGTGCGTACCGCGCCTGGAGGCCCGAGGTCAAAGCATTCGTGGGATACAGTGAAGCGCATGCGCTATCCAGTAGTATTGACATGGGTACGAAGGCGTACTTATATGCAAAGCATAATAATGATACGGGAAGTCTAACAAAAGAGTGTATAAGAGAATGCGAAATGGATGGCGTAGCAGCGAGTATCAACGGCAGTAAAATTACAGCGGCGTCAAATATATGTACAACAAGTGCCATGCATGATACAAAAGGGCACCCCAAGTGTCCCCCAAGCCACAAGGTCCAAGAGTAACGCCGTAACAACCTCAAGCTGGAAACCGTCCACCTAGAGATACCCACCATACGCATGGCTGTTGCTCGCGTTGCTGCGCACGGACGAGTTGCGCCCGATGGTGTTCAAACTCGCCATGCTCGCCTTGCGGATGTGCAGGCCGGGCACGCTCGGACGGCCGCCAGTCTCATCGAGAGAGCGGCGGGGCGCCGAGTGCATCGTCGGCGGGGTGGGCAGCGCGCGCGCGCTGCGCACCGAGTCGATAGACGTGCGCAGCGGGGCGTGGCGCGGGAACGTCGGGAGCGGGGGCAGCGGCGGCGGGCTGAGCGCGATGTCTGAGTCGCTCGTGTACTCCGTGCCGCCGTAGTGGCTCGGCGACGAGAGCGCGGGCGAGGTGGCGGCGGGCGGCGTGGGCAGTGGCGGCGCGACGGGCGGGCGCCCGCCGACCGCGGTGACCGACGCCGACGCCTGCAGCCCGCGTGCCCCGCGGTGCGACTCGCGCACGTTCACGGGGAACGTCGGGAGCTGGGTGTTTGTCGAGGAGGACCGGGAGAGGTACATGCTGATGAGCGAGCTGTGCCCGTCGCCGGAGGACGTGCGGTCGGGGGAGTACTCGGAGCCGGACGAGTCCGCGCGCGGCCTGAATGCCTCGTGGAAGATTTCCCGCGCCCGGTCGTCCTGAGGAGACTCAGGCACCTGTGGAGGATTGACGATCTCGCGAGACACGGGGGAGCGCATTTTGCGGGGCGCGGCAGGCAGGCCACCTGGCGCGGGGTGCTCGGTCAAAGAAAGCCGGTGCAGCTGCGGTACCACGGGGATTTCCTTCTGTGCAGCAGGGGGCGGGGGAGGGAGGACCTTGTCGGCGAGAGGTGAGATTTTGCGCTGCAGAGAGCTGGCAGACACCATGCTTGCTGCAATTGCGGAGCGCGCGTGCTCTGGTACCGGCGTCAGTAGGCGGGAGGTGGAGTCGACGCTGGAGTTTGCCCTGTGATGCGAGACGAAGGGAGAGCTGCGCCAATCTAAGGAGCCTTGGCGCTCCGGCTTGGGTGGGGGAACGCGACTGGTTTTCCTAGGAATGCTGCGAGGTGCGAAGGCGGCATGTACAGCGGCACCACACTCCCGTTCTTCTCGATGTCCCCTGAGCGGCCCGTATAGGAAGTACTGTTTGCGCGTACAGCGGGGCCGAGTACCCTCAGGACGTTGATGAGGATCAGGACATTGAGGACACCTGAAGCTGCCGTCATATCTAGGCCTCTGTAAATGCGACGAAAAGACGTACCGTTGATATGGACCAAGATCAAGGCGAATGACATAGCACCGACAGAGACGGGCGATCCAGAAATATCCATGAGCTGCACCACGGATGACGGGAGCATACAGAAAGAGTAAACTACAGTAGCGCGGTCAGCATAGGCGGCCAAAGGTCGTCAGGGGGATGTACCTGTGGGGAACCTTCATAAATTATGTTAGCCGTAAGCGCATTAAGTGGCTACAAGACCGCGCACCATAGTAATGAGCGAGCAATGGAGCTCACGAAGCGCTGGTACTCCTCGAAGTCACCGGACTGCACTCGCCAACGGTACTGCGGATTGAGCTTGAACTTGAGACCACCGTTGATCGTAAGAGTGCCACGAAGGACTAAGAAAATAAGGGAATAAAAGATAGTGGAAAGGAGCGCGGCCAGATAGATCTGCGCGGGATGTTAGTCTTTAGTCATTGTCAGAACAGGATTTTGGGTGACAACGAACAGGCAAGAAGTAGAGAAGCATGTGGGCAACGGGATAACTCCTAGAAACGCCGCAGTCAAGGCCAACGACGGCATATAGTGGGCCGGAAACAGAGTCAGAGACGGCGGCTGGAATGGCGCCTATTGATGAGGGCGCAAGGTCAGCCACTCCTCAGTTACAAGATACGCACGAAATGTCATACCAATTGCTAAGGCCCCAGAACCACCAAGTGCAATGATGGTGATGCCCACCCAATGAGGTTGCCGGTTGCGGAGGACGAGCGAGTTGAAGGTATGGATGCCCATCGCGACGATGAAGTACGAGGAACCGAATTGGCCCATCTGCGTCAGGACACCTAGTAAACAGTCATCACAATATCCTTCCTGGCAACAACTGTAACACTCACCCTGCGCAGTGCACGACGACCCTGTTATAGCAGCTCTGTCGTAAGACACGCCTTAAGAGAGCTTCAAGGCAGATTCAAACGCACCTGTCACGACTGCTCCCGTCGTTATCCAGTCAATCTCAATCATGCCGCCGATGCTGCTGAGCCAGTTGCTAATGAGCAGGCACAAGGCGTATTGGCCGAGTTGCGAACGGAAGAAGAACGCTTCCCGCGACGTCTCGTTGGCGTCTCGCCTCCAAAGCATCGCATGGAGGGCAACATAGACCACCCTGATGAGCACCAGGGAGAGTGCTAACGTCGAGAGGAGCGCGAAAAAGAAGACGGCCTGTCTCGTTGTCAGCGCGTGACTACGTGTGCAAGTCTTGTGCGACTCACCGTAGCCCCCGACCTGTCTGAACCGGCGTAGATCATTGTGCGTGGTGGAACAGCCATGAGAATAAAGGGATGCAGGAGAAGGGACAAAAGACGGAGGAATGGACGACTCGTAAAGAAACTGCTGGTCTACAGCGACGACTGTTCCAGACAGACTTGGTAAGAGCAACGAGGGAAGAGGCCGTCCTGCGCCTTAGTCGTCAATAATGGCCTCAAGGAAAGAGAGGACCAAAAGGAACCAGTCCCGAGAGAGCAGGTGAACGAAAAGGAAAGTCGTGAAGGAGGTCAACAGACAACCTGGGGAAGTACGTCTGCGCGGTCGAGCAACCGTCATACGTCTGTCCAGCCACATCACTCGATTAGGCACATCGTTGATGGCCAAATCATTGCGCCCATTGCGCCCCGGAGCCCATGCGCTCGGCCTCGGGGGACGCGACGCGAGCTCTGCAGACATCACATCACAGATGGCCGAGGGGCTGTGCTTTGGCGCCGATCTCCTTACCGCCAGGCGCCCTCAGGCGCCCTCTCCCTTTGCGCGCGTGAAGAACTTTGCAATACCCTCTTCACCCTTATTTGGGCGCCCCGCCTTCTTGCGCTTAGCCGGTCGTGAGCGCGGACTTGTCGGCCGCAGCCCGCCGCCCCCTCGTCCTTGGCCAAGTCTTCGGCAAAGTGGAAATCTTCGTGTTCCAAGCGCACCCGCGCTAAGGCCTCCGAACTTGGATCGCCGACGATGCGTTTGTGACACCGAGGACACACAAACGCGCCGTCATCTTTGTCACTTGATGGCGCTGCGTCTCGCATAGCCACTGGTGCAGTCGCGACAGGCGTGGTGTCTTGGGTTTCGGTTTCATGTTCATGTGCCAGTGCAGATCCTCCTGGTGTGGGCTCGCGTTTTCGCTTGGGGTACAAAGGCGGACCGCTGGACGGCGGCTTCGGCGAGGACCGGAAGAACCCCTCGATGCTCTGCTGCCCAATCTCCCCTTCCTCGAGCCCAGTGAAGCCCAGCGCGATATGCGTCACTTTGATGGGCGGCGCGCCATCTCGGCCTGCGCCAACAAATTCTTTCCACAGCTTATCGGCGAAGCCGGCGATGACATCTACCGTGACGTTCCGCGTGAAGGGAAATGGCACCTGCTTCGACCGCGAGGTGTCGTAGCCTGCGAGCACATTTTCAATTCTGATTTAGACTGCGTGCGGAGCAGGTGTGCATACCATGCTTGACATGCAGCACGATCGTTTTCGGCCACACGGCGACAGAGCCTGACCGAGCATCGTTGAGGCGCAAGGCTAGTTCAGCGGCGAGTATACGTAACCTCGGTGGGCCCTCAGATGCCTTGGTGATGGCGTGGGGTAAATTCTTCGATGCCATCATGCTCTTCGTCAATGTGGGCTTCTCCTTCACTGCCATATGGGAATAGGCATGGGAGTGACACGATAAGCAAGCACCGTGTACGTACCTTCAGAACGATCTATTCCTCTGTAGAAATCTTTGGCATGAGTGGATGGCGCCGTCAATGCACAGCGCACGCACCTAAGGAGTTCATAAACCCATATGGAACTCTCCCCGAACTTGCTCTGCAGTTCCTCTGGGTAAATGATGAGCTGTCGATAGAGTTATGGAACTCGACGCCGCATACCTAACGAGATTGTACTACCATCTCACACGAAGTGTGGATCAGCTGCGCCCTTCAATGCCATTGGCAACCGAATATACACGCACAGCAAGTCGCCCACGGTGGACACGTCGTACTGGTCGGCGAGCGCCTGGCCCAATTTGCCTCCGAGGAACCTGATCTGCAGGGAGATTAGCCTGCCTCGTACTAGATAGGCGTTGCTAGGCACCTTCTGGAACGGCATAGGGCGCAAGTAGTTTGGAATCGCTGCATTTCGCAAGATGTTCTAGGTCGTCGTCAGGTGATATTCAAACTAACAATTCAACTGCGGGCTCACTTGGCTGTCATACTTCTTGTAAGATGCACTGAGCTATCGGCAGTCCCGAATGAGTCCGGCAAACTGCCATGTGTGCTCGAATGCAGAGTACACACCTTCGCGAGAAACTTATTTCTTGCAATCCCCTGCATGTATCCAAGTCAGCACACTGGCCAGCTAGAAAACGGGTTGGGCATACCGCGGACGTCGTATAGCCTAGTCTCGTGCGCACGTCCGCTCTGATCTTGTCCATCCGCTCAGCTGCAATGGACAGCGCAACATCGTGCCATGAAGGCACCGCGTCGTCACCATTCACGCCCCCCACCTCGGCGGCCTGCTCCCCACCATCCGCAGATGGAGGAGGATGGATCGGCACAACATTGCCTAGATTTTGCCATGAAATAGGCGGAGGCGGTGGGAGGACGGTATCGAGGCCGTGCGGAGCGTCTGGGGGCACCTGCTTGAGGTGCGGGAAGCGTGCGAGGATCTCGGTGTGCACGAGATTCGTGAAATCGATGAAAGCCTCGTCGATGGAAGCCTTTTCTGCGCTTCGGTAAGGCCTGGCTGCAATCCGCGGGCGGAGCAAGTACTGACCAATTTCACCCTCCGGGAGGCCCTCTTTGAAGATCTCGATAATCTTCGCACTCTCGCGTCTGTAGTAATCCAAGGACACCTACGAAGAGTCAACACAGCGTCTTGTCAACCTCGAATGCTACCAGCTCAAAGAGTACCGGACGCACCTTGTGCGTCGACGTATCCGGATTATCCCAATACTGCGGTTCCGCATCGCCCTCTTTGTACGTCGCGACGTGCACGACGAGAAGCTCGGGGCACTTCTTGACCGCGTCGCGCCACTTGCTCATGCGCGAAATGCCGTAGGTGCGCGCGGGGTAATTGACGGCGATGAGCGCATCCCACTGACGCACGACGAGCGGGCGTGCGGGGTCGGCGGCGATGCGCCGCTGCTCGCACGCGGCATAGAAGGCGTCGCTGTCGCATAGGGCGACGACGCGCAGGGGGTCGCGCGCGCCCGGCGGGGGCGACAGGAGGTGGCGGTAGGTGATGGGCGGGTTGAGGTCGGCGAAGTCGTCGGGGAGCACGGCGGCTTTGGATTTGCCCTTCCATAGCGAAGGGCGGGTGGCCGAGTCTGTGTTGGCCATGGTGGCCTTGCGTGCGTTGAACGTTGAACGTTAAGAGATAACCAACGTCATCTTTATTATACACGTGACTGCCACTGGACGCGACGGCCGACGCGTTCGGTGTTCACATGTTCACATCCAGAGAAACCACTATCATACAACAGACTACACTTTCGTACACATATTCTGCCAATTACTTGCTTTGGATTTTCGCCGACGTCGTCTCGATGTCTACTTCCAGCAAGTTCTGCGCGCCAGTCATGAACTTTGCCCAACAAATGCAGCGAAACATACACTCACCTTGCCTGCCTTGATCTCCTCCGCCGACGGCATCAGCCCAAGCCGCAACAGCTCCGACGCCTTCGATACGACCGGGTCATTTTGCATGCTGCGCCGAGAGTTAGGTGGGCAGCTGCCACTGAGATGCACCACGCACCTTGCGACCGCAACGACCTTGCCCTGCTTGATGTAGTATGCGATGAATTTCATCTCTCCAGGATCACCACTAATATAGATGTCGTCGTGGCCATTTCCGATGCCACAATAGCGTAGCTGCTGCCCCTCTGGCAGCAAGAAATCAACACAACAGATTTTGACAACCGCAAGAGACAGACGTACGCGCACTCCAGAACACAGGTACTTTGACGAACGGCTGCGCGTCGCCTGCAATCGTCTTGCCGACTGCCCGCCCATGATTTCCAGCGACCTGAGCAAACGAGGCGGTGAATTCCGGCGCAATCCCTGCAGGCAAGATGGACATACATTCCAATGCTCAACTCTGCGGAATTCGTTCGTGCCGATTTGTGGGTACGTCGCGATATCACCGATGGCGTAGACGTCCTGCTTGCCAGGAACGCGCAGGTATTCGTCGACCTTAACACTGCCGTCCTTCTCTAAAGCCCACCCGCTGGCCTTAATGTAGTCGGTCGCCGGCCTCACGCCGGTGCCCATCACTATCACGTCTGCGGGCAAGATCTCCCCGGTGGCAAGCTCAACTTCCGTAGGCGCGTCGGAAGTGGGCCGGATTGCCTTGACAGAGGTTGACGCATGGAAGATCACGCCTTGTGATTCGTGGAACTGAAATTATCGGTGTGAGACTACTTCTAGATCGTGCAAACGAAAAGGGCATGACAGACCTTCTTCAGACCCTTGCCCACCTCCTTGCCCAGCACGGCCTCGAACGGATACTCCTCCATTCCGATGACATGGATAGACTCGAGTTTGCGTTTCGAGACCGCCGCCACGAGCTCCATGCTGATGAAGGAGCTGCCGATCACAACAAGCTTTTTGCCCTCCTGGCAAGCTACATGCACAGACGTATTGAAAATACTGCAAAGGACAAGATGGACGAGACTGACCTGCGTCGATCTTCTGTGCGTCTTGTACGTATCGTAGAGTGAAAACATTCTCTGCATCCGCACCGTCGATGGGGAGGCGACGCGGCAGCCCTCCACTCGCCAAGATCAAGGTGTCATAATTGATGACCTCCTTCCCTTCGTCGAGAGTGACCGCCTTTGCATCGGCATCAATCGAGGTGACCGTCTGGACGCCGCGGTCAATATTGACCAATTGTCAACAAAACGAAGGTACTGACAACGCCTGTCCGCAGTGCGGTACCATATTTGATCTTCAGGTCGGCCGCGGTACGCCACTCCAGTTTCGAAGCATCAGTGATCAATGCCTTGCTCAACTTTGTCCTGAAGTAAATAGGTTAGATCATGTGAGCAGCCTGGTGATTCGTGTCGAGCATCACCTATCGATAGGCGAGTAGGTCTCCTTCGACAGAACCGTGATGTGTCCTCCGTAGCCATGCTAAATAGAACTGATCAGCCGGACCGTACATCTACACAAACGCACCAACCTCTCTCAAGCTCTCAATTGCATGGAACGCACCAGAGCCTCCACCAACAATGACCACGCCGGCACCTCCGACCTCGGCACCAGAGGCAAGCAGTCGCGGCGCGCGTGACATCTTTTCCTTCGTTGTATTTGCGGGATCGGCGGTGACATGGATCTTGCCGTCCGCGACATGGGTCTTGAAGCAGTGAAGCGCTGAAGGCGCAGGTGCATCCTCTGCCGACATAAATGAGCACAGTGCTTCCGAAATCACGTACTGGATGCCTCGTACCGATGTCGCCAGTGGTGACGCGGAAGCAAGCTATGATGGGGTGAATCAGTACGTGGCGGATCTATGTGAAGAGTGCGCCTACCTCCATGCCACGGGCTGCGTGAGAGCCATCTAAGTATCAATCGTTGAGAGAGGTGGAGATAGCCACGCACCAGACCACCCGTCCGTCGGCGGTCAAGACGCCCTTCGACAGCGGGGCGCCGTAGTGCGTGCAGAAAGCGCTCGTCGCGTGGACCTTGTCGCCGAGCCGCGACAGCAGCACTTTTCCCGACGCAAACTCGACCTCTTTCCTGCGTACCCGCATGTTAGTCTGCGGGCACTATTAGCCTCCGAGACGCGCCGACGCACATCTGGCCATCTTTGAGCTCGCTCTCGTCGAGCACGGCGATCGTAGTGGTGGACATGGTGCGATAGGATGCTGGTGGGAGGTGGCAAAAGCAAGGACTGGTAAGCAAGGGTCGGAGGAGTGTGGGGAGGCGCATACACGGCGGGGGAGTGCACTCGATCTCTAAATACAAGCCGTCCAATCGCGGAGCGGGCGTTACGCGGTGATGTCATTGGCCGTTGAACCTCGAATTGGGTTAGGGCTCCCGATAGGAACTGTATAGTATCTGCGGCCCACTGGTGTAGCTCAGGCTCTCGCCGTGACTTTCAAACGTTCAAACGGTGCATCGAAGTTCAGCGAGTATTTGGAAACGGCCTACAGTGATCATTCCTTGAGCGAAGAGACTCCAACCTCTTGCATAATGGGATAAAAATAGGTAATATGCTGAAGCCTGATCAAACACATCAACTTGAAGTGGATGCTCTTATTCGCACAATTTCGCAGAAGATGTAGCGGGTGCTGTTCAAAGCACTCATATCACTATGAATCACACGTGCAGTTGTTCTCCACACCCGCCAGAGAGAGAGAAAGAGCAGTCCGGGGGCAGCTTGCTGAGCAGGCGGTCGGAGGAAGAGGGAGTATCGAATGCACGAATGGCGTCGCCGATGCGTTGAATAATAAACACATAGCTACATCAATCTACATGCCTTTTACCGAGTCTCCTCCTCCTGGCCCATACTGACAAGCAACAAAAAATGATGCCCAGCAACAAGTTTGAGGCGTGTTCCAAAGACGTGTGTTGTGCCGATGGATCTGTCTCAGAAATCTCTTAAGTCCCGCAGTCCCAACGGCAGGAGGAATGTTGCAATGATATGGGCGATGCGGAGTCCGAGATACACATTGACCATGCGAGTTACTAGCTGAGGTGCGTCCGAAGATGTATGAGATAAAGCGTGTGGTAGGGTGAGATTCAGATCCATAGTGATGCCAATGCCACGAGTGCCGCCAGCAGACTCGCACCGATGCCTGTGGCAGAAACGACGGGGCGAGAAGCCTCTGAATGGGCGCTACTGTGACGAACCCTCCACTTAGGCTAGCAATTTTCAGGCAGGAAACCGCGACTCACGTAGCGCTGGGTGCCGAGGTGGAGCTTGCAGACTCCGGAGGCAACTGTGAGCTTGCAGAAGTGTCAGAGTTACCAACCTGTGCCGAGGCGTTGAAAGCCCTGGTCGTGTTGGACTGCAGCACCCAGGAGATGCCGCCAGAAACATGACCGAGGAAGAGGTCGTCCTGATCTGGCGTCAGCCAGGAGAGTCACATCCGAGGAAATGGGCGCGAAGCCTCACCTGCCACGTTTCGTTGAGATGCCCGAGGCTAGTGTAGAAACTGCGGCCGGCAATTCCACCGGCGTCTACACCGGCGCCGTGCTCCTGATACCATGCTAGGCGGGAAAAGGCGATGAGTGGAGCAGAATGGAATACGCAAGCGGTGAAACGCACCTGTAGGGTGAGGCATGCCCTGGTTGAAGTTACGTGGCCCGGGATCTCCGTGGGACGGGTGAGCCTCTTGTGTTAACCGCCGCGGAAAGTTTCGTACCTGTATAAGAGGATTCATTTGCTGACAAGACGACAACGGCCCCCACAGAGCGCGGATCTGACTTGAAGTTGTACCTGCAAGAGTGGACGTTCAGAAAAGGCAAAGACTGGTCCTCTCGAGACGTACATTTCATCTCGAACGCTCCACTGTGCGGGTAGCATACTTGTGCTCGGATGGGTAGCGTCGATCACGTCTACGATCTTAGGGTGTGTCAGATCAGGGAATTGACATCCCGAGAAGCGAAAGCAAGTACCGCGTTCTGGATTTCAGGGTGGTAGTCAAAGAACGCGCCTAGAAAAGGACATCGGCGCCGCACAAAACACTGGCAGGCACGGGGTACTCACCGACCTCGCGGCCATAGAACGTCGTATTCCTCAAGCAATCCGACGCTGAGTGGATGGCCACGAAGTTCCCACCCAGGTCGAGGTACTTTTGCAGCGCGTTCTTCCCGTTCGCATCCAGGACTCGAAGTACAGCGTGAGCGGCAGCAGACACCTCGGGCCACCAGGCCATACAGGTGCTCACCTTCGCCGGTGTTCATCAGAAACACGATCACATCGTACTGCGCAAGGACGGCGTCGGTGAAGCGGGTGGCGTCCTCCGTCGCGTCAAACTGGACGTTCAAAGACGTCAGTCCGCGCGAGATGAGGGCGTCGCGGGCGGTGGGGATAGAGTCGTGTCTAAAGTCGGCGGTGGCGGAGTAGATGAGGCCGCGCGCGGGATGCTGGGCGAGTCCCATCGTGGCCAGGCCCGTTACAGCAAGGGCATGCCCTCGCAGGTGCATAGTTGGAGAGAGAGTTGCCGATTTTGGCATAGGCGCACATCACCGAAACCTGGTGCCGTCGGCCGTGACGTCCGCTAAAAAATCAACAACTATGCATGGGCAGTATGTAGCAATTTACTTTTGTATCTGCGATGCGAGGTATACGAACTATGGTCTATGTAGATGAGTGGTGTAGATGTCGAGTGAGGAAGCTAGCCAGCCTGCACATCCCTGATGCGCGGCATGAAGTCGTCAAGGTCGTAAGATAACATCCCTCCAAAAAGCTCGGGGGCACAAGGTCGCCGCTCACTGCGTACGGCACTCCGGCTCCCCGCCTTCGTCGTCGTCTGCGTCCTCCCACGCATCGTCGTCTGCACCCTCACCGAACTGGTGTCCGAAGCCCTGGTCAAAGAAATCCGACCCCGCAGGGAATGACCGAGCACGCACTTCGACCATGTCGCTCTCCTCGTAGTTTGCTTCGTCCACTATCGAGGGCTTCGGCTCGACGTCGGCTTTTTTCGGAGGAAGTAGAGTTTCCAATGTCTGCAAATTCAACGCGGTAAGGATCTACACATCGGCAAAAGCAAAGAACGAACCTTGACGTCGACATTTTGAAGCCATTGCTCCTCTGGCATTTCAATCTCCAGGACAACGTACATATCCCCCCGTTCGTCTGTTTTTTTGTGGGCTGGCATACCCTCGCCCCGCAGGACGATGGTTTGGCCTGGCTTTACGATTTTCCGCGGTGGTGACGCCACATGCAACCCGCGCCCGTCCAAGTGGTTTAAAGTATGCGATCGAAACCGAGGAGGGCTTCCGAAAGAGTGATTTTGACGGTCGTGAGCAAGTCGTTCCCGGACCGCTCGAATGACGTATGTGGTTGCGCTTTGAGGACGAATATTACATCCCCAGGAGGCAGACCAGGCTTCAACAGGACATTAAATATTGCTTGGGTTCATGTGCACGCGAAGAGAGACGTACTTCTTGGTCGCCAGCACCTGCAAGCACTATACGTTGACCGTCAGCCATGCCCTTCTCGACGAAGATCTCCTGTCGATTCTTCTCCTTCACGGTCTTTTCCCCCCTGCACTTCTTGCATCTGTGATGCGTGTTACGGCGGCAGAAGGCGATTTGCGAGGGCAACGAACCTGTCTTTCTCTCGCAACTTCTCCCCTGCACCATCGCATTCATTACACGGAGCGCGTGCAGTCCCTAACCTTCCGGGCGCAATCTGTGTCCCATATTCAATACGTACGCAGGGTGAGTGGTAGGTTGTATATATACCTGTGTCTGAACGTGCGTCCATCCCTTGCCTTCACAAGAAACGCACTTTTTGGGCTTTGCGTTCCCCCGCGCTCCAGTGCTATAGCCGACGTGAGGCGAGACAAACAGCGAGATAAAATCAGAACGCACCCTTTACATGTTCCACATTCAACCTCTCTCTCCATCATCATTTTCACGCTCTTGCCATTGTACAGGTCCTCTAAGGACACCTCGTACGGGATGACCGAGTCCTCGCCCTTCGTCCGCCTCCGCGAACCGCGGCCACCACCACCACCACCACCAAGTCGAACCCAAAGGGCATACCACCTCCGCCTCCTCCCATGCTACCCATGAAGAACTCCGCGAACATGTCGTCCATGTTTCTAGGGGCGCCGCCGCCTCCCGGTCCAGCAAGCCCCTCCATGCCGTACGAGTCGTACACTTCTCGGGAGTTGGGATCATTGAGAATCTCATATCTGAGGGGTGATCAACGACGGGGAGGGGGTGATCCATGCGGATGAAGTACGGACGCAGCGGCCATCTCCTGGAAATTTTGAATAGCTTCAGGGTCATTGGGATTCTGCCAATGGTGGTAAGCGCTAGTGGGTATGCGACAAGTGTGCCACGTACCTTGTCCTGGATTAAAACAACGGGACGCGTTCAGATTGAGAAATCGGCCTTTAGCGAGCCCGCCGATGTCCTACGCACCGGGTGCAAGTCCTTGGCCTGACAAGGGTATGACGAGAGAATTCGACATTGGAAGTATGCTGCGCACCTTCTTACGGTATGCTTTCTTGATATCACCTATACGCAGAGGTTTTGAGCATTTACTGGGACAGGGAAGTCGTTGAATGGTACCTTCACTTGCGTTGGGCGGAACGCCGAGCAGGTCATAGAGCTCTGTTTCCACGGCCACTGTACGCAGAGCATTAGTTTCAATCTCAAACAGAAAAAGGAGATCAGTCACTCTTGCGTTGACTACCGTGCCGTCTTCAAGAGTGGCTCACAAGTGGCCGCGATGAGTTGTCGAAGGAAATGAAGACGCGCCTCTGAGCGTGCCGGACACGCGTTGAGTCGGAGTTCGAAACGCATTTTGCCTTCCAACTCTTCCACTGCTCACTTGCTCTGAGCCAGCATCCGGCTTTCCGCTCTGCGATTCTCTTCTTCGTGAGTTCCACGCTGTCTGCTAGTTTGGGGATACATGATGCTCTTCCAAATACTTATCTACATTGTCCGATCGGGCTTGCCCGCTTGAAGACAGTTTTCAATTTGCCTGACTTTCGCGTCCCATGCGACTGTTCTTCCTTACGCTGTCGTCCTGACCTCCTGCTTTTCAGATTCCGGCCTTCTGTCCTGGTCGCGCGATTGCTGCAATTTGGACGGCCTGTGACCATGACCTGACCTCCCTCGTCTGACACCTTGCAATGCATGTCATCACACACTTGTCGTCCACCCGGACCTAATATTCTTCCCTCGCATAGTCATATACAATGAACTTCTACTTTGAAGCTGCTAAGATAATTGACCGTTTGGATGCGAAACAAGGCTCCGTCAAAAGTTTGCTCAGTACGCTGCCGGACAAGGACCGCAAGCGCACTGCGGCGCTGGTAATCGAGACCCTAAAATGTGAGGAACGCTCCCGGTCATTAGATTGCATTTCATGGTATTGAACGGCCGCAGACAAGGCCGCCTTGGCGGACGTTATCTCTGCGGCGAGGTTGCTAGCGCTCGAGCGGAAACTTACGTCGCAGAGCCTTGCGCTCGTGCTCGTGCATGACCTCCTTCTTTCGTCGGGCATCCAAGCCGGCGACGGGCCTATCAAACAGGCAGTCCTGCGGCACAAGACGCGGCTTCGCAGCGAGTTTGAGCGGATCAAAATAAAGCGAGGCGCCCGGTCGAATGCGGAGCTGGCGCAGACGGGCGACAGCAGAGCAGGTATGTGGACCCGCCAAGGAAATGCGCACTGAATTAAACCGTTAAATTGTGTTGTGTGAAGCTCTGATACCGCGTTATGTCCGTGTCAACACGCTGAAGTGGTCGCTGGACGAAGCCGTGAAGGCATACCAAGCCAAAGGATATCAAATCGGCGACCCTCTCGTGCCCCTGTAAGCCGTGGACGCCGTGTACTGTGTCCCAAAGCTGATACCTACTCCCTCTCTTGAGACACTTCGCAAAGGACGAGCATATACCCAATTTGCTGCTGTTCCCGCCACAGATGCAGTTTCACGATGATCCCGCCTATGCCAACGGAGAGATTATCCTCCAGGACAAGGCGTCCTGCTTCCCGGCGACGGTCCTCGCGCCTCCGGCAACCGAGGACAGCATGGTCATCGATGCGACAGCCGCCCCAGGCAACAAAACGTCCCATCTAAGTGCGCTTATGCGCAACCGCGGAAAGGTGGATCCCTATCTCTCGGCTCCCCCCGCGCGTGTTCCATGCTGATGCGGGCCCCGTGCAGCTTCTAGCCTTCGAAAGAGACAAGAGAAGATTCTCGACGCTCCGGAGCATGCTGGCCAGGGCCGGATGCCGCAACGTCGACGCTGTCAATGCAGATTTCCTGACCACAGACCCCAGCAACCCTGAATATGCCCGCGCCACACACATGTGGGTTGACCTGGAGTTGCCTAGTCGGCCTTTGCTCATCAGTGCTGTCCAGTCTTCTGGACCCGTCATGTAGTGGCTCCGGCATCGTGAATCGTCTGGATTACCTCGTGGAATCAGGTACGCCCGTGTGATCCATCCACCTGTCGGAGCGCGCTCACTTTCTGCACCGGAAATAGAGCAGGAAAACGATGACCTGTTGGAGGAGCGGTTAAGCAAGCTGGCGTCGTTCCAGCTAATGATGATCCGACATGCGATGAAATGTTGGTTTTCCTGCGGCACAACAGATCCGTTACTGACCGCCACATGCGCAGATCCGGGTGTTAAAAAGATTGTGTATTCCACGTGCAGCGTTCACGCCACAGAAAACGAGCACGTTGTGCGCGCGGCAGCCGCGAGCGAGGAGGCGGTCCTCGGCGGCTTCACACTAGCACCAAGAGAGCATGTGCTCCCGTCGTGGCATCGGCGGGGGCTGCCTGAGATCCTCAACAGTGAAGGTGCGCAGTATGCCCGCTCCAGCTACGGCAGATGCATAAATTGACGGCAGGCGATACAGCGGAAGCTGATGGAATGGTGCGATGCTCTCCAGGGGAGGATGCCACGAATGGCTTCTTTGTCTCCTGCTTCCTACGAAGCCGTCCAATGGAGGATGCGCTACATGGCGAGCCGGGACGTAATAACGTTCAAGGGTCAGGCGCACCTGTGAAACGAAATATCTCGGAAGATGGGGACGGCGAGGGGCCGGTAACATCGAGAGGTAGACCCAATCGCAAGCGTAGGAAGAAAGTAAAATCAGAAAACCTCTGACATCGCTTCATTCACATGCACACATTGATGCTATGGAAACGAGCGCGTCGTCTGAAGTTATTATCACTCACGGCACCGATTCTCGGACATCAGACTCCTTCAATCAGTGGCATTGCATTGCTCGTGCCACAATTAACAAACAACCAAGTCGATGAGGTGAGCTACATTTCGAGAGTCATGTGGAAGGGAAAAGGAGTTACGTATGGTGTCAATCGTGAGGAACCAACAATGTAGGCCACGATGCGGAGCCAAACGGTACATGAGTACGAGTGTGAGAGCTGCCGTCAACCACATTTTCACGCGAAAACTGTGAGTGAAATGGATACCTAGAAAAAGGAGGGAGTCGAGGGATCGGCAGACGCGGCCGATGGTGTGCTGAGTGAGAGACTGGATGCTGTGAGAGGCGCGAGTGTGTCAGAATTGTCAGGAATTGCGCGCGCGGCCAGGCGTTAGGTCGTGGTTTGCTGGGCGTATTGGTTCTGGTAGTACTGGGCGTAGCCGAAGTCCTGTGGAGCCTGGTACGAGCCCTGAGAATAGCCATACGCTTGTTGGGGAGCACCATAGCCGGCTGGAGCACCGTAGCCGCCGCCATAGCCGCCTTGCTGAGGGGGACGATAGCCGGCCTGGGGATTGCCCTGAGGAGGGCCGGTGTTTGTCTGCCACACCTCTGGTCTCCGCCACGGAGGGATGTTCGAGCCGCCTGCCGTGATATCGTGCCCTGCTCCACCCCCGCCCCACGAGCCCTTGCCCAAATCGCCGCCCGGACCCTTCCCACTCTCGCCCAACTCGGCCATCAGGCTTGCGTACTCGGAGTCAAAACCGCCCTTGACCAGCGCGCTCGACTGCGACGGGCCGCTGGAGAAAGAAGCGTTCGGATCCTTGTTGACAGTGCAGTCCCGCGCCATGTGGCCAGCGCTACCGCAGACACGACATATAATGTTAGCGGTGAAGTTACGTTGCTCCGGGCAGTCGTATTTGCGATGACCGACGCCACCACAATTCTGGCAGATCTGATTCTCGTCGTCACGCAGGGTACCGTTGAGAGCCGCGAGCTCGCGCAACTGATTGCGCTTGTGGTCATTCTGACCTTCGGGCGTCGAAGCGGCCTATGGGAGAACGATCGTCAGAACAGCGGATGGAAGGGCCGCACTCAAGACTTACCGTCTCGATGACTTTATTGATCATCCTAACGCACGCTGCAACCTTCTCATCGGTCTCGGCGAGCACGAGACAATGCAAGTCCTCCTCAGCATCTTCGGCAAACTGATCAGGACGCGCTTTGCCTTCCTTCACGCTGCCTTTGCCCCTGATGCTGATTTTCGCACCGCTCTCCCTCTCCATTTTCTTCAAGCTATTGCCACGGGGTCCGACGAGGAGCCCAAAGAAGTTGATCTCAGGAAACTCCTTGACAGGGATGTAGACCTTGTCGGAGGGACGCTGAGAACGCTTTTGCTGATGATACTCGACGGGAGGACGGAAATTCGGGTCGTTCTTCATCGCTCGGTCAACGAGGCGGATGCGTTCGTCCTCCAGTTTCTTCCGGTAGCGCACTTCGCGGGTATTCGTACGACGACCATGGGCATCGTAAGTGGGTGGGGGAGACTGGGATCTGTCAGACGGAACCAAACTCAGAAACAACGTCCGATAAGTTCTGCGCGGTCTAGCCTTACCGTTCACGCTCGGGGGGTATGAAGTCATTCAATCTGAGCTTGCGATTGATCTCTTCTAATCGCAGATGAATAGCATAGTTGTCTAGCTGCGCCTGGGATACGCCGGCAGCATTGATCGCAGTGGGCAAGCCAGGAATCTCCGTCTTGGCTTCGCCCCAGCGACTGCGCTTCTTGCGGGCACCGTTAGCGTCAGCTATGATGAAGGGAAACCGAAAATTGTCATGATTAGTATTATCGTCAGGGTTAGCGCATGAGTCGAAGTGTGAACGAGGTGAAGTCACAGGTCATGCGACACGAATACTTCCCCCGTCGTCATCGTAGAGATTGAAGGAACACGATGCTGCCTGTGCAGAACACGGACGGTAGGAGCGTCAGCGGGCGACTTACCTGGCGTCGGGCTGCCATTCGAGGGAGACTCCTCCTTGACCCTTCGGTCGTCATGCTGTGGACGAGGATACGCTGACGGGGATGGCTGGGCTAGCTGCGGCGGGGCCACCTCTTCGACAGGTGCTGGGCCAAAACGACGACGATTTCCAAGCGGGACTGTGAAGGAATGAGTAAGATCCGCGCAAGCGAACCAAACGACGTACCATCATTCGTGCCCGTAATCGTTCGCGTAGCTGGTTTCCACATAACAAGAGACAGACAGTAAGTGTGCAAGGGAAAGGTTAGAGGAGATGTCAGAGGAACGAGATGAACGACCACAAACGACTTGCGCTCGATGATGAGCGCCTTTCAAACTCAGCATGCTGACAAATCGTCGCCAGTACTTGTCGCGGTCCCGGCACTGCGAGGCTCAGTCATCCGTTTCTCTTCTCCCACCAAGTGTCCAACCACCTCTAGCATCGGCGGTGAACAAATCTTCTGCGCAGCCGCTTGTTAGGAAGTTCTAGTTTTAGTGTTGATGGCCACGAAGCGTCCCGCTGCGGAAGGTGCGCATGCATGCTCTTGTTGGCCTTTCGCATTTACTAGACGATGTAGGTTCTCTAGGCAACGCAGAAGCTTCATCTAACAAGCGGCTGCGTTCTGAAAGACCCAACGATGACTATGTAGACATCGACGATGATGTTGACGATGCAGCACCGGATCCGTCTTTGGTTCCTCGTGGTGCGACGATTAACTTCAGCGCACTCACCCGCAAGCTCGCCCAGGAGCGTCGCACGGGTGCGGTGGACGATGGGCGCACTCCTCACCGACGGCAACAGGACGCTCTTGTTTCCCACATATTCATGGACCAGGACTTCTCGTGGTTGCACCTCAAGCCAGACCATGCCTCGCGTCCGTTGTGGATCAGCCCCGAGGACGGCCACATCATACTGGAGGCCTTTTCACCTATTGCTGAGCAGGCCCAGGACTTCCTCGTTGCGATTAGTGAGCCTGTCAGCAGGTATGCACAATATAGCAGCCATTGTATACACGAGATTTATTCGGGACTAGGCCGAGCTACATTCATGAATATAAGCTGACATCATATTCGCTCTACGCCGCCGTGTCGGTGGGGTTACAGACGGAGGACATTATCGAAGTTCGTGGGCACAATGTCCTATATGTTCTTCTGATATGCTGACCTGCTGGTCGTAAGGTGCTGAACCGACTATCCAAGGTACGTGAGGTCGCATCGGCTGTCAGCACAGGTTTTCATGGTAAGAAGGTGCCGGTGCCGGAAAGCATCATATCGTTCATTCGCGAGCGCACGTTGTCTTACGGCAAAGTCAAGCTCGTCCTGAAGCACAACAAGTATTTTGTGGAGTCAAGTCATCCGGAGACACTCCAGATCCTCTTGAAAGACAAGGCGATACGCGATGCACGCGTTGTGTCTCAGGGAAATGACGCCAACAAGATTACCACTTTCACCACAGCGAAGGCGCCACTCAAGGGCAGTCTTGTAATCCCAGGCACAAAAGAGGCCGAAAAGAAGCAGGACGATACGGCAAAACCCACCGGTGCCTCTGCAGGGGTGGCCACCACAGATGTCGATCTGTTTACTTCTGTCGTTGGTGTTGATGCCGGTAAGTTGCTGTCCTGGAGTCGGGATGCCCTCATTGTTTACGTTTTGTGTCAGATGAGATTGATGAGGACGATGATAATGTCCATGCGTTCGAAATCGACGATGCTAAGATCGATGTGCGTTTTTGGCCAGGTTCCTGGGTGTCGATGTGCTAATTGGTGCTTTATCCGTCTAGGACGTCAAGAAGCGTTGCAACGAGTTGGAGTATCCTATGCTCGAGGAATACGACTTCCGCAACGATACTGTGAACGCGAATTTGGACATCGACCTCAAGCCCGCGACGGTCATTCGGCCCTACCAAGAAACGAGCTTGAGCAAGATGTTTGGAAACGGGTATCTCCACTTCTTTATGGTCATCAAATGGCCACTAATGACGCTCGTTGTCAGACGCGCGCGTTCCGGTATTATCGTGTTGCCCTGCGGTGCCGGAAAGACGCTCGTAGGTATCACGGCCGCATGCACAATCAAGAAGTCATGCCTGGTCCTCTGCACGTCTTCGTGAGTGGCCGTAACGGCCCGCCTGACGTTCTTTCACGTACTTATCTGACATGATGCAGCGTGTCTGTCATGCAATGGAAACAGCAGTTCATGCAATGGTCAAACGTCACAGACCGCCAGATTGCGGTCTTTACCGCCGACCAGAAGGAGAAGGTGTGTCTAATCGGGTATCATTTTCGTCTTGCTGGGCCGACATACCTCGCCCTCTAGTTTGCGGGCGACAGCGGAATCGTCGTTTCGACCTATTCTATGGTCGCGAACACCCATAATCGGTCTTATGAGTCGAAGAAAATGATGGAATTTCTCACCTCTCGAGAATGGGGCTTTATCCTCCTTGATGAAGTACACGTTGTGCCCGCGGCTATGTTCCGTCGCGTGGTGACCACCATCAAGGCGCATTCCAAGCTAGGACTTACAGGTGCGCATACCAATCATCCTACTGACACTCCCCGTAGAGCTCATGGCGTGAACTCCCAGCTACGCTTGTCCGCGAGGATGACAAGATAGCCGACCTGAACTACATGATCGGGCCGAAGCTGTACGAAGCAAACTGGATGGACCTGGCTGCAAAGGGGCACATCGCAAACGTACAGGTACGAACTGACAATCTGATTGCGAATTATGGACGTTTGACAAGTTGCACGTCAGTGCGCCGAAGTGTGGTGTCCCATGACTCCAGAATTCTACCGCGAGTACCTTCGGGAACAATCCCGCAAGCGGATGCTTCTGTATTGCATGAACCCCAAAAAGTTCCAGGCTTGTCAGTTCCTCATCAAGTACCACGAGGATCGAGGAGACAAGATTATCGTGTTCTCAGACAATGTGTTCGCGTTGGAGGTGGGTGGATCCTTCCGTGACGCAGTGGCGACCTCCGCTGATGAATGGGCTTGCGATTGCGCGTCTAGGCATACGCCAAGAAGCTGAGGAAACCATACATCCACGGCGCCACGGGTCAGGTCGAGCGGATGCGCATTCTGCAGCACTTCCAGCACAGCCCAGAGGTTAACACCATATTCCTATCCAAGGTATGTGTCGGCACCGCCATCAGAGCATCATTTGCAATAAATCGTGGGCTGGATTGCAGGTCGGCGACACGTCTATAGATCTACCGGAAGCGACATGCTTGATCCAGATCTCGTCTCATTTCGGTTCTCGACGGCAAGAGGCGCAGCGACTAGGTGAGTAGCACGACACCCCCATCACGGCAACTCACCAAATATGCACTAGGACGTATTTTGCGGGCGAAGCGACGGAACGACGAGGGCTTCAACGCGTTTTTTTACTCGCTGGTGTCGAAGGACACGCAGGAGATGTTCTACAGCACTAAGCGGCAGCAATTCCTGATCGACCAGGGTTACGCGTTCAAGGTGATCACTCACCTGGACGGGCTGGAGAGCATGCCGGACCTTGTGTACAAGTCTCGCGACGAGCAGATCGAGCTGATCTCCTCGGTGCTGCTCGCGAACGAAAAGGACGCAGAACTGGGATCGGACATCAAGGCGGTGGAGGGTGACCTGGCGGGGACGGTAACGTCGCTGGACTTTGGCGGACCGAAAGGCAAGGTGCCTGCGGCGCAGCGGACGACGGGGTCGCTTACTGCGCTAAGCGGGGCGCAGCACATGTCGTACATCGAGCAGAACAAGTCGGCGAACAAGAAGCTGGCGAAGGAGCCGGCCGCTCGCCACAGGCTGTTTGCGAAACGCGACCGGGAGGTGGCTGCGGCGAAGAAGGAGGCGCGGGGGAAGTGAGGTGCCTCATAGACACGGGGTGCATGTGAGCTGATGGTAACCATAATACATGTTTTGTTTTGTGACATTGGGGGTGTCGTTGGGGACGCGGTCGGTGCGCCAAAAAGAGGGTTGAACCCGCTGCGCGGCCAGGCCCAGAGTTCCTCGAGATCGACGCGTCTAAACGCGGCTAACAAAGATTCAATAGCCTGAGCGCCCCTCGGTCACGGTCCTCAATATTCCTTCTTATACTTATGTGTCGCATGACCCCCGCACCCATCATTTCTACTCTGCGCCTCCCTCTGCCTCGACGTCCCCCCGCGAATGTCGTCGAAAAGAGGCAGAAAACGCAATGATAATCTCCCTCCCAACCGTGCCAGAGATGTCCAGCGCGCCTTCCGCGCGCGTCGAGCGGCCCATCTCGAGGTGCGCCCGCCCCGCACCCCGCACCCCGCCCGCACTCACGTCCCCCGCACAGGCCCTCGAGCAGCGCGTTTCTGAGCTCGAGGAGGAGAACTCCACCCTCCGCGCTGCCCTCAGCCTTCCCCCTGCGAACAGGCCCCCGCTGGGAAAGGGTCCCACCGGCAAGGACAAACCCAAGCCGGGGGCACCACCGACCCCCACCTCCTCGCGTGGCCCCGGCATGGCGTCGGGCTCGCTGGAGACCTTCAGCCGCGACAGCTCCTCCGCTGATTCGCCTTCCTCCACCCGCGCCCACTCTCTATCGCCGACGACCATGACTGCCCCCATGCGTCCCTCCCCCCATTCCGCTCACAGCCTTGAAGGGGGCGCTGGCGGCACTTGGGATCAGCCCATGCTGATGGGGGAAGACGACCCCCAACCGGCTCTTCATGCGTCGCCACCTTCCGTCGGCTATCCATTAAGCAGTGCGGCGGCTCCCCACAAGTCTGCGTACTCATACCCCGGCCCCGTCGCCTCCTCGTCCCGCAGCGCTCTCCCCGGCTCCATGTACATGCCCTCCGTGCCTCAGGGCGCGCAAAATTATGCCAGTCCTCCTGACCGACCTATGCCAGACGCCTACGCCGGCGGCGGCTATCCGCTTCGCGATCCCCGCGAAGAGCAATCCCAGCCCCCACAGCAGCATTTCTCTTATCCTTCGCAGGCCGCCTTCACGTCCCCCGATCCCAGCCACATGAATCAGCATTCGCCACAGGCACAGCAAATGCAGATGCACCATTCCCAGCGGCAGACGCCCCAGCCGCAGCCGTATCCACATCGACGTTCCATCACCGAACCCGACCTACCCTTTCGCTCTTCTATGGCGGGGCAATACCCCGGGCACCTCCCACCGCCCCAGCCGCCGCCCTCCATGCGTCGCCACTCGCCGCCAAGACCGCCAGACAACGCGCCTTCGTTGCGCCCCTTCGCAGGCCAAGGCGGGAGTTAGGCATTTTGCTGCTCAGTGCGCCTCGTCCGACACTTGCGATTCGCGTCTGTCTCCGTTGCCAAGAACTTTGTACCGTTTGCTTCAATCAATTTTGGGAAGTTTCCGTATCATTATTCCAGTTACCCATGCTTGTTACGGCGTCCTCGTTTCCTCCGTTCAGGAGGTATCTTCATCCAGGCTGATCTATACCGTAGACCAATGGCAACACGACCGCGTGGAAAGTCTCGTTCTTCGGCGTCTATGACACCCTGCCGACGTTGTGAGGTTATCAGGCACGCCTTTTTTTACTTTCTATCGGAACTAACTTGATTCTAATCACCGTAACCCCATTGTCCACAAAGCTAATACTCAATATTGTACGTACGCGACTAGTGTCGTTTGCTGAAGAAGCAAGACAGGTGTTCCGTGCGAAGCGTCCGGGAAGGATTCGCGTTGGATTCGCATACCCTGACCAGACGGCGGCCGCACACAAGGCGAACTCACCGCGCGCCGCGTGATGGCGCGCGGCCATGACTCCGTCCGTCATCTGACGGAATCCAGTCGGCACCAGTCAACGCGGCCATCTGCGCCATATCTCTGTTCCAACCACTCATTCGCCTTTCTGAAGTGGCCGTTGCCCAGAAACCCCTTGTGTGCGCTGTAAGGAGATGGATGCTGCCAATACGGCTTAATCGGTGTTGATGCTGAGATGGCGACTGCTGCGCTTACCGCACTGGTGAGAATCAGGTGCTTTTTCTGTTGCGAACGCAAGGAAGCGGATTGAGAAGCGATCGATTGATCGGGAGAGTGCAGATACGTACGCTGCTCATTTTTGTGACTCTCTTCGCGGCTCCGGCACCCCATGCCAGAAAGACGACGCCCCGTCCGAAGCCTGTTTTATCGGAGGTGGAGACAGCCGGGAGGTTTGCGCCTCCGTAGCGGTCCACAACGTCTACAATCTTGTCCGTGAATTGCTCCCATCCCCTGTTAAAGTGGGAACCAGCCATGCCGGCGCGTACGGTCAAGCACGTATTCAGCATGAGGACGCCGTTCTCTGCCCAACGCGTCAGATTGCTGTATCGAAGAAAAAGTTAAATGATCTTCTTGTGAATTCGATTAACCGTTCGCCGGTTAGCGCACGACGTCACTGACCCATGTTTCGGCGGTTCAAAGTCCGGATATTCCGCTTTGATTTCCGCGTAGATCTGGTTAGCGCCCGTGCTCAACAAGGTGAGATTAAATGCAATGAGGCCCGGATTCACGCACATTCCGCAACGACGGCGGGATCGGCACCCCAGAGGGCACGGAAAAACAGAGGCCTATGATGAATCAGCATGTATATGCTCGCGCCGGGGACGAGATACTCGCCGTGTGCTTGTCCCGCACCGTGGTATGGGTCCTGCCCCACAATGACGACTCTGACTTTGCCAAGAGGGGTAAAGTTGGACCACGAGTAGATGTCTCGAGCTGTGCGGAATATGAGTCCGACGACCGTAGGATTAAAAGGAAGCGCTGACGTGCGGGGTATATCTTCAGTCCTGGTGCGCTGTCGGTCGAACCCCGAACGCCCTCTTTCCAGAGAAACTCCTTCAATGAGATAAAGTATGGCTTCTTGATCTCGTCCTTAAGCAGCTTTAGCCTGGAGTTCACGCTCCGTCGGTAAGTTGATAGCTTCAGGAACGTCAGACGCGATCGGCTTACCAACTCTTGCCCATAGCTTCACATTCCAGACTCAAAAGCCGTTTCTGATTTTCTGTCAGAGATTCGACGTATGCCGACAGAGAGAAAGGTATCGAGTTCAGTGACTGTGATTCCCCGGCCGGAGTCGCTTTCAACCTGGCAGGGTGCCTTCCACTCGCACCGGAGTCGGAGTTGATCGACTTGAGCTTCTTGGAAGCATGTGGGCTGTTATCATTGGACCCAAACATGTCCTCCAAAGTGCGCTGACGCTTGACCCCAGCTGCAGCAGCTGCAGGCATCTGGCGCGTAGCGGAAGACGCGTCGCCTGAGCTGGGCTCGTCGTTTTGCGCGCCATCTGCACATCCGTCCAGGTCAGCAAGGTCAATTGCGCGTGAATCGGGGTCCATTAAAAGGCAGGAGGCGTGATGTGACGAGAGCCAGGATGAGACCGCGGGCGCGTAGTGCAAGGTGGCAAGAAGCGCCGTGTGCCGAGCCATGCTCGCGGACTTAGAATACCAATTCCCACGCTGTTGCCCTCCCAAATCTCAGCGCTTTAGCGCTGTATTGCGAGGGTCATTAGGACGACACTGATGGCCCCCCTCCTTGGCAGACACTTCATATGGCGCTCGCATGTCACCGCTGGGATTGCCTTCAACACTGGACGATGCCCCTAATAATTTTTCAGACTCAGAAACGCCCTTCTAGCCGTTGTCTCCGCTTCCTCTGGCATGCGTATGGCCGACAAGCATGCCTCGTGCATTGCACGCACCCAGCAAGAGCCGCATATTAGACCCGATGTACCCCGGAGTCCCAATCTGCGTCAAGGAACGGTGGAATTTCCAGGCGACCGCCTGCGACCGCACTATTTTACTTCGGATCATCGCCGCAACGAAGCTTATCTTGTTGTCTCATCTGTGCTTGTGTCGGTCGTACTCCGCTACCTCCCTCATATACGTGCACGCGTGCAGTCTTTGCGTCTGATTATTAATCTTGATTGCTCGCTAGGAAGTTTCCATGCCCCGTCGAACCCGGCGATGGAAGGCGCGGAAAGCACCCTCACGGCGTGGCAGCCGTATTTATATTTGGATAGAGTGTCGGACAACGAGGGACATGCTCTCGGCACGGCCTCGATCGCCTGTGCGCTGCGTACGCGTCCATCATGGCTTTTCGGAAGTCCTAGATGCGTAAACGCCGATTCTTCTATGAAGTGTACATGTACAGAGAGAGTCAGACAACTGCCAACCATCTGAATAAGTATACGTATGCAAGACAGCACGAAGGTGTGCCCACTATTTCCGCTGTCAGCACCGTCGGCCGTTACTCGCCCGTACGGTGATGTGGCTAAAATCCCTCCCGAGGGAGGCGTCTAAATATGACCGAAACTGTCTCGGCGTACCGTGTGTACTGTATGGAGAGTGCTGGCCGGAACTGAGGGGACACTGGCGACCTGAGCCTCGGAGGATAGGAAGTTGGCACGTGCCACGTGGCGCGGGGTTGTAAGCGCCTGCCACGAAATTCACCGCTGCGGCTTGGCCCATACTTGGCCCACTCGTTGTCGACGCACCACGCTCGCCGTGCTCTACATCTACATCCCCTTTCACACTTGCCGAGGACATAGACTCCGTTACTTCCATCATCCCACGATCACCGTCGCCTTCGCGCTTTATCTTGTCTGGCAGTGCACCCGACCCGCCTATGCGGAAAGGGAATGTCAATGCACGCACAGGGCGCCGCCGGCCAGGCTCATTCGTAGTTCCTGCCGCAAACAAGCCCCTTGACTGGAGCACAAGTTATCAGGCCGGGTCTTCCAGGTGAGTTCCTCGTTCTCGTGTGCTCGCTCCTGTTTCGGAGGGCCATGCATATGCGCCCGCTACATGTCGACCCGGATGCCCTGCATGCTTCACACTTGCGGGTGTTGCTACAATGTGTTCGAGCACGCTGACACAATGCTAGCCAGGGCGAGGGTTCGAGCTCGGAGGACGACTATAGCGAGGATGACGCGCACACCATGGTTGGGGCTCGCAGGGATTCGGTGCACGAGAGATGGGGCGGTGCTCCCGAGGCGAACGGCAAGCCATCCTTATTGAACTCGAAACCGCGCCCTGCAAGCCCACAGCCGCCGTCGAGCTCGGACGGGTCGAAACCAAGCGGCGGCGGCGGCACCACGGGCCGGCGCGCATTCACTCGATCACGGTCTCCAGCACCCCATACACTCGCCAACGGCGCTGGGCGCATCCCGCGAACGCCCTCGCCCTCTTCATTCTTTCGAACGCGAAATATGCCTGTCACGGCGGTCACCTACGCGCTTCCGGGGACCTTTTCGTGGTCCTGGGATGTCCCACTTGCCGGCATTCAGATCAGGCTAGTCATCGATGCCAAGTATGCGGCGGAGTGCTTTCTCTTGCTGCTAGCATTGACGTCGTCGGCGTGGAAGCTATGTATACATCTGAACTCGGAAGACAAGTGGTTAGCGCTAGGTGGGTTCGCCATGTGCTGCACTGTACTACATCGGTTAATTGACTGCCGGCAGAGCTGTTAATCGTGGCCTTCGCTGCGTTTATTCACGCCGCATGGTCACACCTGTCATTTACGCGGCTGTCTGAGACAGCGTCTTCGCCTATGGCAAGTGTCGCGCGGCCCGACTCTTCGCCTACGCTCCGCCTCCAAGAGCTGCGAGATCGCCGTGGGTCGTCGCAGCCTACTACTACCGTGAAACAAAACCAATCCTTCATATGGATGACCGTTCCCAAGAACTATAGGTATGCAAAATCGCGTACCTAGAATGCTGCGGCCGCTGACCCTAGATCAGAACATCGCCTGACGACGGTTTGGTCTCAGGTCTAATACTCGGACCCCTCATTGCATCTGCTCTGTATCACATTGCTCTCAGAACATTTCTGTCATCACCCGATACCCCTCATCCGCCAAACTGGCACATAGAACCCCCTATTCAACTAAGCAATCTCGGCAAGCCTTTCGATCCTGCCGAGGCGCTCGTGCTCGCGCGTCGGAACGCCGTCAACTTGAGCACCTTGTGCTCCACTATCCTCTCCATCCATGTGTGCGCATCCAGCAAATTCGAGTCGCGGTACTCCCGGCGCCATAAAGTTGCACATGGCGAGCGTGGATCCGTGCCGAGGAGCGAAATGCGCAAGTGGTGGATGTACACGCTGCTGGTGCTGTTCGCCACCGTCGCGCTGCTCGTCCTCCGATATGCTTTCGCGCTCACAAATATCAAGATTTGGCAACGTGGGTGCAGTCTCTCCCGTCGTTGCGTTAGATCAATGATGCCAATTTGTGGCGTGTAGATATCGCATACTGGGAAGTCGCTTCTGTTTCCGTCTTCTTCCAATTCTCTCTGTATATCGCTGTGCGCCTTGCACACCGTGGCTTCACGCTCGGCGAGCTCAGCCTCGTTGTCTTTGGCGCTACGGCGCTGTTCATGGAGCTAGTGCACCTGACCATAGCGAGAGTAAGCGGTCGTCGCCCATTTCGTCTAGTACAACGCACTGATTTACTGGCGCCACAGATATGGCCGGTTACGACGCCATACATCAAAACGTACCGCCTTGCTACGCCGCTGCTGATTTTCCAGATTGCCCTCATCCCCGGCTCGCTCTTGACGGGATTCCTGCTCTCGCCCCTTCTCGCCTTGTCGCGACAGATCGCCCAGCGCCCCTCACGCCGCTTGCGGTTCCCCCACGAGAAGCAGGCGCATCGTCGGGCGCTTGCTGCGGCATTCTACCTCGGTACAGTGGTTGTTGTGGGTGGGCTCATCAGCATATGGGCGCAGTGGTGCCTCCGTGGCCGCAATCCGTGGCTTTGGGTGGTGTACTGGCTTCTGGAGGGCCGGAAGAAGTGGACGCGCCCGGCGCTGCTGGCGTACTGGGGTATTTTGGGCAGCGTCAGCGTCGCGGGGTGGAACCGCCAGCTTGCTCGGTCGCGCAGGATCCGGCCACGACATGCGACGACCGGCCGCAGCGAACAGCTCGGCGTCCCGCAACCGTTGATGGACGGCACGACGGCGCCGAGCGAGCCGACGACGCCACCGTCGGGCGGCGCATCGTCGGCATCGAGCATGTTCCCCGCGGTGACGATGCCGCAGCTCCCAAGCTTTCCGAATGGCGCAAATCTGAGCGCAGCCCTCGGCGCAACGGAGTGGCTAGACGCAGCTGACAAGCACGTTCCGACGCTCGGCCTCAACGCACGAAGGAAATTTTTTCATCTGCTTGCGGTGGTCATGTTCGTGCCGGGTGTGGCGGCTGATCCGGCGTTTACGCACCTCGCGTTTAGCGCGGCGTTCGCGCTGTTCACGTTTGCGGAGTACGTGCGCTACTTTGCGCTGTACCCGTTCGGCGCGTCGGTCCACGTGTTCATGAACGAGTTCCTGGACCACAAGGACAGCGGGACGGCGATATTGAGCCACTTTTACCTGCTGACGGGGTGTGCGGGGTCGCTTTGGTTCGAGGCGTGAGTGACGTCGGCGGCGGCTGTCGTGCAATTGTCACTGACTTGTGGGCGGACTAGGCCGTCGAGGCTTTTGCTGTACACGGGCGTTTTGACCGTCGGCGTCGGTGATGCGGTGGTGCGGATGTTTCCAATCTGGCAAGCCGCGGTCTTCTGACTATGGTGGACAGGCGTCTGTAGTTGGGAAGCGACTAGGACGACACAAGTGGTCTCCGACCACGTCCAAGACGGTCGAAGGGAGCGTGGCGTTTACGGTTTCGGTCGTCGCATCCGCCTGGGTGCTACGGCTGTGCGGGCTAGTGGAGGCATTCTCGGTGAGTCCGGGATTGCTTCCCAAGGTACCGGCGTGTTCTGACCAGACGAGCTAGGCGCTGAGGTACACGGTGATAGTGGGGCTTACGTCTGTGCTGGAGGCGTTGTCTGTGCAGAACGATAACATCACGCTGCCTGTGTACATGTGGAGCATGCTGGCGGTAGCATCGGCGTAGGACCAGCTATAGATTTGTTGTAGGATGGTGTAGAGGCCGGCGGCAGAGCCAGGGCTGTTGCGTAATATAAGCCCTAACAGTGACGTCACCGGGCGGTTGAGGCCCGGAAGTGGAGTGACCAACGCGGACCGGGTCGACATGTCGCCCGTCCGCATCGCTCATCGTCGCTCATCTCTATGCGCACACCGTCGCTGACCGTGTCCATGACGCGTCTGTCCTCCAAGTTCTAGACGCTCATTCCTCCTCCCTATCGCTTCAGCCCATCATCACCGTCGTCCTCCCTGCCCCCAATCGGCCACACCATCCACCCGCCGGCCGCCCATTTCCATGCCCGACCACCCTCCACCACCCACTCACCGTTCCTCCCATCCCCCGCGGGCCGTCTCCACGATCTCCGTCGACGAAGTGTCGCTCCCACTTTCCCTCTCGGCACAGGCCAACCCCACCGTCTCCTTCTTGCCTCATGTCCACATAGCGCCTGCCAAACGCGGACTCCGTCGCTCAGCACGGCCGGCGACCGCCTCTGCGGTTGAGAGCGATTCTTTCTTGCTGCCATCAAAGCCCTCGGGCTCTTCCGTCAGCGAGGGCAGCACTCCCGTGGCGTCCCCGCGCTCCCAGTCTCCGTCCTCCAGCCGCATGGTCTTGCCGAAGGATGCAGAGTCTGCTCCTGGGGACATCTCTCATAAAAACTCCACGTCCAAGCCACTGTATAATTCTGTCATGAGCTTACGCGACGAGATGAGCAGAAGATCAGATCCCGGCGGTGAGCACGGCAAGCATACAGAGTATGATCTTATTCACAAGCCATTCGCTTTGCCTCCGGCGCCCTTAGCCGCCTCCTCCCTATCCGAACCAGCACCTGCAACATCGCCACTCCATGAACATACTTCCGAGGCTTCATATCTGCAGAGGAAGGGAGAGCCTTCTGATTATGACTGGGCAACCTTCATCAACGCGTATGCTTTGGGCCGCTGGGATCCGCACAAGACACCGAACCCGCCTCGGTCTTCTTTCGAGGCGGCATATCAATCTCTCGGCGTGACTGGCCTTGCCTCTGCCATTGGAGAGCTTAATCTAGAAGAGCCCACGCCGGTTCGCGACGCGTCTTTACTCTCCGCAGTAGCATCTTCGAGCAAGCTTTTTTCGCACGAAGACGAAAGTGATACCCTGCAACCGTCAGGACTCTCTGGAAAGGGCAGTACACCTCCAGATATAGTCAGCCCAACTGCGTCCTCGCGGTCCTCTCCCCTTGCTCGCCGGTCCTTCAATAATCCCCCACCGCCTTCCACCTCCCATCGGCTCCGCAATTCATTCGCTGACATTCGATCGTCAACACACCCACGACCCTTGTCCCTTGACGGAATCCCGCCCCTGGCCGTCACAGAATCAGCGACTGCAGCTGCCGCCATGCGATGGGCAGCCGTGCGGGTGAACATCGCACCTCTAGCCCTGCCATCACCGGAACACGAGCTCACCGATCCATTTCGGAATGCATTGGCAGTCCTGCCTGGCACATATGGGTTGGGTGATAGCACTGCGTCCCTATCACCTGCACGGAAGCCGCGCCTTGGAAGCTTCTGGGAGGGGACAACTGACATAGAACCTAGTCGACTAAGCTCTATCCAAGGGAGTCCACCGTCCACGCCTCCGAACGTAGACGTTCCGGCAGAAAAGCCACCCGATTCGATGTCGCATCACTCGCCGTATATGAAGCCAGGCTTGCCTCAGCCAGCCACAGCTCCGGCCGGCGCGACGGCCGAGCATGATGAGGACGACGACTACTTTGGCACCGGCTCCCCCGCGCACAGTCCACCGCCTGCGTCGTTTCTCCGCCCGGATGCTCCGCGACATCACACAGCGCCTGCTTATGAGGGTTCCTCACCCGTGATACAGACCGTCCCAGCACTGCCGCGGCGTGTGATCCTCACACGTCAAACGTCGTCGCCCTTGCCACAGTCTATAAGTCCCGACTCGCTCAGTGGGCAGCGAACGGGCTCTTCATCGGCGATTGCGCTTAAGGCAGGGCGCTCGATGAAGGAGGAATCAATGTTTGCCGAACTTGGCTATTTGGCACCACCTTATCCTCCGGACGAGCTTGAGCGCCGCCGAGCACTTCATCAGTTCAATATATGGGCTACGGGCCCTGATACCAATTTCGACCGTATTGAGCACCTGACGAAGCTTGTGTTCAATTCAAAGACTGTCATCATCAGCCTTATAGACGGAAACGAGCAGTAAGTTGTGCTGAAGTGATACCTCTTCGCGTTATTGAATAAATTGCAGGTGGATGAAGTCGGCGTGTGAGTGATATTCAGTTATTACATGCACGCGGCTAGGCCTAAATTAGGCTCGCCCGGTCACAGCCGGCTGGGCCCGGGACGTGCATACCGTTCCCAGGACGGGTTGTATATGCGCTCACGCGATTTTACAACGGTGAGCGGCGTCTAGTGCAGCATTCTAGGCGCATGCTGACCCAGGATCCAGGGGCGACGAACCTCTGGTCGTTCTGGACACGCTTGAAGACTGGCGATTTGAAAAGAATGTGAGTCGTTTCTTCGTGCGTTCATCGGGCGGTACCTGAAAACGCATCGCGACGACAGCCGCTTGTCGCCGGCCCATCAGTTGTCCGATTCTACGCAGGCGCGCCACTGCGCACGCAGGATGGATACAACATCGGCACGCTGGCGGTGATGGATGACGTTCCACGGCAAGAGTTTAGCCCCCGACAACGGCATACGCTCAAGGAATTTGCCGTGAGTCCCCATCTTGTGCGCCGGATAACATGCTCTGATGATCTACTGTTTCAGGCTATCGCGATGCGGGAGATGGAGTTATGGCGGGACAAAATTCAGCTGCGGATACGTGATCGGATACAAACCTCGGTATGTGTATTCGGACATAATAGACGTAGCGGACATCGACTCAGAATTAATACTATCTTACAGATGGAGCAGTTTACGCGGGAGTGTCTTGAGATTGACCTGGAGCCCAATGAGGGGTCGGAACCGCGGTTGACGAGCTCGTTCTCCATGGAACAGGTATACGGACGTGCCGCCAAGCTCGTCAAGAAGACCCTCGACGTCGAGGGCGCAATTGTCATGGACGTGTCCCACGGCGAAGTGCTAGAAACGGTGGGCTCGGAAGCTATAGTGTCCGTACTTGTGCATAGCGCGGACGCCTCCGTCGGCACGACGACCCACCAGCTGACCGCTGAAGATTGCGGGAAGCTCTGGGACACGTTCATGAAGTATCCGGATGGGCGTATATTCGAGGGTGTTGTGCCTGCACCACTGCGGCCGTTCATTCCCAGTGGCATACAATACGCATTGAGTGAGTGCTTGTTTCTTTAGGGTTTGAGGGAGCATGTGGTTGATGTTTCATTAGGTGTGCCGATATTCAACATCGATAAGCAGCCGTTCGCCGTGATATGCGCCTACAATTCCTCGGAGCATGGAAAGCGATTTGTATGCTCATACACTCGTCCCTTGATCTTTTTGTTAACTGTCGCATGGGCAGCTGGAGGGGCATGAACTGTCATATCTCCGTGCTATAGGTCGGTAGTCGCTTGTTGTCCGCAGCTATTGGCTACTCATAGGCGGCACAGGTGTCATCATCCTATCTGCTGTCCTGAAGCGCAGAATGACCTTAGCGGATAAGGCGAAATCTTTGTTCATCTCGAAGTCAGTCTTGTTCTAGACATGTTCTGTCTGATCGCTGACCTCGTCTTTCTATCTAGTATCTCTCATGAGCTGCGGACACCGTTACATGGAATCTAGCTGCAGCCGAGCTCCTAGCGGATACTACGCTGACCCATACTCAAGTCTCATTCCTTCAGACCGTGCAAGCATGCGGGACATCTCTTGTAGAAACTGTGAATCACGTTCTAGACTTTACGAAGCTCAGTGGCAACGCGAAGGCCGGCGGATTGGAACATGTTATCAATCATACGAAGTAGGTGCTTGGGACGCTCGTACCGTTTTTGACTAAATGTGGGCATATAGAGTCGATCTTATGCAACTGGTGGAGGAAGCGGTCGACGGATGTTGGATTGGCCATCGGGCTCGGACACACGCATTCAATGACTCGGAGATAGGGAGCCTGTACTCACCTCCGTGGCAAGACCTTAACAGCAACAAGGTGAAGAAGCATGTAGAGATCGTGGTGGAAATTGGTGACCGCGAAGCGGTTTGTCCTGACGTATAACTTTTGGGGTACTTCTCACACATCCACAGGGCTGGGCTTTGAAATGCGAGAAGGGCGGTATTCGTCGAGTCCTGATGAATCTGTTTGGAAACAGTTTAAAGTTCACTTCGGTAACGTAATTGGCCCACGAAAATGCCGAAAGCTGACTCCACGTTCAGGATGGCTATATCCATGTACTTCTGCGCGAACTACCTTCCTCACCTGATCTGAAACCAGATGAAGTCAAAATAGAGCTCTCAGTCGTGGATACAGGAAAGGTTAGTACGATGTCGCGATTTACTTCGCAGGTTACTGACGGCGTTCTCGCAGGGGATCAGTCAAGACTTCTTGAAGGTAACAACGAATGTGAGAGGCCGTCACGTACTGATGCTCAATATTCAACAGAACCAACTGTTTCATCCCATTCTCTCAAGAAAATCCGCTTCAAACGGGCACTGGGCTTGGCTTGGCGATCGTCAATAGCATCGTTCAATCGAAGGCCATCGACGGGAAAGTGGACGTTTGGAGCGCCGAGAATGTTGGAACGGAGATCAAGGTCACAATCATGGCGAAGAGGACTACAGATGACTCCGTGCATACTATCTTTGAGCCGTTGACGACTGACTATACGCGGACTATCTTACTGCACGGCTTCGACGGCGCACATCGGGGCGTGCAGCTGCTTCGTAGGGTTGTGACCAATTACCTGGTGAAGTGGTGGGGCTTCAAGCTAGCATCCCCTGGCAATCCCGGCGATATAGTGGTTACGAACGAAGATCTGGCGCCCCTCTTTCATGCTATCCAGCGGAAGGACGTAGGCAGGCCGTTCATTATTCTCACCGAGGCGCGGGGGGACGCACAACTGGGGGCCGCGGTCACGGAGTTTGAACGATTAGGGGGCTTCTGTCGGACTGTCTTCAAGCCAGGTGGTCCGTCTCGTCTGAGAGCGGCCCTGAAACTCTCTCTACATGCGATCAAGATCTCCGAAACCACTCCCAGGGTGTCTGGATCGAACACCCCAACTACGGGGCAGTCGACCGTGAGCTCCCCGTCGTCTGTGGCGCGTCGCAACTCGGAGGAAACCTCGGGGAGTGTAGTTGGCACCCGCCGACCATCTCTGGGACCGCGATCTATCACGGTGCACCCTACTGCGACTTGGAATGACATGCCTGCGACAGTTCAAGAAGAAGGTCTGACGTCTGAGGAGCCACCCGTCGGCCGGACGCGAGCTTTGAGTCAGTCTCATATGGCCCCGAGTCCGACGATACCTGTGGGAACAGGCGGATCGCTGCTCAAGTCCTCCGTCGGATCCTTGGGGCACGCAAACGCGAATGCTATGCGCGTGCTCGTGGTGGAAGACAACAGCATCCTCCGCAATCTTCTGTACGTCCCATCAGTTGAAATCCAGATGTATATATTAATTGTTCTCAATTACAGCATCAAGTGGCTGTCCGGAAAGGTCAGTTGTTTGTGTTTCGTCTGGGCATTTACTGATTGCTTGGACCATAGGGCTACGCATTCAGAGACGCGGTTGATGGACGTGAGGGGGTTCATGTCTTCGACTCAGACGGATTCTTCGAGTGAGTGTCGTCAGTGTAGGCCTGACGCGTGGATATTGACACTGTATCAGCGTGGTTTTGCTTGACTTGTCCATGCCAGTGTTGGATGGTAATACATCAGTGTATGTTTTGTTGCTTAACATTGATTGCGCGATAGGATACGGTGCAACAATACAAATACGAAAGATAGAAGAGTCCCGTCAATCTGATCGCCGCTGCCGCATCTTAGCTCTCACCGGAATGTCGTCGCTGGAGGATAAACGCAGGGCTTTCGAAGCAGGTGTCGATGGCTAGTAAGCACCACGTTTGCTTGCGACAAACTACCGTCCGCCTAACGTCATTGTTATCGGCAGCCTCGTCAAACCAGTCGCCTTCAAAACGCTATCAGAAATATTCTCCCGCCTCGGCGTGTCATGATACTACCTATCGCTTCGGTCATCTTGTTTCCCTCCGCACCAACCATTCGCTTCAGTTTGCATGTCGTCCCTCTGTTTTTTGTTCTCTCCGCATGACGCATACGTCTCCCTATTTATTTGGGAACAGTGATATATTCTGATCCTTCGATCTCATCTGTTTGGTCGTCTCGCTTGTTTTGCTTGTATATCGCGAATCTCTTCATCTGTAGTCGCTTCGTACATCATCATCTATCTTGTGAATTTATCTTGCAACCCTGCGTCTCTCGTGCGCATAGTCAGGTTCTGTGTCGTTTTCTCTTGCTGTCACGATACCTTCTCCAAGGCTGACTTTGACAGATGATACTCAATCAGTCTACCCTTATTCTAACCTTTTCCTTCGGACGCTGCTCACGCTGCCTAGCACAGTTCGGCGCTCGCACAGCATCGATCGACCTGTACAAGTTATGCCCTTGAGATCACTGTAATGAACGTGGACATTAATTCTCCCGGTGGGACGTCTCACGTTGTTTGCTAGTACTCTCTGGGCCCATCTTCGGCTATGCCCTACGTCGTCCACTTGCTTAGAAGGCTCGACGAAACGTCAACGGCTATAAATAATCGAACGCAGCCGTGATCCCAGGCTTATTTACCGTCTTCCCTACAAGCCGTCACAGTTCTCTCTTCGCTCTCGATCAACGGCTGAGATAAACGCTGCTAGATCAATTATGCTGCTCTGCCCACGATACCGCGCCCGTGTACGCCGCAAGCTCGGAAAAAATTAAACTGATTTTGGCCGAGGAAATGGCCGTCGCGCTCATGTGTTTCGCAGCACCATCTGTCTTCATTAACTCGGTGAAATCGTGTAGATGTACAATTGATTGTTGCGAGCTCCCTCCCCCGAGCTTCTGCCGCACCGCCGACGGCTGGACAACTTTACATGGCGGGTATTTTTGGCGGCCCAAACTGCGCTAAACGTTCTTTGCGCCACCGCTTTTTGATCCAGGCATGACGCATGATGGTCAAGCAGCGACAGGACCCCACGGTGTGCGTCCCTGTGCTCCTTGAGCAGGCGGTCAAGCGCTTCCTTCTGGCCGACTTCGAGCGCGCCGGACTGGATGCCGGAGTGGTACACGCGGAGCAGGGAGTCGACATCGTCCATGGACTGCGTGCGGACGTCAGCCAGTTCTTGATCTTCGCTGTCGCGTCCTTGATCTGTGGTGCGGAAACGCCACGGTCAGATGTGCGGCGCGAAATGGATGGATCTGACATGGGCGCACCTCATCGTCCGTGAGAGTTAGCCCCAGCTGCTCAACACGCGACTTCACGGCATTCCACCCTGTCAGACGGTGCCTAGAGATGACGGGTGTGGCGTTAGCATGCCGAGCGGAACGATAACGGTACGCACCCTATCGAGACGTAACGCGTGAGCCCGAAGTCCTCAGGCTTGAGGATCTCGTAAGTGCTAGGGTTGTTGAGAATCGCCTTCGCGTGGATACCAGCCTTATGCGTGAACGCCACATATCCGCTGGACGTCGACTAGTTCACATCCGAGGCTCGGGACAACAGGGCGTAGCACGTACGTGATGGGGTTAGAGAAAGGCACGTTCACCTCGACAGCTTCCGCGACCAGGTTCTCGATCTCGCGCAGCATTGAGAGGTTGTACTTGCTCTTCACGTACTCAGGATTCGCCGCGTACATGCACGCGACGAGCCCGCCAAGCGGGGTGATGCCCACGCGCTCGCCGATTCCAAGGACGGCTAGGGTGCGGGGTAGATAAGGGTTATCGTGGGCAGATGTTGGAATGGCGACTTACAGGTATCTATGTGCGTGGCGCCGGCCTCCAGCGCGGTATATGCATTGGCGATGGCTGCGATCGTCGTATGGTATGTGAGGTTGTTGTTTGTGAGAATATATAAAAGAGGCGTACCCATGCCGGTGTCATTGTGTAGATGAACTTCGATGTCGCAGCCCACGACGCCGCGGAGCGTTCGGATGAGCTCGTACACCTGCCGTGGGTTCGCGCAGCCAACAGTGTCCGCGATGCCGACCCGGTTCACGCCGATTTTGTCGACGGTCTGGTAGATCGAGAGTAGATCGACGAGGTCGGAGCGGAAGGAGTCTTCTGTCGAAAAGCGGACTTCGATGCCCTTGGACTTGACAAAATTGATCACCTCGATGGCGGTCTTGGTGATGTAGGTCATGTCCTTTCCGTGTGAAAATTCGCGGAGGAAGGAGGAGGTACCGATGACGACGTCGACGCCGTCCACACCTGGAATTCGTGAGTAAAGGCCGTCGCAACGCAGGCAGGAGAAGATGGAAAGAGGCCGGCGGTTTAAGAATATGCTCACCAGTCTCGACAGCAATTCGCGCATCGTCCATATGGCAACGGATGTGGGTCAAAATCTTGGCCTTGAGGCCGAGCTTGCAGATGGCCTCGCAGTCCCTGCGCGACTGCTCAGACGCAGCTGGCGACGTGAGCTCGAGATACTCGACACCAAACGAGTCAAGCGCTCTCGCGATGGCGATTTTGGTCTTCGTGTCGAAAAAAGCATTCGCAAATTGCTCGCCCTCTGGAAACCGAGGGTAAGATCTCTGCAATAGGTCAGTAGATGACGACATCGTACCTCGGAGTGTGCTCTCGATGATCTTGAAGTTGGATACGTTGTTGAGGAAGTCAGATGCCCGCGGAGCGTACGGGTTGCGACGGGGCGCAGTAGGTGCATGGCCGTTGACGCCATTCACGCCGTTGGCCCCGTTGACGCCATTGGTGCCGTTCACGCCGTTGGGCTTGTTCTCGATGGCGACCATATTGTCCTTGCCTTCTGGCAGAGCGTCGCCAGTATGAGTGGGGCACATTTTGAAGGTGACCGGGAGAGTTGAGGAGGATGGGCGGCTGTGAGCTCAAACGTCGCAAAAAGATCGAGTCATGCCCCGCTTTCGGATGCCATCGGACTTGCATTACCCCACCTTCTATCGGCTTTTCGGGCCGTTGACTTTCGCTATTGCAGCTCCTCCTCTTCTACTAATACTGTCGCCCACAGGCGCAAATTCTCGTTTCAAATGCAGTTAGGCTACAGTGTCTAGATCAGAGGACTTCCGTCCTAAATTCCCCGATGGCCTCTTTCGCAAAGCGAGGGCCCGTGCGCACGAGATGTTGCGGGGTTTGCCGCGGCCCGCTGTTAATCGACGCAGTTTGAATGCAGGACCGAGACGTGGTGGAGGTGTCCCGTTACGACAAGCCATCAGAAGGATCCGGAGCACAAGTACTGAAAGAAGAGGCGCTTTCAGTCCATGCAAATGTGCCGCCCGTCAGCGCACATTGTGGGTAAATCTGGAAGGATAGAAGGTCATGAGTACCGCCTGATGAGGTTTTGTATGAACCGACCTTCACACAATACGTCGTTCGCATCGCGTTTCGTCGTGGACACCTTGGCAGTTCATATCACAATACGGCATAGCGCATTTCTTGCACCTGTAGCTTCCCCAGTACCCGCACACGGAACACAACATGCGGGCAGGTTCCCTCGGAGGGCCAGTCTCAGCGGTCAGATACGTAGACAGATGAGAGGGAAGGTTGGCGATGCCCTGTGAATCAGATGAGAGCTATGTAGGATGTTTCCCTTGTCAGGTCGTACCGATTCGTCTATAAGCGTGGCGAGATTCTTCTTGTACAAGACAGCAGACCGTATGTTCATGGTCGACTTCTTCCGCTTCGCTCCGGCCCCGGATAGGCTGCGTTTGTCGGAGATGGTCTGCCGTGCCCGCCCCTTCGCAGACTTGCCGGCCGTCTCCTCCTCTTCCTCCATACCCAGATACGAGGAAGACGGCTCGGCATAATTTGAGCGCTAAATGACCGACGATACCGGAATGAAGTCGATCTAGTGCGCTTAGGCGAGTAGCACACACCTCTAACTCATCTAGGTGCCTTTTCGTGCGTTTCGCGATGACCTCTGAATCGAGCGCGGAGACCGCCTGTGTCTGCCGCGCCGCTGCACCGAGGAGATTGAGAGAACGTGTACGGCCCAGCGAGGATGGAAGACATACGCTGATGGCGTCTGGGCGGCATAACTGCCGAGCTTGTCGGGTCGGAATGGTGGTATAAAGCGAAGAGAGAGGCCGAAGCTGGAACGAGGCGGCTCTGCAACGCTCGCGCAATACACTCTCACGATCCGCGTCGGCGCATACATCCTCGTTGCCCATCTCCTCTCTTTCACACTCTCCAACATGGCTCCTGCTACCATAGAGACATCCCACAAGGGTCTGATCCCCCAGCACGATCTGCCGACTCCAGAGCCAGAGTCCCCCTACCGTCCCCGCAAGCCCTACCGATTGGGCACGCTCGTCGCGACTGTCGAGAACCCTGACCAGAAGGACCAGTACGGATCTAGCTCCGTGCCCATATATCAGACCGCGACCTTCAAGGGTGTCAGCGGCGAGTATGACTACACGAGGAGCGGGAACCCGACCCGCAGCCATCTCGGTGAGCGCGCTAAGCACTCTTGCTCGGCACGTGTCCTGACCTGCCTCTTCAGAGCACCACATCGCCAAAATATCGTCCGCAGGCCATGCCTTTACTGTGGCCTCCGGCATGGCCGCGCTGGACGTAATCCTCCGCATTCTCAAGCCGGGGGACGAGGTCATCGCCGGCGACGACATCTACGGCGGAACTAACCGTCTGCTAACCTATCTGAAGACCCATGGCGGTGTTACTGTGCACCACGTCGACACTACTAACCCCAAGAACCTTCACGCCCACATCAAGGCTGGCAAGACCGCCATGGTGCTCCTTGAGAGCCCCACTAACCCGTTGTTGAGGATCGCGGACCTCGCGACGATCGCGGCCGATGTCAAAGCGCGCGCGCCGGATGCGCTCGTCGTCGTAGACAACACGATGATGAGCCCGTACCTGCAGCGCCCACTCGAGTACGGCGCGGACATCGTATACGATAGCGCGACCAAGTACCTGAGCGGCCACCACGATCTGATGGCTGGCGTAATCACTTGCAACCGTGACGATCTTGCGAAGGTGAGTTGAGGCGCGTACTCTGGTCTATTTATTTTTCATTGACCCCATTCTGGCAGCAAATGGCATTTGTGATCAACTCCGTCGGGAACGCACTCTCGCCATTTGACTCCTTCCTGCTCCTGCGCGGAATTAAGACCCTTGCTATTCGCATGGATCGTCAGCAGGAAACCGCGATGGCGGTGGCGGCTATGCTAGACCGTCTTGGTTTCAAGGTCAATTACCCTGGCTTGCCGAACCATTCTGGCCGGGAAATTCACGAGCGTAATGCCGATGGATATGGAGCTGTCCTCAGCTTTACGACAGGAGACACAACCCTCAGCGAGCGCATCGTAGGTGCTGCTCGGCTTTGGGGCATCAGCGTTAGCTTTGGTTGTGTGAATTCGCTCATCAGCATGCCCTGCGTTATGTCGTAAGTTTCTCCGGTACATGTACATCTTCTCGACAATAACGCGCTATGGCAGCCACGCTTCAATCGATCCTGCCGTTCGAGCAGAGCGGGGTCTTCCGGAGGATCTAATCCGACTTTGTGTCGGCATCGAGGACCCCGCGGACCTGATCGATGACCTTGAACATGCTCTACTTGAAGCTGGCGCCATTACTGTGTCCGCCGGGGCGGAGCAGCACTCTTTCGTGCGCGCCACGATTGCGCAGAAGGGGGTCTCCATCAGCCGTGCCGTCGAGAAGCTCGCATTCAACGAGAACGCTGTCTCCGCGCGCCCTCGGGAGGACCGGGAGTGGTTCGTCAGTGCGCCCGGAAAGGTCATTCTGTTCGGAGAGCATGCCGTTGTACATGGAGTTGTGCGTGTGCAAAGTTTTTGTTTTCGTGCTTCGCCCTGATCGACATATTTTCTATCTTAGACTGCCATCGCAGCGTCTGTTGATTTACGCTGTTACGGCTTGACGTCGCCTCGCCATGACGGGAAGGTTGCGCTGCGATTCTCAGATCTTGGCGACTTCTACCACGAATGGGTGCTTGACGATCTTCCCTGGGATGCCGTCACGTCTGTTGGTGTCGGAGACCAGCACCCCGAGGTCCTGGATCAGAAGCTGGTCGATGCCATCCAAAAGCGAGCCCTGCCTGCCTTCCTTGAGAGCAATCTGAGCGCGAAAGCCGCGGCGATTACTTTCCTCTACCTGTACATGGTTATGGCCCACGGAGGTGAACGGTATGTGTCGCCCTGATGCCGCTATGCTTTACGCTGACCAAAAGTTCCATTGCAGTCCGTCTTTCCACTTTTCCGTCAGGTCGACGCTGCCGGTGGGTGCGGGGCTTGGCTCGTCTGCCTCCTTCTCGACTTGCGTAGTCACCGCGCTGCTTCTGCTTCACCGCCGCGTGTCGATCCCTTCGGTACCCGAGCCGACACGTCAGGCCACTGAGAGCGATCCGGGCCACATCCACGTATCGCATCAGGGCCGCCGCGCAATTCCCATGGAGATCGCGGAGGAGGTGAACAGGTGGGCGTTCATTGCTGAGAAGATCCTGCACGGGAACCCCAGTGGCGTCGACAACTCCGTTGCTGTCTTCGGCGGTGCCCTCGCATATACTCGCCCCGGATTTACCCGCAAGAGCGGAATGGAGGCCATCCACGGGTATGTGTGTATTGGCAGAGACCCTCAACACATATGCTTAGACGCGCTCTCAATTTAGATTCAAGTCGTTCCGTTTCCTTCTCACGGACTCCAGAGTGCCCCGCGATACAAAGCGCTTGGTCGCGGGGGTTTCAGCAAAGAAGCTTGCGGTGAGTGGAAGGACCATCATATATCCAGTGCTCCATAAATTGACAGTGATATTATGTCCTAGGAACCCGAACTTGTGGGACACCTCCTGGAGGCTATCCAGAGCATCAGTGACGAGGCACGGCGAGCGCTGGGCGACCCGGAGATGGCGAGGGAGGGCTTGCTTAAGGCGCTCGCGGTACGCGTCCGCAGGCACCCTGTGTGATTCACCATATTGACGGAGACCAACCGCAGGCCTTGATCAAGGAGAACCACGCGCACCTCGTTTCGCTGGGAGTGTCGCACCCCGTGCTGGAGACAATTCGCGAAAAGACTGCGGCAGACCCGTATCGGCTGAGCACAAAGCTGACGGGCGCTGGTGGCGGAGGGTGCTCGGTGACCCTTATCCCGGACGGTATGTCCGTTAAGCTTCCCTGCGGCAACGTCTTCTCATTGTGTCCCTGCCAGATGTTGACGATTCGCTACTTGCCGAGCTTATGGCGGCCCTAGAGGAGAGCGGCTTCCATCCTTACCTGACCTCCGTGGGAGGCAGCGGACTCGGCATCTTGTCCCCGTATGCGCCGGACAATCACCACGGGCCTATCACGCCGCCAGAGACGCCTCATGATGTCGCGGATGGACCTCTGCACGTGGAACACGAGTCCGTACGCGTGGCATTCGAGGAGAAGGGCGTCACGGAGCTGACCGCGTGGGCGGATGACAAGGGAAAGTGGTTGTATGTTTGATTGCTAGATCACAGTACAACAGTCAATATGTGACAGAACTATACTGCGCACCACATGAGCTGTGTGATGCCTTGCGAGGATGGACGCCAACTGCAACAGCACATGTGCTCTCCCGGTGCTGTGCCTCATCAACCCGGACCCGAATATGAGCGTTCTAACTTGCCAAGGGCAGCGCACGCGAGCTTAAGTCAAATGACACCGTCGGTATAGAAGCTGTAGCATGGGGCATTGTGACACGCGCAGACGCTAGAAGACGGCATAAAGTGATACATTATGAGTCTTAGGGAAAGATACAAAAGTAGGTCAAAGAGTAGGTCAAATGTCTCAACAGGCGGAGCTCCTGTTCTTCAACGGATAACTTTAGGTGTGTGTAAGAGTAGGGATAATGAAATAGTGAAGCAGGCGCTGAGGCGGTAATATTAGCGTTTGGTAGACTCAAGTTGACAGACACCAGGTCCTTCGAACTCAGCAGACAGCGCGATGACTTCGAAGGAATGCTCGTTAGGTCGAGAAGAGGAGGGGATGGACTGCGTATCTACCTCATGCGTCCTTCTCCCGCGGCTTGAGTATGACCAGACGCGTCCGCTTGATCTCCGCGTGCCGAGGGCCGAAGTAGCGGTTTGTTTCGAAACTCCAGACCAGGTTGCCGATTGGCCAATTCTCCATGGCGGTTACGTAGCGCTGGACGTCGGTGTCGATAGAGGGGCCGAATGATGGAAGGCGGGCCTTGTCAGCGATGTAGCGATTCATGAGCTCGGCGTAGTAGATCCCGATGTAGTCACTGGCCGCCTGGAGGTCGAAACCCTTCGCCTTCATGAGGACGGTGACAATGTTGTTGCCGGTGTGTCCCTTGGCTTGCTCCATGTTGTACGAATACACGTCCTGAAGGAAAAGGCTTAAGCATAAGCCATGGGGGATGCGGGAGGGACTGACATTTGCCCAGCAAACCATGTCCGCGGCAGCCCAGTAGATGCTAGAGAACGTGGTCTCTTGGAATACTTCGTCTGGTAAGTCGATGCCGAGCGAAAACTCAAAGAGGCCGAAGCAAAGCCGGATGGCGCTGTTCTCGCGGCGAAGATGCTTGAATGCCTCCATGTCGAGTACCTCACCGCGCTCGCGGTATTCCGCCTCTAGGGCTACGCAGTTGATGTAGTCCTCGCTATGTTTAAGGAAGCGGGCGAACGAGCGCGGGCCACAGGAGCCAAGAAGGCGAGCGCGGAATCTGAGGATTGTAGATTAGCAGAAGCTCATGTCTGCACCAAAGAATCAAGACCTACTCTTTCGTCATCTTGGCCAGCGGCGAGCCGTCGTCCCATTCGGGGTCGCGCATGGCATTGAGATACACCTCCCCGGTCTTCCGGGCGTCGGCACCGCTCTGGTCATCACTGACCTCATCGACAACGAAGAGAAGGTTCACAAAGTCGCAGATAGTGCGGAACTGTGCATACCCCGCATGCGGGTAAGTGTGGGAGACTAGAAGCTCATTGCAGCCTTGGACGAAGAAGGCACGCTTGCGGTCGGTGAAGACATTGTAGCTGTTAATCCAAGCCCTCGACTCGGCAGCTGCCTCCTTGTAGTGGGGGTTTGTGGAAGAATGGAAGGGAGTGGAGAGGGCGAGCAAGTCGGGGAGATAGAAATGTCCTGGAGAAGTGAGCATGTTGGAGGAAAGTGATGCAGAACGCTGGAAAGGCGATGGGATGAAGGATGTGAGAAGCCACTTCAGTGCCCTCTTTTATAGGTTTCATGGGCAGCGGGACCACCAGCGGCGAGCAGAGAGCTGCCGACCGAGGAACGGACAAGGCCGGTGACCGTACTCTAGATTTGTTTCGAGCGTGCGAGACGCGCGAGCAGGGACTAGCCACGGAGACGGGAGACGTCGTACTGTCCGATCTTGTTCGAACATGCAGAGCCTGGTGCGAGCTATGAATCCGGCAGCAACCGTCCTTGTACGGCGATGCCCAAACGAGCGTCCCCTGATGATGAATATGGCGGCAGTCGGAAAAGCCTACATCCGTGCTGGCACGCGGAGGAGGCGGTGTATGGCAACGCTCGATACGCTCTGACGCGTTCCACCTGCTGTGCCACAGCAAGGGACCCAACGTCCGTCCGCACAACACGCGACGGGCTCCTGCGCGGACCCGCGGGGGCAGGACTGCTCACGGTCATAGATGACAGAGAGAGGAACCATGACTTCAGATCACCGTCACCAATTGACACTGGGGCCTGGCAGATGAATTGAACAAATCTGCATACCGCTCTTAGCGCCGTTACCAGGCCCGGGACATGGCGCTCGAGGCAAAGTGCCCTGCATTCTCCCGTTCCGGTGGAGTTTCGCTGGGTTGCGTATCTGAGACTTCCTGAAAGACAGTCAGCGCGGATATGTTTTGTCATCGAACACCCATACCCGGCGTTCAGAGACAGCTGCGCCCATCCCCAAGAACATGTACCAGATCAGCGCTGACATTCTGTGTACTACACGGTCTCTTAATGCATGTTCCGGCGTTCCATTCTTGCCAGAGAAGCCGGAGCAATTGAGTTTCTGCGAATCCCATAGGGTGGCGAGAGACGACAGAGGATCGTGCTCCGATCCACCCGAAGTTCGGTTGAATCTGTTGACCCCAGGTTACAACGGTTCTACGACAAATCAGATTTGCATAGTAGCTTGCGCAAATGCGTTGTGACTAAACAAGGGTGTGAGGCCACCGGACGGGCGTTTCGTCAACTTCGCGCTCATCGGGCATATACAACGTATAGGAGACGTACCTTTAAGTGCGACTACGCCTTTCCAGGAATTGCGCAGACATCTCCAGTCTGCGTTATTTTTGCTTTCTGTGGGCAGTAAGTGATATATTGCGCAGTGGAAGGAATTATCCCTGCTTGTCAAGCGGAACGGCATCCGCACTCTGGGCCCGCATTTACCAAGCACTCCCAAAACAGAACAGTGTTGGCAGAACTAGAACGAACGGAGCTATCGCGAGCACCAAATTGCGATGAAGGCGATACGAAGACGAGGCGCCTTCTTTCTGACGCCGATTACAGGATGGGCATAATCCGAGCAGCCGTTGGGCCACATTCGAGCGTCTGCAGTCGCGCTCTCCAAAATTGAATGTGGCGCCGGCTGTACGCTGGATTTGCCGTTATATTTTTGCCTGTGATGGTAAAGGACAGGACGTCACAGACCCGCACCTTGGCGGCCGCGTAGCTAGAAATGGAAGCTCAGATGGGTTTTATCGAGCATCATAGGTTCTGTTGGCGTGGCCATGCGGTGAGTCCAGCTCAGTGCGATCAATGCGTGCTCGAGTCGAGATCCACACGGAGCGAAAGCTGAAACGGAGACGTAACCGAACGTCGAGCGCACGTTGAAGACAGACGCCCGAGGAGGCGCCCAGGTTCTTGACTCGATACCAGTAGCATCGCGCGCGCGCAGCCTCAGGAGATCCAGCACACAGTGAAATGCCAGCTCTCGGAGCTCAGTTTCATCCTCTAGGAGATGGGACGGCCACGGACGCAGCGTCTTTCCGCACCGGGCTCAAACATGACCGCCCCAAAGTCCACTGCACCAAACGGCACGGCGAAATTGCGGGCCAGCACACCCCGTGGCAAGAGCTTTGATATCTTGGAATGTACGGCACCGGCATCGGAGTGACCGAAAGGCGAGAAAACGACCAACAAGTGTTTGACAGCGAGCGGTTAGAGTGCGCGGGGACAAAGATAACAGCACTCACATGATTGGAGCAATCCGAGTCGGTGAACGGAGTAAGGGCCTTCAGTTGCCTACGAAGTGACCATGATCCGCGGCCTTAGTAGTGGACATTGGCGGGATGCTGTGCGTGAAATTTGCGACAGATGATGTGTACATACTATTATTAAGACAAGGACGGCGTTTCTTCAGCAGTATTGGAAGGGAAGAGAACGATAGGATATGGGACGCATGGTGCGCCCCGACGGAGCCATCGAGTAACGCCATGCAGAGGTGCAGCTCAGAAACATATGCGATAACTGGCATAACGCCCGCTCGTCTCGCTAGGCCGGGTGATTTTGACGACCTGCCCACGCCGGAGGCCATAGTATCGTGCGATAGGGTCGGCGATCTGGATACGAGGGAGCTGCGTCTCCTTCAGGCGGCTGTTCGGCGCGTCAGCTAGGCAACATTGCGTGATGAAGCCTGACGCACTATCGTTCCAGCAGTATTTTCTTTTGCTCTGGGGTCAGGACTTCGTGTCGAGGGACAAGTTTGTGATGCGTAATGTTCACCAACAGATCGGCCTCGGAGAACTCTTCCAGCTTGAACCTTGCCTGCATGCCCGTGACAACCTATGAAATCAGTTGCCGTCAGAAAACCGGAGAGATGATGCATGCCGCATGTAGGCAAAGCTAACCCTCCGAGCTGAAGGCGTCATCGTGACGGGGTATATGATGATACCGCGAGAGATATCTTTCTCCTCCAAGATGTTGAGGAACCTGTCAATGTATGAGATAGTGCAGTCGTGAGATTGAGACTAGACAGACTTGCGCATGGTCTTCACTCCAACGCTCCTTTCGTCGGTGAAGAAAACGAAGATTTGGTCTTGAGGGTTAAGGCGGGAGTTTGTAAAGAAATTCAGACGATTTCGGCTGAGCGGGCACCACAAAAGCATTCATTACAGTGACTATCGAGCAAAAGAAGTGCGCATACTCCACACTGCCGCCATTGCTTGCGTACTCGGCCTTGAAAGCGGTCAAGTCCATGTTAATCTCCTCGTCTGAAACTTGGAAGCCCTATGTGCCGTGAGCTCATGTTGCGATGGACAAGACGTAAACACACTCTGTCCTTGACGAGCTCGTGGATTGTCCTGTTGACCTTCCATAGTGCGGCCGCGTCGTCGCCATCCGACATGTCGTGCAGGAGGAAAGGGTGAATTCTAACTCCGCTCGACCGTGCGGTCTGTTGTGTCGCGCGCGGCGTCGACGCGTCTTGTCCATGGCTCCCTCTGTCCCTGCCAATCATGCGCCGCCGCCGCCAATGCTCACGCTCACACCTGCTCTCATGGTATCCACGCAATTTTGATGGACAGACTTTTCGCTAACGTCGTCTTTGCAGAGCAAATTGAAACCCGCCAAGATATTCAAAGGCTCGGTCGAGCCTCCCCCACCGCCGACGGCTGGCAATCGGTCGCCACCCGCTGTCCGACACATCACGGGCATGTCGTTCGACGACAGAGGAGACCATCTTATCACGGCTGCGGAGGACGAGACCTTTCGGTTGTACAGTTGTAAATCTGGCAAGCACGTCTTTCACGAGTGTGGCTCCCTGCTCCAACTTATAGGCAGTGTCCTAGGTTCATAAAAACGCTCTATTCGAAGAAGTATGGTGTCGACTTGCCACGCTTTACGCACAAGAATACCACCATCCTACACGCGTCCACCAAGGAGGATGACACGATCCGCTACCACTCCCTCCACGACAACAAGTACTTGCAGTACTTCAAGGGGCACAAGCAACGCGTCATTTCCCTCGAAATGTCCCCCATGGACGATGGTTTCATGTCGGGGTCTATGGACAAAACCGTGCGCCTATGGGATTTGCGAGCGCCGACATGTCGCGGTATCTTGAACCTGCCCGCCCCTCCGATCATTGCGTACGACAGCTCAGGCATCGTATTCGCGGTAGCGGTAAACCAGTATTCACGAATCCTCATTTATGACCACGCGAACTTCGACAAGGCGCCGTTTCTCACCATCACGCTCGAGGACACAACATTGTCGCTCATCACGTTCCCCCCGCGCCCCATCTACATGACCTCTATGGCTTTCTCGGGAAACGGAAAGTACCTCCTCATAGGGTGCTCTGGAGATGCCCACTACATTGTAGACGCCTTCGAGGGTCACCTCTTGGCGAAGCTGGAGGGGTATATTGGGTTGGAGAGGCGACGCCTCGAGGAGCCGGTCGTGCTCACACCGTCGCGAGGATGTAGCGGTGAGGAGGTCTCATGGACACCAGACAGCAAGTTCGTCGTGGGAGGAGGCTTGGATGGCAGGATTTGTGTGTGGGACGTGCAGGGCCTGCCGGCCAAGTCGGGCCCTGTGGACTTGAAGACGCCACCTATGCGCCTACAGCCGCTCGCGAAAATGGATGGTCACCCGAGCCCAGCGCGTTGTGTGCGGTTTAACCCCCGCCTTGCCATGATGGCGACTGCTGGAGCTGAGTTGGTCAGTTTTTTTCCCCTTCTCCATGCGGTGCGCCACAATGTTTGCTCACGTCCGTATAGGCATTCTGGCTTCCCGATCAGACTCCCGACCCAGACGACATCGCCAAGGAGCTATTGCGAAAACCCCCAGGCTGAGTCGTGGCGTGTGCCGTGTTCCGCAGGCGCCTCGCGCATGTATTTGTCTCTTGTATACTTTGTTGTACATTCATCTGGGTTTCATGCTTTCCCCGAAGCCATTTTGAGCTGGACGCCGTCAAATGATTGTAAGCGCTAGCAGAGTCGGTCCGAGCACATCAACCGCCAGCGACGAGCAACGCCTCGTGAGTCCGAGCGTGGCAAATATCAGTCACGTGACTGTCCCCTGAGCGAAATTCGACGTGGCGGATCGCGCACTCCACAGCTCATCAGTCCTTCGCTCATCTCCTTGTGCCCGGTTTGAAACAACGGGCCCATATCTTACTCACCGTATTCTTTAGTCGTCTTCCGGTGTCATGCGTGTCCGGTCGCTCCTTGCCGCGGTTGCTCTTTTCGCAACTTCCGCACTTGCGGTGGAAATTGTCTGTGCGTGCAACGTCCTACTCATCATCTCTGGTTCCATTTTGACGCGTTCCACGCAGCTGATATTCCCGAGGAGGATACTGCGCCTCCCAAGGAGCTTGTAGTCACTGCGGGGTTCCCGGAGAGCAATCCGTTTGGTCGTGCGTGTCACACAAGCTCTACCCTCCATGCCGGATGCTCACTTTGGCCATGGCAGACGTCGTCAATGGAGAAAACAACCAATTGATTTTGAAGATCGAGAATCACTCCGGCAAAAATGTGACGCTGCTCAGTGTTGCAGGCGCATTCCACCACCCGGAGACGGACAAGCTCATTAAGGCCGTTAGTCACCCGCGTGCGGTTCTCCACACCGCTATGTACTGACATCGCCGTTATCTGACCGGCAGGCCAACAACAACACGTATGGTGTCGCCCTCATCGACGGCGCAAAGATCCAAGTGCCATACGTCTTCTACAGCGAGTGAGTACCCTGGAATACTCTTCCGAAACTCCGTCTAACGGTCACTCGTATTCTAGGTACAAGGTATGCAGCTAGGCACTACATGTTGTCCATACCTGACATGTTCCATGTGTGCGCAGCCTGGTGATGTCAAGCTGAACGTCTTCATTGACACTTTGAGTGAAGTGCGTCCTGCATCAAGGTTTTCGGTCTTCGTCCGGTCCGATCTGATCTCTCGTAGGGCGAGAGGCAGCGTGTGCAGGCGTTCGAATCCATCGTCACTGTCGTGGAGCCGGAGCTGTCCATTTTCGACTTCAAACTGTGCGTGCACATAATCTCCTGTGCATCCTATTCTCCGCTAATTCTCCGCGTTTCAGTCTCTCAACGTACGCCATTGTGCTCGGACTCGTCTCCGCGCTTGGGTATTTTGCGTACGTGACGTTCGTCCCGCAAGCGAAGAAGCCCAAGGCGGCAAAGAAGGCTGCGGTGTCAGACCCGGTGACGGTCACTGCGACTGGCGCAGGTGGATATCAGGAGGAATGGATCCCCGAGCACCACTTGAAAAAGTCGAAGGGGAAGAAGGGTCTGGGCGCTGTGAGCAGCGCAGATGAGCTGAGCGGTGCGGAGACGAGCGGGACCGAGGGCAAGAGGCGCAAGGGCCGAAAGTAGTCTCTCAAAAGTAACACTGTGTACTGTCTGCATGCTGGATTGCTCTATTTAATGCCACGCAGGCTCAGTGTGACAACGCCCTCAATCGATCTCTTATTGAAGCGCGGCATCGGGAGTTGGGGTCATTGCTCTGGCCAAATATCCATCAAAGTGACGCCAAGACTGGGCAAGACGCGAGCAAATACGAGGGTGTTTGGGAGTACATTGAGTGAGACTGGGAGATAGGTCGATAGGCTACCCACTTTCTCAAACATCGACTTGCTTGTATCCCGTCACCTACAAACGTATCCGTCAGAACACAACCAGGACCGACACATAAGAAACGCACCCTATTTTCCCTGAGCATCGCAAGGTACTTCTCCGAGATTTCGCGGCAGTTCTCGTAGTGGTTAACGCCCTCTGCGCGGTAGCACGTCTGGAGTTGCTCCTGGACAATGCGTGCCTCCATCGCACGGACCCAAGACTCGCGCATGTGCGCCTCGCGCGCCGCAACGCGTGCTAAACGGGTACAATCAGCCATGCCCTGCATCTGCAGCGAGCGTGCACACCTTTGAGTTCTTCTGCTCGTTCTGACATGACGGTGGTGAGTACGCCCATTCGGCCGGTCGGCGAGGTGTGCTGGCTGCGTTCCCACGGCATCCGCCCCTCGACTGGCCGGGGAATAATATCTGAGTTCTGCACCAGTCCCCAGCACACTTGTCGAGTGCCATATACACTCCGAAATGGTCGCTCCTCTGCCAGCTCCCTTGCCCACAGACACTCGGACGATTGTCACCCTCATTGTCGATGCGCGCTTGCTCAGGTGCATGTGTTTCTGTGATGTCCGGCTCCCCCGGTACTCGAGCCCACTAACTTATTTAATGCTCTCCGTCCCCCTTTTACCCCGCACTTGTTTCTTTCGCTCTGCATCAACACCATGTCGACCACCCAGTATCCGAAGGACTCTGCTGAGCCTCTGCTCACGCTCACCCGCCGTACGTAACGCGCTCGTTCGCGGAACCGGAGGACTGACGCCGGACGCCGCCTTCAGCGAAGGAAGGGCTCTGGCAGATCGAATTACACCACGGCAAGGACAATCGCCTGACGCACGACTTGGTCAACGGCGCATTCAAGCCTGCGCTCGGGCAGGTCGAGCGCGAGTGGCGCGCGGCGAAGAAGGACGGCAGCGGCGCAGGCGCGCTGGTGATCACCGGGCGCCTCGACCAGGACAAGTTCTTCAGCAACGGTGCGTAGGCTTGCACTTGCCCATTCGTACTGACTGAATTGGCTGCGACTACGTAGGCTTTAATCTCGAGAGTGTTGTGGCAGATCCGACGTGGTTCCTCAGTACGTACCCTGTTCGATGGAGAGCGCCTTATTGCTGACCTCCTCGGCAGCCACATTCGACCCGCTCCTCCTGCATCTCCTCACGTTTCCGAGTACGTGCTCGTCGGGCACAGTGCGGCGTGATGCTGACCCTGGGGGCAGTCCCTACCGTCGCAGCAATCAACGGTCATTGTTTCGCAGCCGGCGCCATGGTTGCGCTCGCGTGTGATTACCGCGTCATGACCGACGGCGCCAAGCGGAATGCTTGGGTCTGCATGAACGAGGTACACTCTCTGCCTCTCTCTGTCCTCTACCCCCGCGGTCCTAACGCATCTGATTTGTTGCTGTAGATCGACTTTGGCGCGCCATGGCCGATATCGTTCGGGCAGCTCGTGCTTGCGAAACTCCCGCGGAGCACTGTCTTGCGCAAGCTTGCGCTCGAGGGCCACCGCTTCACGCCGAAGGAGGCGCTGGACGCGGAGATCGTCGACGAGATTGTGCCCGGCGGGACGGCGGGCGTCGTCGCGCGCGCGCACGAGCTCGCCGAGTCTAAGGCAGAGAAGGCGCAGGCGGGTGTCTGGGGTGCAATCAAGGTCGGCTTATTGTTATATCTTTCATTCTTCATGGTGCTGAGACGTGGACTGTGTGTTTGTGCAGAGCGAGCTGTACCGCCCGCTCACAGATATGCTGGCGCGCGGCATGCTCGGGATTAGCACGTCTGTCGACGAGGGGCTCGCACTGGCGCGCCTCGCGAAACTCTAACTCCTGGTCAAAGCCGAACGCGCTGCGACGTGTATAGCTTGTGTACTTGGCAAGGCTTGGTTTGCGTCGGGAATGCAAACACCTTTCGGCTTTCGTGCGGTTGTTCCCGACGCCGAGGTCTCAGCAAATGAACGGTGGCGTGACGGCTGCTTTCTGCCCTCCCTCGCCTCACGCCACGATACCTGTCACTGCGCAGGAGAGCGTGACGGACACTCCAGCAGAATTTATGTGCCTGCAGGATCTGATCTGGAGCGAGATCTCCGTTCCTCGCTATTGAAACCCTAACCGCAAATATTCACTCTAAGACGTTAGCTAGGTAAGTAGAAGGCTCGCGGGATGTAGATCATCGCTTCGTTCCGCAAATGCTCCCATCCTACGGCTCTGCATTCTGCGCCGTCAGACGTGCATAGTCCGGCCCCGGAAATGCATACTCAGTCTAGGCAGGTTCACGCAACGGCTTGAGAGCACGTCATATGAGTGGCCCGGGATGCACTGCCCCGCGCACGTCGGAATGATAGCGACCCTCATCGTGGGTTAATGAGGATGAGATAGTACATACAAACGCAATTTTCCTGCGGTCATATCGTACAGAATGTCAAACTGGGTGTATGCGCAGAACATCAAGCTGTGTCGGGATCAGGAAACGTTATGGCACAGCGCCAAGAAACGGAAATATTGCAGACCCTCTCGCTAGCGGCCGGAGCGTTCGCTCACCTCCTGTTTGGAGGCGGTCACTCCTTGCTGCCGAACGGCCAGAAGACGGGCACGGTCCTGTGGCCGTCACCAAATTCAGAACCAAAGCCAAGTATGGAGGAAGGATGGCTAACCGTTTGTAGGTCTTCCAGTCCGGGTCGCTGCCCCATTTCTTCTCCGCCGATTTCTGTGAGGTGATAAACAGTAAGGCAGTGCATAGAAAATTCGTCAGAGTGTGTACCTCGAGCGGCGGAACACCAGACACCTGGGAGGGCAAGATGAGAAAGGGACGAGACAAAGGATGACGTGCATATATAAACTGACATTCCGCAAGAGCTGATAAGTTATGAAGGGACTGATAGCAGCCAGCGCGAATGTGCCCCTGGGGAAATACGGAGTGCTGAGGGAGGCTGTCGACAATGCCCAGATTCCGGTCCAGATGCCTACTTCCCCGACATAGCTGTTCGACCAATGCCGTGAGACATTTTCGTGTAGTAGCTTTGCACCGCTGGTACTCACTTCGGGTGCCTGCTGATGCTCCAAAGCCCGCTAGTGATGAATTTCTGATCGTGCTGTTTGTTGTCCTTAGCGTGGCGCCACGCGGATTTCTGGCGGTCAGCGATGACCTCGAAGAGCAGGGAACCCGCATATATCCCGATGGCGGCAAAGTCACGGCCAGATAGACCTGGGTGAAGGTGCGCGGGAAGTGTATTCGCCTGACGGTTGGGTGTAAATCACAGCAGCACGCCGAACTGTGAGGACGCGTACGAGATAGACGGGGAAGCCAACCAGGAAGACCCAAGTGGCTGAAGAAAACCAGGTAAGAAAAAGACTTGGCTCAGTGATATCGACTCGCCTTGGGCCATCCAGAACGCGGTAAACTGGGCGGGCTGATGTTTTACTTCGTCGAATCTAGAGTCGCCACCGGCTTTGATCGCCCTCTAGCAGAACAAATGCGACTGAGAAATAGAAGCGCGTCATGTTCCTATACGTACCAGCGCAAGGAAGGATCCAAGCCTAACAGTCCAGATGCCCAGGGCAGCGGTCAAGAGCAGCTGTCTCGGGGCGAAACTAGAAAGTGGTGGGAACGTGACGTATGTTTTCCCCTCCCATAGTTTAGCCTTGAGGGTAGGGTAGTAGAGGGAAACGAAGGTGGTAGAGAGGAAGCCTAGGGCACCCCCGAGGTCGTAGTACTTTTCGTTTGCCTGCGGAACGAAGACGGTCGCGAGCACTGTGTGCGCGGTCGGCGAGAGTCACGGTGCCTGTTGGCCACGTACCTGCCTGCAGACCGTACGCAGCGCCAGCGACGGGGAGGAGTCTGGAGAACGCGTTCATGGTGGTAAGAGGAAGAAGGAAGAGTACGTCAGAGGTGTTCAATTGACGCGATGAACGCGCGCGATCGTACGGTCACGTGGAGGAGTTTGAGATGATGGAGTTGACGTCACGACGCGTCTTGCACTTATTTCTTAGATGGCGACGTTCCAACTTCTCCCCATACCATGTCTCTTCAGGCCAACGCTCACCCAGAGAGCGAACCCAAGAAGGGAGAGCACTCGGACATCCCTCAACCACCGCCCGAGCACGACCCCACCCAGGTCGACGCAAAGAAGGACATTCCTGACACTGGATGGACAGGCCCTGTCCCCAGCCAGAACGGTGGCAGCGGGGAAAAAGACTTCATGAACAAGCCGCCCTACTTTTGGCACTCCGAGGGCGACAAGTTCACGCCAAAGTATGTCAGGTGGGTGTTTCGCTCGCCGACTGGGAACTTGTGCAGCGCTCTGACGGTCAGTAGCGAGTGCTGGTGCGGAAATGGTATGCCTAGTATCATGTGGATATAAGTTGACTGGCTAATGCATGCATATAGTGAGGTTTGAAGTCCATGGCGACCCGCTGGACGCGAAGCATTGTCACTGCAGGCAATGCCAAGGCCTCCATGGTGAGTGATCTGGGCGCGGGCCTCTATCAACCTTCGCTGACTTGCTCTATTGCAGGTGCGCCATTTCAATGGGCAGTCATATTCCCGAAGGTTGCTTCTCGGCCATCCGTCCCCAGGCGGTTCATATACTCATTTAACGCGACCAGACATCGGTTCGCCTTGTCCGCAATGAGAACGACAGCCTCCACTTCTTCAGCACAGAAAAGTGAGCTTCATTTTCACTCAGTTACATTTCTTAGACTGTATGCTAGACGCGCGTCCGAGCACCACGTCCCGGTGAAGGTGAGTCGCCGAGCGTAAACTCGGTTCCGCCTTGAACACGCCTACTGCAGGTATCGTGCGATACATGCCGTTCGCCGCTCTTCGACGAGGGCCGGAACACCGTCCTCGCGTATCCGTCGTCGTTTCACTTCCCACAGGGCAAAGTGCCGACCGACTTTCAGCCGACGTGCCACATCTTCTACGCGGAGCGCGTGCTGGAGGTACCCGATGGGATGTGCGTTTTCCCACTGCATACGTTCGCACGGCGTCGATCTTGACATATCACTCGCAACAGTCCTAAATGGGAAGGCCATAAGGGATCAAGCGTAAGTGCCTTGCTTTCTGTGAATCGCGGCGCTGATTCGACCGTGGGCTGCAGCGTTTGATGCAGGAGCTGTCCGCAGACCAAGGGTGAGACGAAACATCGTTTACTCGGCATCCGGGAGTTGCTTAAATGCATGCCTTCAGAATTATGCCGAAATACAAGGGACACAGCACGAACGGTGGCACTGAAGCGAAGAAACGTAAGGTGGATTCCGAAGAAAGCTGAGTTGGCGGCCTCTGACTGTGACTGTAATGAGGCACTCTTGTGCATTGTATTTGTAGGCGGCTATCACAGAATGAAACATGTCCATCAAGAGCACAGTACCTTGACCGTTCCCGAATTTGTAGCACCATACACAGACTCCTTTGTGTACATCAAGTATGTATATGAATCCGTAACATCTACTAACGGCTGAATATTGAAGTGAAATACTTATGTGAAGACGAACAAAAAATGGTGTTACACCGTAAGATACAGAAGCACTGCAAGGATTAGTTCATGATGTAGGCTACAACAAATCGGTATCATCCTCGCCCTCCGCGTCTGGGTCATCATAGCCCTCCGCATCCGCATCCGCATCCTCATCTACATCGGCATTGCCCGCATCCGCCCGGCGCGCGACAGAATCCTCAGCCCCAGCACTAACGGCGCCAGCGTCGCCGTCTTCACCGTCCCCGGTAGAATGTATGATATCCAGCGGCGAGTCGACGTCGCCCTTGCTGCTCGGCGCGCCCGCTGCATAGACCGTGTCGTCGCTCGGCGCGCTCTGCCGGCTCATGACCGCCGTGAAGGGCGTCCCCGAATCGAACTCTGACTTGACCTCCTCATGCGCGTCTGCACCCGACGCCACTGCCGCCCCCGCCTGCGCGCCTCGCGCACCGACGCCCGCGCCCGCATCCGCCTCGACGTCTAGATGGAGCTCGTGCGTCGGGGGGCGGCTCCTCTGCACCGGGAGCGACACGTTCAGGTCCACCGTGGCGCCGTTCCCGAGCGCGTTTGCGCGGCGCGGGCCGGCGTCCGTGTCCGGCTCAGGCTCCGGCGACGAGTCAATGCGCCGCCGCTTGCGCGAGGCGGCCTTGCTCGATGCAGACACCTGGCGCTTGAGGTCCAGCCCCGTCGCGGAGCGCGAGCGCAGCAGCCGCCCCTGCATCGCCTCCTCGCGCGCGAGACGCGCGGCGAGCGCCGCGTCCTCGTCGAACCGGTCGCGGTCTCGGGTGACGACGTCGATATCCATAGGCGAGGGGCTGCGCGCGCGCATAGCTTTGACGGGCGACGTGCTTTGGCGCGTCACGCGGCGGCGCACGGGGCTGGGAGCGGCTGTGGGCGCGGGCGCGGGTGCGGACGAGCGCCGGGTGGCCATAGGCGGCGTTGCGGTGTTCACGGTCTGGCTGCTGCGCAGGCGGCGCGTGGTCGACTGCTCCGGGGAGCGCGTCGTGCGCTTCGACGGCGAGCGTGAGGATAGGCGCACGGAAATGTCGCCGTCCTGGCCCTCGTCCTCGTCCTCGCCGCCCCGCGTGAAGACCCCGGGCGTCACGGGGCGGGGTCGACGGGCGACGCAAGCACGGTCGCCGGCGCCGGGGAGTCGCCCGCGAGCAGTTCGGTAACGTCGGACTTCTTTACACGCGCGAGGAGGAACGGGCTCCATTTGAGCTTCTCCGGCTTGATCTTCAGGTACCCCTTCGCCTCCCACTTGGCCAAGTACGCATCAACTTGTGAGCGCTCCCACCGGATGTCGTATGAGGTCGGCACTACGAACGGGCTTTTACTTGAATCTTCGTCCGTTGTTTGGGTACGTATCAGATGGCGCCGGGCGACGCTGCTCTTCCGGCCCTTTGGGAACTTTATGGCTTGACCGGGAAGCGGCCTTTGGGGAGGCGCCGACGCGACGCTGATGAAATCCAGATCGACCAGGGTGTTGTAAATGTCCTCAAGCGTCATCGACGTTGCGCGAGCAATGTCTGCGGAGACCGCACCGCGCTTAGTAGGGTCGGACGCCAATGGGTCAGAGAACGCACCTTCCAGAGTTGGTGAGTCTGGGGTGGTCTGGAGGTATCGCATTATGGACAAGGTCCAGTAATTCTTGTAGCCCAGCGCGCCAAGACCCGACAATGGCTTCTCTGGAGACCCTAATCGTTGTTCCTTCTTGGACAGAAGATAGCCTGTCATGTCGCTTAGTGAGTGCTGGGAAGAAGACGATAAAGAATAGATGACGTACTGAACTCGATGAGAAGGTTTCCCCACCCCTGCCGTTGTCGCACAGGTAATGTCATGATGCAGCTCACGTTGTAATCCTTTGGACTACGTTTCTCCTTGCTGAAGTAACCAACGAACCGCGCGCCTACATCGTCAACCTCCGTCATGACATAGAACAAGAAGGGCTCGACGTCGTAGAATAAAGATTTGTGATCAAGAAACATCTTCGAAAGAAGGCAGAGGTGCTGGCAATAGATCTGCGACGTGTGATTAGAATCAAGCTAGGCGACACCATGGTGGACGGCCTTGCCTTATTTCGCCTTCCGTCGACTTCGAAGATGGAGACCGCGCCGTCGCGGTAGATTTCATCGCCAGGTGGATGGCGTGCCTTGCACTTCATCTGCGTCATTCAACAATCTAATCAGCTGGATAGATCTCCATACGAAAACTCGATCGGCGTACGCAATGCCTTGCTGCTCCGAACCGGCTCTTGTTATACTTCAAGCAGAACTCACAGATCCACAGCCGGCCATCCGGGATGTTCGCGTATTCCTCGGGAAACGGGGCATCGTACCATGTCTGGATGTCGAAGGCACCGAAACGAATCGTCCGTATTCGCAAGCCTGGAGCAGAGAGGTGAGATGGACCGGGTATCGATGGGGTAGGGGAGGTGGATCGGCCGATGGGGGTGATCGGTGTAAACGCGGCACTGGACCGGGTTGCCCTGGTGGATGGACCTGCGATTGGTGTGCTGGGCACAAGCGACTGAGGTGTCGTGGTCGAAGGAACGAGTTTTACCTGAACACGGTAGATGTAGGCGGCGGACAAAGCGGTAAGAAATAAGCGACTCGCCTCCGCAGTGTGCCGACTCCGGTCGAATCTAATTTTGTCGCCATTCAGGATCAAGGTCTTCGTGGTGTCTCGATCCACCTCGGTCAGGATGTCTTCGAATAGACCCTTAGGCGGTTCCTCCTCGCCACTCTCCTCCTTCTCCTTCCCCTTGCCTTGTTGTGAGAGCCGCAGCCGCACGACCATTTTACGAGGCGGATTGATGGTCAAGTGCGGGCGCTTGATCGGCGAGTTCTCCTTCACTGACTTGCGGGCGGAAGCTGTTGTCTGTCGCGTGCGTCCCCGTGGAACCACAGGAGTTTCGGGTCCGTCGATGTCTATTTCAGACTCGTCAGGCGATGCAGCTCTCCGCTTCGACTTCTTCTTGCTCCGCTTGCTCGAGGAGGGTGCAGGAGGGAGCTGCACACGGGATGTGGACGCGACTGATGAGTCCCGGACGACCTCAAGCTCCTCTGTCGCTTCTTCCACTTCTGGGGGACCGCACACCCCGGCAGGATTGTGAGTGCAGGCGGGGCAGTACCATTTCCCCGGAGGCGACGACTCCAACGGAGGGTTCAGACAGTCCATATGCCATCCTCGGTCACAGGAGTCGCAGAACAGTATGCGAGCCTGCAGAGAAGGTCAGTCCACCACAGAGGCAGTGAGAATGGTGGAGCGTACGTCGTCTCCCTTCTCTTGACAGATCTCACAGATTTTGCACTCGACGCACTTCCAAGGGTAGGTATGAAGCTTGTCTCCGATTTCGCCGAGATCCATGCAAGAAGGGTGACCTGGTTCGGTCAGATATGCGGACGCGAATCTGTCTGGCGAGAGACATACCGCTTCGCCCACATTCCTCGCACGACACCATGGGTTCAGTTTCTCCATCCTTGTTTTTCTTGCTGTTGCCTTGACAGAAACCACATTCGCTTTCCTTCTTGACCCTGCGTCTCTTCTTGGGCCGCGCGGGTGACGGCACCTGCTCCTCGGGGGCAAAGTAAGCAGGAGGCGGAGGCGGGGCGAAGGGGTCTCCCTGGGGCCCTTGGAAATAGTCCGTGTGGTGTATGCCAGACGTGGGGGGTGCTTGGGGAGGAAAGCCAGCCTGGGCGCGTGTCAGTGATGCCGTCCCGTATGGTAATCAAGACGCGACGCGACGCGCTACTGTAGCTGTGCGGGCGCCACAGTGCTCGGGAGCAGAGACAAGAAGGAGCGCGACGCACCTGGTTATACTCTGCTGCGTGGTCCCATCTCTGCAGACTCGGATCTATGACAGCCTCGGCGAGGGCGGGGTCGATTGGTATGTCGCCGGGGTTGCTAGCGGGAGTCCCATATTCGTAGGACGTCTCGCGGTCGAACGCGGCGTCCTGAGGAAATGGCAGTCCGCGCATAGCAGGGGGGCGCGACTGCGGAGGGGCGCAGCGTCGACGAGGGCGGCGGAGGCGGGGAATGGACGACGGCGAGCTCCAGCTTATTGCGACTTGGCCGTCGAGCACGAGTTGTGGTATGTTTGGTACAGGCCCCCGGAGCTTGGAGGGGGGGCCGGGGTCCAGGCAGCGGCCGCCCCATTTCTCACGCTCTGTATCGTATCGCGCGACTTGGATTGACTCGCGCGTTCGATCGCCTAGGCCCTATTACACCTACCTACCTACACCACCCCTTCGCAGCGGCGAGATCCCCTAGTGCGTCCGTTCCGTTCACTTGGTCTACGCACCGCAGAGCGTGTATACCGCGTCTCGATGACAGGATGGCGCAACAGCCCGAGCGCCCGCCTTCCTAAGACGTGCAATCAGTGCAATCAATAAGTAGGGCCCAATGGCCAGCGTCGAGCTCCGGAGAGCGTATCACATACGTCGCACATGTTCTGGTGACGAAGGGCCGGGCATTTGTCCACGGGTTTAGGCCGAGTGAAGCGAGATGATCAAGCGGGGGATGCCGTGGCAAACACCCCAAATCTAATTGTGAACCTTGTGGACTGGCGCGACGCGTGTTTGATTCCCACTGCGCAGAACAATGGGGCCTCCGCATCCCTGGCATGCATTGGGTCGTCGAGCCCGAACTTGCGTGACAGGTGTGACGAGCACGTGACGCTGGGACGAGGAGCAGACAGGCGGGATCGCTCGGTCGCCGTGCTGTGGCCCCCGCTGCAGCAGGCGACGGTGAGCCCCAGCTCGCCCGAACGAGGCTGTCTGGACGCACCGGAGACGGCGGCGGGCGATGCGCTACAGGGCCGCGAACGTAAACCCGGTGGCAGCGTGACCAAACAGTGACACACAACCCAGCGACCGGAAGTGCTTTCACATTGCTGCTGTCCTCTGTCCGCCAGTATCGCCCAGTCCCCCCCTCAGCCCCTCGCCCTCTCGCCGTCGCCCTCGACGATGCAAACGGCCATACAGCACGTCCCCCAGCATCTCATGCCGCAGTACCCGCGGCCGTCCATCACCAGCGCCGTCAACAGGAATTCCAATGTCGTCCTGCCCACGCCCCCAGTCGCCACACGCAAGCGCAAGCGCGGGCACCAGTACACCGTCTCCTACTCCGAAGTGCAGGAGTTCGACCACGAAGGCAGGCTCAGGGAGGTTATCGTCATTGACGACACTCCACCGCCCCCAACTGCCTCTCCCGCAACCACGACGCACACCGCGGGTTACTCGGCCTCCTACCAACCTCCCCAGTATTCCGCCCCGATAAGGACCAGGGCCCGTGCCGCCGCAGAAGCCCAGGCCATGTCCTCCAGCACCTCCTCCACTACCCTTCCCATCCCTGCTTACAAGAAACGCAAGCGCGAGGGCGATGTTGAAACAGGCACGATCGCGAAGAAGGCTGCTGCCAATGCGCAGCTCACCGTCACCGGCGCAGGAGCCTCATCACAATGGAACAACACGAACGGGGTCGCTGCCGCCGAGGTACGCTTATCCGCATTTCGCGCACCCTTGTCGCTGACTCCCGCAGCAGACCGCCGCGCAGCCTGCATGCGACGATAAAGAGGGCCACTACATAGTCACCCCGGATGACATAATTCACAAGCGCTGTAAGCCCTTATGCTCAATCGGATCCTTCCAGGACTGACCGTGACATGCGTAGATCGTACGGTTCGACTGCTGGGACAAGGAACTTTCGGCAAGGTCGTGGAGGCCTTCGACCTCAAAACTGGGAACAGAGTCGCGATCAAGATCATTCGAGCAATCCAGAAGTACCGCGACGCAAGTAAGATTGAAGTACGGGTATTGCAACGACTCAAGGAGCGGGATCCCCTGAATCGGCAGTCAGTATCGACCCTCTCGTCGTGGCCAGCCTCCCTGACCCACGCATTCACAGTAATTGCATACATCTACTGGAGTGGTTTGACCATCGGAACCACATCTGCTTGGTTTCTGAACTTTTGGGCATGTGTGTCTACGACTTTTTGAAGGAGAACGAGTTTGCCCCGTTCCCCCGACACCACATTCAATCATTCGCACGTCAACTCTTGGGAAGCGTTGCTTGTAAGATTCCGCTCCCCATCAGTGCCTTGAGCTCATCGCTAATCACGGCCTTCAGTTCTGCACGACCTGCACTTGATACACACGGATCTTAAGCCCGAGAACATCTTGTTGGTGCACAACGACTCTCGAACCGTCCCAATCCCAACACCAGGGAAGGTAAATGCACCGCGGTTGTATTTACCTGTCAGTTGACTGATTGACATTTGTGTCAGCGCAACGCACCTCCGCGATTGAAGCGCATTCTGGAGACGACAGATATCCGCCTTATCGACTTTGGATCAGCAACATTCCAGGAAGAATATCACTCGAATGTTGTGTCAACGCGCCATTATCGCGCACCGGAAATCATCCTCGGTTGGTCTCTAGTCATGTGGCTTGCCGTGCGTTGCTGATTCGGCTTCACAGGGCTCGGGTGGTCGTACCCATGTGATGCATTCTCACTAGGATGCATATTGGTCGAGTTCTACACAGGGATCGCGCTTTTTCAAACGCACGACAACCTGGAACATCTGGCGATGATGGAGATGGTTATGGGGAAAATGCCTGAACGCTTCGCTCGTGCCGGTGCACGGTCGAAACCGGAGTACTTCAAGGAGGGCAACAAGCTTGATTGGCCAAAACCGAAGGCCACGAAGCAATCCAAGAAGGAAGTGCGCGCCACACGAAGTCTCCAGGTATGCATTTGTGTTTGGTAGCGCCGCGCTCCGTGCTGACTGGCTGTATGCGCAGGAAATTATCCCGCAGACAGACATTATCAACCGCCATTTCCTAGACTTGGTTCGCAAGCTCCTCATATTCGACCCTGCACAACGGATAACGGTTCGAGACGCGTTGAACCACCCGTACTTTGCAATCGCGGTTCCGCTGGAAATTTGACCGGCCAACTTCATCCGTCTCTCGCACCCGCATCAGCATCCGCATACTTATCACCCGCATGGTCGAATAGAGCTCGCATCCCTGGTTAGGATCTGACACCCCTCATCAACACTCATGGTTCACGTCTACGCTCACCTGTATCGCCTATCGCATCAATCACTTTCTGTCATCTTTATTACCCCATTTCATTTCGCTGTCCCCTGCAACTGTCGTTACCGCCCTTCACCCTGCCGACATCTTTCCTTCATTTCGCTGGCACGCGGGATTGCTATCTATCCCGGATTTCTGGCACATGCCACTGTAACTCTACACCCATCACTGTGTCTTCAGTCTTAATCGCCTTTCCCGCCCCCTGACCCCTCGTAGTCTATACAGTACTTCCTTGCCGACGACTCCCAACGAACCTGCCCCTACTCTGACCCTCGACTTCGATACATCCTGCATAATCTCCGCGTCCAGCTGTTATGTGCTGCTTGTTTATCGCCCCCTTCTCCTGTCCGCCGTGTTCTCATACTCTGGATTTGGCTCCATGTTACCTATATATGATGTACTCCCAATGTTTAGAAACATGCGCCAGCGCCGCGTGAAGACTCGCTCGATGCCGGACGGAGACGAAGAACGGCGCTGGAAGAGGCGCGGTAATTTTGGGTGCGGGCAGCTTACTCAGAGTTCGAAGGACGTCGACTCGAGCGCGGGCGGGGATGATCCGAACGTCGGCATAATAACCACGAAGAATCCGCCGTCGACACGACCAGAACGCCTAGTCGGGCTGCCCCTGCGCACGGTGTGCCCTTGCGAATCCGAAGCCGTGCTTGCTCTGGACTGGCCGAGTCAAAGGTCAGTTGCCAGCGGCGGAAGTCGGCTGGCGTTTCAGATCGATTGCCCAAGGTCAGCCGCGGAGACTAATACCTGGAGACGGGCAGCACAATTGCTGAGAAGGATTGATATGGCGGCGCCACGCGCGAGGCCCGCGCGTTGCTAAGTGGCAGAATTTTCACAATTGCGATCCCATTGTGTGCGAATTCGGTACCAGTCACCTGTGAAGCCCGGCTATCATTACTAATAAGAAGTGGTAGCCCATCGAGCTACCGCTTCTAGCTAGAAGGCTTTGGGGGCCCAGCAGGCTTCACGCAATAGCGGCCCCTAGCTCAAGGCGACTTCTCGATACCTTCAACTCTCGGATACCGGGATATCGTCGGCGCCGTCGGCACGCCATCAACCGCTCCCACGCCGTGGTCCGCGTCGCGCGTCGTCGTCCTCTTTAGGTAATTCCGCCTTGCCGCCGGGCCTCGCCGCTGTGGCGGGCGTGCGCTCGCCGTCGCGACGACGAGCTCGCCTCCCGCCGTCACCACGCACCCCACCGCCTCGAAATTTGGCACGCATCATTGTATCTATTAGCTATGGTAGGTGGCGGGCGCGCTTCTAACGCGCCGCTTCCCGTACCTCTCCCCCGGATGCCGCAAGTGACGACAATGGTGAGCTCTGTCCTGCCTTCTGTTTGCCCCGCATGCCCCTCATATATCATACACAGGAGTAACTGGGTGATATATAACAAGCAGTGTGAGCGCCTTGCGCGCGCCGCCCCCGTAGCCAGCCCACCTACCCCGCCGACGCCGACGCCGACGACCCCGCCCAGCTTCCACCACTCACCCCACCGCCTCCGAATTTTGCACACAGTATAGGAGTAGTACGGTGCATTATTTGGCTTCCACGCTTTGTATCCGCCGTCTTCACTCGCTCCACACCGACATCACCTACAACCCCAACAACCACTCATCCCACTGTCGCCAGTTTGGCATCTATACCTACGATCTTTCATGCACATGTACCTGACGTAGACAGTATATTAATGACATTACCGCCTTTGGCGTTTTCTCTTGCGATCGCCCTCACCGTCGCGCGCACCGACGACGCCGACAACGCCGACTAGCTCGATCCCGCCCTCAATTCTGGACGGATAAGTCTAATTCTTTCCGTAACCGGAAGCATCTAGAGTACTGTATCATGCTGTAAAATTTCAATATTGACACCAATGGTGGCACGAAGCCTTCAGAGGAAGACACATGCTTAGTAGCAGTGATATACTTCACCTTCGTTTTCTCAAGTACCTCAGAACTTACTGATAAATATTCAATGGATAGAAGACAGCCCCTGGCCGGGCTTGCAAGTGGGATCTCCGAGTTTCAAGTATATTTGACGGCAGGACGGAGCTCGCCGGCTGTGTCGGCCACGACGGCGGGGCGTCGGCGAGCTCGATCGTGTCCGGATATGCGTAATGTAAGCCATAGACTAATACTCTCTATATAACAAGAGCCCGATCACAACGTATGGTGTTGTAATGTAGAGAAATGAGCTCTGTGTGCGAGCTCACTGTGGACCGTATTGGGAACACCGCTGAGCGAGGTTTAAGAAGGGCGGGCCCAAAGCGCGCATGTAAATCACCATGAGATCTACATATAATGCTTCACAGAAATGCTGGAGGTGGTGGGATGAGTGGTGAAGGTTGGGCGGGCTTGTCGGCGTCGACATCGGCGGCGTCGGCGGGCTGGCTACGTGGGCGGCGCTCTCAAGGCGCGCATACTGCCTGTTATGTATCATACATAAGCTCCTGTGTGTAGAGTTTGAGGGGCGTGCGGGGCATACAGAAGGCGGGATGGAGCTCACCATGGTCGCCATTTGCGGCATCTGGGGGAGAGGTACGGGAAGCGGCGGGTGAGAAGCGCACCTACCACCTACCATAGGCATTGAATACGATGCTACATGCCAAGTTTCAAGGCCGTCGGTTGCGTGGTGGTGGCGGGAGGCGAGCTCGTCGTCGGGGCAGCGAGCGCGCGCCCGCCACGGCGACGGGGCCCGGCGGCAGGGCGGAATTACCTTAATGGGCGGACGACGCGCGACGCGGACCACGGCGTGGGAGCGGCTGATGGCGTGCCGACAGTGCCGACGATATCCCGGTATCCGAGAGTTGAAGGGTATCGAGAAGTCCCCTTGAGCTAGGGGACGCTATTGCGTGAAGCCTGCTGGGCCCCCAAAGCCCTCTAGCTAGAAGCGGTAGCTCGATGGGCTACCACTTCTAATTAGTAATGATAGCCGGGCTTCACAGGTGGTACCAGTGGGAAAAGGAGGTGTCATGGGTACAGATTGTGGGCAGATAATTGAATGCTGAAACACGAGTACGAAGCTGACTGCCCTTCGTTTTGTCAGCGAAATAGTGTCGGAGGCGACGTTGGAGAAAACGTCGCCGATGCGCGAGGAGCAATCCATATCGCCCGCAAATGTGCACGGACATTCGCCGCTGGGGGCAGTAGTACCGGGCGAAATACGCGGGATGGGGTGGCAAATTGCTGCTCGGCGCGCGCTTGCGGTAAGAGGCCGCGGCTGCCTTGGTGGTCTTCACGCCAGCCAGCGACGGCGTCGGTTCTAACGAAAGGCGGATGGTATCGAGGTCAGTTCCAGCGACGGAAGTCGAGGAATCAATCTCGAGGGACAGGGTTCGCTAACTTGCTCTCGTCGAGCCCGCCGATCATGGTTCATGGCTTCGGCGAGGCACCGAAAGCGGTAACGCCTGTGTTCGGGTTCGGCAGGGCTTCGAAGGGGGTGAAGTTCATTGGCAGGGGCCAGACTGCAGTAATGGACGGCGGCAAAGAGGTGGAACCCCCCCTATGGCCGAGCGCTCGCCCCTGGACGGTATAATGTCGCGGGAAAGGTGGTTGAGCTCGACGTGGAGACTCGGGAGGCCCAGGGAGGCCCGTTGGTGCTGTCGAACGAGGAGCTCGTGGGACCCGAGAAGGCGGGATCATGAATGAAGGAAGCTGATGGGAGGCACTGGCACGCAGCCTCGCGGGATCCGGGAGGGAGAAGTTGAGGTAAGTATTCGTCGACACAGATTGACGAGCCAGTTTGTAGTCCACCCGGGCTACAATACAGCCGCAGCGCCCGCCCAGACACAAGACGATAGTCCAGTGTGTGCAGCACTAGGGTGCATGCAGTATGGGTGCATATACTTACTTTGCCTTATCTCTGCGTGGTCTATGGCGACCTTGAAACGACAGCCTAGATAGAGCGCAATCAGATGCAGCACGGGCAGACAGCTGCAAATTCAGCGCGATATTGAACACCAGAGATCGAAGACGCAGGATCCGGAATGAAGTCTGCTGCTAGCTGAGAAGGCGTAATCTCTCAAGCACAGTGCATGACAGATCAACTATCATCTGTCAAAAGTCAGCTATGGAGACTACAATGGAGACTGTCCAGACTTGCAGTGTGCCCGTAGAAAAACGAAGACGGAGAGCAAAGGATATCATGGTGCAAGAAAGCGAAACATCAGGAATGGCGAGCTGGCGCAATGGTAGCGTGCTAGTTTCCGGCGCTAGCGGTTCTGGGTTCGAGTCCCAGGTTCGTCGATTTTTTTCCTGTGTCCTCCCGGGCGCCTAAGCAGAACGCAAGTCGGTGCCGCGCGAGGCTTGGACGCGTCTCTATAATTGACTCGCCACTACCCCTTTTACTTCTTACCTCGCCAATCATCATGGCGTTCTTCGGGTCGTCTGCATCGGCGACGGCGAACGTGTCGAGTGCGGCGGAGAAGGATGTCGAGGTCGCAGATCCGCCGCCAGACTCCATCTCGTCCCTCGCCTTCTCGCCGGCTGTGGACTACCTCGCGGCGGGCAGCTGGGACAACAATGTGCGTGCTTTGCTTCACAAGGGCTTTTGGCGCATACTGACGCTGTGGTAGGTGCGCATCTATGAGGTAGGGGCCAACGGCCAGACGCAGGGGAAGGCGATGTATTCGCACCAGGGCCCGGTAATGAGTGTGTGCTGGAACAAAGTGCGTCTCATGCCCTCGCTCTAGTCGCGCCGCTGACCTCTTGTTTCTCATCCCTCATGTCTACCTTTTGTTTTCCTGCAGGAGGGCACGAAGATTATCTCGGGTGGTGGGGACAACGCGGCGCGGCTGTTCGACGTGCAGACGGGGCAGGCGCAACAAGTGGCGCAGCACGACGCGCCCATCAAGGTCGTGAAGTGGGTCGAGACACCCCAGGGCGGGATCCTAGCAACGGGGAGCTGGGATAAAACAATAAAGGTGCGTCACGGCCTTCTCGCTCTCGCAGAACGCGGACTCACGCGTGGCGGGGCGCTGCAGTATTGGGACACGCGCAGCTCCGCGCCAGTGTCGACCGTGACGCTCCCGGAGCGCTGTTACACGTTCGACGTTGCGTGGCCGCTCATGGTTGTCGGCACGGCGGAGCGGCATATCCAAATTTTCAACTTGACGAACCCGAACACCGCGTACAAGGTGCGCTACCCCTATACCCCTTCCGCGACTGTGGAGTGCTGATTGCCCGGACGTGTAGACCATGGTCTCGCCGCTGAAGTGGCAGACGCGCGTGGTGTCGTGCTTCCCCGCAGGCAATGGCTTTGCGGTGGGCAGCGTTGAGGGGCGTGTCGCGATTCAGTAAGCTCGTATGTCCCTTGTGTGCGTGGCGGAGGCTCATGTGGACTGCAGATACGTCGATGAAAAAGATGCGCAGTAGGTTCACGCACGTGTGGGCAAGCCCTCTTGCTGAGGTAGAAACATCGCAGGAACAACTTCTCTTTTAAATGCCATCGCCGGGACCAGTCGCCAGCGACGAAGGACCAGTCACTCGTATACGCGGTGAATGACATCTCGTTCCACCCCGTGCACGGAACATTTTCGACTTGCGGTGCGCGTCTCCCTCTCCTCTGACGCCCCACCTCCCTGACATGCGCCAGGCTCCGACGGCACCATTAACTTCTGGGACAAGGACTCTCGTGTCCGCCTGAAGAGTAAGCCTCCTGCTGCATTGCCCCACCGCCGTTCTAATTCTGGCGGGTAGCCTTCGATCCGTGCCCGGGCCCGATCTCTGCGAGCGCGTTCAACCGCACAGGCAGCATCTTCGCGTATGCGATATCGTACGACTGGTCAAAGGGGCACTCCGGCATGACGCCGGGCCACCCGAACAAGATCATGCTGCACGCGACGAAGGACGAAGAGGTGAAGAAGCGCACGCAGAAGCGGTGAGGGGCTTTTGTGTAGTATTTCCGTGCTACGGTTACGAGTCGCTTTTGATTTACTTCATGTATATTGTACTTGGCGCTTCTACGGCGATGAAGCGACGGTGTGCTTTTCCGCAGTACTTCGTGCTATTGTCTCGTTGCCTGGGCACCGCGACGGATATCAGGCATCAGGCTTCTTGCTGGGTTCTTTGGGTGCCGGCAACGTGGAGGTATACCCAGACAATGCGGACCAAGCTGGAAGCAACAGAATGATATTTACGATACGGTTAATAAAGGCGTCGATGAACAATGCTTGAGATGGTAATGGGTGGTATACGTTGACCGTCGGTATGCATAATTAAGATACACGACCCCTTCGTAAGTACAACGGCAGATTAAGCAAATTCATAGGTCATAAATCACTTCTCCTTTTGCGTTCCCTGCTCTATGTGCACCGGGAACGACCCGGACACTATTGTTGCTTGCCGAGGGCAACCTTCTCGTTGTCTGCCTTCTTCGCCTTAACCTCGAGGTATGGGTCGAGCGACGACTCGGGCTGGCGGTATGAGCCACCAAACCGGTCCGCCCATGTGAAGTACTGCGAACCGGGGGCATTAGCAACGAAAGGCGCGACGATCAGCGGCGGTGCGTACCTGGCCGTAGTTGACGGTGAAGTACAGGTGGTGCAGCGTGTGATGGGCCGGGCCGTTGATGACTTTTTCGAGGAAGTGGCCCGTGATCATGTCGGAGTCATGAATCTGTGAATAGACGGAGGTCAGCGAATCATTTCGTGGGAGGGAGCGGGAGGACGCACGAGAATGCTCCAGATGTTGACGAACACGAATAGCCCGAGGTAGAGGTATCGATGCAAGGGGAAGACGAAGATGAACACGTGGTACGGGACCGACTGGAGGTAGCCGTCCACGGGGTGGAACGCGTGGGATGCGAAGGGCGTGGGGACTATTGGGAGCCGTCAGCGGCGGAAATTAACGCAATCGACACGCTACGTACTGAGCCATTTATGATGTGGCTTGTGGATGTACTTGTAGACCAGCGGGTGGTGCAGCAAGCGGTGCACCCAGTAGATACCATAGTCGGTGAAAAGCAGGAACCTGTGATACAATTTCGGTGAGATGGGGAGAAAATCGGATAATGCTCGTGGGTGGCACGCACATTGGGACGGATAGGAAGAGATATGTCCAGCCGTACTCATCGACGCGGTCGTAGAGTTTTGAATACCCCATGACCTCCGCTTGGAACCACGGCAGGGTGAGAAGGGTCATGCCAGGGAATGCATTGATGCTGCACTGAATCTCGAGCTTGACCTGATTCTTGAGGAAGCGGGGATGCTCCATCATCTCGTGGTTGAATATTAAGTAATAGGAGAGGCCAGCGAAGAGGAAGTAGAGGACGTAGATGCCGACGATAGTGATTGCAGAGAGGGAGAGCAGCTGGCGCGGGATATAGTCGCGTGGCCAGGCGGAGACGGAGTCGGGGAGATAGAGCGATGCATTGGCGGCGAGCGGGGGATGTGGTAAGTGGGCGACGAGGGCGTGCCATGCGGGTTCGTCGAGCGGTGTGTGCGAAGACGTGTTAGCGGCGAGCTTGGAGGAAAGCGGCGCCACAAATGCCGAAAGCGGGACCGCGCGGGCCCAGACGGCGTCGAGCAGCCAGTCGTCTGCGATCTTCAAAACAATATCCATCGCGCAGGAGAGGCAGGCGGGCGCAGCGGCAGAGACGGAGGTGATGCGCGGACAGCGGTGGCGAGCTAACTTTTTATTCCTTGCTCGCCGTGCAAAGTCACACCATATTGATTTCCTGCGTAAACCCGATTAGGTGATCCGGGCTGACGTAACGAGCCCGCTCTTGTCCAGGTCGGCCTCCAGCCAGCCAGGTCTTGCGGTGGCCATGGCCAGCGTAGCGACGCGCTCTGGCCGGGTGCGGGCAGCGCAGACAACAAACGCGCTCGTGGACGCGCCACGACACGCATACGGAACTCGCAGGGAAATGCTGTTCCCATCACGTGCGCAGCACCCAGGCAACGGTCACATGACCGCGGAACAGCCGAAGCCGCGCCGGAGGACAAAAGCTCGCCTTTGCTCTATTATCCCTAGCCGCACTGTGTCATACAGCCTCGTTTCCACTCGAGGCCTATATAACATGGCGCCCGTTCATGTTGGTTTTCCGCATCCCCCTTGTCCTGCCCTTCCATCCTCTTTCCATTCACACTTCCATCTCTGGTTTGAAAGGCAGGACCTTGACATCTATTCATTCCCGTCTCCTACCACGCCCGTCTACGGCCCTCCAACGCTCACCTTCACTCTACTTCACGACCCTGAGCCACCATGCAGCTCACGCTCTCTTTTACCATGCTTCTGGGAAGCATCTTCGCGCTCTCCGCGCTACCCACCGACGTTGCGGCCATGCCACTCGCCCAGACGGGCATCGTCACCCTCCCCCTCCAGAGGATTGGACAACGGGGCGATCTTCATCCTCAGGTGGTACGTTTGCGCGCACCCCCTGTTCTGCGGCCTCTTGTCTCACACCCGCGTTAGCTTCTCCAGCGGCACGTCAATCGCGCGACCCGTCGGCTCGCTCGCATGACCGGGCGTGAGGTTCCGTCAGACGCAGACTTCCTCATCGTCAAGCGCAAGGCGCGCATCGGCCGCCCTGGTGCTGGCCTGGAAACAGATGCCTTCGTAGCCACAGGCGCTGGGTGTGTTACACTGCGATGCTGCCGCTTTTTGTCTCACATACTCACTTCTTCCCCTCAGTCATGCCAAAGCCTCCGGCAGTCACTCTTTTGCGTCTGAGCAATCCGACTTGACCCCTGCCGACCCGCCTACCGCGAATGACTCGCTCGGTCTTGACATCGAGGACAACGACGTCGGGTACATCGCGACCGTTCAAATTGGCACCCCTCCCCGTGATTTCAAGCTTCTCATGGATTCTGGCTCAGCCGATCTGTGGGTTGGCGGGGAAGATTGTCAGTCAGAGAACGGCGGCGACTGTGTACGTTGCAGTTGCATTCGCTACGTATCATCACGCTCACATTTCCTTTTGCTGTGCATCAGGGCAACCATGTATTTTTGGGCGAACTGACCAGCTCGTCGTTCGTGGACACCAAGAAGCCGTTCCAGGTTGCGTATGGCTCGGGTCAAGCGGCGGGGATTATCATCACCGACAACTTATCTTTCGGCGGCCTCACCCTTCCAAACCACACTTTCGGCGTTGCTGCGCAGGAATCGGTCGACTTCTCCGACGATTCGACTCCCTTCGACGGCTTGATGGGGCTCGCTCAGAGCGTGAGTACTCGTATTGGTCTATACCGACCAACCCATCTGATGCAATTATTGGCAGTCGCTCTCCGAGCAGAAAGTTCTGACGCCCGTCGAGGCCCTCGCCAAGGCCGGTCTCATCAAGGCCCCCATCACCTCCTACAAGATCTCGCGCCTTGCTGATAACAACAACGACGGCGAGATCACATTCGGAGGGCTCGACGGCACGAAGTTTGACCCGAAGACCCTCGTGAACGTCCCAAATGTCAACACGAACGGTTTCTGGGAGGCTGCCGTCGACGGCGTGTCCGTCGATGGCTCGGACCTTGGCCTGCAGAACCGCACCGCCATCCTCGACACGGGCACCACGCTCTTCATCGTGCCTTCTGACGACGCGGGCGCTATCCTCGGCGCCATCCCCGGTGCGAAGACGGACGGCCAGGGTGGCTTCACGGTCCCTTGCGACTTCAACTCGTCTATCGCGCTCACTTTCGGCGGTCAGCAGTTCAGCATCGATCCCCGGGACATAGCCATTGGGAGCGGGAACGGTAATAACAAGGGCGACTGCGCGTCGGGCATCACGTCGGGGAACGTCGGCGGCCCGCAGGAGTGGTTGGTCGGTGACGTGTTCTTGAAGAACGCGTATTATTCGACGAACGTCGCTGATAACTCGATTTCGCTTGCGAAGCTCGTCTGATGCATGCGCCGCGCAGCGGTTGCATTGTAGAGTACTAACTGGATCTCGTTGCATTTACTTACGCACATCACACGCACGCTTCTGTATCAATTGACACTACATACTCACATGTATCATTTGCAATCGTTAACAACAATGGAATACTGTTGGAAATATTGTATCACCGCGGTGTGAGCAAACGGAGAGCATGTTTGTTTTTCCCCATACCATATTATCCCACCCGATGCAATCTGTCGTCACCCGCATTTTGAAAGAGCCAAAATTGACGAAACATGAAGAATACTGTACATTGAGTTTGGGACTGCGAGCAAGAGGGAATCGTCTTCAGGAGAAACTTGAAATCGAAGGCCGCCTACTAACCTTGTTTCAGGAGTCCGATCATCGATCGCACCCGACTACGGGCCGTAGCATATGGCGAGGTGCGCAGCTGAGGAAGAAGTTCCTTGCAGCGCGATGAACGTGGTCGGGAGCGTTCGGAACGGAGGGAGTGGAGCGACGACACATTGGCGCGGGGGGCACCCGGCCCGAGTGCGCTGATGCTGCGACTTGGGTACGGTCATACGGTCATGATACGGGCATTTCGTCAAGCGGCGGCCTTTCGTCTCCATTATAACTCGGCAACCATCTGTGATACGCGCACTCCCCAACTTGAAGTTGAGCTGCTGCGATCTCGCTGACTTCACGACGGCGATGCGCCACAGCTCTCCGACACTGGCATGACTCTCGCTGAGTCATCGAAAGATCGTATTCGTTCTGAGATACTAATACAATGGTTGCGTGGAAGGTCGTGATATCCGGAGGGGTAAAACAGCGATTATATCGGCATTCATCCAGATCAGACGTCCATCGTCGCTATTTTTTTCTGCGCCCTGAGCTCCGCGTCAAGCTCTGCGGCAATTTTCAAATCCTGGGACACACAAGATCCCGTCAGTTCGGCCTGCAAATGCGGAGGGAAAGGGGAGACTGACGACGCATGGCGCGAACCTGCTTCTGGAGCGGATGCGCGCGCCGTACTTGTAGAAGAGGAACGGCATGGGCGCGAGCAGGAACGCGATGCCGCCGATCACCGTGCACGCCCAGTTGACCTGAAGCGTACCCTCGAACATTTGGTACGTGAATAGCGGGAACGCGGCCGCCACCGAGGATCGGAAGACCGTGTTCGCAGCGAATGCGGACGCGGCGTACATCAGGTACGTGTCTACGAGGTAACTCTGTAGGAAGAAACTGAGCGTGATGCGCGAGACTGAGGAGGGAAGAAGCGTACCAGAAAGCTCATGAAGATACAGGTGACGCTTATGCCGATGGGGATTGTCGACAACATCGGTACGTACCACCTTATGCCTGGGTACTGCCCCGTCCACCCGAGCCAGAAGATGCCGACCACAAGCAGCGGCCCGCCGACCATCGCGCCGTACAAGCGCTCCTCTGCTGGCGGGAACCCGCGCCACTTCCGCACGAGCGCTGGAAAACCGCGACCGAGCCACAAGTTGATGCATGCCGCGAGCACCGAGCCCACTGCGATGCCCAGGAAAATGAGCCCGCATTGCGAAGTGGACAGCCCGCGCTTGTGAATGAAGACGACGGGGAGCACCTCGAAAAGCGCGTAGATGATGCCGTGGACGACAGCGAGGTATATTGTGACGAGAACGAGGATGGGTTCATTGAGGAGCATGACGACGGGTCGGAAGAGGGTGCGATACAGAACACCGCGAAGGGACCAGTCTTGCTTCTCACTCTCGGCGTACAGGTCTTTGTTGGCGACGGGGTCCGCTTTGCGCAGGCGGCGGGCCTGTAATGGAAGCGAGGCAGCCGTGAGATGAAGTGCGTTTTGATGGCGAGGCAAATGGCAAACCTTTCTCGAGAGGAGGACAGGCGCGTACGTCTCTGGCTGGAAGAGCAGCGCGAGGACCCAGCAGGCGCCGGCGAAGATCATCATGACCCAGAAGACCCAGCGCCACCCAAGAAAGCTCTCGACGATACTGCAGGAGAGCAAAACCGTCAGGAAAATAGCAGTAATATGGAGGCTCTCATGGCGGCTCACAATCCGCCCACTAGCGGCCCAAGTGCTGGGCCGAGAAAAAGGGTGGTGAACAGAACGCTGTTCGCGGGTCCACGGCCGATGGGGTCCCACACGTCCGCGATGATGCCGCCGCAGTTGTTCAGCGGCGCGCTAGCGAAAAGCCCGGTCATGAAGCGCGTCACAAGCAGCGATGCCATTCCGGGTGCTGCCGCCTGGCCGATGTGGAAGAGCGTGTAGCAGAAGAGCGTGAGGACATTGACCGCTCGGCGCCCAAACATCTCGGACCCTGGGCCCCAGATTGGCGGGCCAAAAACGTAGCCCAAAAGAAAGAGCGTCGTTGTCAAATAAGACACCTCGGATGAGGAGTGGAACTCCTCTGCGAAGAAGCGCAACGAGGATGTTGGGGCCGAGGAGGTGAACGTCCTGTGGTAGCAAGGATGGTGAGCGGAGCGTGCAGAAATTAGAAAAAGGAATGGCGTACACGTTCAGAGTAAGTATGGAGACTACAGTGGTGACGGCCCACTTGTACGAGCGCGACCAGTTCTGCGGGTTTTCCGGGTCGTCGGGGCCGTCCCATGTAACAAGGTTTTGGTCGGACTCTTCTTTCTCGTGGTGCACAACGGGGCGCACATCACAAGAGCAGGCTGCCAAGGACGTCTTTGGTAGAGGGTCCTCTGGGTCATTCCCGCCATACTTCTCGCAGCGAGCCTCGTCACGTTCGATCTCGCGGTCGAGGGACGTGCAGCTCGCATGAAAAACAGTCACGGTCGGGGACGGCGCACTGGATGCTTTCGTGCTGGACATGGCGGGGCGCTCAAAAGACTATGAGGACAGAGAGGTGGCGAGAAGGGGGAGCGCGGAAAAGTCCTCGGGCGTAAACTCCCGCCGATATCTACCTGCATTTGTACCATGGCCGCTGCGTGTGTGTTCTCCCATGGCGAGCGAGACAGAAGGCTAGAAATGTCCGATAGACGCGCTGAAACACGGTGATGGAGATGTCGTGCTGCAGTCTCCTTCGCCGACCTTGCGCGGATGACAGTCGTCAACTCGGCTCACATGCATAGCTTCGGCTCACATGCATAGCTCATTTTGTGGTCTCACAGCAACGTCTTTACAATCTTCCCATCACCATCAAGACTCACCTTCGCTCAGGCCTTGTCCGGAGTCGCGAAGAAAGTATCTGCTTGAAGCCATGACGTCACCGTCTATAAAACAGGATGCCGATGAAGTATTTCACCGTGAGCTTGGGGTAAGTAATCGCATCAGCGTGTGAAGTAGAGTGAGCTCAACTTAACGCGGAAGGGAACAACACGAAAAGCCAAGTTGACGCCGATATTGAAAATTTCGGCAGTAAACTGACAGTGTGACCGAGAGCTTGCAGACACACTGAAGCTAGATAACAGCGAAGCCAGCAGGGCCGACGGACCGATGTGCAATCTGCTTGCTGCCCTTTGCTGCCCTGCACTTTCTATTGAATGTTTGATCCATATTCGCCAGAAGCGCGGCCGATGTTCAACGCCGACAAAATTGCCCGACACCTGATGCAATTTTTTTTCCCGAAGACAATTGATGATCCTAAAGTAGGCCTCCTGCGCGCCGGCAATATCCAATGAGCAAGGCTGTCATAGATGGTTCCGCCCACTAAGAAACTTGGTCGATGCATGAACAGGCAAAATTGGGGCGTCTAAAGCAGTCGGTGAGTGAACAAAGGTCGACAACGCGTTGACTTTTCAGACGATACTCACGGCGACTAAAGGTGACTCACTGTTGGCAGCGGTGTGGGAGCAACTCCCCGCTGACTCAGATCGGACGAGAAGGCGAGCACCGCCAGACTTCTGCCACTGCAAATTCCCCTCCTGCCGCGCGACCTCCCGTGTCTGAATCAGGCACATTTCACCTTCCTATCTCTGCCTCTCGGCTTCTTCCGGACTGCTCCGATTGCGTGCTGCCTTGTAAGTAAGTTGCCGCAGACGCCGTACAGTCCAATTCAACGCGGTGACTTTCTGAGCCTAAGATGCGCTCGTTTGCTTGACAGCACTGACAACGTTGTAAGCGTCCCACGCGCGATAAGTATCTGTGGGGCCTTCAAGTGCCTGCAGTACTTTCCAGAAATTGCAAGGGCGCTGTTCAGCAGCTCGGTAGTTTATTGCAATACTTGATAATTACACCCTTGAGCACATATAAGAAAGCGGTGAGAGCAGAACACGAATCAGAGAGCACAAGAACACAGGAGCGCGATCAGGAAGGATGAGCACACGAGAACACCAAGGCATGAAGGTTAGGAATCTAGAGCGCAGCAAGAAAAGAAACGTGGAGAAGAGAGCGCACCAGTCTTGTTGCCAGACTGCTTCGGCGGGCCGGGTTTTCTTCATGCGAGAAGGGGCTGTGGCGGAGTCGCAGTCGACGACGTGGCGAGGGCGGATCAGCAGCATCTTCGGCATTATGAGCGTCAGTGACGTAGAGACGACCGCGTCGGGGGGCAGCTTGGAGTCAACGGCTGTAGGCGCCGTGATATGACTGGACTGCTCTGCAGGGGTAGCTCCAGTTTGTCGAGGTACGTTTAGGCGCATGCATCCAACGCACGGAATGAATGTTCTTGGCGCTCGTCTTCTCGAGAGCAGACGACGCTGAATCTCCTCATATGCCCTCATATAGTCTGTTGACAGCGGCAGTCGTCACATTGGTGATGACAAAAGCAAGACCTACATATTCTCAGCATCGCCCCCACTCCCATTGAAGATGGAGACCTTGGCCAAAAAGAAGACCTGGCGCGAAGGACGAAACAGGTCAGGTATAGCGTAGCACATATGCAGCATGAACATAATTTTGGAGTCTGACAGGCGCAGGCGCCTTCTTCGCGGTCGATCTTGTCTTCCTAAAGGTCGTGACCTTCAGTTTTCATAAAGGCTGACCTCGGTCCCTCCCTTGCGGAGCGCAAAAGAATGGTCAGCAGAAATCAGGGCGGAAGGCAATAACAATACGCACCGCGATTCAGCTCTGCTGCTCGGGCAAGCTACATTGGAGTCATCGGTTGTACCGTTGGCGCCTTTGAGATGCAGGCCATTGGCGGTGATCGGGGGCGGGGAGACTGGGTTAATGACTGTGGTAAGAAGGCAAGAGAGATGGACGCGCTGCTCCGCGAAACATTATATCTGCACGTGACCATCTTGACTCGCGATGCTGCAACGAACTCAGATCCAGAACTGGCCCCTTCCCGACCGGGATACGTGGCACTGCGCTCTTAATTTTCAATGTGGGTGCGTCCTCAATTTGCCTACGTAGGTACTTCTCCGACACCCGTCCAGCGCGCGAGTAGACACTTTGTGGGAGGTGCTGTCTAGTAGACATGGTGTCTCCAGGTGCGTTTCTGAGCTCATTGTTGTTTTCTGGCTCGCTTGGCCCAACCACCGCCCCACGACCCTCTGCGTCGGACGCATGGCTGGTTTTGGAACGCCACTGGACGCAGAATGCTCTCTTAGCTGGTTTGGACAGCGGGGATACTGTCCCGCCGGTGCGACTGGTGGTGGGCACGACCAGCATTCACACTCTCTATCACATCCAAACAAAACTGATTGTTTCATTCTATCTAGTGCGCGATTAGGTCACTGAGGGCGGCCACGTCCTATTCGCCTATACGGTCGCCCACTGCGACAGGGCTGCGGACGTGAAGGGACGTGATCGCTGCAGGGCTCGTCAACGCACGCGTATTTTCTCAGTATGCTGTCGGCGCCTCGCGCTCGCGCAGGCGGCATCCTTCGCTTGGGCTCCATTAATGTCACCGCTGGGTATATTGCGGCTCTTCAGCGCATTACTCCCACATAAGACGCATAGGTATGTAATTTGCGTCTCGCGACGAATCGTTATCTCATATCTGACGACGTCGTCTTGAAGTCGTGCACGCAGACCTGGTGCTACACTTCCTTCGGCAGATATCTCTCGAGGCTCTCAAATCTGCTCTGACGAAGAGCTCGCGTCAGCCATCGCGACGTGATCCTAGATGACCCGAAACAACAAGGCCGGTCGAACCCTGATTTCAATGGCACCGAGGCGCCAGACGCGTTTGCAAGGAGCTGCTCATCGTATGTGTGTGAAACAAAATCTTGAAGCATTCATGGACAAGGCAGAGTTCAAGGCGGGTAACTTTCCCGCGAAGAGAGGCTTTTTACGCATTCTCAGCAGGTGTGTGGTAGTTCTGTTCTTTTCGCGTCCAAGTCTGACCCAGGCTCTGCAAAGCGAAGACAGCGACCTGACCCGGCGCGCGCACGCTTCCAAGAGCCGATTGAACCAGCCTGATAAGCCCGCTACTCAGTACGGAACGTTGATAAACCATTGTGCTATCATGTATCTGTGAAAAGGCGGAGGTCTACTCCACTACATTGCATTCCGGTCCACACCTCCACCACATATCCGCGTTCGGTTCGGTCCCACTCTAGGCAACTAGATCCGTCACCCGCGTCTTGATAGAGCCAAACTGAAAAATACTGCAGATCGTGTTTGGGACTGCAAGCAAGAAGGAACTTAGGGAAAAGTTGGAGGCGAAGATGGGAAGCGCGCATTCCCCAAGTTGCGTACATACATACTTCACAACAGCGATGCGCCACTTGAACTCTTGCTCTTTCGAAAGACAATCTGCAAATATTCGTTCTAATGCGTAGGGACTATGTTACAACTGCGTGGAAGGTCGGAGCATTAGGTAACAGTACATGTAAAGCAGTGAAGATATGGGTGAGGGCAACCTTCTAGGTGCCTGTCGATTTAGTATTGCGTGCGGTATAAGTCCATGATCAGTTCGGAAGGGATCCAGATCAGACGTCCATCGTCGCGAGCTTTTCCTTCGCCCTAAGCTCCGCGTCAAGCTCTGCAGCAATTTTCAAATCCTGCGACAAACAAGATCCGTCAGTCTGGGCTGTAGACGCGCAGGGGGGGAGGGGAGACTGACGAGACATGGCGCGAACGTGCTTCCGGCGCGGATGCGCGCACCGTACTTGTAGAAGAGAAACGGCATGGGCGCGAGTATGAACGCAATGCCGCCGAGCAGCGTGCACGCCCAGTTGACCTGAAGCGTACCCTCGAACATCTGGTACGTGAATAGCGGGAACGCCGCGCCGACCGCAGAGCGGATGATCGTGTTCGCTGCGAATGCAGACGCAGCGTACATCAGGTACGTGTCTACGAGGTAACTCTGCATGAAGAACCTGAGTATGGCGAGCGGCAGGGCTCAGGGAGAAAGCGTACCAGAAAGCTCATGAAGATGCAGTTTACGCTTAGGCCGATGGGGATCGTCGACAGCATCGGCACGTACCACGGCACGCTTGGGTACTCCCCCGTCCACCCGAGCCAAAAAATGCCGACCACGAGCAGCGGCCCGCCAACCATCGCCCCGTACAAGCGCTCCTCTGCTGGCGGAAACCCGCGCCATTGCCGCACGAGTGCGGGGAACCCGCGGCCGAGCCACAGGTTGACGCATGCCGCGAGCACCGAGCCCACGCCGATGCCGAGGAAAATGAGCCCGCACTGCGAGATGGAAAACCCACGCTTGTAGATGAAGACGACGGGGAGCGCCTCGAAGAGCGCGTAGATGATACCGTAGACGACGGAGAGATATATTGTGACGAGAACGAGGATGGGTTCCTTGAGGAGCATGACGACGGGACGGAAGAGGGTGCGATGCAGAACAGCGCGAAGGGACCAGTCTTGCTTCTCGCTCTCGGCGTATAGGTCTTTGTTGGCAACGGGGTCCGCTTTGCGCAGGCGGCGGGCCTGCAAGGGAAGCGATATAGAGGTGAGATGACATGCGGGCTGATGGCGAGGCAACTGGCGAACCTTGGCCAAGAGGATGACAGGCGCGTACGTCTCTGGCTGGAAGAGCAGCGCGAGGACCCAGCAGGCGCCGGCGAAGATCATCAAGACCCAGAACACCCAGCGCCACCCGAGGGAGCTCTCGACGACACTGCGATAGCGCAATGTCGTCAGGAAAGCAGCGGGAATATGGAACCTCTCATGGTGACTCACAATCCGGAAACGAGCGGGCCCAGTGCTGGACCGAGAAAAATCATGGTGAACATAACGCTGTTCGCGGGTCCGCGGCCGATTGGGTCCCACACGTCCGCGATGATACCCCCACAGTTGTTCAGCGGCGCGCTAGCAAAAAACCCCGCGAAGAAGCGTGTGACGAGCAGCGTCGCCATTCCGGGGGCCGCCCCCTGGCCGATGTGGAAAACCGTGTAGCAGAAGAGCGTGATAATATTGACCGCGCGGCGCCCAAACATCTCGGACCCCGGACCCCAGATCGGCGGGCCAAAGACGTATCCCAACAGAAAGAGCGTCGTTGTTAGATAAGACACCTCGGATGAAGAGTGAAACTCCTCCGCGAAAAAGCGCAACGATGATGTTGGGGCCGAGGACGAGAACGTCCTGGCGACAAGGGTGTTGAGCGGCGCGCGGAAGCATGAGAAAAAAGACGAACGTACACGTTCAAAGTAAGAATGGAGACCACAGCGGTGACGCACCACTTGTACGGCCGGGACCAGTTCTGCGGGTTTTCTGGGTCGTCGGGACCGTCCCATGTAACGAGATTTGGGTTGGACTCTTCTTTTTCGTGGTGCACAACGGGGGGCACAGTAGAGCAACCTGCACAGGGCGTCTTCGGTGGTGGGTCCTCTGGGTCATTTCCGCCATACTTCCCAACCCGAGCCTCGTCACGCTCGATCTCGCGATCGAGGGACGTGCGGCTTGCGTGGAAGATAGTTGAGCTCAGGGACGGCGCGCTGGACATGGCGGCACAGTCACCGGACTAGATAGATGAGGACAGCTAGGTCTGGAGGTGCCGACGAGAGTGGGCGGAGAAGTTCTAGGGCGGGACTCCCGGCGGCATGAGCAACTACGTGCATTTGTACCTTGGCCGATGCGTGAGGTTTAACCCCGGAAGCACCACGCAGCACGCGGTCCCTCGATGAACATGTAAACAGTACCTGTAAGGCCACAGAGGGTTAGAGATGTGCCGCGAGCAGATAGACGGGAAACATAGGTAACGGAGCATACCGTGCTGCATCTTTCTGCCGCCAACATGCTTAGCTCATTTTGTGTTCTCAACATCTCTACACTCGCCGTAACCTCACCTTAGCATCCGCCGGAGTTGTGCAGTTCCTGTCCCGAGCATGTCATCGTCCATTACCTGCGCCATCGCCGTCGGCTAATCCTGCTGTCATAGGCCAGCATTGTCCTGCACTGCCTGCACGGTCGAGTGGTCACCAAGAAATACCGTGAAAATAACGGTAGAAAGACTGTGAGTATTTGACAAGAAAGACCTGTAAAGTATTGCATGAAGAAATACTCAACCCCGCGGCTGTGGGCTCTGGTGTTTCTCACGCAATACTTCAAATAATTCTTCACAATATTTCTGGTAAAATACGGATAATCCTTTTACCATGATTTCCACAGTATTTCTGATGAGATACCCGACAGCGCAGGCAGTGCTGGCCGCCTCGCTTTTTTTTCTCGGCTCCTGCCGCTTCTTTTCGGAAAGCAGCTCGTGTTCTTGACGGTCCTTTGCTGGTCTATCCTGCTGTCCGAGCCGTTACTGGCAGGAAATGTCAAGTACGGCCGCGCACTGCCAGCGCTTATAACGCACAAGAATTGAGCCTGACGCCAAGCGCCATCAAAAGCGTAGAAGATGCCACTAGATCGCCGCCGGCGACACCGGGTTGTGTGCGGGTAGCTTGCGGTGAGTGCTTGCATCGTGTATATCCCGCGGAGCAGATGTGACGACACGGCGGTACTGAGAAGAAAACCAGGAATGCCCGCGGAAATAGAGTCGACTTAGGTGGCGCTCCCGATCCCGCAATCCTCCTCGCCTGCACCTTCAAGTTCACAACTCTTCTTGTTGCCGGCGTGCATTTCGTACGTGGCATAAGTTGCAAGTTGAAAATGTAGCTAACGCTTGCGGCGAGAGGTAAATGCGAAGTGTCGCCTCGGCCACGATGATCTTCGCCGCCTCGCTGGGTCCGACTCGGACAAGACGGGACTTGCACACCATTCCGTCGAAGCAGCCCGGGCCAGAGATAGCCTCCGTTGCCAACCCTGCGCGGATGACAGTCTTTCCGTAGGTGCTCCACGGATTTACTTGTTCGCCTCTTGAGCTCATCCAGAAGAAAGGCGTGGGAACAACCGTGGCGCGTGCCACCCGAACGTTCCACTTGCCCCGAGTCTTCACTGTGGTATCACTCTTAACAGTTAATCACTCCTCAAAATCATGCGTTACTCCTCTGACGAAGAGGAATATTCCTTCGCCGAAGAAGACGAAGACCCGCGTACTCCCTCCGAGCGTACGCACTGCACTTGCCCCAGCCCAACCCCTTATGAGACTTCATTACAGGTCAGGAAGGCATATCAGAGGCACTGCAGTTGATACACATCCTCGGAGCCCTTCCCTGTGACGCAGACCGCAGATACCGCAAGATACCTTCCTCAGCGGAGGACCGCGAGGAGTTAGCCTTCCTCCGCGCCATCACAACGTTCGCTGTCGGAGACTCGCCACAGGACCAACTGGCTGTCACCCGCTGTCTATCCTTCAGCGGCCACACTTTCGTCTTCGCGATGAATCGACCGGCTTTACTCGCGGATAAGGCAAGGGTCCGGGAGTTCTTTCAGAGCACCGTTCAGGCGACAGATCATCGCCCCTATCTCTCTTTCGCCCTCAAGAACTCGCCGTCAGTCGTCCGGAATCAGATGACAGGCCTGAAGGCAGCGATGGAGGGGTTAGCTGTCCCGTTGGAAGACCTTCTGGAGCCGTGCACGGGTCAAGGCTCCGGCGACCTCGACGAGCTGACTGCTTTCCTGAGACCTGCCAGCTTTTCCATCCTACCTCTGATAGAAGATCTCAGATCTGCAGACCTTCGATCTCTGTATCTCGGCGTCTTCAAGTGTCTCCAGTCCCGTGTCGGGGATTTTCGACCCTCGGAAGACGCGCTCGTCCCCTTTGCTGAGATCACATTGCTGGCGGCGCTCCTCGACAGCTTGGTCGCCAAACCAGAGCTCAGAATGATGGCATTCGCACCTCCTTCTGTACAAACGCTGTGCGATAGTGTTGCTACTGTCGCACGGTATGCACTCGGCGCCCTCGCGTTCGTTAAATCGCGGAAAAAGTACATCCCAAGCCAGGTCCTCATCGAATGGGAGTATCCATTCGTCATCGCTGCAAAACACCAGAATCTCCGACACTACCCCACGATCACTCTGGATTCACTCACCGATGTAGTGAAAACCTGGGGTCGAGCGGCTCCGGACAACCTGCAGGACCTCATCGAAGATCACCGGTGGAAACGCGACATCACTCCTGTGGTGCACGCCGAGATCCGTTTGTTCCACTTCGTGAACTTTCGATTAAAGCGCAACGGGCTACTGTACAGAAGCCGTCGCCTCAGGATTGGGAGCAGCACGGACACGTGTGCATGCTGCGATATGCTATTGCGCAGTGCATGCGAGCACTGGCCGCGCGCGTGGTTAGTCCACGCGACGGGGCGCTTTGTGCCGGACTGGGCGAACGCGGCGAGCGACCTGTACACCCGATGGGAGGATGACGTCCAAGAGTTTGCGGAAGCCTCGTTGGCAAGCTTGTTCAAGATTCTCGAAGAGAATCCTGTGAGCAATTTTGGTTATATGCGCACAATGCACTTAATGCTAGTTCCAGGAGTCACATCCAGGCCTTGTGAATAGAGACACTCCGTCGACTGATGGGGAGGGACCAGAACCCGTGAGTTATTTTGACTGTTGACGTCTGCCTTGCAAGTATTGATACGAGTGCCAGTTGGAACATGCCTGGTTCAAGCCGGAGCCGGTGGAATAGGATAGGATAGGATAGGATTAGATAACACCTCGCAGGGTTCCCGTAGAGGAACAGAGCGGGGGCCCGTGCTACGTAGAAGGCGCTGTATATACAAAGATATGATAAATCTACGCCACGGATGGCACAAGCCCGATACTGCTTCGTAAATGCCCCGGCACACGGTGCAAAAACCCACAGCACAGGGAAGGTGGGAGTTGACGCGGAAGCTTTGCCATCATTCAGTGTCGCCTCCAATACATCCGCCACTACCGCAAGGATGTAGAGCACAGCGTTTGCGGTTGATCCTATCACCGACATTTCCCTCGCGGAAAGGGGACTTTTACCGTGCACGGTGCTAAAATATTATTGTCATGAAACTTTGCATTGCTTTGAAACGGTCGCGGGTAGTACTACACGAAGCATGAGATATCCCAAATATTATACATGACTATTTTACATGAGTCCGCAAAGCCGCGATCGGAAGGACGTGAAGGTAAAGTGACTACAGACATGCAAGAGACATTACACATTCTCGGTGAAGCGACTCTCCACTGGCGCCTGGCCCGGCTCAGGCTCAGGCTCGCGGGACGACGACGCGCCCTCCTCCGCCTCGACGGGGCCCGCGCCCGCGCCGTCGTCGACAGCATGCGGCTCGCGGCCTTCAGGCGCCTTCTCCTGCTGGCGCTGGCTCGGCCGGCGGCTCACGCCGTTGCTGCCGCCCTCGCGCGGATCCGGCGACGGCGTCATGCGGCCCTTCTTCTCGTTCTGTCGTGCACACGGGCGGGACAGCATAAATAAACAGGAATGAGTAAAGACGGGGGAATACGCACGATATAGCCGTTTGCGCCCACCTCGTGCGCCGAGTCGCGGTTCGGGTGGGTGTACGAAGGCGGCTCCGTCTCGTCGTCGCCGACGTCGCGCGCCTCCTGGTACGCCTCGTCCTCCTCCTCGCGCTCCTCCTCGACGCTGCTGCCCTCGTCCTCCTCTTCCTCGTCGGCCTCGCTGGTGTACCCGGCCGCGCGCACGGCGGCCGCGATCGGTCCGCTGCGTTCCATCGCCTCGCTGGCGACGAGATAGCGCGCGCAGAGCATGCGCACGTCGTTCCACCACTCCATCATGTCCTCGTGGCTGCGCGCGCGGAAGCTCCACGCGTGCTGGCTGCGGCCGAGGCGCAGCGAGCCGGTCTTCGTCGAGCCCTGGCCATCCTTGCGGCCCTCGATGTGGAACTTGTGCGACTTGGCGGTCGGGGCGGAAGAAGGGCCGAGCGTGCACATCGGGAGGAAGAGCGAGAAGAGCGGCGCGTGGCCCTGCGCCGGGTCCGACGAAGAGTACTCGTGCAGGAAGCCCGCGGGAGTGAGCACGAAGTACGACTCGCGGTACGAGCGCGTGAAGCGCTTCTTGCGCTCGAGGTACCCCGTGTGCACGGGGATGACGGATGGATCCTCCTTGGAAGGATACATGATCGTCTCGGGGTTGCGCAGCGGCGTCTCGGGGTCGAGGAGGTGGTCGGAGCGCGCGGAGAACGAGATCCATTCGTGGTCGGCAGGGATGGAGGCCATGTGCTCGCCGAGCGTGCGCCAGGTGTCTTGCACGGCGGCGGACATGCGCGACTGCCACTCGTCGAACGTCTGCCAGGCCGACTGGATGGCGCGCACGATGCCCTCCTCGAAGTGGGCCGAGTTCTGCTGCATGATGATGATTGACTTCTGCAACGCATTCTCTTCGAGAACCTGCTTGTTCAGCTGGCGTATGACATTCTGGTTCGCGACATAGCTGCGCGATGCAAAGTCAGCACGATAGGCGCCGCCTGCGGGCAGAGGGTATGACGTACGGATCGCTCTTCGAGTTGACGTTCATAGGCGTGTTCTTGAACATTGAGATGTTGGCAGAGAGTTCGGCGACGAGCTTTGAGGACAGCTCGCGCTCCTTTGCCACGCTAGTGGCCAGCTTTCCTGTGTCATTTTGGACATTCTGGAACGAACATAGCCATGAGGTCATATCCTGCGGACTGCGCAGAAAGGCACTGACCTTGATGTGAGCCTTAATCTCCGTGCGCAGCTTCTGGAGGTGCTGCACAATCGAGCTATCTATAGTGCGGCCAAGATTGGCATGCTGGTCCGCGATGATGCGAGTCTTGTCGCGGATGCCATAGTAAACGTCCTGGACCGAGAGTCAACAAGTCTGCAGCAACAGACGGTGAGAGAAGGTATACCTGAAGACCGCCCTCCCCTAAGAACTGGTTTCCAGAGCGGAAAGGGACCTGAATCACTGCGCCGAGTTTGGTCAACTCGCGCGCAGTGTTGTTCTCGATGTCGGCGATGCCCTGGAGAGCGGTGTCAGGCGAGTCGCGTCGTGCAGAGGGGCGGATAAATGCACACCTCGAAGTAGGCTATGAGCTGTTTCACGATGGCTTTCCACGCGACAAAGCGCTCGATGAGGATGTCGGAGGGCCTGAGGTCCTGTGGGGCAATGTTCTTCTTGATGAGGGACTGTGTTTTGGAGGTTGTGGACCCCTGCCTGCTGGCGCGGGAAATAGAGGTCGCCCTGGATATGGAGGCAGCGTCGTTCATCGTGCTGAAGAGTGTGGAGAGAAGGAAAGGGGGTGAGGAGCTAGCGCAGTATTTGTGCTGCCTGCGCGCGGTTGACGTCAGTTGTCTCCCCTTGCCCATTCGAGGTATCCCCCCGGACGCTGCCCGCCGACGGCGCGGGGACCCCGGAACACTCCCGCGTAGGTGCGGCAATGAGTCTTTGTCTTTTCGCCGGTAGGCTACCTACCGAATCCGGAAGGCAGCTTATGTCAGATTCTGCCGGCGCGGCGGCAGCTGTCGGACTTTGTATTCAGCTGTAAACACCGAAATAATAATGATAATGATAATAATAGTAATTATATCGAACAATGAGAACTGACCTGGGGAATCCAACCAGTCGACCACACCACCCCTTCCCTCTCTTCCTCTTCCTCCCCCTCCCGAACCCTCGTCGTCCCCACTCACAGCGCTGGCATGTTGTTTTCTGGTCAATTTCGCGTCAGTATTACATCGGCATCAACTTCTTCGGCTCCCTCTCAGGCGCGCCTGCCCGATCCGGCGACGTCGGCTCCCACGTCGGTCAATTCCGCGACCCCGCGACTTCTCGAGCGCCCGGGAGCTTCGAGTGGGACACGAGAGTGGGCGGTTATCGAGGGGAGGATGGGGAATGGGAATGGGACTCGAGGGAAGACTTTATGGAGTGGCTGGAGGATGAGCAGAAGCACCTGACAGTTGAGTACCTCACACTAAACATGGCGATGGGCTCTGGAAGTCCTCTGGACCACGAAGGAAACCTTCGTCTGCTCTCGGCAAGGCGCGGGTGGGAAGACCATGTACTCGAAGAATTAGGCCCCGTTCGGATGCGGCGAGAGACCCAGGGTCTGTTACGGGTCCACAGCCAAAAAGCGTGGGAGCTAGTTAGCGTATGGATAAGGGCTGTACCTGGAACCCAACCCTTTGTTCGGAAGCAGAGACTGGGCTCGTCCCGCGGTCACGGGAGCTGTCACAGGCGCCGTCGTCGACTTCCCCGCTCTTCTCTCGATTCCCTGTTCCCTCCCTATCCTTCCACTCACTTATCAACACCTATCTGTCTCTATACATATCTATTACTATCAGCATGGCCACTCGAGCTACCTACAGTGAGGAAGATGACCGCATTCTCATCAAAACCCTCGCAGATGAAGCTCGAGCTGGGAACCAGTCCGACAATGGCTGGAAGAAGTCTGTGTGGGTCGCATGTGCAGCCGCTCTCGCGGGCAGCGAGAAACAGAGTGGTGGGAGGGCCAAAGGGGCCAATAGCTGCAAGGATCACTTCCAGATGGTGCGTTACACGCTCGAGAACCTGTTCTAGCCATGCTGACCTTCCCTCAGCTGAAGAATGCCTATTTCATCGTCAAAGAACTCTCGGAGCTGTCCGGTTTTGGGTGGGATAGTATTGAGAAGTGTGTCACGGCATCCGATGACGTGTGGGAGAAGTATCTCGAGGTACGTGCTTGTATATATCCCTGATCAGCATATCTCACAGCTCTCGATGGTTTTCCAGGGCCACCCGGACGCGAAGAAATGGAAGACGAAGAGCTTCCCACTCTTTGACGAGATTGGGGATCTTGTCGATGGCAGGAGAGCCACGGGTGAAGGTGCATTTCACCCAGGACGGGATGCCGATCCCATCTCCGACGTTGAGGAGCGCACCGCGAGTCCGGAGGTGCGTTTTTTTGCCTGGAATGGCATGCCCTTCCTGATCTTTGCATTAGAAGACGCCCGAGCCAGCGGACGCTCCGCCATCAGCACCGTCTACGCCAGTGCGAAAGCGAGCAGCTTCGAGCGCTCCCATCTCCAGCCGTTCGACCGCGAAGAAGAAGAACAACGGACGTGTCTCGGCTGTCGACAAGGCCGACGAGATGGTCAATGCCCTCCACAGAGTGGTCGACGTTCTTGCAGACTCTGGCGAGTCGTCCTCTGGTCTAGCATCTTCGCCTGTTCGTCGTATGGAAGCGATAAAGGCTCTCACCAAGGATTCTTCTCTTACTCCGCATAGGAAGGTCAAGCTCATTCGCCTTTTCCAGAAGCAGACCACGGTAGCAGATAGCTATTTGACTCTCCTTGGCGATGATGAGTTGCGTTCTGGGTATGTTGAAGCTGAGCTTGCTGCTCTCGATGCGCCAGCTTTTGATTAAATTCATATGTTCTCTTTCGTATCTTTTTCACCATCTAGTTGCCTTTTAATTGCTGATAGCTATACAATCTTGCACGCTCTTTTATTGCACCGTTCTTTACATATCCCGTTCAGCTAAAATATCCTGATAGTCTGCCCACATTGCCTTTGCAATATCATCTCGACGTTTGTCAGCCCGATCCTTTTCCTCCGCTGAGATAAATGCACCCAAATCTCCAGGCTCTGGTGCATCATGAGGGTTGTTTGGGAGAGGATCGAAGGGCACCTCGACTGTCCGCTCAGCCTGAGTGGCGTTCACGGCTGCTGGGTCCAGGGTGCGGATGAAATTGAAGATCGCAGCCATTGCTGCGACAAGCTTGGCCTGTGTCATTGAGTCATACTCGGGGCCCCGCGTCACGAGGGGAAATTCGCGTTTGGCAACCCCGAAGATACGCTCGATAACATTGCGTGCAGAAGAATGACGTAGGTTGAAAAGCTCCTGATACGTCTGCGGGCTAAAGACAATAATCAGGACATGAAATAGAATGTGACGGAAAGCAAAGCACACCGTAGACCACCCTGCGCCCACTCCTTCAGATGGTAGCGCACCCCGCGGTAAGGGACAAGCAAGGCATCACAAGATGGAAATCCTGCATCCCCTAGGTAGTATTTACCAGCAGGGATGTAGAGATCATCATTGCGAGCTACCTCCCACAGCTTGCCATCCGCTACGCTGCCCTCCCAGCCGCTCAGAATATAGCAGAATCGCATGCAGAATGTTGCCGCTGCAAGGACGTTCTGAGACAGGAAGCCTGAAATTTGTTTCAGCAGTTGTCCTCCAGAAGCTCAGAGACAAAATACCTTTCCGGTTACGATTCCGAGGTGCCGCTTCGGCAGAGACGAAATGAATGAAGTGTGATCCATCGACAGTCGCACGACAATCCTTAAAATAAGGATAGAATTTGGGGTTATTCCGAATCTCGGGAGGGCACTCGTCCTTCGGAAGATGGACATGCCGGGTGTAGAAGCCTTTTGAAACAATAGCGTTCAAGACTTGGTGGAAGCACCTGCTCGACGTTAGTATATATCATGAAAATGAGCGTCGAAATGTTACCGGCTGACTGTATCAGCGCTATGCTGCCATCGATTCTTCAGAGGGCGAATTGTTGAACTCGTGCGGGACTGGTAGAGGAACATTGCAAGCTTCTCCGCCGCAGTGACGCCTTTCGAGTCCCGGAGACCTCCGTAGCACTTGAGCTCGGACAGGAGGTTCCAGTAGACACGAACAGACATCCCTAGGACATCATAGAAGCTATTCGGGTTGCCAACAAGCAGCTCGCGCAAATATCCGTGGCCTGTCAGGATCGATGTGTGCTGGGGTTGGCGGTACAGCGTCGGGCCAAGAGTGGCAAGCACAGTGACAGTTGCAGCCACAGCAGCAAGAGCTACTGCTGTCTTGCGCACTAGCTTCTTGCGAGAGGCCTCTCGAGAGGGAACACGTCGTGTAGGCAATGCTCGCGTTCGAGCCATGAGTCGCGACTCGCAGGGACTCGGGAGGGGAGGAAGGAAAGAAATTGTCGGGGCAGCCTTTGTTGTGCACGAGATAATCTATTGTGACGATCTGTTACTCTATATGTGACGGCCTGTGACTACACTCTCTCGGGCCCTGCTCCGAATGGCCCGCTGGCGTCGCCTATTTTCCCCGGCCCTGGACCCGTAACAGACCCTGGGTCTCTCGACGCATCCGAACGGGGCCTTAGCGCTTTACCGGCGGCTCCTGCAGTTGGATTGCCCGGTGTGTTGATTCCCCTGCCTCAAGTAGATGTTCCGCCTCCCGAGACCGTGCAGGAAAGTGCGCGGAACGCCCCTCGCTGTGCTCCGTGCCGTGATGGATACCCACACTCCCGCCGCGCCACCGTAGATTACCGTTTCCATCATTATTACATGTAATCTGCTTGAATCCGACGTGTTTTGGGTCTTAACTGCACTTCTACGGGTGAAAAAAACCATCATGACCACAGCAAATGCTTATCACGTGTCTGCCATATCCTGTGAAATGCCTCTCGCATTTAAGTCTATTTATTTGAATACAATAACTGTGGATAACTACCGGATAACTACCGGATGAAGCGGAGTTACAAAAAAAGAGAGGTATCTACGGATGCCGAAGGGTCGCCGAGGCACCTTCCGGATTCGGTAGGTAACCTACCGGCGAAAAGACGCCAACTGCGGCAATGCATGCGAGAAGCAACAGGAAGCAACTTGCGTCTGCGCTCCTTCTGTGAATCCACACAAACACTATCCTCGCCCCCCGTCACCGGCACAACGCAACTATGAACGGCCCCCTCCAGAGTCTTGCCATCTCTCTTGGCGTCATGCAGCGTGCGTGTCGACTAGCTTTTTTCACGATGCCTTTCTCACATACGTGTCACTGCAGTGGCCCGCAAGGTGCCCTTCGACGACCCCCAGGTTCTCAACTACGTGCGCATTGGCTACATTGCGACCCAGACTATCACCCTCGCTGTGTACTACTATATCTCGCAAAAGGTCTGTGCCCAGGTCATTGCTAGACGTCGCGGTGTATTTTGAACTCGCGTGCGCTCAGGTCAAGTCCAAGAATGACCAGACCGTCCTCAAATATGGTCAGTCGTGCTCCAGTCAACCCCTCAGCGCCATTGCTCATATGTCCTTCCCTTAGTTGAGGCGGCGAACCCCATGGTATACATGTTATGTGTTTGCCGCTGAAAGCCTCTCTGACCCGTATCATAGTCGCCGGAACCGGGCGCTCTAGTCACAACGACTGTGCGAGACTACGACCTCTCCGAGACCTCCAAGCTCGTGCGTGCGCCTCCTCACCACCTCGCACTGATGCTCACTTACCAAACCCCTGAAATGCAGATTAAGTCCACGTACACCTCGGTCGCCATGATGCTCTTCCTGCATCTGTACATGAAGTACACCCAACCGCTCTTCGTGCAGGCCATCATGGGCCTCAAGTCCCTGTACGATGCGAAGCCCGTGAAGATCCACGTCTTCGGCCAGCCTGCGGAGGGCGACCTCAAGCGACCATTCAAGGGTGTCGCCGGCATGTTCGGAGGTACGTGTTCCTTGTGCTGCGGGCCGAATTTTACGTTGACGCGCCTTTGACCGCGCACAGCTGCCTCGGATCCCCAGACGGACAAGGCTGCAATCGAGGAGGCTGAAAAGCGCATCGGGTCCAAGAAGGAGGAGTATTGATAGATAGACTGTGATTTATTGCAGGATCTTATGAGTGGATAGTGTACGGTCGCGAGCGTGTTAATAACAGGTGGATTCACATCTGGCCGGCTTCGGTTTAGGCGACTGTTGGAGATTGCAATTTTTCACGCGAGCGGGGTTATGACGGCCACGTCGCCGCTGCTCGAGGGCGACGCTCTAGTCTATCATTCGCGGTGACACAGCAACTACACAACGGAGAACAGCAACACGCCGACGGCGCATCTAGTCGAGCTTGTAGCCGACCACTGACCGCCGGCCAATGATCTCCCCAATCTGCCGACACACAGCGCGGTCAACGACATGCGCACGCGAACCGCAGCGACCAACGCGCACCTTGTAAATGCCGTACGCTTCCACCGCATACACGCCGACGCGCTGCCACTCGCCCGTGCGGGCGGCCTCGCGCCAGTACGAGGGGCTCGAGGCGCGCTGCCAGATCGTCGAATACGCGGACTGGACCTGCGAGAGCGAGGTCGGCGGCTGCAGGCGCTCCGCAACATATATATGCTTGAACAGCTCGCGCGTGACCTTCAGGTTGTACACGATGGGCTGGCGGTACGCTGCGCACAACACACGACGTCGTCAGCACACGCGCGGGGGATGCGGGAGAAAATGCGGCGACGCACAGCCGAGCAGGCCGGTGAGGCGGTCGCCGACGGGGCCGAGGAACTTCTGGGCGGACTCCCAGACCCGCTCGGCGCCCTTCTGCGCGGAGGCGAGGGCGTCCTGCGCCTTCTTCTGCGCGGCCTCGGTGGAGTTGGTCGACGCGAGGCGGCGGGGTGCGCGGGGGAGCTGGGGGCGGTGGCGGAGGAGGCGCAGCGGCGCGGTGGCGGTGGACGGACGCATGTCGTGCGGGCGCGCGAGTATATGCGGGTTTTTGTAGGGGTACTTTTGGGTGGTGGGCGGGCAGACGGTGAGCGAGGACGTGACGGGGCGGGCGGGCGGCGTGGACGGCAGTTCCCGCGGTGCCGGGCGGATCCGGATAGCGGCATCTTATCTTATCTGGATGCGTGTGGCGGGCTCTGGATGCGCTCTAGGCCCTCCGAGGAGTCTGAATGTCGGGCAGGCATCTTATAACCTCGCAGGGCTCTCCGCTGCCCTTATCGCTCCCCCGCACGTCCGCGATATGGCCACCGATACACAGGCACCCGGCTTCCTCGCCGCCGCACGCTATGGCAAGGACAAGGTTCGCGTCTTCCGCGTCGTGCGCGACAAGGACACAAAGTTCCATTATATTGTCGAGTACAACGTGACAGCCCTGCTCGAGGGGCAGATCGAGACGAGGTGCGTGCTCGCCTTGCGTTGGGGGCGGGACGGGGGGCTGATGGGCGGGCAGCTTCACGCAGGCTGACAACACGGTCGTGGTCGCGACTGACTCGAGTGAGTGTGCATGTTCCGTGTTCCGCAGATCCGGCTGAGCATGCATTGCATTGCATTGATACGCAGTCAAGAACATCACGTACTGTACGTAGCGCTCCAAGGAACACAGGCAGCAACAATTCACCGACGGCGCACAGATCTCGCCAAGACGTCCCCGCACATCCTCGACCCGACGCGCTTTGCGCTCCATCTGGGCACGCACCTCGTGTCCAAGTATGCGCACATCACCAAGTCGTTCATCACCGTCGAGCAGCTCCGCTGGGCGCGCATCTCCGAGGACGGCATCCCGGCCCCGGGGCACACGCACGCGTTCTGGCGCGACGGGAGCGAGAAAAAGTTTGTACAGGTCGAGATTGACGGGACGAATGGCAAGAATGCGCTCGTGGCGAAGGTGGAGGCGGGCCTGCGAGATCTCCTCGGTGCGTGGTGATGGCCAGTGCACAGCGGCGGTGTAGCTGACGTGGCGATATCAGTGCTGAAGACGACCGGGTCGGCGTTCGAGTCGTTCATACGTGATGAGTACACAACCCTGGTGGAAGTGGACGACCGGATTTTCAGCACCTCCGTGGACCTGAGCTACACGTTCGCCCCGTTCGCGATCGCGGAACCGTCGGACGACAACAAGCTGGCATTCAGTGCGACGAATGTAGGCACAGAGGCCGAGGTGCGTGCATCAGCTGTGCAGCGGAAGGAAGACGATAGGATTTGAGGGTGTCTGCAGACGGGCGGGGCGTGGGACGGGGAGAGAATCAGCGCACTGGCCCGATCGATCACGTTGGATGTGTTCGCGCATGATGAAAGCGCGAGTGTACAGGTGCGTGCTTCTTGCGTCCTGGCGGTGGGGAAGGTTTGATGGGCGGGCGGGGGCAGGCGACGCTGTACAAGATGGGGCAGCGGCTGCTGGCGGAGAGCGGGTCTGTGCAGACGGTGCGATACGTGCTTCCGAACAAGCACTACATCCCTGTGGACATGAAGTACATCGGCGTGGACAACACCAGCCCGTGCGTGATCTGTTTATTTTTGACATGTCATATCGGGGTGGGAAAGATGGGAACGGCAGGGATGATAGAGAAGCGATAGGGCTTCTGGCGGGATCTCGTATCTGCACGTGGCGGGTTGACGACGGGGCGGCTGCTGGGCGGGGGCGCGGTGGGTGTGGACGACGTTGCTGACGACGGGCTCGGTTTGCAGGGCAGCGGCGGAGGTGTTTGCGCCGGTGGACGCGCCGAGGTGAGGACAGGCGTTGCGGTGTGCGGCGGTATAGCTGACGTCATGACACAACAGCGGTTTGATCTCCGCTACGATCTCGCGCCAATAATGACGCAGGGGAGACCCGAGGGTAGGGGCAGGCCAATTGTAAGCGTGCAGTTGCTTTCCGAGGGATGTATACTACCGCGATAGGGCATGGATTGGGGCGAATACAAGGATTTTGGGGTTGAAACAGGGGAGGGAAAACGGGGTGGCACCCGCCGGCGGTGCACTCGATGACATCATGGTCCCACGGGGCTCTGGCAGGTTAGTCGTCCGCCCGTCGCTCGCTTTCTTCTCCGTATCCAACGTCCTCGTCCTCCTCATCTCTCACCATGGCTGGCGATCACAAGTGTCCCGTATGTCAGGCCACCTTCACAAGGCCCCAGCATGTTGCACGACACATGCGCTCCCGTACGTCCCACTCCCCAGCCCTCGCCCGCTCGGCACACCACGGCGCTCGCCAGCTTGGAGCCGCCTCGGGGCCACCCTTCTCCGTCGCTCCTGTTGCTGACTCCCTCTTCCGACAGACACTGGCGACCGCCCATACAAGTGTCAGCACTGCGGCGATCAATTCGCCCGCAGGTGGGCCTCATTTCGCTTCCACCCCGCACGACTTATTGATTGATCTATCCCCGCCCAGCGACTTGCTCTCGCGTCATGTCAACAAGTGTCACCCAAACGAAAAGCCTCTTGTGTCCTCTGCAGCCTCCCGGCGCAAGGGATCCACCTCCGCCAGTCGCGCCACGACCTCCAAGCAGGCCTGCGATCAGTGTGTCCAATCCAGCTTGCCCTGTGACGGTGCAAACCCTTGCTGTACGCCTATTCTTACCGTCTTCCTCTTCGCGTCTCACTCCGTCATCAGCCAAATGCGTCAACCGCAAAACGCGTTGCACCTACGTCAAGTTCCACCGGCAGACCGCCCCGATGGGCCCAGGTCATCCTTCACGCCCCGCCGGAGATCCCAACGCTCTTGCTGGGATAAGCGGCCTTCCATCCGTCCCGCCCTCATACCGCCTCTCCGACGCATTTTTACTCGCGAATGGCTCCACGCTCAACCCGGCCGCGATCAGCAGCCAGCAGGTGTACAACCAGCAGTTTACCTTCCCCAATGGTGGTCAGATCTACGCGGGCCAGACGCTGGAGCCGACACTCAGCCGCGAGTCGTTCGAAAACGCCGCGGATTATTCTGCCCGCTATCGCGCGAATGCCGATTTCCTGTCCCGACACGGTGTTATCCCGGGGTCGGCGTCTCAAAGCGTGTCGCAGCCAATGCGTGGCCAAATCCCTGCTTTATATCCCGACTCGGAGCCGCAGCCCGCCATCGCCAATCCACGGTATTCCGCGCAGTACGACACAAGCGATGATTTCCGCTTGCCACGCAATGAAGTGGATTATGGATACAATGTGGATGATAAGGTGAGCAATCAGCTTGCAAGAGGTGAAGGGCGTAGCTCACATTTATGTGCAGCAGCATCCGTATGGCCGGGATGGCTCAGACAGCTACGACCAGTCGCATCACTACCCTAGCGGGGCTCCGTTCGCCCACGGGTTACCCGCTTTCACACTTGAACATCCTCATGATCGCCGGCCGTCTACCAGCGACGGCAGCACGAACAGTCATTCTCAACCGTCTTCCGCTGCGTCCTCGACCGTCCATCTGCCAGCGCACATCTCCAACGCATATATCCAATCGTCAGTCGAGCAGCGGCCGTCGTCAGCTTCAGGACCTCTCTCCCAATACCCCCCAGACGGAGAAGGTGGCTTTTCGAGTGCGTTTGGCTTAATGTCGCTGGACGACCCGAATGTTCTCGCTGGCTTCCCAGGGACCCAGTTCTTCGATGGCGCTGCGCCCAACGGCAGTTGGGGAGACGGCGTCACCCCTCGCGGAGGACCAGGCGGCGAAAAGGACCCGAATGGGATGCCGATGGCGACGCCGTCGACTCTGAAGGAGTTGAAGGAGATGTGGAAGCAGTACCTCCGAACCCCATTGACGGGCCCCATGCTCGGCCACCCTCCAGAAACCAGCCCCGAAGGCGCCCCGCGTAGCCCTCGGAAGGAGCGCGGGCTGTCGCGCGTCGCGAGCCTCCCGAGTGTGAAGACGCCGAGCGCGTCGGCATCGACTGTCGATCCGATGCGTCATCTCGCCAATCCCGCACCCGCGCTCAACAATGCCGCGCGCGCATACAACAACCCCGATGACCTGCGCAGCTATGAGCAAGCGGTGCTTGCGCGGCGGGCACCCCTCAACCTCAACCTCGTGCCGAAGCGCCGGGGCGCACCCACAGCGACGTCGTCGTCGGGCTCAGAGGAGAAGAGCAACAGCGCGAGCCCGCAACACCTCCCACCCATCCAGCACCTCCCGCCGATCCTCCAGCGCGGCGGCGCGGCCACGGCGCACCTCAATTTGAGCCGGCCGTCGAGCTCGTCGAGCACGGCGTCGAGCCTGGCGCACGCGTTCGGCGACGGGCGCGGGCAGAGCGAGTCGCCCGCGCCGGACGGCAGCCCGGCGCAGGCGCAGGCGCACGCGGCGGGGCTGCTCTACTCTGGGATGGACGACTCGCGGCCGTCGTTCAAGCGGCTGCCGTCGCAGACGCTGGGCCCCGAGTACGCGAAGCGCGCGGCGGTCGGGATGCTCTCGGCGGCGCGCGACGAGCCCGAGGCGGGCGGCGAGGACGCGGAGGGCGGGATGCGGCCCCCGCCCGCGATGGCGCTGAACGGGGGGATGGCTGCGCTGGGCGGGCACCACCAGCAGCGGCTCGTGGACCGCGCGCGGCGGATGAGCGCGCCGACGCCGTCTGGCGCGCTGGGCGCGCCGGGCGTGTAAAAGTAGGCGCGCGGGGTGTGCACACGGATGGATTTCGGCTGTGGTAAGGCTTCGTCCCGGTCTCGTTGTCTGTATAATTAATTCTTTCGCTCCTCGATCGTGGCGGGTGGACGGACACTGATTGCACCCGAACACGCATACATATACATATATCGCTCTCCTACTATTGACGTGACGTTGTACATGTAGCAGCTATCGACGGTCCGCCTGTTCTGTTTTTGATGTGTTCTACTTAGCTTGCGTTTGTTTCTTTTCGTTTTGTGTCTTGCTCACTCACCCCTTTACGCTACGCGACGCGACGACGAGTAATGTCTGTGGGACGTAGAGCGCTGGCTACGGCGGCACGTATACCTTGTATGTACAAATTGAAGTCGATTGTGCGGACCGTGGGGGGGAAGGAGATTGCGAGATGGATAGATCGGGACGGGTATGTGGTTGCCGGACGCGCTGTGGGACGCCAAGGGCAATTGGAGTAGGTATAGGCAGGAGACGCACGGTACTGTACAGCCGCACGGAGAGAAGAAGACGCAGCGGTGATCTCTCCCAAGAACCGCGACACTGGCTGTGGAGGGCACGGCTGCAGTTGCGGTTGTGCTGGCAAGACGGACAGACAGAGACAGACGCCCCATCAGTCCGAACGAACACTGGATGATAGCGCGGCCGTGACATGAGAGCAGAGCACACATCATAGCTAAGCTTAGCTGACGCCGTGGGACCGGCCCGCATCGCGCGAACGAACGCCCATACAGTATGTTTTGATCTGGATGGCGGCGGCGCAGGCACGACGTCGCCCTCCCTCCCTATGTGTTATGTTATATCTGTTATGTTGGATGTTATGTCATATGTTAGAGGCTAGAAGGCGCGCTGGAGCTCGGGCGTGCCGAGTCGAGTGGGCGTTCCGTGACGCAAGGGGTACAGTACACAGCGCGCGCGGGACCCGGTGGATGGGGCAGCCATGGCCAGGAACGCAGCGGGTGATGCTGATGCGTGATGATGGGATGCGCGGGTGTTTGGGCGCGGGTGGCGAATGGGGCGGCTGAGATTGGGTGGGTGGGTGGCAGCAGGGCCGCGTATGGGTTTGAATTTGGTTTGGTGTGGGGGGAGGGCGCCTGGCGGGAGACGGAGATTGTGCGCGGGCGGTGCGGGCGGGGGGGGCATGGTATGCATGATGGGAGATACGGCATGGTGTGCGAGCGCGCGGGGCGGTCGTGGAGACGACGTCCGCGCGACAGACAGACAGCGCGACAGGACATGTATGTGCGCGCCTGGACCGCGCCGGCATGCGTGAATTAGACCGTGACGTTTGTGCTGCTGAGTCAAGGGACGCGGCGGTCGGTGCCACGACGCGACGCGCAGCGCGTGCGAGGCTGGCACGACGCGGGCCGCCGTCCGACGCGCAGAGGACTGCTTAGTGCGGTGCGCGGGTCCCACAGGCGCATGAGGAGCATCAAAGAACGCGGGGCGTGGGCCGTCGAAGTGCGCCGCGGTGAGAGAACGCGATAAGTGCGCGCGGGTGGCCTGGGCGGAGATGGTGCAGACTCCGGGGTGCGCGAAAGGCGTCCCGACGGGAGATAGTCAGGGGAGGGAGGAACCGCTAGGGCAGGGTCGACGTAAAGCGCGGGCTCGCATGCCTTGCCGTCTGTGCCGTGGCGTCCGCTCGTCGCGCCAAGAACGATGCGTCCCGCGCAGGTGCACGCCGGGTGATTCACAGAGAGCGGTGGTTGAGAAAGCGGATGTATGGCGCTGCGCCACGTCCGATCGTGGATTTGGTGCCGGGCGGATTCATATGGCGGGCAGAGGACGGCAGCAAAATGGGCTGTCGTAAGTGCAAGGCTTGGAACGTAAGAAAGGTACGGGGAGGTTCATGGGGTTCATCGAGGGCAAATTCAGGACGGGTGGCGAGGGCCTGATGGGCTGCCGAGGACGCGGCGAGAAGGACTAGACGCGGCGGGTAGGGCAGGACATAGGCGGGAGAGGGCACGGTTGTGCGTGTGGGCGAGGCACGGAGGCCGGCTGCTGTGCGTAATTGGATATGCTAGGACTTTCTGCAGTTCCTGGAAATGACTGGCGCTGGGCTGTCGGTTGGGTCAGCTGAGGGTGGCGGGCGAGTTGTCGCGATCTGAGAAAAACCCGAGCGTGCGGGCGATCGGCGGGACCCTTACGAACATGCATGTGCTGCGTCCAGTCTGGTTATATTCGCATACGACCGACGCGGCGGCAAGGCACCTCAGGGCCCGACGTCCGCTATTTAACCCCCACCCGCGCCCTCCTCACCCAGCACCTCCTCCCCCTCCTCGCAAGTACTCACAGCCATGGCCAGCTCCCTCTCCTTCGCCTCAGAGGCCATCATATACCCCACCCTCAATGTCACCGCCATCACCGCCCGCAACGGCTCCTCCATCTTCGAGTGCTGGGCGCTGGACCCCGGCTTCGTCCAGTCCACACAGTCCGGCACAGTCGGCGCACAGCTCCTCCAGATGGGCAACCTCGCCAACGCCAGCTACTCCATCCTCCCCGCAAACTTCTCCGGCGGCCTCCACAACGCCCCCGCCGTCCAGTACGTCCCGCTCTCTCCTCAGCTCCCGCGTCTGCGCGCTCACACGCACCAGGTGGGTGAGCTTCGTGTCCGGCCTCGCGCACGTCACGCTGCCCAACTCCACCGCGGAGGCCTGGGTCGTCGGCGGCGCGCACGGCCTCATCGTCGCGGCCGACACCGCCGCCGTGTCCACGTTCGGCCACATCAGCGTGTACCCGTCCGCGCAGGAGACCCGCACCCTCCAGATCCCCACCGCCAACGGCACCATCCCCGGCCACACCGTCCTCCACGAGGGCCCGTGCGACGCCGCCGTGCAGCGCAAGCGCGCTATGCACATCATGCGCAGGGGCGCGCTCGACGAGCTGGATTGAGGGACGTTGGGCTGAGGGACGCGTGCGACGCGCTCGGGCGTCGGAGGAATGAATGTGCGTGGGTCCATGATGGCGCCTTTCTCGTATCTGACTGACTGATCGCGTTCCTTCCTTCGTTCTTAGCGCTGGCTTGCATATCCATTTAGACCTATGTTTGGTCCATAATTTTATCTGTTTATATATGCGTTTGCAGCTGCACACACTCTCCTTAATCATCATACCCCTCTCGTTCTCGCCTACCCACCCTATACCCGTGCGTGTGTCAGTGTCAGTGAGAATTAGCAACCGCGGCCACCGCGGCCACTCGTCGCCAACTCAAGGTGCCTACGCTCACTTTTGATATCGCGCAATATCGAGCCGCCTGCTTCCAGCGTTATTCGACGCCGCTTGCCCCAAGCGCGTTCCTGCCTGTCAGTCAACCATTCAACAGTCATTCATTATATTATAATTACTACGCAGCCAGGAGTAAGTACATGCAGTGTACATGCAGCACTTAGCCTCCTGCGTTCGGACGCCGCGTCGCTTGCGCGCAGGCGGGTCGAGACCCGCACGCCAAGTTCGAACTTCTAATAGTACTGCCGTGACGACCGGGTCCCTGTCCGCAGCCCCCGCCCCGAGCTCAGGATAATCGAATTTTCGCTGCGATTTTCCATGCGTGCGTGCGTGCGCGATCGGATCGTGCTGCGCGCGGCCTCGGCGCATCCATCCCCCGTCGCGTATATACCGACCGTCGCGTATATTTGTTCTCTTTATCGCGGGTTTTCGGCGTGGATACGTGCGGTTGTCAGCGCGAGGGATGAATTTTGTTTGTCAGGCACGCTGTGCCAAGGATGTATACGTATGGATGCCCGGTGTCGCGCATGCGCCGTTCCCCAAGGACATAGGACCGTGCAGCGGCAGCGCGTCATTGATTGATCGCCCGAGCGAGGTTATCTGAGGTTATTCGCATCAGACGCATTACTTTAGCGGCCGATCGAATTTGTGTGATATACTGTACCCGCCGTACGCGTCACTAGGGATTTTTTCATGAAGAGGGAGAGGGAGTAGAGGCTACGGGGAAGGGAGTTGTGGCCTTTAAGTCGACAGGCCGACCGAACCTGCAGAAGAAGACGGTTGGTTAGAGTTCGCAGCGCGAGCCTGAATTCAAATTTGAAGACGTGTAAGTAACACTGTGACACCAAGGCGCCGGCGCTGAGTCAAAAAAGCTTCGCAAGGTTACCACAGTGCTTGGCTCGCACTGCAGTGGATGCAAAGACTAGTACTCAGTTACTTATCACCTCGGCGTACATAGTAAGACTAGAAGAAGTGAACGTGATGGCAATTTACTTAGATACGCTGGCGTGCCTGTTGCTAGCGCTGCGGCGAGGATTCTGCGCCGTCCTGGAACTTCTTCCTGGGAAGACAACGACGTAAGGAAGTCAGCTGCAGGCAAAGCGCATAGCGCAGATAGTGACATACGGTGAGTTGGGTAAGACTTAGACTGCGTCCGCTCGGGGACTAGACATTGAATTCCTGCTGTCCCGGCCAAGACGTGCCGAATTATGCTGTGTAGTAAGTACTTGCACGGACAGTGTGCCCTGCTGCGCAATGCGCCATCACGAGATTATCTCAAACCACTCGACCAGCCTGAGGTGCGCCCAGAACTCGGTGCTGAAACCGAGCGTCACTAACTTCCTGCAGACCTAAGAAGTGATAACAGCACCGCGAGACGCGAGCGCGACTCGCGGGGGAGCGCACAACGGCGCAGCTGGCCGGCCAACACGCGCCGCCGGACACCAATGACCGCGCCCACCGCACTGCGCAGCAGTAAGTTGGTGCTCCAGCGCGGAGAACAGCGGACTGCACGAGAAGGCTGTGCGTGATCCGCGGTCTGTATACCACCAAGTTCAGTGGATTTCAGAATTACAGTAGTAGGATGCCACCAGGCACTTCGCTGGAGCAGATCTTGGGAGTAATGTGTATTTTTCTGGTTCATGGGCCGTTGTGCGCGGAGGATGACGGGAAGTGGGGGTTCACTGAGGCACTGGCGAATAAGGACTTTGTCAGTTCAGAACCTACTCGTCTTGCAAAGCGCACTGCGCAGCCCACGGCTGTGGTGACGATACAGGGAGCGTTGGGTATGCTCTCCACCATGGTAAGAATCCGGAACAGAGGAGGAGGGTGAACAGCTACAGGATGAAGACGGTGTACGCGGCGTAAGACAGCAGGCTGGCAGGATACGCCGATTGTCGGGAGGGGGCCTGGGCAGGATTTCATCGACATCGCCGAGGTAAATTCGGAGAGGGGGTCGCTTGACTCTCCAGGGCGGGAAGAATTAGAATGGAACTGCATGGCGATATGAGAGTAAGTCCCGAATCAGCCAGTGTCGTGCACGAGGGAAGTACGAAGGAGCGGGGGCGAGTGGGGAATTCTTTTACAGACGGCGAGCCCTAGCGCACAGTTTACAATGAAAGTATAGTGATAACAATAACAATAGGAGGAGGAACCACGCGCCGCTACTATCTGCTCTGATGGGAGAACGCTTCCTGGTGTCGTCGAGACATGGCTCTAGATGAAACAAAAACTTGGTCGTCAGGCGCCACGGAAAACGTTAGGGAGGAAGAGTGTGACTTACGCCCTGGACATGCGCAGATACATCGACGGCTCCGGGGGAGACCAACAGCGCATCAACAACAATCGGACGGCCATATAGACGACGAAATAGACCCCTGGACGTGGATGAGCAATGCATTAGTATTACCCCTTGGGCTGTATCAGCGTTGCCACTCTACCTGGTTTATTCCAACGCACGCTGAAAAAGATGTTGTCCACCATGGTCAGAAACCACAGGGGAATGGGAAGCACGACCTTCAGCACGCCAGCGTTGCCGATAAAGGCTGAGGGATCGTGAGCACGGCGTTCAAAGCAATCAGCCGAGACGAAGAAGAACGCGGGCTCACGAGGCGGGAAGAGCAGCTGCCAGACGGCCGTGCAGCCCATCACAACCTGCAGCGCGAGCAGCTCGACGCCGACAGCCTCCGGCAGCAGCGCGCCGGGGTGTGTCGCCCAGCGCCGGCGCGCGAAGCTCGTGAGGACGCCGAGCACAATTGCAGCGCAGACCTCGGCCGCGAGGAGCCACTTGGCGCGTGCTTTCATGCCTTCCTCCGGGCCCATGGTCAGGAGGGTGTACACCTGCGTGAAGACGAGGGCAAATGTGGCGTAGAAAAGGGGGCTGCGCAGGATGGGCCCATCGTCGAAAGGGGGGCGGCGGGGCAGGTTGTCCTCCACATCGATGGCGGTATCTTCAGGAATGGGGTCGCTTCCCGGGGAGGAATGACGAGAATTGGAGTGCATCAGTCTCCGTAGCTTGACCTTATGGTAGAAGATAGTCGTTCTGCATATAGGAGTGCATGACGGTTTGAGAGCATCAGTCGTGGGAATCGCGAAATATGTAGCAGTGGTAAGTAATTTCTTTCACAGATGGCGAGCACTTGGCGAGCACTGTCTTGCGGTGCGCACGATTCACAATGAAATTATAATAACAATAATAAAACGAGGAGGGATGGCGCGCCGCTACTATCTGCTCTGAACGGGAGAACACCTCCCGGTCCCGCTCTACCATAAATCTGGACAAACAACGACTTGGAAGTCAGGCGCCAAGAATTGGTGGATAGATTGTGACTTACGCCCCTCGGTACCAATAGTCGTTGAGAAAAAATCGGAAGAGCAAATAGATGATGAACTTATAGCGCCTGGGCGTGGATGAGCATTGAATGTGCCTTTAAGTTGGGGATGCATCAGTGTAGCCACTCTACCTGGTCGGTTCCATCGCAAGGTGCTAAAGATCAAAATGTTCGGGACGGTCATTCCCCACAGGAGAAGGGGAATCGCGATCCACAGCTGGTCGCGGGGATACGCTGAGGGATCGTGAGCACGGCAGAGTCAGCCAAGGCGAGAACGAGCGCGCGTGCTCACGAGGCGGGAAGAGCAGCTCCAAGAGTGCCATGCCGCCCATCATTGCGTGCATCCCGAGCAGCTCGACGCCGACTGCCTCCGGCACCATCGCCTCCGGGTGTGTCGCCCAGCGGGAAACGTGAAGGCAGCGAGCACAAGCGCAGCACAGAACACAGTCCCCAGAGACCACTTGTCGCGCGAGCGCAGGGCTTCGTTCGGTGGGAAGGTGATCATTTGCAAGAAGGCGACAGCAAATGTGGCGTAGAGTAGCGGGCTGCGCGTGATGGGTCCGCTGTCGGCAGGGGTGGGCTGGATGCCGTCCTCCTCGACGATGGCAGAAAGCCTGCCAATCAGGAAAACCTTCCCATGGTAATGGGCGACTAACTAGGGTAACGCGGTAACGTGTCGCTAACCTCCCGCTAATGACAATAATGATGCTACGAAATTTCAGAACTTAGTCAATGAGCGAGATACTTAACAGGATCTTACCTAGAGATGTTAGGAGTCTCTGGGTTTCAGTAGAAGGCAAGGAGGTCCGTGGACATTGAGAAGTGAAGCCGACCATCCGTCCGCGGGTTATTAGAGAAGCTGACTAATCTCCGGAACCTGAACGACAACCTTGCGGACTCTGCGTAGAATTGGATCCTACAGTCATAGGTATACTTCGAAATACATCATCTGCAGGGGCGTGAACTTAGAGGAGTTTATGCGACACTTGAAGCTCGCTAAGTTTTGAAAATGCCCCAATCTCTCAGTACGAGGAATCAGTAGTCACCAGTAATTGTACTGAAGACGCGACTCTCACGCTCCCGAGGAATTTGAAGCAGCAGCTCAGACTGGCAGCCTGCTGCCTGCTGCGACTCATCACCACGACACGAGACATTATCTTCATGAAACTTCCTCGCAATTTATCTGTTGATACCACAGAATGGCCCACGGAATTTCCTTCATTCGACCATTCGACGAACTCGTGAGGTCTAGTGCTCCGAGATGTTCCAGGCACCTAAAAAGCGCTGGCTCGTCAAGTCAATGTCACGATCCACTCGCTCTACGTACGATACTAGTCTTTGTCTGAAAGACAGTCGTTCTGTTCTGTAGCTAACGAGACGTGGTTTGCATTCGATCGACCCGACCCGGTCCATGGCCGCTCTTGGACCAAAGAGGACTGCTACATCTGGCGCCGTAGCGCATTATCTCTTCGGACTGCCTGTATGATAAAACAATGTAGCGAGGTGCTGGCATGGACTCAGCGGATGCCCGAGACTTGGGCCCCGAGTATCAAGATTCAAAATTCATAAGTCGCTTTATTTGCTCTTGTTTGTCTCATGTTGAACTTCGGTCGCTTGAGAGCGGAGCCTCTCCCACTGGTCCCCACCCACTACAGCCCACCGTACTCTCCGTTTTCGACATAAGCAGCGAGCAAGAGTTTACGATCGTCAGTGTTATGGAGCTGTGATCAGCAGCGGAAGGTTCGTGGGCCAAGGAGTACACTTATTCAGCGACGCTCGTCTTGCTAATGTTTTCGTCGGCACCTGTTGCGCTCACCAACAACTAGCATGCGCGCACGCACCGTCGCTTCCCACAGGATGTCTTCTCCATATCAAAACTGCACCACGGCAACGTTCCTGCGTCGCAAGGTCCGCCACTCACTCGTCGTTGCTCTACTACAGCTGACTGCGCGCATCGAGATGGACACACAACACCCGCTGTACACCTGTCCACGGCCTTACATCAAACCGACCGCGTGAAGCACCCTGCCGAGCGATCGGGGCGGCATTCAAAAGGCCGAGGCGTCGGTGCGGAAGGTGCTCGACAATGACGCGACGCGAGACGACTCCCCGCGCCCTCGTAAACCTGGCGACAACGGTATGTACTTACTCTCAGCACGCCTTGTCGCTTGTTCGGTGCTGACAGCGTCGTCAGCATGTGCATGGACGGACCGTGGCACTTCCGCACACCCTCGTTCATGGTTTATGCCGCCACCACGCTCTGTCTGTCTTCTGACAACCTCCGCAAGTAGGTGCTAGCGAGTTTGCCGCGGTGAGTAAGGACAATATCCTACATGCGGTCATGACGCTCACGCACGCGAGGCTGCAAGCACACGTACTGCGACCGTCTGCTCTCGGACGGCGCACGACGGAGTGTTGAGGTCATACACAGCAGCGGTTTCCTGCGCAAAACCGTGTGCGTGGCCAAGCAGGTGCGAGAGCTGTCGATGCGACGCTGAAGCTTGCGAGGCGCCGTCAATGCGACTAGTACGGTACTAGAGTAGAGATAGCGTCGTGTACTTATGTCCGGATACCCACAATATGATTACCATTGCCAACTGATAAAGCTGGCCAAATAAGCAGCATCTAAATATTGAGTGGATACGAGCTAATCAGCTGCGCGCAGCCTGCACGATACATCCAAGTAATTAGCTGTTGACTACCCACGGACTATCCACTAATTTCCACGGATTAGAGGGGGACTAAAATGATGGCTCTAATGACACGATAATTCACTAATGACAGATAATTGTGTAATCGGTGCTAAATTACTGGCCATTACTGGCCATTAGCACAGGACGGTTTCCCTGATGCAGTGTATTCAGGGATGTTGTCACTGTTCTGTATATATGGAAGAAGGAGGATTATGGAAGTTCATGATGGTTATATGGTAGCACTCGCGAATTAGAGGCCAAATATTGTTTGATTACCTTCCGGTGGACTCAAAACCGATGTTTATGAATTTGTAGGATGGGGTTGTGGCCGACGAACGAAGGCTTCGTCGGATTGATGAAACAACGGTATCATTGCGACTCCGGATAACGCCGGAGTCGAGTGAAATTTCTCACGTATCAGTCTTGGTCCTGAACATCATAGACCGCACTCTGAGGTCTACAGGCTGCTACAAACGTGCTTCAGACTAGTGTGCAAATGATTCATCGCCCGCTCGACACGTCAGGCGCAGCTGAACAACTCGTTTGGATCGTTTCTCTCTGCTCGTCCGCATCTCGCCACAGTCACTTCCTCCGACATTGATGAATGGACGCATCCGGCGCGGCAGATCGAAGGCGTGCTCAGTCTGAATGCAGTTGTCCTGCAGTTGTGGGAGCTCGGAGCACTGGTACGAGATCGATCGAATTTTTGTTTAGTTCAGAGCGTATCCGCTTGCTGGTTGCGATGCGCATAAGTAGTACACGGTTACAGTACAAATATTGATAACGATAAAGATAGGAGTAGAAAATCAAATGGCCCGCTGCCCTGCCCTACATACTGAGAGTCGTCATAAGTACAATCCGACACTCCTGGAGAAACGACGACGTCAGGCACTACGACAACAGTTAGGATTTTTGGCGCAAACTACGACTTACCTTCGGTCTGGCTTTATATTTCCGAAGTCACGTAGAGGTAGAATAGGACCGGGTAGGATAGGAACCAAAGGTTGACGAACAAAAATTGGAACATCGGACGGAGAACGTTATAGAGTGTGTAGATGAGCCCTGCGCGTAGAATCCAGTGAGCGTTATTCCATGGCGACAAACCAGGGCTAACTCTACCTGGTTGATTCCAATACACGACGCTAAATAATAGACTTAACTCGATGGTCAGAATCCACAGGAAAGCTGGCAAGTAAATCATCAACCGCTGGTCAGTGTAGTAGACTGCGGGATCGTGAGCATGGCACCGGCCGTAGGGAGGAAGAGAGGTGATCTCACCAGGCGGGAAGTGCAGTAACCAGAGCGCCATGCCGGCGATCGCAGCATGCATTCCTAACAGCTCGACGCCGACGATCTCCGCGTCCGGCAGCACCGCGCGCGCGCCGGGGTACGCTGCCCAGCGACTGCGCGCGGAATTCGTGAATGCGGCGAGCACCAGCGCTGCGCAGAGCTCGGCAGACAGCATCCACTTGTCGCGCGTGCTCAGGCCTTCGGTCAGCGGGGGTGTGCTCAGCTGGAAGCAGGCGACAGCACATGTGGCCCAGAACACCGGGCTGCGAATGAGGGGGCCCGTGTCGTAAGGGTCGAGCTGGATGTCCGGATCTCCCTCGACGACGGCCGGAACGGTATGTTCAGGGAGGTGGTCACTGTTGGAGGCGGAAGATTGAGAAATGAAGTGTACGGCGATCATATGAATTCACAAACTTCGACGCAGGGCCAGATTCTGGTGCCCAGAACGTTCGGTCGCGATGAAACCGCTGAAAAGCGCGCAGACAGTTTGTCCAACCCTGTCGGGACCAACAGTCAACCAAGAAAAAACGGAAGATCCTATAGACGAAGAAACAGGGCCCTGCGCGCAAAGTCCGTGAGCAACGCGCCAGGAGCATGCATCATTTTTGGCACCGGACCTGGTTGGTTCCAAAGCATGGTGCTAAAGTAGAGATTCTCCGCCATGATCAGAATCCAAGGGAGTATGAAAAGGATGAGCTTCCGCCAGTCGCTAGGCCAGGCTGCAGGAGCGTGAGCACGGCGCCTGCAGCGGCTAGCAGAAAATCAGACTCACGCGGCGGGTAGTGCAGCATCCAGAGCGCCGTGCCGCCCATCACAAGCTGCAGTCCGAGCAGCTCGACGCCGACGGCCTCCGGCAGCCACGCGCCCGGATGCTGCGCCCAGCGCCGGCGCGTGGATGTGGTGAGCGCGGCGAGCACGAGCGCGGCGCAGAACAGCTCCGACAGGACCCACTTCTCGTGCGTGCGCAGCTCTTCATTCTGGTTTGGGAGGTTGTGCATCTGCAGGGCGGCGAGGGCGAATGTGGCCCAGAACAGCGGGCTGCGGGTGAGGGGCCAGTCGGAACTTGGTGTGCAGCCCCAACCGGTAGACACGGTGGGAAGTATGGGATCTTCAGGGTCTCCCGCGCGGCTGGGGGCCGAGAAATAATTCGAGTTCATGGCGTACTATGATAGGGTACAGAGGGGTACGAAGAAGGCTGAGAGCATGGCAATGACCGAAAAGCGTGGGAACTGCGTACACACGCCACGCGACTCGGAGGCATTCCTCTCTTTGAGCTCTCCTGCCAGTGCTAAGACAGTCATTGCTCTATCGTTTCTCTCTGTTCTCCGCTATCTTATTGCTTTACGAGCAGAGTACTTCTTCCTACGTCAAATCCCGCCCGTCCTGAATGCACTAACCTCGCCGTGGGCACAACGTCGCGCTCATCCGTCCGGGAGGACCGTCCCTCTTTCTTCCTGGAGCCTCGCACGATCTCGGCGGGTATTTTGCCTGCCAGTGCAGGGCGAGCGGCGACGTCGTTTTTGTCCACAGATGGTGAGTCGGGGTAGGCCGATTGACTGCCACACAATGCATGCGACGCTGGCTGTCGGCGACAGGAGAATCATACGTCAATAGATCTGTGGTTATAGCCACAGCTGCTGTTTACATGGCTATAGGATTTCCACCGTCGCCGCAATCATGCACGCGCATCCGCCGCCACTCCTACCATCCCAAGGCACTCGCCGGAGGCTAGCGCAAACATCGACCGCGATCTTACTCAACCCGCGCAGGTACTTAGCTGGTGCCGAGCCAAACTTGCGCTCGTCTTCGTTCTGGAACCTTGGACCCGGGATGATATCGACATGCGTACTCGCATGCTGCCCGCGGCGCGTGGGAGAGCCCCGCAGCGTTCTCTGGGCGGGGATATAGGCTGGGTCTGTCGTCGTGGAAAATACCAGGCTAGGCTACGCCATGACTCCGATGACTATGACAAACGGGTTCGCTAACAGCGAGTGAGTGGTCGATTGCACATGCGACGCAACACTTAGGTGATGTCTCCTTTCACGGGCCACCGTAGGAGACCCATCTGCGTGGGTAGATGTCCGGGCATCCGAAATGCTAATATAGCTCGAGGGGGCGCCGGCACGATCTCCCTGGCACCATCGCCTCAGCGCTCATCCACTGCCACTGCCACCGAGTCCCGAATGCACCACCCCTCATAGTCATCGGAGGCCGGCGCACCATCGCTCGCTCGCGACCCTACCCTTCTCACTCGACCCGCGCAGGCATGGCCACTCACAAACCTCGAATGGCGCCCCGTCTTCCATTCGATCCGACCCTCTTGCCCACTCGATTCCCGAACGTCGGGAGATCTGGACTTCCGACGGCGCGTGGGCGAGCCCGCAACGTTTTCTCGGCGGGGAAATAGGATCCGTCGTCCTGAAGCTGAAGCCCAAGATAGCACGCGCGCTATGCTTCTGACACTGACAGACGGGTCATAGATCGATTGTAAGTACATGCGCGGGCGCCTGTAATACAACGCTTGGCTGATGGCTCCTTGGACGGCCGCAGGAGAACTACTACAATAAGCAGACCCTGGGCGCTCTGCCTTCAGGAGACTAAATAAGCGTGTAAGTAGCTGTCATGTACTATCGAAATGCTGTACATGCAATGTAGCCTTTGCTGTACTTGTACATGTATGGCATAGGCTTTCATATGTCTGCTTTCGCGGCGAGCTGGCGACGCGCGGATGCTGCGGCTCAGTGGCGCCCTCCTGCCAGTGGTCCTGGTTGTCGAGCGAGACCATGGCCAGTCCGTCGTAGAACGACTGTCTTCCGCGCAAGGTCGGCAACGGAGACTAAGTCCGTTGCCCCAGTGGAATACTCCACGCGTACACACCAACCAAAGCCAGCCCAAATCATATCATTATCATTCCATTTTTCCACAACCCAGCCCCGCCCCGCGCCCACACATTACACCCAGCCACCCACCCCAGGTATCCATCCAGTCAGTCAGTACACAGCACACATTACGGTATACATCCATACATACATCCAATGCAATGCAATGCAATCCAAGAAGACGAAGTTCAAGTAGAAGCATTCGCCACGCGCGCGTGGGGCCCCGCGCCCCCTAGGCCTCCACGCAGCAGTCGGGCATACGGTCAGGTATATCGCGGAGCACAAGATCACGTCCCATCCCTCAATCAAAAGTGCAAAGAGGACTTGGCGCAGGAGGGGGGGGCTACGGCACGCCGGGCGCGGCGTCGGGGTTGTGGTTGTGGTCGGGCGCGGCGTCGTGGCGCACAGAGCCGATGCTGATATAGTGCGCGCCGTCGCGCGGCTTATCCTGCACGCTCACGCTGCCCGCGCTGTCCTCGCGCAACGAGCCGACCGAAATATAATGCGCGCCCGCGCCCTTCGCCTCGCCCACACTGAGCTCCGTGCCCGTGCTCTCCTCCCCGCCGCGCTCCAGCGTCACCACCGTCGCCGGCGCCCGCCGCGAGCGCGAGCGGGACGTCGCCGACAGCCACGCGGAGCCGCGCGTCTTGAAGCGGAACGACGACCAGCGCGGCCCGTTCTCCGCGTCGTCCGCGTACGCGGAGGCCTGGGAGCCCGCGGGCGCGCCGACGCGGCGGAGGAGCGCGGCGCCGACGACGGGGACGTTCGCGACGGTGAGGGACATGCAGTCCTCGACGAGCGCGGAGATGAGCACGTTTTTGCCGCCGATGGTGATGATGTAGGCGGCGTGCACGAGGGAGACGATGGTTGTCACGACTGCGCGTGTGGGTAAGTGGGTGTGGGTGAGGGGGGGAGGGGGGGCTTACTGGAGGTGGAGAAGATGAAGATGAGGCGCCGGCGGAGGCCTTTGTCTTTGATGCCGTGGATGAGGCGCAAAGGGAGGGTAATGAGCAGGAGGTCCGCGATGACGTCCGCTGCGCACACACACACACACCCGTGTCAGCATTTTGTCTGCACGCAGAAAAAACGCGCGTGCTTACACACGAGCTGGCAGATAGCGACCTCCTTGGTAAGATGGCACTGCGGGCTGGGGAGGTTCTTCCAGCCGGGCATGGGCTCGCAGACCCAGAGGAGCTGCGCGAGGAAGAAGGCGAGGGCGGCGATGAAGAGGGCGGCGAGCCACTTGAGGCGGCGGCGCATCTGGGGGTCCGGGTCGATGCGGATGATGGAGAAGAGGATCGAGGTGCGCGCGGACCAGATGACGGTGTAGAACGTCGCGGCCATGAGGTAGTACGCGGCCACGCGGTTCGTTTTCGAGAGCTCCGCTGCCGCGCTGCGTGAGTGGTGCCCGCGCGGGTGGGAGGGGGAGCGTACCGGGGTTCTCGACGTGCATGAACACGCTGGCGAACTGGACGAAGAGGCTGCGGGCGGTCAGCGGGGCGCGGGCGCACTAGTGCGGGAGTGGACGCACTTGAGGAGGGCGAAGACGGCCCAGGCGTCGTCCCACCAGTAGCGATCGCGTCGTATCCATATGCGCGCGACGGTCATGCAGATGGCAATGAAGCCCGCCACGGACTCTGTGACTAGGGCGGGCGGTCAGCGCGTGCGACACAGCGAGGGAGAGAGCGGACGGACGCTTGATCTGGACGAGGCCATCGCTGAGATCGAGGCCCATGGGACGGCGGGGGAAGGGGGGAAGGGGAGGAGGAGGGCGGGGGAGGAGGAGGGAAAGCGGGGAGGGAGATGGGTGGGGGCAGGCGGGGTATTTGGAGGGGGCCTGCCATCGAGGGCGAGCAGAAGCTGCTGGGATTCGGAAGCACAAACGCCGAGCTGCATCACCGCGCCCGCCTCGCCCTCGCCCTCGCCTCGGGCCCCTCGATCGCCCTCTCCCCTCGCCCCCCGCCCTGCATTCCGAGTCAAGTTGGCTGCATCCCGCGCTGCATTACATGCCCGCCGCCGCCACCACTGCGCCTGCATTTTATTCGGAATTTTTAGCGAGGGTGGTGTGGGGTGTGGCCGAGACGGGTTAGAGCACACGGTGGGAGAGTGCTTCTTGATGATCAGGTGTGCTGTCGTTCGATCTGCCACGCCGTCTGCTGCGTCTCCCATGGCCACCGCCGCGCTCTCGCCCTGCCCCCGTCCCACACCGCAACATCCGCGCATCCCCCGCCCGCGTTGGGCCCTGCGTCGGGCGAGCGCGGCCCTGACGGCGTTCCTGGCACGCGAGCGGGCGCCTGGACGTGGCCGGCGTGCGTGTCCGCGGAGACCGAGCGGTGTGGGCGCGCTGCGTTGTGGGGACGCCAGGAAGACGGTCGGCTGACAGCGCGTGACAGATGGCCGAGCTGTTTGCCTCCGTGCGCGGACGAGCAGCAGCGTCGCGATCGATCGATAGCGTGCGCTGCGATGCCTCCAGTCGTGGCGCTCGGCTCTCCGTCCGCCGGCTTCCTCGTTCCATGTTAGCCATCTGGCCATATGCGGGGCTGCCGGCACATGGCCCAAAGTTACTTTGACTGCACCGCGCTGCTGACCGCCTTCCAAGCTTCCTGCGATTCACACGGACATCCGCCCTCCTCCTGCGCAGCCACCGCCCCGCAGGTATGCAGACCTCCTGCCGCGGCGTTACCTCCGGCCCCGCGTCGCACAACTCGAGGCGAGGCGCGGCGCGGTCCTGGCGACCTGAGGCGGACGCAGCCCTGCCGCCGAGGCCTGAGGATGCAGGGCTGCGCCGCCGCCGGGCCCGCCAGGCTCTGGACGTAAGGAACACCATTGGATTTTTGGCAGGCCCATGTCGACATCACAGGGCGCCCTCCCCTGGTGGCGGCACACAGGCACCCTCTTAATCTCCAATAATTGTCGCCTCGCTCCCGCCGAGATGGAATGACGATGGCCGCGAGTGCCGCCAGAATGCAAACTGCATCCGAGCTTCTCCATCCTCCGCACGTACGCCCACCGCGATGCGCGGACACCGGGTCATCGATTCATCACGCACGCACATGCATCAGGAGAGCAGCTGTGCGCGCGATGTGCACGATGGGACGAGGAGGGCCCAGGAACGTCTCATTCTGCTCTCAGGGCCAGCTCTCAGTCTGTCGCCGGAGCTGATGCGACGATGAGCGCGATGAGCTGCGTCGCTCAGGAACTGATCAGGCATACGTTGGCGAGTTGGCGCGGACGCTCGGAGTCCGGACTCAGCGCACGACGTTCTGCAAGGCACCCGCGTCGGTCCCGGGTTGCTCGGGGGCCACTGGATCAGCAAATTGACTGTCGACTGCAAACCGCAGAGCGAGGGACGGGACGCGTGGCACGCAGGCTCTGTCGGGGGCGTATTGGACGCGTGGCACGCAGGCTCTGTCGGGGTACCTACGCCCACAGACCCCGGAGGCTTTGGTGACCTTGAATTCCCTCACGCGGACACCATCCTGCTGCTGACAACGCATCAGCAAACCCGACAAAATCTTACGAGGCATTATGACGCCTCATGAGGCCCGTAATCCCCGCAATATATATATTATTCCTGAGTAGCTCATGATGCCTCGTTCATGACCTGCCTTTTTCATAATTATTACAGGTTTCCCAGTTATTATGAGAGATTATGGGCATCGTCACGCATTATGATCAAGGAAACCAAATTTTGTATATTGCCGCGCTGCCGGTGCTACTACAGGTGCTACTGTATACGTGAGATACCCCCGACAAGCGCATGCACTGGCGCTCGACAACACGTTCGCGAATTGCCCGTACATTGAGGCTGCATCCTGCGCGAGCTTTGTGCGACAGAGCTGCGTGGCGTGCGTCGCCACTGGTGAATCGAGCGCGAGCATGGTGCAAGAATGAAATGAAATGCTGGACGGCGGAGCGAGAAAGACCAATCATTCAGTCTCGGCATAAAGCGAGCAAAACGAGTTTCTGACCTATGTGAACGCGCGTACACCTGGCGCACAATCAGGCGCGGCGGTGCCCAATTCCCGGCCGCCAGTGCCCCATGCAGCATCAAAAGACGAGGTCCTCGCGCCTGAGATTGATTGAATGGCGCAGCACTAAGCGCACCAAAAGGAATACGGTAAATTAGCCTCCGCGTCGATCAAAGACAGCAAATTACGTACCTATCTCGCGCGCACTTGCGGGCATCTGCGCTAGGAAGACGGGAGCGACGGCACACAAAGTCAATACTGCGGATACTCCAGGATGCGCCATCGCCAAGGGTCCAGATGGTCCGATTGAGAACCTGCAATCTGAGCGCTCCGGTATGTATATGGGCTTATGTGACTCACCTGTCTGCTTGAGTGAGGGCTTCAGCCTCTATGAGGTCGACGCCACGTTGTTAAGATTGATTATCTTGGTAAGTATATCAGCACGGCCATGTCGAGGGAAGGTATTAATGCTCACCGCTGCACATCACCGATGCCACCTTACTTGCTTGCGCCCACGCGGCGGAACGCCTCTGGCAGACGTCCACCAATTGTCCATTCAGTCGCGCGCGATGCGTTGTTTTTGTCGGCCAATCTGTCCCATTTTGAGAAGGAAACTGAAGCTATAGCAAGCGAAAGCGTAGAGCAAGAGCGAGCAGCTGAGCGGGGAGACCACGACAGGGGTAGGACTCAGAACCAAGCAGGAGCGAGGAGCAAGCGGCAGTAGATGACGGGGACCAATATCATTCAGCGGTTAAGTCCTCAATGTAAGTAGGCGCAAGAGGAGTACGACGGAGGGACGGAGGATGTAGGGAGGAAGTGAAGAAGAGCGACGTCGACTTGGCCAATTTCGACAGAGTTGTTTGCGCATTGTTTGCGCGCTGCCTTATCTGGCCACGTTGGCGCCACCGCCTGGCACCTGCGGGCATCCAAGACCGTCGTCCAGCCTTGTTCACTGCCGCCTGCGCTCACTAGCTAACTCACGGGCTTCGTGACGTTCTCGCGCGTCCCTCTACGTACAGTACTACTATGAGTGTCGTTGACGGGACGTCCGAGGTTCGATTTCGGCTGACCTCGGCTATCAGCGGCCATCGGCTCCGCCGGTCCGCTTCCAACAACGGCCGTGTCGTCCTCCCAGTCGTCCTCCCAGTCAACTCCCAGTCGTCCCATCAGCAAAAGCGTCGAATTGTCACAGCGCGTCACAGCCTGTTTCAGCGGCTGTAACTTGTGTGGCGGATTATAATCCTTTATAAACCTATTCCAATGTACCCCCGGCTTTTACAGAGGTATTGCAATGTACCTAATGCCAGTAGCTACGAAATAATACAAGTGCGCGCGTCGTCGAGCGGCTGCTCGTCAAGAGCAAGTCCCTGAGGCTCCTCGTCGTCGCTGCCCCGGTCTCCCTCGTCGCCCTCATCGTCCTTGTCGTCGCTGTTATGGTCGTCCTCGTCCTCTGCCTGCTCGCTGTCGCTGTCGTCCGATCTCAACACTGAATTCTTGGCGCCGGCCAGGCTTCGTCCATCGACTTGATGAGCCCCTTGACGCTCGGCAAAGCGGACACGCCGACGGGATCCACGGTGCACGCCGCCCGCGCGCGTGAATGCGGCCAAGGCGATGTATCCAAGGACTCGGACTCGCAGTCGTCTCGCAGCGCTCGTTCTACTCGCACTCGCAGTCGTCTCGTGGCGCTCGTTCTCGCACTTCGCTGTACCGCTGTAAGCGGGAGCTTGCCGCACGCGCACGGCCTGCCCGTGCCCATGCGCTGCTGCGAACACTTGCTGTTGAAGAAGGGCCCAGAGGGAGAGTAGTGGTCGCCCGTTGTCGTCTAGTTCTAGAGTTCTACTGACACGATTATCAGCGCATCCCAGAAGACCACCTATGTAGAAGGGGGAAAGCGGCGCTGCTAAGTAGCGAGAGTAATGCGCACCTTTATATCACCTTGAAAAGATCACTAACGCCGCTGGCAGGATTAAACACCGAGCCTAAAAGTCCATTCATATCTAGTCAAAATTGGGGACATATCTAACCGTTGTTACACGAGGCAAGGTGCATGCGGAGGCCACCGGGATGTCGATGCACAAGGCATATCCCACAACACTCTGTGTGCCCGTCTTCAGCCAGACTCAGATGTCACTTGGCAGAAAGACCTATCGGCCAATTGCCTCAAGCCAATGCCAGTCAATCGCTCCGCAATCCTATGCCGCGCTCCAGCCGATGCCAGTGCTTGCGTGACCGCTCCCGTCGCCTAGATCCATAGAGTCGTTTGTCGAGCCATGGCCGGCCAAGAAAAAGGTCCCACAGGGATCCATGAAGGTCCTTCTATAGGTGGTGCGTACGTGCACATAAGACCTAGTCTGTACCCAAAAGGGGGGGGCCTCGCGGGAGGTCAGCCTTATGCCCAAATTAGGTGCGAGGGCAGTGAGATGCCGAAGGCCGGCGAGGCGGAGTGTAGCGCAGTTTGTATCTCAGGTGGCTGCGCAAGCACTGGCATGCCCGCGATTCGATGACCTCGTACTATGTCTACCTCCGATCCGATCCTGCTTACAGTGCTGGTGATGCGACTAGCTTGCACTGCTCTACGTGAAATCCTCAACAGTCGCGCGAAGGTGTAGGTCTCCAATTGACTTGCCAAGGCCAGCACTTGTGAGTCTTGTGTCCCCGGCTCCTCATCCGTCCTCTGTGCGGGAGGTGATGCGGCTGCGAACACGTACGGCCGCGCGGTGGCCCAAGGCTGACTCCGCTTCCCTCAGCTATAGGCAAGACCGCTCCTCAACGCGTCCTGGACATGCTCGCCACGCATCTGCCCGCGCTCACATCCTCGCTGCGAATCATCTTCCACCCAGCGGTCCCACACGCGGCCCCCCTCGCCCACCCAGCACGATGGTCTCTGCGCATCAACACCGTGGACCCCGCCGACGCCAGCGCTGCGCGGAACGCGTGTCGGGAATTCAGGCGGTACGCGTTCGACCGGGTCGCGTTGTCGCGGCGGGAAGAGGTTCGAAGTATCGCGGTGCGGAATGCACGACGAGTGACTATGAATACTTCTGCCCTAGGCTCCTCGGGTTCTCTAAACTCCCGGAGTTGCCTAGTCGTTCGTTGTGCGATGGTTCTTCGGTGGTCCGCACTTATGTCGTAAGAAGTACCTGGGAAGGATCAAATCGTCGAGTCCTAGGATCTCGTAAAGAGAACCAAAAGACGCAATGCACGGGAATGTGCGGGGTGGGTATACGGATGTACACAGAGATTGATATTTGTCCGGAGATGCAGGAATACAGAGTATGAGTGATGATACTCTAGACGGGGACGCTCAACGGATTACGACCGAAGAACGAGAATAACCGATGGGGAGGAAAAACGCTAGACGATGAAGTCGAATAGGGATGGGGAAAATGTGTGAGGCGGCGAGGGGTACGGTGGTGGCACGGTTACGAAAGGCTAGACGAAATACGGACTCGACACGAATAGTGGTGGCTTCGTGCGAGCGACACAACGAATAGATGGACACGATTGGGATAACCAAATAAGCACGAGGTGACACGTAAAGCAGAGCAAGCACAGATAGCTTCAACTGGGACTTCAAGTGGGACTCCGAGCGGGACTTCAAGTGGGACTTCGACTGGGACTTCAAGTGGGGCTTCGATTGGGACTTCAACTGGGACTTCGACTGGGACTTCGATTGGGACTTCAACTGGGACTTCGATTGGAACACCCGAATACGAGTTGAACAAAAGGACAACAAGGGTCTGCAAGATGGAGCAAGGGTAGATACAGTCAAGAAGGCAAGTAGCACTCCTTCAACAATCTAGGCCAGAAACCAAAGCAACTTAGGGAGTAAGAAGCTTTGTAGGGAGGAAAAGAGACACTAGAATTTCTCCAGAGGCCAGGTTTTTATACCTTTTCTCTTGTGGGAATATTCTACTTAACTAGTGTACTAGTATATGTAGGAGTCATAAGGGAGTCATAAGGGAGTCATAAAAATGAGGGATTAGAATGAACTAGAATAATAAGGGGTTCAAAGAGTCAAAGGGAGTCATATATGCCAGGCACCAGGAACCTGGTGTACAGCCTCAAAGAAACACATGTCAAGGGAATGCATAAGTGAAAACAGACCAGCAAGTAACCTTGACTGGTAAGAAACTGTGAAGCATGGATGAAAAGGGCAAGTGAGACATGAGTCATGTGACCCACCATCCATCTGATCAGAGTCGTCGGTGACCGCGCTCTCGTCTCTCCAGCTTTATCCATCGATGGTCGTAGCTCAGCACATATCCGTCTTCGTCCACCTCCGTCTGCGTCCTCTCGATGCGATGGTCCTTCAACTCGCTGCCCAAGTTGAAACCGCCCGGCATGTTCGAGAGACCAAACGCCGCAGCATTGCGTGCGACTGGGCTGTCGAACTCACCGTGGGGATCCTCTAGGCCGCGGAACAGGTCCACAAGAGCGTCAGTGACGAGGGGCTCTTGCTTGCATGTAGGGAGACCGGGGACCGGTGAGTCGGGGATGACGTCGGAACGTTCGTGGATAGGGTCGGTGTCAGAGAACTCGATGATGGGGGCGAAGACGATTTCCGTGGGTAGAGATGAGGGGGTGCAGTGCTCCAGAGGAACCTCGAGGAAGACGAAACGTGGGCGAGAGTACTGGGAGTGAGGTGCGTGTACCCACAAAGCCGCAAACACGGCATGTTGCTCGTCTTGACCAAAGTAGTGCATGATACGTGCAGACTCCGTGTATCCGTCATAGGAAAACCGCACATGGAGATGCTCTGCGTCTACCTTCTCCGGACCGCTAACTTCTCCACACCAAAGACGACGACGAGGTGGGGCGATATCGGCTTCGGAACGAAGGAACGTCTGCAGTCCTGGCTCGACGAGAGCACTGGAAGAAACCGGGAACGGATGTGACGCAAATGTGAAGGTTCCGGTGGCCTTGAACTCAGGCAAAGAGCTGAACTGCCCTAGAAGCGTATCATCCCATATGGCCGAGGCGAAAGGTGCAGAGCAAAAAGACGGTGTTTCCAGAGCAACGAATTCTGCCAGAGAATATAACTGTCTCTCCGGCTCCTCCTCCTTGACCCTCTGGCCGCAAGGCGACTCTTCGTTGGTCAAAGCGACATAGTCTGAAGGAACGTGTAACGATGGCGCGGTCAGTGTCGTTAGGGAAATTGCGCAGAAGCGCACATACTGGCGGCATTCGCAGATGGAGCCAAACGCGCGGTTGCGGCCCGGAGTCGATCAACGGTATGCCAAATCTTTGACATAAGAGAGAAACGCATGATAGGGACTGGAGGGATAGTGATAATGAAAGAACAAGAGTTTGTCGGAAACGAATGATTGTGGGGGAAAGAGTTGAAAGGAGTGGGCGCTCGACTTCATAACAAAGAGGTAGAATTCCGTCGGCAATCGTCAAATGTGATCTCGATGAGATCTCGCTTGGTTTTGAAGAGAATATCTTCAAACCATGTTGCGGCGCGACATCCGCGGGGAACTTGAATGCAAACGTCCCCGTTTGATCGGTCGCTGGTGTGACAAAGGGTCTAGTTACTTGAGTCGCTAGATGAGGAACTAGATGACTCCTCCAAATTTGATTCGACCATGCGCCGAAGCCTTTTGACGTCCCGGGCGATGTAAGGAATTACACGAGCGGCCCCTGCCTTGATGCGAGAGAATGCGCCATCCAGCTCCTGCAGAATATAAGTGCCAGCCTGGGTGCGACGATGTACCATGTAAGGCCCTAGATAACGTGGCTTCGCCTTCTTGTTGAGTGACTTTTCTATCTCTGAATTCCGTAAGAGTACTAAATCTCCTGAAGCGAATGCTTCAATACGAATCCGCGAATGAAAACGCCGTTCGAATTTCTCCTTGGACGAGAAACGGTACTTGGCAAGCATTCTGGCTGCACGGGCTATGTCTTCCGGGCGCTTCTCTAGCTGTCGAATCCGCAAAGCTAGCAGATCGTCCGAAGAGAGATTTGCACGGAAACCGTCGACCATGAATGTGGCCTCGGTTAAGTCGAATGGAAGTACCGGATGAACACCGTGGAGAAGATAGTAAGGAGAGAATCCCGTTGACCGGCTGATCGTGATTTTGTCGGCAAAGAAAGCAACGGGGACCTTGCTCGGCCATAAACCAATCTTGCCCTGGCATGCTTTAACGATTGCTTCGCGGATGATGAAATGGCCTCGTTCCACCACCCCATTGGCCTGAGCGTTGTATGGCGAAACTCGAACATGAGGAATACCCATCTTCTCTAAGAGCAGCGTGAAAGCGCCTTGAACCTCCGGCCCATTATCCGTGACGACTCGACCGACAACGCCGTAACGGCAATATATCTGTTCCCAGAAGAAGCTAGCCAGTGACTTGGCATCGGCATGGCGCAACGCCCGTCCTTCTGAAACGCGAGACAGGTCATCGCGTGCTGCCACGATGTATCGGTACCCTCGAACTTTGGGCATATACATGACGTCAACATAGATCTTCGTCCAAAGGGTAGCTGGAGTGGACACTGTGATTGGTATGCGTCCCTTCAAGGTCTTGCGAAGTTGACATTCATGACAAGAGGCGACATGGTGACGGACGTCCGCGCCTAGGTGTGGCCAGAAGAAACGCAGCCTAACCATTTCGAATACTGCACGCTCGCCTCGATGGCCTAGATCTTCATGAGCATTGACTAAGATTGTCCGCCGCTGTTCAAGATCGAATATCACTTTCAGGGGTATCAACGCTCCGTTCCGGCGGAAGAGGACCCCGTCTCTAAGCAGGTACTGTGCTGCATGTGCGAGGAACCGTTGAATGTCCTTCGGCGTCTCCACGTGAGAAGGGAATTCCGATTTGGCCAGAAAAGTACCAATCTCGAGGAGCGCTGTATCTTGTGACGAAACCGCAACTGTATCGCTGGAAATAGCCGGGAACACATGGATGTGATGTGACGATCGAGGTGGGAAGTTGTGATCTCCGTCGACAGCGTATAAGGCAATGTCATCCAACCAGGAATCATCGTCTGGAACCACCGCTTCGTTTGGGGCCAGCGCCTTGCGGGATAGTCCGTCAGGACCCTTGAAACGTACGCCTGGCACATGTACCAGAGTAAAATCATACATAAGAATGCCCTGGATCCACCGGTTAATGGACGCGCTAGGCTGCAGATCAGGCGCCTTGAGCATTCCTTTGATGTATTGCGCGTCGACTTCCACATAGAGACTGGTAACGCCGATGATATGTAATGCGTAGTGTCGCAACGCTCGGTAAAGTCCATAGAGTTCCAGCTTTGGCTGCGAATATCGGCTCTCGACATCGCCCATGGGTAGTGAACCGTATCGTGCTGGGCGCCGTCGACCTTCTTCGTCAAGCTGAGATAGGATGAAACCTGTAGCAATATAACTGGTATCCACCGAAAGAATGACAGGATTGGGAGATGTGTAATCGATCGCTCGCAGTGCAGGTGATGAGGTGATGAGCTGTTTCAAGCGCTCGAAGGCTTCCTTGCGACGCGCGTCCCATACAAACTCCTCGTCCTTGCGAGTTAACTCCGTTAGGGGTCGAGCTTCCATTGAGTAGTTGGGGATCCAGATTCGTACGGTGCCACATAGACCAAGGAATCCCCGTACTTCCGTCGGGTTCGTGAGGTCTGGCCACGTGAGAATCTTGTCTACCTTCTTATCGTCCGGTGTTCGGCCTTCGGCGGAGCAGGTTTGTCCTAGAATAGACACCTTGGGAGCACAGACTTGTGCTTTAGAAGGGTTAAATGTTCCTCCGGCGCATTTGATGCGATGCATGATTCGGTGAACATCTAGTGCGTGTTCCCAAATGAACCTCCTGATCCCCGAATTCTCCGGCAGCGTCTCTGGCTGCCCTGTGGCGTCCAGATATTGTGATGCAGGACCCCGAATCGCGACGTCGTCAATGAAGATATTGGCCGATTCCGGGATCTCATCCTGCAAAATAAATGCCATGCAGTTCTGGAACTCCGCAGGAGAGTTGGTGAATCCCATGGGAATCGATGTGATTCGCAACTGTCCTAGGGGTGTCTGGAATGCAGTGAGATCACGGGATTTGGGATGTATCTTCCTGGCGTCGAAGCCCCAAAATAGGTCGAACACGGTACTGCACTGGCGGCCGCCGAATGGTTCCACAAAGTCGTCAAGCACAGGTGGCAATCCCGCATCCTTGATCGTAACTTTGTTTAATGGCTGTAAATCATGGACGATGCGCAGCTTCCCGTTCTTTTTGACGACGCAGAACCATCGAGAACGATAACTAGACTGGCTTGGTTCGTATACACCTGCGTGTATCTTTTCGCGAAGTAAGTCGAGCACCTTCATTTTGATCCCAGGCGGGATAGGAATATTGCGATGAACCCAGGGTTCATGTGGAACAGTGGGAATGATGTATGGAGTCATGTAGGATTCTTTGATGGTCCCGCGTTGATCATCGGCAAAGGCCAGCGCTTGCTCATTCAACACCATAATATGTTTGAATAGCTTCACTTCCTCTGGTAACAGGAAACCTTCGGCGTTAATCTGTAGTCGTGCCATTCCGTCGTCCGAAATACGCGTAGTTGGCACAAATTCAGGAGGATGCGATGATAACTTTGGTAGCGAGAGAAGGGGATCCTCAGGTATTCGTCGTTCCACGCGAGCATCCTCTGGAAATACCCCTGGTATTGGCCGCACCTTCTGGTCAACGCGCTTGTAAGCAGTACAAACGTCGCCCGACGGTAACGCAAAGTATACTTCAGTGATGCCATCATCCGCCCAGTTCGTCGGGGCCTCTTCAGTGGTATCTGGCGATCGGATTGGCGTATCGGTGAGGGTTGGTGGGGAATTTATTGATACAGGGCTGGTCATGAACAGACAGGTGGGAATTTGATCGTTTGATTTCCGGATGTTGTGAACCAAGCGGGCACGAAGAGAGCGAGCGGGAATCGAATCATCGTCATTCGAAACGTACGCACGAGAGTTACAAACAGAACGCATAATCGAAGAATGTTCTTGGCTGGCAGCCCAAGTGGATGGTAAACAAACGTCGAGATCTACCACATCGTGCCAGAGCCATCGCAGCGAACGAGTCACAGTATCACGGAATGCGGGAGGGGATATGTAGCGTGTATGTGGAATGCATGGATACAAGAACGAGCAGCGTAACAGCGAAACGTCGAAGAAGCGAGTCGAGAATGTGAGGGAAGCATGAAGGCCAGCCAGTAGATCATCTGCGAGCCAGGTCTGGATTAGAGCCGGGGCGATAGCACGAGCGTGGTATACGTACACGATCAATTTGCCGTCCGCGGGGAACTTGAATATTAAGCGAGGCGCGGGGAACTTGAATAATGAGTGAGCGGGCATAGGGGCAGCTAACATAACACGACCGAGGAAGAAACAATACGCAGCGGGAGTCCACAAACAGATGAAGGAATTAGTTGCGAATATATAAATGTGAACCGCGCCTTCAGGTTGAGGGCACAGATGGTCGCTCCTGCCATATCTCGTACTTGAGACGACGTGCAAGCTGTTCTGCGTCGTGCACTCCATTATCGTAGTCGCGTGCGGTGTGCTGAAACGAAGGTCCGTCCAGACAACCAGACCCGACGATCGTTGCAATGAGCACGTCGTCTCCATAGCGCGTTCGCAGAAACTGGTTGAGGAGCGCCGCCACGTCGTGATTGTCGTGGTCCTGAAACAACGTGATGGCGGCCTCGATGAGAGCGGATTCGGACAAACGAAACAACGCGTTACGATACATCGGCGCAATGAAGGGGACAGGCATGCGTGCTGCGCGAACCGGGATGCCGATGAGCTGGCGAAGGACCTCCGCCAAACGAGCCATGATCCCCTCGAGACGACCCATCGCGTAGCGGCCCTCAGAGAGGCTCTTGGCGCGACGGATGTAGTACACCTCGTGGACAGCTTGTCGTACGTGCTGAACCAGATCACGAGCTTGGCCCCGAAAATGTTCGTACACACTGGTTATGACTTGAACCAGCATCGTTGCGTCAGTGTGCGCCGGGAGCGGAACGCTCAGAGAACCGTGAATCGAAGGAAGCGATGCCGGAGGAATGGGTGCCAGTGGGGCGCGTTCTCCTGGGACAAAGTGGGTGGCCAGCGGGTCGAGCGTGGACACCGAAGGTAGTATTACCTCAGGACGGCTTGCCCGATCGCGTGCAGGACCTCGGTGCTCGTATCGATGTATCCCCTCCCGTTCATCCACAGTCGTACTGGTCGCCTGCCTGGCATTGGCCACCCTTTCCGCTTGAGCATTCGCCGACGTTCGAGAACTATCACCGAGATGTATCCGTATGTTCCCAATTGCAGAGGGTGGAGTTACACGCAAGCGAATGGTCGATGCTGGGCCGGGGTCCGTAAATGGTGGGTGCGGGACCGAAGGACGAACTGAACGTCGAACGAATGGGATGAAAGGAGCGTTATCGCTCTCGCTGTCACATTCCTGCTTCACGGTTGGACAACGAGTTCGAGACGATGGGGCCGGATTCGCAGACGTTGACCCGGGGTAGGAAGATGACTGGCGAGTCGGTGAGTCTGTCTTCGTGCCCGGCCTGCCTCCAGTACGACGCGCGTACGACCGTCGAGGTTCCCGAGAGCGAGTGCCCGTTGAACGCCCAGCTGAATGCCCAGCAAAACCTACAAAGGGACGTGGTGACCGAGAGCGAGCGGATGAGGGCGAATTTGAACGCGAGCGCTTTGGAGTACGACTGGGAACTTGCTCACGGGCTTCCCGGTCGTTGAGCGTATGGTCGGCGACGTCGTCGTCCATTCCGAGATCCTGGTTGTCGGCAGACTCGTCGTCGTCGCTCATAGCGCTGTCGTCGTCGAGCCCTCCATCTCCGTTTGGGTGGTCGTCATCGTCCGTGTTGTTGTCATCCGACCCCTGGTAGTTAGGATCGTCTTCTCCACTGCCGTCCTCGTCCGGTCCGTCGGGAGCCATATCCTGATCTTCTCCCGCGTCTGCGTCCGCGTCCTCGTCCTCCTGTTCGTCATCCTCCGGAGCGGCATCCTCGTTTTCCCACTCATCGTTCTCGTCGTCTAACGGTGGTGGTCCTTCGTCTGGGCTTCCCGCCCTGTCTTCACTGTGGTTGGGCAGGGAATCTGCGTGAACTGCATGCCGAGCCCGGGCAAGACGGTCAGGGAGTCGAAGAGTTGGATGGCTGTTGTCTGAAGGGATTGGAGTGATGAGGGCGTCGTCCCGTCTGTGCGAATCAGTGTACACCTGGCCGTCATGTCGTCGCATCGTCTCGAAATAGCTCCAAGGGCGAGCCGGAGACATAGGTGGGGATAAGCGCGATGAGCCAGAATATTCCTCGCCTTCGAGATCCCGCTGCAGGAAGTTAAGTTGCCGGTCTGCCCGTCTACGATCATGCATACGCACATCCATAGTCACATCGTTCATGGCGGCGGCGTAATGCACCGGGTTGGGCAAGTCGAAGTCAAGTGGCGAGACCATCCGCGTCGACGGTGAGTGGCCGGATGACCAGACATCGTCGGCTACCAATTCGAAGTCGTCGGTCGCCATCTCCTTGTCAGGCGGCCCAACATTTTGACCAACAGGACCATGCGGACTGGGAAGTGAAAGCTCGGGGTAGTGGTCGTCGTGCGTCTGGGGGCTGTGAGCTGAACGTTCGGGATACCCTAGTTCCTGCTCGTCCATCGTTGGCCAGCTGTTGCCCTCCAGTAAATCAACATGCAGCGCTGTCGCCGCCGGGACTGGCGAGATGCCGGGTAAATCAAGAAGATCGGCAGCAACAAAATTCATGGGGAGGGACGCGTCCTTCGATAGATGATCGTCAGCTGCAGAATCAGAGGGGAATTCCGGCTCGAGATGTGACAGCGGGGACGCGCGACTGATTCCCACGACCATGGGTGCCGAGGGATCCGTGAACAGGGCGCCAAGCGTCGCGTCGTGCTCGTCAGATGGCTGGTTGGATCGTTCAGAATTAATAGCTCGCAAATGATCGCTAGAATCACATACGTTGCCACTTGTAGCGTCGCCAGGCACCGAGTCCGCCGCATCCGGCTCCACTACCCTGCCCTGACCTGCAGCTTCCTCGTCGAGTCGGTCCGGGTCTGAGTCCGGCGAGTTGAAGATATCGATACCCTGAGCCTTCGCTTCCTGATCGAGTTGTTCGATGGCCGCCTGTGCGTCGGGGACGGAATGGAGGCGACGACGCTGAACCAGATAGTCAAGGTATGCGTAGTACGCATGAAGCGGCGCGTCTGATGACTCGTTGTCAGTGACGGACAACGTTCCTGGCTCGAGGATTGATCGCAGATACTCCTGGATGGCGCGAAGCGATGGGCGTGCAGGAAGGACGTCTTGGGAAATAGCTTGTACGATTGCAGGATGATGTTGTCGAGGAAAAATGTTGTCTGGAAGACCGGCAATTTCAACCGCTAGCGACCCGTGAAGAGGTTCCTCAGAGACGACCGCGCTGTTTTCTGCGAAGAACTTGGCGATTGACATGGCGGCCATCTCAGCGCGATCCGTGGCATCTTGGTCCTGCTTGCGACGATTCTCTATCTCGAGAGTTAAGCATACCAGGTTATGTATGGATCGCGCACAACCTATAAGCCTGTCCGTGGCATTCTGTACGCTTCCTGCGGCCTGTAAGACTTCCTTCACGTCTTCACAACTCAGACCGAGCTGGTTGAACCGTTCGTCTTCATCGTCGACGGCATCTTGTACTGCTTGTAGACGAGCTGTAGCGCGTTTGATGAGAGCGACATATTGAGCCTCGTTGATGATCGGAAGTACGAGCAGCGGCATAGGCATAGAGGGCTCGTTGGGGGGAGACAAACTGTTGATTCGATTGGGGGGAGAGGGAAGTGTAGACACGATGGGAACTGGGGACGATGCGTACGTGCTGACCCTAAGTGCCTCCTGATCGACATCGTGCACGACATATCCAGCTGGCGAACCGCGCCCATCCGAACTCGGCGGCGTTGGGGAGTGGCTTCCACCCGAATTTCCATTAGGAAGCGGGAGAAGGGCAGGTGGAGGCGTGTAGTAACTCGATTGTCCATCTTCGGACGCAGTGGGCGATACGGCGCCAGTGTCCCAGTCCTCCGCGGGCGTCCGGTATACCACCCTGGCGAAGATGTCCGCCACGAGACCGTCCTCGCGAGCACCGCGTCGTTCAGTGTCGTTACTTTGAGGGTTCCTGCGGTGGTACGCACCCACGATTACGATGTCGCGCACCACGCGGCCGCCCTCCTCCGAATACCCCAACTCCACTACCGGTCCCTCGATCCTGGTGCTGCGAAGATCAGGTCGGTGGTGAAAGGCGTGGTCGACAGAAGCATTGATGGCATGAGCAAGGTGAAAACGAGCGTCGGCGTCGAAGGAGGTAGAGACAATGATATCCGGCATTGGCCAAGGCATTAGCGCGGGCCGACCGGGCCGATTGCTATCTGCGCGAGGCGCGTCAGGCATACTCGGTTGTTGCTCGTCTTCCACCTCTCTGTCCTCCTTTTGTACTTCCCCCATCTTCGTTCCAGTTACTTCCAAGCCCTTCCACTCCGCAAATCCTTGGGCCTGTCGCTCCACTCGTTCCTCCGGACTCACAAGCACGAAGTCGTCAAGATAATGGCGTGGCATCGCAAAGTCGGCTAACGCATTCGCTAGGCCGTATGGGATTGCAGGGGATGTTCCTGAGAGCGGGGAATGGTTCCAGAGTGGTGCGTGGTGCGCCGTAGTACCATGGACCTGAGCTGACATCGTTTTGTCCGTTACTTTGCCGTCAAACAATGGGTCCAGCCATACGTGGCCATTCCTGCGCCTAAAGTTGTATCCCTTGGATGTCTCTTCCTCGAAGCAACACGGGTCGTCCGCCTCCGCGTACTCCATGCTGTATTCACAAGCCAAGATCTTCCTTAATTCTTCAATGTCGAGCACCTCCCGCGAATCGTTGGATGAACATGCAATTCCGGTGTACTGTCTTCTCGTCGTCAATACGGCATCCGGGCCAGGTGAGTTGGTTCCTGCATGGCTATTGGACGGTGCTGATGGCATTTCGAATGCTGGCTCATCACTGTTGCGGTCGACTAGGCACGCAGCGTCTTGTTCACCCTCCGCTCCATTTTCCTCGCTATCCAGTTCCGCCACAGGTTCGTCCATCTCTCGTACCGGTTCTCCCGTGCTCCTCAGATTCATATTGTGCCCGCAGGAGTCCGGTAGTGACAAGCCTCCGGGTTCCGAGCATGCCGGCGTCGACACGTTGGCGGGAGATTGTGTGAGGTCCCCTTTTGCACTTGGTTCAGACGTTGTTGCAGGTATGTGGAACGCGTTTACTGGAAAATTATCCCATGATGACGCCTTTTCTTTGTCCAGGTCATCGTGATACTTGGCCAGCTGCTCCGCGTCTTGAGCATAGTTGATATCCACGCCCGCGAACTGCCAGTGAGTCGGCCGCATGCGCCCATCTTCCGTGTATTCCAGGCACTCATGAGGTCCCCGCCATTCCACATCGTCAAGATAACAGATTTGCGGCCGGTATGAATCTGTCTCGGCCCCCGGTGGTTCGGTCTGCGGTGCCAGGGTCGGGATTCCAACGGTCAGAACAGAGTTCGGTGCGTCATGTTCCTTGTACCTGCTATTCCACACTGATCCTGCTTCGTCCGCGCGTGTGTCCTCTCCTCGTTTAGCTACCCGCACTTCGTACCGTACACGTCGTGTGTCTCCAGGGTCTTTGAATACCAGGTACGTTCCCCGAGTTCGTTCGTCTATGCTCACGTAATTCTGTAGCTGCCATGGACGACCAAGAAGTAACATGAACGGTACGTGTTCGGCAACATACATGTCCGCGGGTGCATCGACCGCACCAAACCGCAGCTGAACATCTGAAACAAGGCCTAGAAGTGCACCATCGCCTCCGTTCACGTCGTTCATTCTGGTGGCACGGCGAATATCCACGGGCTTCCCCACAAGATCCTCCCACACGTCTTGCCGAACGATATTGAGCTGTGAACCCGTATCCACGATAGCATCCACATCTTGCCCTTCGATTTGTACGCGGATCTCGATTAACGAAGACCTGGCAAAGAGCGGGCGTGGCTCAGGGGCGCGAGCAACATGTCGCGGAGTCCCGGAGAGTGCAGCGCGTGCCACGGTAAGCCCGGTCTTGGCGTTCTTCATTTTGATGCTGTCCGCAAGCAAGTTCGACAGCTCGCGAGAGACACCCAAGACATCTCCAAAGGCTAGCTGCACAGGTGTGCTCAAGACTTGTCCCAAGACCGTCTTTGGATCCACAATTCGCGAGATTACGGAAGTGCGCGGTGTCGGTTTCGAGGCTACGGCTTTACGGGTTGCAGATTCCATCGGCGCGCTAGACTTTTTTCTCGCTGGCTCCATGGTATGTTCTTTCACCTTCTGGGTTCCTGTGGCTCGCATTTTTGGCTGAGTCGACTCATCTTCCAGGAACTCATCATCGTGCCGAGGAGAAAACATCGGCTGGGTATCCATAGGCACGATACGCGTTCGTTCGACATCCTCGCGTGTTTCCCGCGGCTCCACTGACTCTTCCAGTTCCTGTGGCGCTGGAGAGAGTTCAGTATGTTGCGTGTCAGGTTGTGGCGGCATTGCGACGGGCGCGGACTCGGGTGGTGCAGGGGCAGTGCGCATGGGTGCGGGTTCTACTAATTCAGACGCCTCCTTTGCTGCAGATTGCTGACGCGTCGTTGCTCCGGCTTTACGCGGATGCACAGGTTTCTCGCCAGGGATCCGCGGGGCGGTTGATGCTCGTTCCAAATTGTCTCGCTGACTCGGCCGCAGGTGCGTAGATCCCTTCTTGTCCGTAGGTCGGTAGGATCCTGATGCCTTGGTAGATGTTCTAGGTGGCATGTACACGCCGTCAAACACCTCCTTGCGCGCCGCGCGATTACCACGCTCCACTCGGGCGGCCGGATATACGTTGATTTCAGCCTCGCTATCGAACTCATCCTCAGATTCCGGTTCGTCGCCTTGCATCCAGTTCACCCATTCGACCGGTGAGTCGTACTCGCTTTCCGTGTCGCATTCGTCGTCTGACTCTGGGAACGTAACAAGATTCGATCGCGCGGTGGACACGGGAGGCGGGGCTGCTGGAGTCTGAGCCTGGCGTTCGCGTTCGACGGCTTGTACCACCGTTTCGTTTCCTAGCCGCTCGATGTAGGAACCGTCCAGTCGCGTGTACTGCCCTCTGTATCCTCGACGAACCAGTCCATTGTCCACCATCCCTCGAAGAATGGCACAATTGCCGAGTGAGTGACTGGGATCACCGCAACCGAAGCAACCGCTACGACTCGGTGGAGGATACTGCTGCCCATTCCTAGGTTGCTGCGAGGCGGGTGACTGCATATGTGGTGGAACATCGCGCTGACCTATTGGCACCGTGTTCGTACCAGTTGCCGGTCCTTGAGCCGCATATGTCTGCATTGGTGCATACTGCTGCATCTGCTGTTGTACGGGCGGGCTGTACTGAACTGGCTGCGGGATATATGGCTGCTGATATTGAACTGGGGGTGGGGTATACGAACTTGCAGATGGGCTAACGAAAACTTGTGCAGATGGAGGTGACAGCTCCGGAGCAGCGACTATCGACGCGACGTCGCTATCGAGCTTGAGAGCCTGGAAATATAGCAGCGGATAGCGTTCGTCACGTAGACTCATTGAACGCATTTGTTTGATCATACCAGTAACGGTCTCGCCGTCCGAGCCGGCTTTGGCTGCCTTCGATCCCGTGCGCGTTTTGCGTGTGGTCTTGGTCTCGTCGACTTCAAAACGAACCGTCTTGGCCTTGGCCTTTGGCTTGGATTTCTTCTTGGTGCTGGTCTTGCGAGAGTGTCGCTCATCCTCGTCAGAGCTTGATTCTGACTCGGAATCTGACTGACCGGACCAATCAGAGTCATATGAATCCTCTGAGTCCTCCATTTCTTCATCAAATTTTCCGCGCTGGAGAATTCCTTCGGCCATTACGTTGACGTTCTCCATAGTGAATGGCTCTCGACGATCATAGAGCGGATCCGAGGCTACCAGACGATCTTCTACACGTCTGCGTAAACGTCGCCCGATCCCGGTCCAGAAGTGAATGTTGAGCTCTCGCTCAGTGAGACGTCCTTCGTGTCGTAACCAGCCAGCAATCTTGATGAACTCGCGCGTGTAGCGTTTCCAAGCACGTAGGTCGCCCATACGCTTGCCGCGAGTCTTTTTGACGAGCGCGACCAAGTCCTTCTTCTGGTATCGTTCATCGTAACGTGCGGCATCGTAGTAATTCTCGAGATCGCGCTTGAGTAATGGCCAGCTGGGAGCGGTGTAGCTGCTGAGGGCCTCGATGAATTCTCGTACACTGCGAGAACAATACTGAATGATTCCCCGGCATCGCTCCTCGTCCAGGACTACGTTGTGCTCGACACACAGACGTTCATAGAGCCAGATGAAGCGAGCGACTTCGGAGTAGTCGCCGCGGAATTTCGGTGGTGCGTGTTTCGTTCCGGGAAGGGGTAAAGATAATACTGATGGTCTGTAAGCACCCGCCGCTTGCCTGGGAACTGGTAACGGTCCTTGTGGCGGTGGCGGTACAGGTGGAACATAAGCGTTCCCTGGTGGCTGTGGCGGTGGCGGCGGCGGTGGACCTCCACCCATAGCATTGTATGCAGGATACGCGGGATTCGGCATGTGAGGTGGAACGTCAGGCGGTGGGTTGGCGTGAGCGTAAGTACCCTGCGATGATGAACCTTCCTCTTGTTCTGGGAAATTGGCCATAGGAGTGTAGCCTGGATTGTAGAACTCGTTCGTGGGATATAACTGGTCGGGGCGATTATGGGGAAGATCCAGAGGTACACGACTGGCCAAGAAAGAAGAACCCCTCGCGGTGGGCTCCAGTGTTGTCGCGGCGGGAAGAGGTTCGAAGTATCGCGGTGCGGAATGCACGACGAGTGACTATGAATACTTCTGCCCTAGGCTCCTCGGGTTCTCTAAACTCCCGGAGTTGCCTAGTCGTTCGTTGTGCGATGGTTCTTCGGTGGTCCGCACTTATGTCGTAAGAAGTACCTGGGAAGGATCAAATCGTCGAGTCCTAGGATCTCGTAAAGAGAACCAAAAGACGCAATGCACGGGAATGTGCGGGGTGGGTATACGGATGTACACAGAGATTGATATTTGTCCGGAGATGCAGGAATACAGAGTATGAGTGATGATACTCTAGACGGGGACGCTCAACGGATTACGACCGAAGAACGAGAATAACCGATGGGGAGGAAAAACGCTAGACGATGAAGTCGAATAGGGATGGGGAAAATGTGTGAGGCGGCGAGGGGTACGGTGGTGGCACGGTTACGAAAGGCTAGACGAAATACGGACTCGACACGAATAGTGGTGGCTTCGTGCGAGCGACACAACGAATAGATGGACACGATTGGGATAACCAAATAAGCACGAGGTGACACGTAAAGCAGAGCAAGCACAGATAGCTTCAACTGGGACTTCAAGTGGGACTCCGAGCGGGACTTCAAGTGGGACTTCGACTGGGACTTCAAGTGGGGCTTCGATTGGGACTTCAACTGGGACTTCGACTGGGACTTCGATTGGGACTTCAACTGGGACTTCGATTGGAACACCCGAATACGAGTTGAACAAAAGGACAACAAGGGTCTGCAAGATGGAGCAAGGGTAGATACAGTCAAGAAGGCAAGTAGCACTCCTTCAACAATCTAGGCCAGAAACCAAAGCAACTTAGGGAGTAAGAAGCTTTGTAGGGAGGAAAAGAGACACTAGAATTTCTCCAGAGGCCAGGTTTTTATACCTTTTCTCTTGTGGGAATATTCTACTTAACTAGTGTACTAGTATATGTAGGAGTCATAAGGGAGTCATAAGGGAGTCATAAAAATGAGGGATTAGAATGAACTAGAATAATAAGGGGTTCAAAGAGTCAAAGGGAGTCATATATGCCAGGCACCAGGAACCTGGTGTACAGCCTCAAAGAAACACATGTCAAGGGAATGCATAAGTGAAAACAGACCAGCAAGTAACCTTGACTGGTAAGAAACTGTGAAGCATGGATGAAAAGGGCAAGTGAGACATGAGTCATGTGACCCACCATCCATCTGATCAGAGTCGTCGGTGACCGCGCTCTCGTCTCTCCAGCTTTATCCATCGATGGTCGTAGCTCAGCACATATCCGTCTTCGTCCACCTCCGTCTGCGTCCTCTCGATGCGATGGTCCTTCAACTCGCTGCCCAAGTTGAAACCGCCCGGCATGTTCGAGAGACCAAACGCCGCAGCATTGCGTGCGACTGGGCTGTCGAACTCACCGTGGGGATCCTCTAGGCCGCGGAACAGGTCCACAAGAGCGTCAGTGACGAGGGGCTCTTGCTTGCATGTAGGGAGACCGGGGACCGGTGAGTCGGGGATGACGTCGGAACGTTCGTGGATAGGGTCGGTGTCAGAGAACTCGATGATGGGGGCGAAGACGATTTCCGTGGGTAGAGATGAGGGGGTGCAGTGCTCCAGAGGAACCTCGAGGAAGACGAAACGTGGGCGAGAGTACTGGGAGTGAGGTGCGTGTACCCACAAAGCCGCAAACACGGCATGTTGCTCGTCTTGACCAAAGTAGTGCATGATACGTGCAGACTCCGTGTATCCGTCATAGGAAAACCGCACATGGAGATGCTCTGCGTCTACCTTCTCCGGACCGCTAACTTCTCCACACCAAAGACGACGACGAGGTGGGGCGATATCGGCTTCGGAACGAAGGAACGTCTGCAGTCCTGGCTCGACGAGAGCACTGGAAGAAACCGGGAACGGATGTGACGCAAATGTGAAGGTTCCGGTGGCCTTGAACTCAGGCAAAGAGCTGAACTGCCCTAGAAGCGTATCATCCCATATGGCCGAGGCGAAAGGTGCAGAGCAAAAAGACGGTGTTTCCAGAGCAACGAATTCTGCCAGAGAATATAACTGTCTCTCCGGCTCCTCCTCCTTGACCCTCTGGCCGCAAGGCGACTCTTCGTTGGTCAAAGCGACATAGTCTGAAGGAACGTGTAACGATGGCGCGGTCAGTGTCGTTAGGGAAATTGCGCAGAAGCGCACATACTGGCGGCATTCGCAGATGGAGCCAAACGCGCGGTTGCGGCCCGGAGTCGATCAACGGTATGCCAAATCTTTGACATAAGAGAGAAACGCATGATAGGGACTGGAGGGATAGTGATAATGAAAGAACAAGAGTTTGTCGGAAACGAATGATTGTGGGGGAAAGAGTTGAAAGGAGTGGGCGCTCGACTTCATAACAAAGAGGTAGAATTCCGTCGGCAATCGTCAAATGTGATCTCGATGAGATCTCGCTTGGTTTTGAAGAGAATATCTTCAAACCATGTTGCGGCGCGACAGCGTCCCTGTGAAGGCTCGCGCACGACCTCGACTGGGGTGCCACAGCCATTGTCGCAGATGAACGCGCCTCAAGTCCGTTGCCGTACGGAGTGTGTGGATAGCAGAGGACAAGCCGAGGGTTTTCGGCGAGTTCATGGGGGAGGCCTGGAGGCATGAGCGCCGCGGAATGCGTCGGCGTCCCCGAGTGGCTTGCGCGCTGGGGACACGGTCGTAATCCTAGCACCTCCGCACGGAAGACCGCCTGGGGACGACCACCCGCGGCTCTCGCAGCGAGGGGCATACTAATTCTCTCGCATGTGCCACCCTCTCAGGTGCGAGCAGGGTCTGGCGCGCTGCTCGACGCCCCCGCACCCCGGCATCACGCGCAGGCAGGTCAGACTCCGGAGGGTACGCGAAACGAGTCATGAGGGAACCTTGCCTTCGTTGAGGTCTTCGTTATCACACCAGTATGTGTATTAGCCATGTTACTTCAATACAAAGTTGCCTTGGGCTACCTTCGAAATTGGACACCGGAAAGTCAGAGAAATAGGCAACTCGACACAGCACTTTGACGAGATTTGATTTCCTGAGGACCACAAGGAATCTCCTGGCTGGTTTGATAGTGCACAGTCCTCTCGCATTGCGATCCTTGCACCCCTTGCGCTTTGGCCATTGCAGGTTGATTGCAGGCGGCCAAGTGTGGGTTAACGGCATCTCGGCCAGAGCACGGCACGTCTCGGCGGTGTGAGCAAGTCCCATCGTTTCTTCGGCAAAATGCGAAAGGGGACCCTCCCGCGAGACCCCCTGATTTGGAAGCAGACCTTATATTCAGAACGACTATCTTCTGATACCATAAGGTCAGCTACGGAGACTACATAAGACTGTAGCGTGGGCGAGGACTCTGCGCAAAGGAACCGCTGACGACTCTGATCACAGTGATCAGAGAAGGGCCAAGGCTCGCCTCACTTAAAACCACGTGACGGCTCGGGGCTGCGGCCGCCGGCGCCGGCGCCGCGCCGCCACCCGGGTGCCTGCAACTATCCAGGTGGCTTTGACCGCGCTCAACATCCGTATCATGTCTTTTCTGAGGCTGCTTGAGTGTTATATTACATAGTGATTATGGTATGTGGAGGAGGAGAGTACACGGGGCTTGCAGGTGCCGTGCCCAGAAGCGGACCGGCGGAGCCGATGGCCGCTGATAGCCGAGGTCAGCCGAAATCGAACCTCGGACGTCCCGTCAACCGTACTATGAGTCGGTCCGCCGCCGTGTCAAGTCGGCCACTTGAATGCGGCGCATGTCACTGTGCAAGTTGCTCATGTATTGAATACATACTACGCCGACCAACACACGTAGTGTGCTGTACACATGTAGTTCTGGCGGTGAGGTGAAGAGCCTCACGAGGTATCATGAGGCCTTATGATGTCAGGCAATCATAACGAAACCCAAAAATGCCCAAAATAGCCTACTATTTTTTGTCGGAGTTGCTGATGCACCTACAAGTCGAAAGACGCGTACGTGCGCATACGGCGACCCGTCCGCCTGCTCTTGCACCGTCCCCGTGATGGCGTTACCCCTCCTCGGGCGTGCCCTGCGTGAGATGAGCGTGATAGGAAGGAGGAAGAGGGAGGAAGTCGGGGTCAAGGGAGCATGCGCGATAAAGGCGCGACTCAGATTAAGTAGTACAGTGGGAAGCGAATAGGATTACATGCTGCTATAGTACCAGCTGATCCATTATTCCGCTCTGCGTGGACGCGACCTCCCGATTTCCTTGATCATGCACGCGTCCCTGTGCTGCTGAACGTCGGGTTCCGTCAGCATGCAAGTCGCCGAATGATGATGAGAGAAGAAAAGACGTGAACGTGAGTGAGCCAGCTCGCCGCCTTCACATTCCGCTTGCGATGATGATGCCGACGTTGATCATGCCGATGGCACATTGATGAACTGTAGACGAATGGATCAACAGGATGCAGGCGAATCTACGCACTACGCTGTGTCACTGCTCCGGATGCGCTGTGCAGATTCTCCTTCAACATGCATATGCGCTCTTCAAAATACCTCGTCCACAAGGGAAACTGCCTGCAATAACCCATGGCTTACGAAGTGAAACAAACGGTTCTCGGATAGGATGCAGCACGAGAGCGACCGTGTCGTACGTGTCTCCATTCGTCTTCGATGATGTCCCGCACTGCGCAGGGCCGGAGACCCCAGCTTTCCACCGGGCCGGACTCGGAGAGCGGCACAGTGATCGAGTTTCGGCGAGGCGCCGACAAGTGGGCGAAAGAAATGCTCCATTCGATCAAAACTTGGTCCGGGAGGGTTTTCCGGTTGAACGAAAGCGACGGCGCCGAGTGCATATCGCGCAGCGTTTGTCCACTGTCCAGAATGCTGAGCGACTGCCATCGTTAATTGGAAGTTAGGTTGCGCCGCCAGCTACGTGGATGATCGCAGCAACTAAACAGGCCGCGCGCGTCTCCCGAGGGTCGATAATCTCCGACGCGGGACTCAAGACACCTGAGGACGCCGAGATACAGGGCTCGCAGGTCTGCATGTCTGAGATGTTCTTGGTCTGTGAGAGGTAGGATGGAAAAGCCGGCAGGTGTCAGGAAAGTCAGTCAGCTCGTCGAGGTCGCCGGAGTCTTGACCCATGCACGGCTCCAGAAGGTCTTCCCGCGAGAGTGCTTAAGGGTGAAAGAGCGACAGAGGCGATGATCTGTCGCCTGGACGGTGCTCTGAAAGAACGCCTGGACCCTTGCCTTGTCCGCGAGTAAAGCAGGTCGATTCATCGCAAAGACAAGTGTGTTGTGCCGCCGCTGAATAACAGACAGCGGGTGACTGCCAGCTGGAGTCTGGTCCTGCGGCGCGCGGAAGTTGCGATGGCGCGGAGAAGGGGTAGCTCTTCGGTGTCCTCCGGCGAGGATTCGAAGGTATCTTGCGATACTTGCGGTCTGCGTCTTAGAATTCGGGATGGCTGGGGCAAGTGTAGTGCGTACGCTGGGTGGCAGTACGCCAGTCTGCATGTGCACATTCGTGACACCCAGTGATCCAATATGTTCAGGAATGAGCTGTCCCGATGGCTGGAGTGAGATATCACAGAGGGCAAGTACACGCTGTTGAGGCGGCGCAAGTGGCAACATGACCGTTGTTCCACGCTGTGGCTCACGGAATACACTGCAGTAGCTGACCGGCAGACAAAGTCGCGCCAAGTAACTTTGATTGACTCGGGCAGCTAACAGCACGTGAAAGATACAAGACGCAGTCAAGGACCAGTCAGAGGAAACCAGCTCATCGCAGCCCAGCCGCCTCCACACCAGAGACGGGCCCGGGCCTGGCTATCAAATACGCGCGACCTTGGCAGCCGCCTCAGACGGGTACCGCCAAGCCATACTCGTCCTCAGGCTCCGCGTCAAATAGACCCTCCGAAATCTGGTCCCAGCGCTCCAGAAGCCACACCGTCGCCTCACACACCCCGTCCGAGGAGTCCCAGAACAGCCCCTTGCCAAACTTGACCGCAATCTCGTTGAAGTCGAAGTTATCGGCACCGAGCGGGACCCGAGTGAAAAACGCGAAGACATATGCGAGGATGGACAAGCTCTGGGAGGGCAGCAGGCGCAGGATGTCGCGTGCGACGGCGATTCGGACGGCGTCTTGGTCCGCTGCCGTCTGGTGGCGCGGGCTGCGTGTTTCTGGCTTCGATGATTGTGTTTCTGGCTTCGATGATTGTGTTTCCGGCCCTTCGCCGTGCATTGAATCCTTGACGCAGTAGTGGAACAGCGGCTCGTAGATGAGCTGAGGAATCACTCCGCCCGGCGTTTTCACGAACCACGCAGCCAAGAGCGCCGCGACATTGGCCACGCTCTCTGTGCGCAGACTGCAGTCGTCATATCCGTACAGGATCCCTGAATGCTCGACGTGAGCTGTGCGTGGCAGGAGGGAATGGTAGACAAGCATACCTGTTCGATACAACTGTTCTATGGGAGCGACGAGCGCGGTCGGCAGCTCATGCGTGTAGCCATGCATGACGACGACCGTCGTTGACGCATCATCGTCCACTGGCATGGCTAACCATCCATCGGTTTCAGTTGAACGGCCGAGGCAATGACGAGGAGCTCACCACAGGATTGCGCTTCCTCTCTGCGCTGCCCCGCCCAGTCCTTCCGATCCAGCTCCTGAATACCCGCCACGGCGATGTGTTCCTCGGCATACCTGCCGATCGACTCCATCTGCCTCTTAATGCGACTCAGAAGTAGGTGGCAAGGCCATTTTGGCGCCCGGGCAAAGCGCGGGCGCTGGGTGCCCTCCTGCAGGGGTGACCACGCGGCGGACTCGTGTGTCGGATGCTGCGGGGTGAAGAGGAACGCCTGTGCGAGCCTATCCCGCTCCCGGTCGACCCTGTCCTGCTCCCGGTCGATCTCCAGGACCGTCACCGGCAGCGACACAGAGCGGCCCCGCGCGCTGACTGTCGGAACGCGCGCGCCCTGTATCCCGTCTTCATACAGTAAGACTTTGACGGCGTGCGCGAGCTCGTCCAAAGCCCAGTCGATCCTATCCCGCTCCAGGTCGATCTCCATGGCCGTCACCGGCTGCGACACCGAGCGATCCCGTTGGTAGAGCAAGCCTTCGGCGCACGCGCGCGCGAGCCGATCCCCCAGGTCGATCCTGTCCCGCTGCAGGTAGATCTCCAGAGCCGTCCCCGGCAGCGAGATAGAGCGGCCGCGCGCGCTGTCTTCGAGGACTGTCGGAACGCGCCCGCCCAGCTTCATGCTCTCCAACGACTCCCAGATTAGGGTGTGGTCAGGAGAGTCGGCTTCGTACAGCAGGCCTTCGCGGCACCCCTGCTCGAGCTCCCACTCCCAGTCGACACTATCCCGCTCCCACTCGATCTCCGCAGCCGTCACCGGCAGCGAGATAGAGCGGCCGCGCGCGTTGTTGGTGAGGAATGTCCGAACGCGTCGACTGCCCTGCGTCATGCCTGCGTTGGACTCGGGCCCGGGCGTGGTGAGGTCCGGCTTGCGCTCCTGGATAAGGCTGGCGGGCACGAGCATTGTTGGGAGAGGGGGGAGTCCGAAGGCTAGAGCGAGCCCGAAGGCAAGAGCGATTACGGAGGCCAGAGCGAGGCCGAAGGGAAGAGTGAGTCCGAAGACAAGCGTGAGTCCGAAGCAAAGAGTGAGGCCGGAGGGGAGAGTGAGTCCAAAGGAATGAAAGACACGACGGCCGGCGTCGCCTTTGCAGGGAGTGTGCGAAGGAGTGGGGATCGACATGTCCTGGACCGGCAGGGGTTGCTAGTGAATGAAGAGGGGATCGGATGCGGGTGGCCTTGGTGGAAAAGGAGAGAAATGCAGATGCCAGCCTCCGTCATCGAGTTGGCCATGTTATATGCCGCGAACGTCCAAGGCCGGCAGTCCTGTTTGAAACTCCTCGAAAGAGCAGGACCGTTAGGCAGCTCTCGGTTTATAGTTAGTTCTTGTAAGCGATAGAGACCGCTGCTAGGGGTGTCAAATGGTGATGGAGATGGCGGGAGAGTAGTAGGGACATATGCAGATTTTGCTTCTCGTTCATCCACCAGCCGTCCGCAAATACAGAATAATTTGCTTCTCAGTGGGTCGCTGTGGATGATATGAAGGGGTATCGGAAGGGAAGTTCTCGCCAAGGCAAAGAAAGCGACACCGCCATTGCCAACGAGGCATGCTACAGACCTGCTTCGGACGTTCGCGTTGGTGAAGGATACGGCGGGCGCCCGATTGCAACGTCGAGATGTTACCAGCATGGGGAGGGCCCCGAGACCCCGAGAGCGAACGAGCCCTTCCAGACTGTTTGTGCAATCTCCTCTGCCACCTCTTCGCGCTTTACCGCATGTCTTGGCCCACAAAGTGACAACCACCTAGAGCGCTAAAGCACAGACTGCGGAAGGGTAGCAACGTTTCGTCCTCGGGCATCGTTATTCAACGCAATGTGGAGCATGATGAGTGAGAGGAGAACGTAGATCGGTGGAGGTTGAAGGAAACGAGTTGTTGAACGACGGTTGTGGCGGTCCGTCAATATTTCAATTGCATTGACTGCTCACTCACTAGTGCATTTAGTTGCTCTCGTCTCACTGATCACGTCGAGAACATACACACGAACGTGGTCAACATGTAAAATTAGCCGTATATATTCCACGACCAGCATGGCTTGTACATATATGTACTGCGTGCTTTCAAGCTCGTTAAGCCCGTTAACACATCATACACGACTTTATAACATCGAAACCCCAGAATCGACGGTCGGCTTCGGCGATGGGTCATAGAATCCATCGGAGGACTTAATTATCTGTGGGATAATTAAAAAATGCTTAACGGTGGGACTTCGTCAAAGACGTACGAAATTTCACTCTATCCGGTACACTCATACTCCCTTCCTAAACGTTTTCAAGCGACCAGCGCTTCGGGGACGGCGACGGCTCGGATTCAGTTGAGTGTGCGTTGGAGTATCGGTTGTTTCCACGCGGGTCCTTGAATCGACTGGTGGTACTCCGGATTTTGTGAACGAGCGTGGCGAAGCGGGAGTTACGACGTGTGCGGTTCGTGGTAGGGATGGGATCAAGAGGACTCCTCCAGAGCGACGAATCCATGGGGATGTCAGCAGGAGTGAAGTCGTACATATGTGTGTCCATGCTGTCGATTATGATGTTGTGGTGGATGAATGGGATGAATGCGCGTTGGATGAGACAAGATGGAATTCACTGCGTCGTGAGGGTATTAGGTATTGATTGGGTATTGATATGGTGCGAGGTGAACTTGCTCACGGTGATGGGCCATTTGGGCAGATGAGGCAAGGCTATATAGAAAATGTGAAAGCTCCTGTCTCGTTCGGAAAACGGTGCGGATAGCGGGTCGGATAGCGGGTCGGATAGCGGGTAGCGGGTAGCGGGTAGCGCCACAGCCGCATATTGCTGTGCTCCTTCTTGTAGGGTGCCCCACTATCAAGACTGTTGTTGGTTGAAGGAGTACACGCAGAGGGTTGGGAGAGTAGCATCACCGTAGAGTCGACGTTGAACCCACAGATCATGTGATGAAGTTCGACTTGCCTTCCGTTTCACGAGGGACTCCTTGAGTGTTGGCTCGTGCAAAATTGTAGCGTGCTTGCTCACGTTGTGAAAGCAGAGAAGTTGATGTTTGAGTGCTGGTTATACAGGCAGGCGCGGAGCAAGACGCATGGAGAGGCATCTTGGGCTTGTCACCATAATGAGTCGCTCTCGGGCCGTCTCGGCGAGCACAGCGCGTGAGCTGGGTGCATCGTTCAGTATGAGTTACGGCTCTTCAAACTGCACACTATTACGCAGCTTCCCACCTTGGCCCCCTGGCCATCCATAAGTATCAGTAAATAACAAAACAAAAATGTGGAATTGGAAACCTCATGACCGCGCGGCTACATCATGCCTTCCCGTTCAGAACTGAACCAATTCCGCGCAGATACGCTCTTGGCCTTGCTCCCTTTCTCGCCCCACTGGCGCCTTGGCATAGTGCTGGAAGGTGAGCATAGCAACGAGCGGATCGGGGGCAGTTGAATTTCCAGGTAACACTCCTGGTGGACAGTTCAGAATCCGCGCGAGCCAGGGCATCTTGAGGCTGAGAGGTAAAGAGAGTGGTTTGTCTGCTTCCGGCGCAAGTAAAGTCGTGAGGGGCGCATGCCTTGCCAGTTGACGTCCGAGTTGAAGAACTTGAAGTTGAAAGTCGAAGACAAGTTATCGCGCGTGAGAACCTCAAGCTCAAGGCTGGTGCAGTTGCTGGCGGCAATTGATGGTCTGTACACATCTACTGCAGCAAAATTTGGCGCGATCTCTTAAATTCAGCCCGACGTGAGAGTCAGACAGCAGAGCCTGAGGCCTCAAGCTTCAAGAGGCGGTCACAGTGATTTACTGGGACGGAAATACAATGTATATATGTAGAGTATGCCTTTGGTGCATTTAGAGACTCGGCATCTTCTTCGCGGCATTGCCGTGTTCATTCAGCATAAAGACTCTCGCTCTGGTCGGGTTCCTGTGCGATGAACGCTGTCAGCGCGCGCCTGACCCCAAACACCACGCAGCACACTGACCCGATACCGAGCGTCCGCGCACTGCGGCAGAAGACGCTCCATCGCCTCCGCAAAATCCTCGCGCCACGCTTCAAGTGTGCGCTGGATGGCCGCCAGCTGGTTCTCGATGCGCCCGAGCGCCACGGCCTCAGACGTCATGGGCACGGGCATCTGGCCGTAGTCCGATTCGTACGAGTCGTGCCGCATGCGGCTCGGGTCGCTGCTGTCGCTGGCAGCGGTGCGCTCCCGCTCTTCCGCGACGCAGCGCAAGGGGCTCGGCGGCCCCGACGCAGACACACCGAATCGGTGGGCGGACACGTCCGACGCGAAGGAGGCGCGGGTGCGGAGCCGTGCGTGAGTCTCCCGCCAGTCGTGCTGTGTTGCGCTGCGCGTCAGTGGACGGGTGGGTTAGGCGAGTGGGGAGCAGGACGCACAGGGAGGCTGCGACGCGGGCCCGTGGGTTTGTGGGGATCCGAATCCTCAGAGTTAGAGGGCAGCGGGCCAATCGGCGGTGCTAGCGCGCCAGGCAGACTCGGGGTCGGCGTATGCGTGCGCGCGGTCGAGGGTTCTTGCATAGTCGATGTATCCGGCGAAAGTCCAGGAGCGGAAGAATCCATAGGTGATGTATTGGGGGAAGGGGAAGAGGGGAAGGGCATCAAGTGGAATGTAAGTGGTGCTGTTGGTGCATTGAAGGAAAGGAGGAATATATATACAGATGGGATGGCGTATAGCAATATAGAGCCTTGTGATCAAGTGAAAGGATATCGATGGTCCGCGAGACAAAGGGCGGGAGGTAGAGGCGACGACGCAAGGCGGTTTACCCTTTATGCCTTTGTCTCAGGGAGTGGCGCGTTCAGAGCTCAATCGTCTCTTTGAACTTGAATTTGCGTCCTGCGCGTTCAGACGCCCGGAATTGGAACTGGTTACCATATAGCTCGAACTCGATGTGTGGGTCGTCTAAGACGGTTGATGACGACTGCGAGGCTTCGGCAGGACCAGCTTCACCTTCTGCAGGAGGCGCAGTGGGAGCGGGTGTGGCATCCAGTGTTGAGTATAACGGCACGGCAAACGCAAAGACAGACCCGTGTTTCGGGAGCACTGCTTTCCGTTGAGAGAGAGAAACCTGCACGAGGGCATAGGACATGCGTACGTTTCAGTTTGTTCTGGCGCGTGATGACTTTGAAAGTGTTTTCCGTCTCTTGGACGACAATCCCTGAGACTCCAACAAGTGCAGGATTTTTGCTCCGTCGCACTATCACCCCGATCGTAAACAGCAGAATCTTCAGGGAGAAACGTGGCCTGTGCTCACCAATCATGATCGAGCCATGGTAGTCCGCCTTCACCAGTTTTGCGTGCATACCCGCGGAGCTGGGCATCGCTTTGGGGTCTAGAGAGCCGGACGCAGGTGGGGTAGCGAGACCCAGCAGCTCAGACATGTAGCCCATCCACATCCGGTGCAGACGAATGAATAAATCAAATCTGCAAGGCGTCTTCTCAACTTGGCAGAACTGAGCAACCGCATGCTGCTCACCTCGTTTCCTCCTTCTTGAGCTTCCACACCCCCTTCTCCGCCGCCTCCTTCCTCCCCATGGTGCCGTGAGCCTTGCGCTGCGCATCCCGCTGCTGGCGCGCGCGGCGCTCTTCGCGCTCGCGCTTCTGGCGACTCACGCGCGCGGGGTTCTCGAGCAACAGGCGCGCACGCCGGACACGCGCGTCATAAATGGCTTGCGGGTTGCTCGTGGCGAGGTGGGCCTGGACGTACTCCGCGGTGAACGGTGCTGCGCTGGTGAACTTTGTTTGCGTCGTCTAATGGAGCGTGGGTGAATTGAGTAGAGGTAGAGGTTAGTGCGGTGCGTACTGCGATGCTGGGGTCGGTCGAGGACCCGTATATATAGGTGTCTCCTTTCTGCAGGATTGTGAATTTGTAGGTTAGTGGAGAAGTCCAGCGGCACGGACATGCCGATCTTTAACAAGATTTGCACTTTTCATGGTGGTGCTTGCGGACATCTTGACAGGTTATTTGAGGCCTCCGACGAACAGGCTAGTCGTGGTAAGAATCAGAGCGGACGAGTAAAGCAAACCCGGTTATCTTGGCACACGTGGTCTGAGACGCTAGCACTTGCTGTACTCAGTGTACTGTACATAACTCAAAGCTGGAGGATATTTCATGTTCACCACGGCGCGCATATAAGTAAACCAGCCGTAATGGCGGCGGTTAAAGCTGGGAGATGCGACCGGCGCGACCGCAAGTCAGTCAAAATTCCCGGCAGTGACTCGTCAGCACTGAAGCGACTGTCTCCACGCTGAAAACAGGAGTTTGGGCAGAGACGAAACTGTATGACAGCACAACAGGCACACGCCAAAAAACGAGTGGTGATGCAGTGAATTGACGCGATGGATGATGTGTATAGATGATTAACCCATGAATAATGCAGTGTAACGAACTTTTAAGACAGGCCCTCAGCAACGCAGCACTGCGCCAACATCACTCCTGGATCTTCGCCAGGATCTCCGAGTCCTTGAAGAGGAAGTACTCCTGCAAACATACCGCGCATGAGATACCGCACTAGCGAGCAACGTCAGCGAGACAGCACTTACGTCCTCCCCGACCTTGATGGAGTTTCCGCCCCAGCCAGGCAGAAGCACGCGGTCACCAGCCTTCACAGTCGTTGGGACGACCTGGCCCTCCTTATTTGGCGCACCAGGGCCGACGGCGATGACGGTCGCCTCCGGCAGCGGGCTCGTGGTGGTGGAGGACGGCAGGAAGATGCCGGACGCAGTTTTCTGAACAGGCGGTAAGTAAGATACAGAGCAAGCAACGGGCAGATGGCTTACGGTCTCGGGCTTGAAACGCTGGACCAAGACGCGGTCAAGCAGGGGGATGACGGACTTGATGGACTTGAACGTAGCCTGAGCAGCCTATGACGCGTCAAAGCCTCGTGAATAACGCGTCTGGAGCAGACGAATGCAAAAAAGCTCACCATTTCTAGGAGTGGAGACGACGAGGGTGAGCTGAACGAAGGAGACCTGCAAGAAAGCTGAGAAATCGAAGCGGACAGAACGCTCTCGACTTTTCTGCCACCGAAGCGTTGTTTGCGCCGCACAAATATACATCACGTGTTCGTGCATCGTCCAACGTTTAAGCTCGAGAATCGAGATTCCGACGAGGATGCTCAGGTCTTCACTTGTAAGTATGATTGCAAACTGGACATGATATACTGATGCAAATATGGAGGACGTGCGATGGAGAGAGTAATGAAAGGCGGTCAGAAGACTGAGCTAAGTCACAAAGGGAAAGGAGGGGATGGGTTCGCCGTACGTGAACAAAATGTGTCCAAACAGACTGAGTAGAAGTGGGGAAAAAATCATGTACACCCGGCAGCAGAGGCAGCAGCGGTTCCGCCTAGTCGATATCCATCGCCGCCAGGTCACCGAGTACAGGCTCGTCGCTCTGCTGCACAGACCTCGACGGCCCGGCAACGGACACATCCAGGCGCGAGACAGTTGCCGGCTCGTTGAAGAAGCGACTGCGCTCCATCGTGCCGGCTGGACGCACGGGAGAGTCGACGACAGGTACCATGCCACCTGGCATCGTCTCCGCGCGTCGACGACCGTTCACGCCCGCGCCGTCTGTGCCGACGTAATACACTTGTCGTGGACCACCCGCTTCATTGGTCCCGAACGGAGATGCTTCGTAGAACGCGCGGCCCCAGCCCGTGCCTCGGTTCGCAGGCCCCCAAGGATCGTCTGTGGGCGTCGTCTCTGTGCCCACGTCGGCCAGGCCAGTCGTCCGCGTAGCAGGGTCGCCAGGACGCTCGCGATCTATGTTCCGGAAAGCATGGGCGACGGCCCGAGCTACCTCTGTCGTGTCCACCGTTGTTGCCGTAGTCGCCAGCACCCGCTCCCGCACCCTGTCCCGTTCTCTCCTGTCTGTCCGCCCGGTGACCGTCCCGCTTGATCCTCCGCTCCCAGTGACTGTCCGTCGCGAGCTCTCACTTACACGCGAGCTGTCTGCCGCCCCGTGCTCTGGATCCTCGTCGTTCTCTTTCGCGCTGCACCAGAATCGATGGCCCTCACTCCACGCGGTGCTCTGACACTCTTTACCACAGTATTTTGCTTTCCTGCATCGGCGACATTTGGCAAACTCCCGGGGGTAGGACTCCCATCGTCCGCACATCACTAGGAGTAGTCCATGGTCAGTTCCAAGGATAAGATGAGAAAAGACCTCGTGCTCACTATTGGCGCACTGACGGATACCCCCACGGCTGTCGTCCTTCCGACATGCGTTGCGCATAATTACACAAGCCCAATAATGGATCTCCTGAGGTACTGTCGGTGGTGGGTTGGGCATCCCACTCTCTTGAGCACTGAGCTTAAAAGTAAAACGCTCGACCAAAGAGAAGACATTTGTCTTTGTCTCGCGAGCAGCTACAGACGACGTAGAGGATGCGTCCGAGTCGCAGCGTTCCTTCTCCTTGGGGCGCGACGCAAGCGCTTTGAAGTAGACGGCCGCGTCTTTCAAAGAGGATGGTCCCGGCGTTGCACCTGCAACCCCACGCGAGGGCCCAGCAGTTGCCTGGGGCGTGGGCTGGCCGTGGGTCGCCGTAGCGGGGTGGAAACTCGGACGGGGCTGATAGAACGCCTGGCGAACATGCGGATATTTGCTAAGATACGCCAGTAGTTGGAGGCCGAGGAGGACATCCTCGTCGCGATAAGGACCCGAATCAGAGTCCCGATGGTGATGCGCATGTGAGTTCATGCCCACGGTGCCTGCGCGGGCGGTGCCTAGCGTGTTAAGATTGGTGTCAACGGTGGGGCCCGTACGGGCGACGGGCGGGAGGGGGAGGTTGCGCTGCATTGGGGCGTTCGGCCTAACAGGGGTGTCATCTTGTTCGTCGCTGTCGGGATTGCGTGTCGATGCGTCCGTGAATGGCAGATTGACGGGGACTGCGCGCGGTGTAACATCGGTGCCACCGCGAACACGTCGCATGTTCACATTGGCGTCAGTTGGTCTGATGGTCCGCGCAGTCTCGATGGCCCCAGGCGCACCAGGCGGTGCACCCATTGCGAAGTCATCGTTCGGTTCCAAGGACACGATCCCCTCTTCAACACCGTCACCGACGCCATCCTGGTCGTGATTAATAATAATATGGACGTCGGAGTTCAGCTCCAGAGAGGGGCCAGTGGCGTTCGGGGCATCTCCGTCTGATATGATACCCACCGCGCGCCGCGTAAGCGGCGATGTCGTCTGTGCAGGGCGCGCCATCGGTTCCGGCGACTGAGATGTATCGGTTGCGTCCTGGCGGTCCGTGTCCATCTCCGCGTCCCCATCGTCTTCCGTCTCCGTCTCGGGCCTCGAGTTGCCACGCGAGGTCGAGGCTGATATCGTGCCCTGGCGATCACGTGTGCGGGCTGTCCTTCGTGGAGGGAGTGCGGCGACTGAGTCCCAGATGGGTCTGGCGATAATGGTCCCGCTTCTGTCCCTGCCCGGAACTTCGACGGCACCCGTGGGCGTATTGGAGCCTGCAGGGGTCTGATTCGTCGAGGTGTCGGTAGAGGTGTCGGCATCGCTATCGACCACCCCTGATGCGGACGCCGACGCTGGCGTGGGCGAGTTGAAGGCTGACATGTCGGCAGTGGCATCGTCGGAGAGGGTGGTGTCGAGCGACACATCCATGCGTTCCACATCCTGCCGTGGAAAGAAAGATGTAGGTGCGTACACAGGGTGAGGATCAGCTGAACACACCTCCAGGTCAATCGTGAGATCCGCGGGGGGTAGCGTGCGGGACACGCGGATGGTGTCCTGGCGGGCCGCCGTCTGACGCTCGAGGGCGCGCGCGAGATCGACGGCCTGGTGCCGCGCACGCTGCTCCTGCTGCGCCTGCTTGCGAGCTGCTCGCTGCTCGCGTGACTCGCGCGGCAGCCCTGTGGCACTGGCGCTCGGGCCGACCGCGAACCCCTTGTTCGCCAACCACGCCTCCAAGACACATCCGACGACCTCGAGCGCCCCGGCCTGCACGACGCGCGAGCGGATCGGCTCGCTGCCGCGTACGCCAATGTTCACGACGCACTGGAAGGCGAGCGAGAAGCGGTACGCGGCCTGTTTGTCGAACGACTTGGGGTTGAGCGTTGGCGTGGGTTTGGCGGGGTGGAAGTTCGGGGGGAGTAGGCCGTAGAGGATCGCCGGGTTCTCTGGCGGGGGCGGAGAGATGCAGAAATCGTGGAGGATGCGGATGAGGCGTTCGAGGCCACCGTCCATGGTCATAATCTCACGTATTCGGGGGGATGTCGAAGTGAGGTACGTCAGGTGGGTTAGGGAGTTGAAGAGTGGAAGGGCAGAGTTGGTGTCGAGTGCTGCACCCGTGCTGACTGAGGATCTGGCAGACCGGAAGATAGAGAGAAACGCACCTCTGCGGTCGTAAAGCTGAGAGGAAATGCATACTGAGGCCCTGTTCTGCGCAGGGAATGCAAAGTTGGATTCGCGCATAGGGCGGCGAGGAGAGGTTGTGCTTGGGGAGGAGGGCTGTCTGTGCCGATGCTCAGACGCAGGCGATGTCTAAAGAAGGAGAAAGAAAGGAGGCTGGGTTGTGGTCGGAGCGTTGTCCAGCTTGATCATCAAGGCCAGTCACTGGCGGCCTGTTTGCGCGTGTTTGCCAGGTGGCGGGCTGACTACCGTCATTCTGCCCGCCTTGTCCGCAATTGTGCTTCTGCCCGCGCCGTTGTCATTCTCCGAGGCCGACGCTCACCAAGCACCAACTGCAGGCGTGCACGCGGAGCGCACTTAAACAACAAGGTGCTACATTATCCAAGGACTACTACGTGCATTATAATACAATGTCTGCCTGTTCGCGCAGGCGTTGATTCCAGGGTCCAGGTCGTGCCAATGTCGTCAAATCGTCAAAACAAAAGCCGTCCCCCATCGTACGCTTCGTGGCGCAGGGATCAGCAATAGTCTCGGGTCCTGGATTATTCCACCGCTATCCTTACAAAGCTGATTGTACGCCTGTGAAACGCTTGAAAGTGAACCTGCAACGAAACAATTCAGTTTTTCCGTTCACCACAACAAAGGGCGCGGTTACGCACCCGAGGAACGCAAGATCCTTGTCAGGATCCAACCTCTCTACGCCTATAGGCTGCTCGGGGATATCTGCGTACTCTTCTGTAGGAAAATACGATGTGTCGGTGATGGAACGCAGTGTCGGCGCACGCGGGGCCTGGCAAAAGCGCAGCATGTCCCAGCCCACGCCTTCGAACAGCGGGTGTGCCCTGATTTGGTGTACTGGCGGTCTATGGTCTGCCCAACTCATGAGTCTGAACCAGGTGGCGTCAATAGCTGTTAACGCAACAGACGCTCGCCCACGTACTTGCGCATGAGATCCTCAGACTCCCGGCTGAGATGAACCTCCTCGGGAAAATGAAGGTGCTCCGGCCAGTTGATGATCTTTTTGTAGGTGTCGCTGGCGTTCTCAGAGACGAATGGCGGCCATCCGACCAGACATTCGAACATGATCGCACCTAGCGACCACCAGTCGCATTCTTTTCCGTAACCACGCATCAGGAACACCTCTGGCGCGATGTAATCAGGCGTTCCGACTGTTGAGTACGCCTGCAAATCCTAATGAGAAACGTGAAACGGAAGGCTGGGCCGAGGGCCTCACCAGTTTCCTCCGATTTTTCTTCCAAGTCGCGATCGTCTCTGCGCGAGTCATGGTCAAGTGGATTGAGTTCACTTCAACACTGTTCCGAGCCAAATTCCGTGGCGCTAGCTCTTGTTCCACAAGGCGCTGATAGTACGCCCCGTCCGTGCGCTTGTGCAACCCTGTTGACAGTCCGAAGTCTGATAGCTTGAGGTGTCCATTCTTGTCTATTAGGATGTTATCCGGTTTGATGTCTCTTTAAACATTGGGTCAAGGTCCGCGCGACAGTGCGACGGCGTTGGACGTGCACACCTGTGGATGAAGCCGAGATTGTGAACTGCCTCGATGGCGAGAATGCATTCCGCCATGTAGAAACGCGTCACATCCTCTGAGAACACGTCGTATTTCATGAGCATGGTCATGAGGTCCCCGCCGGGGAGAAACTCCATGATGAGGTAGAGGTAAAGCGGATCCTGGAAGGAGTAGTAGAGCTGGACGACCCATGGCGAGGTGGACTCTGCGAGCAGGTCGCGCTCGGCCCGTACATGTGCGAGCTTCGGCCAAGAGAACGCACGCGGTCAGCGCGTTCTGATGGAAAGGCAAGGGCTCGGGTGTACCTGGTCGCGCTTCAGCATCTCAGCCTTTTGCAGCGTCTTCATTGCGTACACGCGCCCCGTGTCGACCTTCTGCACTAACCGAACCTGCGCGCTTGATCAGCACGACAACGGGGCCGAGACTACGACGGGCCGCCGGCCACTCACCTCCCCAAACGCGCCCTTGCCGATAACCTTCACAGTGCGGAAATCCTGCAGGCCGATTTTCGTACGGCGCAGGCGTAGAAACTGCGACTGGGTTTTGGCGTGACGCCGGGCCTCACGGTGCTGGCGCTCCTCAGGCATCTCCGCGAGCTGGCGTTCGAGCTCTGCGCCTCTGCGTGACGCGCGTGAGCACGCGTAGTCAGAGTTACACGCACACGAACGCACCGGACATTGAGGTCGATCGCGGTCTCTAGTGCGGCCTTGTAGAAGGACTCGAGCTTGACCTTGGCGGCGGTTGCGCGAGCGCGGGCGTCGGAGGAAAAGTCGTCTGGGCGACGCTGGTAGTAGACATAGTCTGCGGGCTTCTCTGCGGGCGACGGGGGCGCGGGGCTTGCGGGAGGGTGGACGGGGACGGGGGCGACGAGGAGCGCGGGGGGTGGAGGCGCGTTGGGGAGGGGTGTGCTGTAGATGATGGCGTCGTCGGACGGGTAGCGGGCGATGTTCATGGTGGATGGAGACCAAACGCGGCCGGGTCCGCTGCGTCGCGGAAGCAGATGCTACTTATATCAGCCCATATCGAGTAAACAAGGTTCTTGTATCCAGCCTCTCGTTCCTGCTGCCTCGCCGTCGCAACGTGTGTCCAGTCTACCCCCGCAGGCGGGAGTGGCACGGGCGAATACACCACGGGCAGCCAGCCCACACACTGCGCCCGCCGACAGGCAGAGAGCTGGAGAGATTCAACCTGCGCCCAACAGCGCGCAGCGCAAGCTCGGGTCATCTATCTGACGCCGACCTCGCTTCCTTGTGGCGACTCGCGACGACGGTTCCCATCTGCTGGCCAACGTCTATCATACGCACATTGATCGCCTCGTGCTTTTTGTGCCTACGTTGAACGGTCGCTTCGATACAGTGGAGCAACATGCAGGGGAGCTGCCAGCGGTGAGCAAACCTCGAGAATCAAGTCAACTCAAAAGGCGGGACATGATATCAATTTGAATATCGGAAATACGCAGAAATCCGCCAGCAAACTGGGAATGAAATAAAAACATATGCGCATTTGGCAAGTGGCAATCGGCTGGCCCCATGACATCACTGCATGTAGATGTACCCCGCATCGTCGGGAAACTTGCATACACTGCATCCTCCCACCATGAGCGACGAATACGCAAGCACAGGCTTCCAGGGCTCTCTGGTTAACAAATGTACGCGTACATCCGTCGCCAACGGCTGCATCGCTAACGACAGCACCAGCGGCGGGCTCGACCTTGACGGAGGAGACCCAGAAACGCCAGTCGGACTACGCGACAGCCAACTATCCTCCTCCAGGCGATAGTGCGTCGCGTACTCTCGCCCGCAGGGCATCTCACTGACCTCGCACTCAACTAGCCACGTCGTCGGGAGGCTATCGCTCTGCGGAGAGCAACAACGTACAGGGCGGCCTGCTCGACCAGTCTCCCAGCGGCGGGCAACTCAAAGGGCAGGAGCGCGACGCTCAGCAAGGACGCGACGAGCGTGCGCGCGCGCAGCTGAATCCTTACCGAGGCAGCAGCTTGGAGAGTCCTGCCCAGGCGGAAGAGGCGTTGGCGTCACGATACGGTGATACACGCGGCAAGATGTACGAAGGCAGCGGGCCGGCGGGAAACGACGGAGATGTGGGTGCGTGAGGATCCTTGAGTAGTCGCATTTCCTGGACAGTAATGCGCTGGGAGTCCGATCAAGACACGTAGCCCTGCGATATCAGGGAAGATGTAGATATCGAGGCGAGGAATCAGATGACTAAAGTAAGACGCGTCGGAGAGGATGCCTGCAACATAGCGAACGGGCGACGTGCGGCGCCGGCGAGTCTAGGAAGTTCCTGGAACAGAGATGGTGGCTTGTTGGCACAGCCAGGCTGTCGCGTATCAGCGGCGGGCTGTGTGTAGGTGCGCCGGGGAAGTAGACTGGTGACCATTGGGTGACCAGCTATATGACGAGCGAGCTGAGCACTTGGGATATGGAGAAGCGTCGACGTCCCAACTGCGGCACTGGCCCACAGCCAACCCACAGCAAGGAGTTAATGGCGGTGAGACTCGGACACTGCAACACGAGATGTGGATTTGCCAAGGCCCAAGTGCGCAGCGTGGGAAATGCTGACCCTGGTGGGCGGCGGATGGAACCCGGGCACCGCCACACAGGTCATAGCCTACATACAACTCGAAGCCCCATCACGACGACCCGCCTGGCTGCGCTCACCCTCATCACCCCCCTCTTCACCCCTCTTGGGCCAGCTGCCCACACTTCGTTCCCGTCCTCCTTCTTTACTTTCTCTTTCACGACCCACATCATGTCTTCCCCATATCCGGCATATGGTAATCCCCGCGTGGGCGCGAACGACAACCTCTACCCTCCCAACGGCGCACCCTACGATAATCTCAACTCACAAAGCACCATCGCCCTTGGCCCCCCCACGAAGAACGAAGAATCGGGCCGTCGCATCTCCCGCACACCCAGCCCGACCCCCAGCGAGGCGGACGAGCTCTCACGCACGAGCGTTCTGGACTGGAAGACCCTCGGCACCTGGCGTTTCTGGATTCGCAAGGAGTGGATTTGTACGTCCCAACCCTGGTCGAGGGCCTCGTTCGCTGTTCGCCGTGCTCACTGCGCGGCGCAGGGTATTATGTGCTCGGCATCGTCTTGACCGTCATCACTGCCCTCATCACCATCTTCCACACGCAAATTGTAGACCATCTAACCCCTGTCGCGAACTGGATTAAAAAGTGTGTTTCTCCTTCCAAATGGTGGTCGCTAGCCCGCCGTCGTCCCTTGGATGCGGCCTTGTTTGGCCGCCATTGTTCTACTCCACCCTCGGTTATGTCTTCGGATACTGACCCTTGTCCTCTAGCCTTCCTGCTGGGTGGGTTATCCCGATTGCAATCCTCTTCGTCATCTCCTTCCCTCCGGTACGTGCTTAAGCTTGGCGGGCGCCTCCCTTATGTCGTCGCCCATGACAGACCATTGATGGTTACCGCAGCTTTTTGGCCACGAAATTATCGCCATCCTCTGTGGCGTGGTATGGGGGCTCTGGATTGGCTTTGCTATCGTCGCTGCGGGTACATTCATCGGCGAGTTGGGCAACTTTTAGTGCGTTGCCATGCCTTGTCTTGTGGTACACTCCACTGACGCCCGCGGGACACGCGTGCTCATTAAGCGCGTTCAAGTGGTGCTGTCGTGCACGAGGCGAGAAGCTGGAGAGGACGAATATCACTTATGCATGCCTTGCCCGAGTAGTCCGCGATGGTGGTTTCAAGATAGCGCTCATTGCGCGGTTCAGCGCTATTCCCGGTCACTGTGCGTACTCGCGCTTAGCCATGCAGCACAGCATCAGCCATACTGATCTTGCGCAGTCACCACGGCTGTGTTCTCCACATGTGGCATGGGTGTCTTCACGTTTGCGTTGGCGGCTCTTTTCTCGCTCCCCAAGCAGTTCGTAACGGTTTACTTGGGCGTACTTCTTGAAGGAAACAAAAACAGTGCGTGTGTCTCTTCGCCGGCTTCCGACAGACGCTTGACGGGGCCATTCTTGCAGGTGAAACTACGGGCCAGCGTGTTGCAAGTTACTCTGTAATTGCCATCACTACCATCATCACGGTGGTCGCCGTGTGGTACATCTATCGTGAAGTCAATAAAGTCAAGCCGATGGTCATCTATGACCGCCGCAAGGCTCGGTGAGCGCAACTGGCTATACATGCGTCTGCGCCGCTCTAATACCAGAATAGTCAAGAGAAGCTGGACTTTGCGGCCACAGGGATGCCCTACGGCAACGCTGCTACGTTCAACTCGAGCTCGACAGTTTCTGTCCCATTCAACCCCCGCGTCTCCGACTCTGACATCCCCCTCCACTCATACGACCCTGAGAGCCAGGAATATGTTCATCAGCAATGGGATTCCCGGGGCCATGCCTTGGGCTACGCCGGCGATGCGCGGCTGCATGCGCCGAAACCACAACGTGCAAGCACGGGTCCTGCGTTACAGGCTCCGCACGACGAACAGGTTGGCGTGCAATACCCTACGAGTCCTCGCGCTGACGGCCGGATCCCGGTACGTCAGACCAGCGGAGACTCATGGGAGCACGCACAGCAGCAACAACCACGCCCGCAGCCCTCTTACTCCCCCGCCGCGATCTCCACTCCCCCTGTACCTTCTGCCTACCCCAGCTTCCCGCCCCCGCCGTCGACCGCCGGCGCCCGCCCGCTCTCCCCGCCTTCCGCGAACCAGTACGCATCATACCCTGCGGGAGGGGCGGACTCGTCTGCGCTGCCCACACCGCCATTCGGCGCCGCACCGTCGCCACGCACAGCGCCCGCGCCGGCGGGCAGCGCAGCGACGTACTACAGTGCTGGGCCGGCAACCGCGGTACTGCCCGCGCGGACGTTCTCACCGCCGCCGCCGAGCTACATGACGAATGCGCGCTGAGACGGATTGGGTGTGTAGTGGTTGTGAGATATAATTGCGGTATTTGTATCACGGACTTGAAGTACCTTCATGTTTCTACTCGTCATATTATCAGTAGACTGCCCTTTGTAGGGTTACCTCGTAATCTTGATGGATTTAGCCCATGCTTGATCGCACTGAACTGCCATTTTTATCTTCGGATAACAGTTTGGAAGTTGTTCAGAATGCAGTTGGCATACAAGGTAAGCTATGGTAGGTGCAGTTTCAAATGCAAAAATGCGTCCTTCGAGCCGGGTTCGAACCAGCGACCTCGGGATGGGCTTGCAACCGTTACAGTCCCACGCTCTTCCAACTGAGCTATCGAAGGCATATAGCATCAGCTAATATTATATGACATGACTGCGTACAGCTCCATACCCAAGTACTCCCTGCTATATAACTTACTGTCCTTACTATCCAACGACACTGACAAGAGATGGGTAAGCTCAACATTGCCCACCATAAGTCCTACCATCCCTACCGTCAAGATAATATTGAGCGGGTGCGGCGAGATGAAGAGGAAGCTGCCCGCAAGGTCACCCAGGACGAAGATCGTGCCCTCCTTGCAGTGCGTTCCACCGCCTATATACTTCCGTCATATCTCATATCTCACATCGTTCTCGCTACAGGACTCAGAATCACGACTAGATACCCTCCGCGCGCGTGCAGGCGTCCTTGTCGAGGCAGCCGGGAAGGAACTGCTCGCAGATGCGTCGAAGATCGACTCGGAGCCCATAGCTGGCCCGTCGTCGAAGTCGACACTCCCACCAGCCGCCTCACAGGGACATATCAACCTGTTCGAAGACCTCGAGCAGCACGAGAAGGCGCTGTCCGTCCGTGCGTCCAAGAAGGCGCCTGCGATGACCGAGGCGGATCGTGGCTTTGCGCTCGCGCCGTCGAAGAAGGATTTGAACCCGTGGTACTCGTCGCGGAAGGGGGAAAAAGAACCGGAGATGCGGAACGGCTGGCGGTGGGTTTTCTACCTTCGATCAATACATCTCAGCTCACGATGAACTCGGTGACGCTGCAGACAACGCGACCTGTCGCGGAAGAACCGCGCCGACCCGCTCGCTGCCATCCCCGCACACGTCAAGCAGCCCCCACCCAAGCCCGCCCGCCCTGCTGCTGTATCGCAGCAGGCAGCGGCGGCACCGGCATCGGGTGTGGAGGGCCGTCTGGCGCGCGAGTCGTCCGAGCGCGAGCGTGCACTTGCCCTCATTCGGCGCAAGCAGCGTGAAATGGCCGGCAGTGCGACGCCGAGCACGGTGCGCGGCGGCGGGTACGGGGACGTGTATAACCGGGAGGAAGTGGAGGACGCGCGGAGGGAGCGGGAGTGGGGTGGGCGGAATAGGGAGCGCGAGGCGGATTTGAGGCGGCGGGGGTGGGAGGACGACGGGCGGGGAAGGAAGGGGCGGTGAGAAGCCTATCGGCGTGTTTCACTGTGAGTTTATTTGTTCTTCGCCGCGTAGCCTGTCTTATATCGGGGTGCATAGACATGCGTGTCTGGGCATCTGACGCATCGCGTCGTGTGAGCGCAACCGGTGGACGACAATGTCCCGCCATCGGTGATATGTGTCTACGCAAGGACTGATAATCCTCCGGTACTGAGTTGTACATCAGACTGCGGCGTGCTGCCAACCCTAGGTTCATAGCCTTTCTTTATAGACGTTAGTGGAACAACTAACGAAGGTGATGCAGTCCTACGTCTTCTTACTCCGGACACACTACACTGGTTCCCGGATACCATGTAATTGTATTTCTCGATATATCTTTACACACTGTGGGCAGATACGATCTACAGTTTCGCCCTCTCTGTCGGTTCTCGGATCCTCACGACAGCTTTTCCCCATGTTTTCCGCTTCTCTAAGTCGTCCAGCCCGCGCACGAGGGTGTCGAGCGTATATGTTTCGGCGTAGACAACGGGCTTCACACGTCCCGACGACAGTAATCTTCATAGCAGCATTAATTCACAACCCGCGATGAGCAAAAGAGGACCTACGCAATGAGTTCTTCCCAGACTGAGACGACACGTTCTGGATAATGCTCTGCGTAATCGTGAGTTAAGTATAATGCCCCCAAAGAACTAAACGCACGGAGGTAAGAGCCCCAAAATATGCCTACAACGGACATGTTCTTCAGGAGAACAAGATTCAGAGGGAGCTGCCCGACAGGTCAGATGAATTGACACCAAACCAAACAGAGCGGCATGTACCTTCTCAATTTCTCCCCCAGCGAAACCGACGACGAGCGCTCTTCCGCCCCATACAATGCATTTCAGAGCCTCTGCCCAGAGAATCGCGGAGTGAGCATCGCCTGCAAGGCTAAAAGCGGGTCAAAAGATGGACCTTTTATCTTCCCGACGGGGTCATAAACCACATCTACGCCGCGTCCGCCCGTGAGCTTCAGCACCTCTTTCTGCCAGTTCGGATTTGTGTAGTCCACAACGTGGTCGGCACCCCCGTACTTAGCAGGGATGTCGAGTTTGGAAGGTGAGCATGCAGCGATGACCTTCGCACCAAGGGCTAAATGAAGACTTATTGAATGCCAAGCGCGCTATAATGTGTGGCCGCGAGACGCACCTTTTCCAATCTGCACCGCAGCGATGCCAACGCCCCCTGCAGCAGCGGTCACGAGTAGCCACTCGCCTGCCTTGAGCTTTGCGCGTCCCACTAACGCCTCGTAACTTGTTGGCCAAGTAACATACAATCCTGCGGGATGTGTCTGCATGTCTTCAATGTCTCGAAATTTGGCTAGCGCGCACCTGCGCCCTCATCGAACGTCAAAGAGTCAGGGAGCGGTTGTAGGTTCTTCACGGATGCCACGACGCGCTCGCCATATGCACCCTGCGCGCTGCCGAAGACGCGCTGGCCGGGTTGAAATGGGCAACCAGGAGGCAGGGGCGCATCACGCGCGATGGTGCCAGCAAATTCCGAGCCCAGCACAAACGGGAATGGTGCCTTCATCTGGTATTTTCCCTGCGTGGAGAGAATCTACATGTCACATAATACGCGGTTAGTGATAGCTGGGATTGTAGAGACGGTGCGCACGTCGAAGAAGTTGAGGCCAGCACTGTGCACGTCGACGAGGACATCATCTGAGCTCGCTGGTTTAGGCTCAGGGTGATCTGGAGTTACAGGAATTTTCGAGTGGTGCGAGTACTCCCTGACGACGAAGGCTTTCATGGTGGTCGAGCAAAGAGGACTTCCAATAACGCCAGCCCGGGACTATCGTACCCCGCATCCGGGGGACTGAGACATGTGCATGAGATCTTCACGTGTTATTCCCGCACTGACCGAGATCTAAAGACTACTCAATGTCGGAGCGATGCTGAAGCCAGTGAAGTCCTAGCTCACACGAACTGTGGTTATTGACCTCTCAGATTCTCTCTCCTGGCCGCTCAATACCCCTGTTTATTTTGGTGAGCTTTCTCCATTTTTGTTGGTGGTAAGCCTGTAAGTTCAGCTGAGATAAAATCCTGCATGCTCATTGAGTATTAGTTTCCACCTCTCACACATGCGCACATACATACCTGCAAAGATCGAACATGCTTCGCTCCGGTTCTCGCATCTGCGAGGGCAATTATAATTCCGTCGAGAACGTCGCGCTCTGAACGGATGTTGAGGAACATTGCGCCGGACACCGGACACCGTCCCGGAGATCTGGAAAATCATGGGCGCTTCGGGGTCCGGACACGTCAGAGGCTGGAAAGTTGTCGGCGCTGGCAGCTACAGCACACATCCTCCTCATATTTGACACGTCGGCCTGCGTTCTCCTCCACTCTCTTTCGCTCCCTAGAGCACCCCGGCCCCCGTCATGGCGACAACGACAGAGCAGTCGCTGCTCGACAAGCTCGACTCCGTTGCACCCGCCCCCCTCACCGCCTTCGATGCCTTTCCCAAGCTGCCCGCGACATACAAGGCTCGCTCGGAGTCCCGGGGCTTTTTCACCATCATCGTTAGCCTGGTCGCCTTCCTGCTTGTTCTCAATGATATCGGCGAATTTCTCTGGGGCTGGCCGGACCAAGAATTCAGCGTAGATCATGACGACCACAGCTTCATGAGCGTTAACATCGACTTGGTCGTGAATATGCCCTGTCGATGTGAGTCTCAACGGCTGCCTGTATACGACTGGCTGACGACATTGACAGACCTGAGCGTCGACCTACGCGACGCAGTCGCCGACCGACTATACCTTAGCAAGGGCTTCCGCCGGGACGGAGTGCGTTGCCATCTCTTGCTCGCTGTCCCAATTTGTTTCTTATGAACTGCTTCAGGTTCTGTTTGACGTTGGTCAGGCAACCGCACTCAAGTGAGTGTATCTTTATGCCACGCGAAGGCCGCCGTCTTGAGCTGCCGCGCCAGAGAGCACGCTGCCGCCCTTTCCGTACGCCAAGCTGTAACCCAGTCGCGCAATTCACGCGGCTTCTTTTCTGCAATCACCGGGCCCCCGAGTGCTGGCTTTGCCCCGACCTATAAACACCAAGCAGCCGACACCGCATGTCGTATATTTGGGTCTCTGGATGTCAAGAAAGTCAGCGGTACGCTGTCCACGTATTTGCCGTTGATATAATTGGCGAATCGGTGTCCACAGCGAATCTCCACATCACAACGCTTGGACATGGCTACGCCAGCAATGTCCACGTGGATCACAACTGTGAGTTCTGCGACCACCCTCTCAGCTTGGCATGCGCTGACTACGCAACCCAGTAATGAACATGTCCCACGTCATCACCGAGTTCTCGTTTGGCCCCTTCTTCCCGGAAATAGCTCAGCCTCTGGATAACTCGTTTGAAATCACGCATGATCGTACGTGCCTGCCCGACATAAGCCCTTTTGCTTCTCACTTACCTCAATTAGCGTTCGTTGCCTACCAATACTTCTTGCGTGTCGTCCCGACAACCTACGTTGCGCCGAGGTCGTCTCCTCTTGACACCAATCAATACAGTGTCACACACTACACCCGCGTGCTCGAGCACAACAGAGGGACGCCAGGAATATTCTTCAAGTTCGATATCGAGCCTGTAAGACTCACCGTCATTCAGCGCACCACCACGTTTGCCCAGTTCTTCATCAGGTTTGTTATTTGATGTTATTTGCGGTGCGTTTGATGGGCTAATCACCTTGCAGATGGGCCGGCGTGGTCGGTGGTGTGTTCGTCTGCGCGTCGTGGGGCCTTCGCGTTTCGAACAAGGCATTCGTCATGGTGGCTGGTCCCGACGACTCAGACACCATCACGCCCACCGACTCTGCGCGTGCATCCGGCCTCCGTAAGAAGTGGGGCGGCGGGTCCCTGCGCGCGCGGCCAGCTGCCGCCAACGGACGGGTCCTGCGCCAGGGCAACAGCTGGGTCGTCGAGGGTGGTTCGCCATACTCGAGCTACGCCGGCACGCCGAACACCAACGGCCCGGGCACGCCCTACACGCCCGCATCCGTCGCGTCACCGTACTCCCCCGTGCCCCCGCCTAGTCGTCCAATCTCGGGCAACTTCAGCGCTGGTGCCCGGCCGGTCTCAGGCAACTTCACCGGGCTTGGCCTCTCGCCCGGTGTCTTGGGGCCCGGCCCACGCTCGCCGGTGCCCGCGTCTGCTGCGTTGCCCACGGCAGCGACGGTCGGCTCGCCGTACCTCCCCAGCGCGAGCACGCCCGCGTATCCAAACTTCCCGCCAACGCCCGCGTCGGGCGCGTTCCCCAGCTCGGCGTACAGTAATCCGAGTCTAAGCCCGAGGCCTCCGCCGACACCGCGAGATCCACGGAAGGACGACTAGGGTGCGCAGAGTTGGGGCTGAGGGTGGTGTCGCTGCATGTGTCTTGCGTACTGTACAAAAGCATTGTGGAATATACATATCGGACCGTGTCTCCGGTTTTATGTGGATTGTGTTGTGACAGCGTGAACATCGACCTGGCTCGCTCCTTTGGCCTCCCGAAGTACGAAGAACATCCTGGCATCCGGCCCGGGCTCGCGCACGCTAGCATCTCTCCACCTTGCCACCACCAGTAAGTAGCGTGTCATTCTGTATCGTCTCGTGCTCATCTCTAGCGACAACCGAAGAGCTATTTAATAGGCATGGACGACTCTTTTACCGGCCTCTCAACCGAGGCTCTCCCAGCGCCGATGACGACGCGCCCACTGCCTCCACGCGCCTCTCGATCTCGTGGGCGCGCGCGCTCACGAGCCTCTGGCAGCTCCCCTTCCGTCTCCGGGTCAAGGCAGGCGAGCCGTGTTGGCTCGCGGGCAGGCTCTGCCCCGCTTCAAGAGCGCGCGTCTGCATGGCCCGAGGCGCGCTTAGCCTATCCTGCGGACGCGTATGCGACTGCGCCGTTGCTTATGCAAACGCAGGACCAGCTTGTGGAGACTTCGGGGGCAGAGAAACGTTCGCATGAGATCGACAGGGCTGATGAAGAGGACTCTGGCGCGCGGAAGAAGAGGCGGGTGGACGAAGTAGTCGGGGATGTGACAGGAGAACGTGCTGGAGAGGCAAAGTCGAGCTCAAGCTCAGTTCAACTTGTTAGCATTTCTGCTCTCACTTGTCCTCATATTTTGCTCACCATTTTGACTGCTATGCACAGATGGACGTGGACATGGAACAGCAAGCGGGACCTTCTTCTGCGGTGCTTGAGCCACCCGAGCCTCAGCCAAGTACCTCTGGCTCCTCCTCGTCACACCCTCTATCGACCTGGAACTTCGTTCTTGCCGCTCCGTCCAGCGACCTCGCCCTTCCCCCCTCACCCGCTCCTGGACCTTCCGAGCCGCCCTCGCCGTCGTCCTCCCGAACATTCGCGTCCGCGCTCCTCACGACCGACCTCGGCCCCACCGCCACCGTCTCCGCGCCCGCGTCCCCGAGCGTCCCGCACCGCACCGCGCCCGCCGCGCCGCGCGCGCCCTCCATCCCGCCGCTCCCCGCGCCCATGCCTCTCGCGACGCGCGAGGCGCGCGAGCCGCTGCACGCGTACACGTGCCCGATCTGCCTCGCGCCGCCGACGAACGCGACGCTCACGCCGTGCGGGCACATCCTATGCGGCGAGTGCCTCTTCACCGCGGTCAACGCCGCGGTCATGCGCACCGGGATCACAGGGCTCGGCGCGAGGTGTGTGTTTCGTTCGTTATTTTGCTGTGGGGAAAGGCAGGCTGATGTAGACGGTGGGTGCAGGTGCCCGGTGTGTCGCGCGTCGATTCCGGGGTGGGACGGCCGCGGCGGGGGCGTGATCGGGCTGCAGCCCCGAATCATGATCTCGCTGTGAGACGTCCGTGTGCGCACGGCGTGCCGTGCCCTCAGCGCGCCTCATGGACTGAGCGTCTTGCGCTGCGCATCTCCCTTGCCATCAGATCTGCCTCCGACGGCGTCGCACCTGCGAGCACGCTGGCTGTCATCAAATGATGACCAAGGCCCAGGAGGATGTTCGCCAGGGGAATACAATGGGATTAATCAAGTCTCACACCAAGACTCCTGGCGTTACGGGGACTTTGATCGAACCTAGGAGATACGAATCCACCGGGGCAGATCTCGATGTACTTGGGCGTAAATGGGGATACATTCGCGCCCTATGGACGCGCAAAGCTTATACCTGTTTCACCTAATATTTCTGTGATTTTATGCCGAACGGACGAAATTTCAGTGCGTGACGGAGTGTCACTGTCTGAATATCTACCCGTGGGATTTCGTGCCACCCACGCGATTGAACGCGGCCAGGCTGTCGCGCGTCTTTCTCATCTCGCCATCGAACTCCAGCGACTGAAGGTACCGTTTGCAGGCCACTCGACATCAGGTCTTCAGATTGAGAAGTGAAGTTCGCGTTTCCAGACTTTGTAACCGCGTAACGTGTCCTGATTCATCTCCAGTGTAACTCGCGTCGTTCCGGTCAGACAGCTGTACCCCACGGGGTCCGTCCCACCTCCGACGCGCAATCCGCAACAAGACACAGACATGCGATTCCGCGCGACCATCGAGAACGTCGACACCTTCCACCGTGCGTCGCACCCACCGCGACCGCGATTCACGCTGACCTCTTTCGCAGGCATCATCCAGACCGTCGAGAAGCTGCAAAAGAAATGCATCATCAAGTTCGGCGAGTCCGAAATGCACATCATCTGCCACACCGACGAGAGCGGCGTGCAGGTCTGGTCGTGCGTGCCTCCCCCGCGCGCATACACATACACGCGCACCCGCTGACAGCCGCGCAGGCAGATCCGCGTGAGCGCGCTGTTCACCGAGTACCGCATCCAGTCGAACTCGCGCAACCAGATCGCGCTGCTGCTCGGCGCGGACGCGCTGTCGGCGGCGCTGCGCTCGGCGGCGGCGGAGCACACGGGCGCGGAGGCGGTCGTGATGAAGCTCGCGAAGAAGCGCGACGTCGCGGTGCTGAGCGTCGAGATCTTCGGCGCGTCGCGCATGGGGCGCCACATCCGCGTCGCGCACGACGTGCACATCGAGATCATGAAGCCCGCGGACATCGACCGCCTGAAGGAGCCGCTGTGCCCTGAGCCTGACGTGCGTGGTCTCGCGCTCTTGTGTGTGCGGCGGGGTGGCTGGCTGACGGACGGGGGGCGGCAGATTCATATATTGCTGCCGTCGCTGGTGAAGGTGCGCACGATCGTCGAGCACCTGCGGGCGCTGTCGGACGTCATCGCGGTGCGCGCGAACGGCGTGGGGAAGCTGCAAATCTCCGCGGCCACCGACAGCGCGAAGACGGACGTCATGTGGGAGGGGTGCACCAACCCAAGATGGGTGCGTGGCGCGTCGTCGCTCTCTCATTGCGGTGTGGCTGACGCGCGCGCGCGCAGAGGACGAGGACGAGCAGGAGAAGCCGGACCCGGAACAGCTGTTCGGCGTGCTGGTGCAAACGCGCAGCTTCATCAAGTTCCTCAACGCGCATATTGTGTCGAATACGACGATTGCATGTGCGTGTTTTGTGCTCCGCGTGCGGCGTGCGGCTGACGGTGCGGAAGGCATATGTCAGAACCACTGCCTGATCCTTTACGTGTATATTGGGGAAGTGGCGGACGCGGGGGGCGTGCTGACGTTCTACATCCCGGCCGTGCTCGATGACTGACCGGCTAGCGTACAATTGGACAAGAGAGGAATCCGCAGAAGGGCTACAAGGGGTCTGCAGAGTGGTGTCTACTGAGTGCGATTAAGCGAGTGTAGAGTATGTGAGAGCGCACAGGGAGGGACGGTGATGCATTGCAGTGTGGCGACAAGTTGGGAAAGGATAACAATGAGCGTAACAGCACCCACAACAAGACCATGCGCGCCCTCGAGCCCCGACAGTTCCGTGCCTCGCCCTGCCCGTCGTCGGTCAGTCCATAAACACGCCCGGGACGTCGCTCATATCCAAGAGCACGACGCCCGCCTCCTCGAGCTCCGCCTCGATCTCCGTCTCCACCGCGCTCGCGGCGGTCACGCCGCCGCCCTGCCAGACCTCGAGGCGGTCGTAGGTCGCGTGCGCGCCGCGGATGAGGAGGACGCCATTTCCTCGGCCTAGCGCGGTGCTGCACGTCGCGCGAACGCAAAAGTCGCTGAGGAGGCCGACGACGACGAGCTCGTCCTCCGCGGCGACTAGCTCGCCGAGGGACGTGCCTGCAAAGGCGTTGTTCTTGAGCTTGTCGATAACGGGCTCGTGGGGGAGCGGGGCGTGGACGAGGTGCCAGCCGGGGGTGCCGCGCTCGTCGACCTCGCCGGCGTCGCCGCAGTTGCGGACGTGCACGATGAGCGGGGGGTGCGGGGCGGCGCGGGCGGCGAGGAGGATGCGGGTGAGGTTGGTGCGGACGTCGAGGGCGTGGGGGACGCCGCCCTTTGGGGGGGTGGCGAGGAGGCCCTCCTGCGCGTCGAGGATGAGGAGGACGCGGCGCGGCTTGGGGCTGTCGAGGGCGGGCGGGGGCGCGGAGGACGTCGTCGACATGGCTGGCGGATGCGGGTCGGCCGTGTGCCCTGTCTTATTTATCCGGACACGTGCCTCCTGATTTATTTGCCTTTTGCCTTTGCTCAGTGCTCTGAGTCTGTGCCTCTGCTCGATCGCTCTTGCATCCTCGTGCTCGCTGGCGGGGAGGGCCATTTTTGCCCCGTCGATTTTTCGAGGCGGCCATGCCCGTCGCCGGGAAATGCAGACACGCAGTGACAAGCGCGTCGCCGCATGACCTGCCCGCGGCGAGCAGCTGCCAAGCGCGCGGTGCGTCATACCGAGGCACGCTCGACTAGGTCACTTCGTGCATGCACTACGTACTATGTACGTATGTGCGGAGGATCCCATCTCCGCGTGCCAGAGGCGGGAGTTGTGAGGAGTTGTGCAGCTTCATATATCATAATGGGTCAAATCAACGCCACGCCGATGCAGATAGGCGCGTACACGGGCAGATAAGTACTCTGGCCGCACCGGAGCGGACTCGCTGCATCCATACACGACCGATACACCTCCCTTGCCACAAGGCCTTCCATCGCGCGTCGTTGGGCCGGACGACGCGTCCCTCTTCCCGACGCGCACCTCCGAAGCAATCACGTGCACTCCCCGCTCCGTCATGTGCCCCCAGAACTTTCCCGTCGACGTGTCCTCATCCTGGGACCCAGCACAAACGATGTACTACAACGGGCATGCTGTTCGCAGCGAGCGGTGCTGAATCACACAAGGTCAGATTTTGCGTGGTAGATCGGGGAGCCGTCTATCAGATTAGATAATCCCATTGCGCAATATGCCAGAATGTCGGGCTGACAAAACCTTTGCCTCTGCCCTCCACCCCGTCCTCCACGTCCTCGCCATGTCTACCGCCCCACCAAACTTCCACCAGATCACCAATGCAGCGCAGTTCAAGGCCCTGCTCTCCGAGGACCTTTCGCGCGTCTCGCTGCTCAACTTCTGGGCGCCGTGGGCCGCGCCCTGCACGCAGATGAACGAGGTCGTGCTCGAGCTCGCGCGCAAGTACCCGCACGTCCTCGCGCTGCAGATCGAGGCCGAGGAGCAGAGCGACATCTCCGAGTCCTTCGACATCGAGGCCGTGCCTTCGTTCATCGTCCTCCGCGTGCGTCTCCCGTTCCGCTCCCCGGGCACGCAGACATTCACACTCACACTCACACATCCACCCACAGGGCCACACCTCCTCGCGCGCATTTCGGGCGCAGACGCCGCGGCGCTCACCACGGCCATCGCGACGCACGCGCGCGCGCCCTCGTCCGTGCACCCGCTCGCGCACACGGACAAGGCGCCCGCCGCCCCCGGCTCCGAGAAGGGCGAGAGCGAGGACGCGCTCAACGCCCGCCTGCGCGGCCTCATGACGCAGGCGCCCGTCGTGCTCTTCATGAAAGGCTCGCCCGACGCCCCGCGCTGCGGCTTCTCGCGCCGCATCGTCGCGCTGCTCAGGGAGAACAAAGTGCAGTTCGCGCACTTCGACATTTATACGGACGAGTCGGTGCGCCAAGGTGAGGTGTTTTACGCGTACGGCAGGGCGGTGCGGAGCTGACAGTCGATGCGTGCGTGTAGGGTTGAAGGTGTTGAACGACTGGCCGACATTCCCGCAGCTCATCGTCAAGGGCGAGTTCGTGGGCGGGCTCGATGTGGTCACGGAGATGGTCCAGAACGGCGAGTTTGCCGAGGTCATTGCAGGCTGACCCGCCGGTCCTGCATAGATATGCTGCGCGACTTTTGGCACCCAGGGGAGATCTTTTGTATTGACTATGCTGTTACACTTTGTTTCCAATGCATGCATCACCACATCCATAGGTGTCGCCCGCGGACGCGAATCACAGCTTCGACGCCTTCTCCCACTTCTCCAGCCACTGCTGGATGTCGGGCGTCGAGCGCTGCACGGCTTGATCAGCACTTTGTCATCAGACCATCGTTGCCGACACATACCTCGACCCAAGCCGTCTTGGTTTTGATGCCGTCCAGGACTTGTGCAAGCACAAGATTGAACTTGCTGATGTCCTTGTCCTGATATCGCATGCGTCACGACGTTACGAGATGGTCTAGGCATTGCCACACACCTTGAAAAACTCCTCAACATGGAGCCGGTCTTTTTCTGCCGTAAGGCTCCCGTAGACAGCCTATGAAAGCATTAGCTGAGTGTATAAAACTCGGCCCCGGTAGGCACTCACCGACACGAGGTACTTCAGGCTGAACGTAGACGCAAATCGCTTCTCAAACTGCGGGTCACGATGAGGGAGTCAGACGCAGTGTGCCGGCTACTCAAACAGATCACGGCACGCACCACGGCGTAATTGTCTTCGAAGAACGTCGCCAGCGAGCGGCGCGCCGACTCGTTGCCCGCGAGCCCGCCGAAGAAGTACGTGACGTCCTGATTACGCGACTTGTTGAGCACGATGTCGAATGTGCGCTCGATAAGCGTCGGGTCGGCGGCATATCCGAGGGCGCGGCTGTTGCGCCGTCCGGTTAGTGCGGAACATATGTGTGCGGGGGACGTGTATGCAAGCGTACATGGCTGCGGTCTTCTCAGACGGCGTCTTGGGCGCATCGTAGATCTTCAGGACGGCATCGTAGGCCTCCACGCCGCCGTGTTTGACGGCCTGTGCGGGGTCATGTCGGTCAAATGGGGAAAGCCGGGAACATGCATGCGCACCACCCGGAAGGCGACGTTGAGCAGATCTGCGGGGATTGCGGTCTGCTTGTCCGTCGCAGCGTACTCGGCGAACCGGGCCCGGAGCTCCTGGACGACCCTGAGGACGGCTGAGGGTCTGGAATCGCGGCAAAGAGGTGATGACCTACTCAGGGTCCTCTGCGTTGGCGGCCTGCTCGATGGCGAGCGTGCGCAGCTGCGTCGTGTCGGGACTGTCATCGGCAGAGTACTCGTATCCAAGCCGCTTGACGATAGGGACGAAGAGTTGCTGCGGCCGAGGGTAAGCGCGGATGCGAGGCAGTCAGCGAGGCAGACTACGTACCCTGCGGAAGGCGTTCAGGGTGTCCTTGACGTATGCGTTTTCCCACCATGTAGCGATAACCATGCCCAGATTCACGGAAATTCCGTCCCAAACGAGATCTGCATGCGACTGAGCCCAGAGCCAAATACCATGAAGATTGTGTAAGCCAGACTTACATTCGGTCTCCCCGCGCAGTGTGTGGAACAGGGTGAGGGTTGCGCTGTCCTTCAGGTAGCCCGCCTTGCTCAGCGCCAGCGCATCGTGGACCAGCCCGATACGGTCGTTCAAGGAAAACACGGAATCAGGCTTCGCCGCCTCCACCCCAATAGCTGCAAGGCGCTCCGGCGTATACAGCACCCTAACTTGATATGGCAGATGACGATTGAGTTTTGGGGGTATGTCAGGTGAAAGGGAGTACGTACAGACACCATTTGTATTCCCATTGAGTTTGAAGGGCTTGCTCAAGTCCAATTTGAACTCCTTCTCGCGCGCATCGAGCACTGCGGTGTTGTCGATCAGGGACTGGCCGGCCGCCGACGTGGTCACGATGCTCAGAGGGATGGTCCTGCATGAGGCAGCGCGATTAGCGGTTGCGGGCATCTGCCGTTCGCCTCCCAGACTTACCAGATGGTCTCGTTGTCTTCCGGCTTGGCGGCACCGTCCTCGAGGAAGCGGTCCTGTCGGACATGAATTCCGTCAGTAGTCTCGGTGACTGTTACCACCGGGAAGCCAATCTTGGTGACCCAGTTATCCATGAGTTTCGGAATGTCATTTCCTGAACAGCCGTCAACTTTAGATGTACAGGTCGATAGGGGCTTGAGCTCACCAGTAGCCTCGCCGATGCCCTCCCAGAGGTCACGGGAGACGCTGTTCGCGAACAAGTGCTTCTTGAGGTAGATGGAAACGCCTTTCAAAAACTTGTCCTCGCCGACATACTTTGACAGCATGCGGAGTACCGACGCTGCCTTCGCGTAAGACAGAGAATCGAAGATCTGACCTAGCGTGAGGACTGCCCATAGTGGATGTGACTCGACACAGTACCTGATTGATCTGGTTGGCGTCCGGGCAGTCTACCTCGATGGGGTGCGACGAGGGTTTCGCATCGAGCCGAAGCGCATCGTTCAGGTGCTCGTTGATGAACTCTGTGTCCACTTTCCACTCCGGAAAGATCCTGCGCGACGAGATGAATGACGGAAACGGAGCGCCGCCGATTTACTCACTTATCGAGAATAATTGACTCGCCCATCTGGCGCTAGCATGAATATACGACCGGTAAAGACAGCGTGTGACTTACGACCGTGGCAAAGCCTGGCAAAATCACAACGAGGTCAGTTCATCTCCAGGCCGCCGGTAGTATGGGCTCAGCGCACCTTCGTTGAGATAGAGATTATCCCACCATGCCATCGTCGTGATGTTCCCGAACCTTCGGATACGCTCTTACATCCTCATCCGAGGAGATTGACGCGAGAAACACGTACCACATATGCGCGACCTCGTGACTCTGAACGCTCGCAATCCGCTTCTTCGCCCGCATGTCGGGATTCTTAGGATCCATGAGATAGGCTGTGGTACGGCCCGTAATCAAACCCTTCATTTAGAGACACCACGCTAATCAGAGGGGTGATGACAGATCAGCAAGAAGCCCTACCCAGTTCTCCATGGCGCCTGGATACAATTAGAATGATGGATAGGTAGTGGAGCCGGAGGATCAACATACCGGCGTCGAAGTCGTTCGCGACGAGGGTGTCCAATTTCGGAAGGGGAAACTCGACGTCGAAGACCTGTTCATACAGAGGTACAGCCTTGACGGTGACTTCTAGCGCGAATTGAGCTTGGTGAATGACGTCCGGCGTCGCTGAAAGTCTGCGTGAGTTTGACAACAGATGCCGTGACCGGCCCGGGAGGACGTACCATAGATGCGCAACGGGCGCACTTTGCCGCTCAAGGGACTCTTGTAGGAACTCTCGATGAAGACGAAGGGACCGTTGGCGTATGCGACGATATATGTGGACATCTGCGGAATAGTGTCAACTCGGTATCATGCTGGAAGACGAAGGTCACCTACGGGAGGGGTGGTCGCGAACTTAGTAGCGGTCCACTCCTTCTCTGCTACGCCGGCAAACAGTCCTTCGAGTCCGGCCGCAGGCACCACCGGCTCATCCAAAACGGACATGTTCGACAAACTAACGGTATCCGCACGGGAGACAAGGGTCACGGCAAACGTAGCCTTGAGCAGGGGCTCGTCCCAGCAGGGGAATGCCCGGCGAGCCTCCGTGGGCTACTCCGCGTTAAGCTTTCGATGCTAACAGACACGCGGACAGTGGGCATTTACCTCAAATTGTGTCAACGCGTAATTGCCCTTGTCCCAGGTACTCTTGTAATAACCGGTCATGCTGTCCGTTAGCTTGGAGGAGAAACCTATGCGCAGGCTGGCTTGAGTCCCGGCCGCCAGGCTCTGCGGAAACTTGTACGATACACGCTGTGTCGGTTCATCGAAAGAGGTGCCAATCGGAGACACCGAGTCTGCGGAGCCAGGGAGTGACAAGTGCGCAGGAGTCAAGTCAAGACCAGAGGCAGCGTTGAGGACGATGGTATCCGTGGACTCGACAACTTCGACGCTGCAGAAGTCAGGGTCAGTGCACAGCGTGTGCCGATCACAGAAGCAACGCACTCGATCGTGACCGAGCCCTCGAACGTCTCCTTCTCGAGATCCGTGCGCACGATCAGGTCGTAGTGCTTTGGGCGCACATTGGTAGGGAGGCGGTAGTCATCAAGCGGCTTGACGGACATGGCTGGCAGTGTAGCGGAGGAGTCGATGTGTTGCGGGGGAGGTCGATGATGTGAGGAGCAGAGGCGACGCGAGTGCCATATAGCCTGTGAGATCGATGGACGCCATGTGGACGGACGCAATACAAACCTCGCGAACATGCGGTCTTGCAGCCTCGTACGGACCGAAATCTGCTGCCCAGACCAAGTCGATGACGATGAAGATGAGCAGAAGAGACGCTGCAGACGCGACGCGTCGTGACGCTGCCTTGATACGTAAAGCCGTAGTGCTAGCGCAGACCTTTTACAACAACTGGTATATAAAGTTCGGATGACATCTACTTACAGGATCCTCGGGTGTCCAAAATATTTCCTCACAAACCCTCTGTATATGTTACACCTCCAAAAAGTCATCATCCTCTTCGACCAAAAGGTCCAAGAATTTGAAGAACGAAGCCGCAGGGAACCCAACCACGTTGTTGTAATCCCCGTCGACCTTGCGAATCAACAAGCCTCCAAGACCCTTTCATACGGCTCAGCCAGGGCATGGAGAACATCTGAACATCTGACTCACCTGCACCGCAAATCCCCCTGCCCGATCAATTCCCTCCCCTGAATCAGCGTATGCCTCGAGCAGTTCTTGCGAATTGTCCGAGAAATATACCAGCGTGCGCTCCTCTATGGATCTGGCAAGGGGGTTATTGACTAACAGAAAGCGGCCATGGACGCCACCTACCGGATGTCGTACCCTGGCGACGTGATGACTGGGAACACTGCAGTCCTCCGTGAATATCCAGGTTCAATACATCCGGAAATGGTGAAGCGCACCGAGGCTTACACCTGTGACAACCTCACAGACGTTACCGTTCAAGTCCAGCAGCATACGCAGATTATCGGCTTTGCTGTCAGGCTTCTCGAGAACTTCTTGCCGCACGCCGGGCAACTCGGAGTATGCGATCTCCGAGCTTAGAGGTTGGGCATGGGTGAGCACAACGGTGTCTGCGGCGATGATAAGGTCAGGGCCGTTGTCAGGATCCTCTGTCTAGAGGACAGTGAGCTTAGTTTTGAGTTGCGCGGAAGAGTTTATCCTACGACGAGACGCTCGTAGACTTCGACCGCTTTGTGGGTTGCAGTCGCTACGGGGTATTCATGGATATCCTCAAATGACATGGGGTCTAAGTTTTCTTCAAAGGTGGAAGGCACGATCTCTGGCGCGAGTCCCTGTGCGAGGAATCGGCAACCTGCTCTCTAACACGAGATGGCAATCATACATATGTGCGCAAGATGTCTCTCCGACGAGGGCTGTTGGACGCAAGGATGACGCGCTTTCCAAAGAGCTTGTTGAGCCCTGGGATACGCAGAGCGTGCGGAAGGACCGCAGGAGATGGTTTGGTCGACATGGGAGTAAGGAGAGAGGCTCGCGGCCCGGGCGTGCTTACCTGCATGACGATGCGCTGCGGCAGCCGACTTACTCCCGGCCATCACTCGACATACAGCACATTGTGCTGTTCAATCCATCTGCCCAAGGCCGCATGCTATAGGATCAGTCACCTCGCAGGCGACATGCTGTAAATGCCTCTCAAGAGACCCAAAGCAGAGCCCAATCCCTCGTCGACATCATCGGATGTGGTGCTGCTACCGTCTGCGAAGCGACGCAAATCTGATGTCGATCCGGGCACTCTTCACTCTCGAAAGGTCTATATTTTGGATGCCAAGCTGAACCCGGACGAAGTCGCAGAGCTCGTGTCCCTCGCGGATAAGGCGGGTGCCATTTTAGTGGGCGAGGCCAAGGAATCAGAGATCGTGATCACCGCAGTAGGCATGCGCAAGCGATTAGAGCGCCATATCGACTGGACCGTTGCGGTGAGTTCCTTCATTGAAGGATTCTTGAGCGTCCTGACGTATCAGCAAAGAAATCCAAGGCCCTTGTAACACCAAACTGGCTCCGCGACTCTGTTCAGCAAGGTCACGCTCTTCCTTGTGGATCATATGCTGCCTTGGCCTCACTGCACTACACCACCGCTGCGAACTGCCCAACCGAATCTGACTCAGATCATGACGAATCGTCGGCCCAACTCTCACCACGGACATCAGCACCATCCAAATCTGAGCCGTCCAGGACTGACAGAGAGGTGGAATTTGCGCATATACCAGAGAACCTTCTTCCTCCACGCGTGCCTCTCAAAACGACGCCAGATCTCGATCACACCGCACGATTTTCTTGCCAGCGCACGTCGGTACTCGTGTGTCCAAACCAGGCGCTGTGCGAGCAGCTGGACGTGATGCGCAAGTTGCGAGAGTTGGAGGGCGAGGAACGGAGCTCATTGAGCTATCGGCGGGCTGTTGCTGTACGTCTTTTCTCGCGTGCGCTTGATTAGACTCCTAATCTTAACGCCTCTACCACTCGCTCTTAGTCGATCAAATGTAGGTAGCTGTGGATGCGTCAGCGGTGGCTATTATGCTCATATGCTGTAGCCTACCCACGTAAGCTCAGTATACGCGACCGGGAGGAGATTGCCAGACTACCTAATATTGGGACAAAGATATCGAAGATGGTGAATCTATGAAATCTATTGATCAGCGGGGGGGATACTTATCAGTGACTCAAGGTCCTCGAATACCTGGAGAATGGTAGCATCAGCGAAGTCGGTAGGTTCTCCCTTCGCAGGCGTGTCCAGCCAAGGCTAATGCGCTATTAGAGAAGATTAAGGCGTCGGAACGCTACAATGCCCTCGTCCTCTTCGCGTCTATTTACGGTATCGGACCGTCCACCGCACGAAACTTATACGCCCGCGGTCTCCGAAACCTACGCGACCTCGAGGCATTTTACGAGGTCAATGGACCCCCTGTCGAAGGTATCGAACGCCCTCAAGGCGTGGAGATGGACATACAGATAGCGCTGGGTCTGCGCGCGGAGCTTGCGATAAAGTACGCATATGCCCGTCGGGAATACTTCTTCTTCCGCTTATTGACTGAGCGCACCGGGTTGCAGGATTCCCCGCGATGAAGTGGAGCTCATTCATTCTACAATCATGCACGAGCTGGAGGTCGTGCAGCCCGGCTGTGTCAGCATGATCGTCGGAGGGTAAGCCTGACACTCTGACCTGTATTCAAGGACTCATCGCGAAGCTACCTAGCTACCGCCGTGGGAAGCCCGAGAGCAACGATGTGGATATTGTATTCACCCATCCAGATGCTTCCAAGGCAATTGGGCTGTGTACCAAGCTCGTGAGGCGCCTGCGCGAACAGGGTAAGAATCCTGGTTCGCCTCCGCCTTCATCTTCTCATTCTGCGCTGTCCCCATTTGACTAGGTATGGTTACCCATGTCATGCGTGAGTAATTTTCGGGTTCTATGTTCCATCTCTTTCAATAAGGTGCCCGTCAGACCTGTCAAGTTTCCACGCACACAACGCCCTCCGCACGCACCACTGGGACTCCCTCGAGAAGTCGCTAACCGTGTTCCGCCCGCCAACTCCCAACCCAACGCGACGGCGGGTCGACCTTATCTTTGCCCTCCCGGAGACGTATTGGACCGCTATCGTCGGATGGTCAGGACTAGGCACTCCGCTTATCAGCGAGCATGATCTAACAGGACTGCAGGACGGGATCGACAATGTTTGAACGTGACCTCAGGTCGGTTGCGAAACTGCAGTACGTCTGTCCATCAAACTGCCCGAGCTCGGCGGTCTTACAAGTGGTTCAGGGGCATGAAGTTCGATAGCTCGGGAATGTAAGTCCTTCCGATTTGACCCTGTCCGGATGGCATTGAATCCCGCGCCACGCAGAACCCGCCGCCACGATTCTACGCTCTTTTACCCGCGCACGGAGAAGGAAGTCTTTGATATGTTCGGCCTGCCTTGGATTGACCCGACATTGAGGAATGCTGATGCTTGACATCGTCACTTGCAACCACTCTTTGTAACCACCCAATGACCATGCATCTTGTTTCCGGGTTTCTGCCTGTTACCAGATGACTCCTTCTGCGAGCACGATGTGACACGACATTGTACCGAGGTCATATTGAAAAGTCTCTGGCTGATACACGACAGTCGCGCAAAAAATACAACAAAGTGCGAGTGGTCAGATCAATCCAAGCCCAAACGCCCACTTCCGGGGGTTATAGACCGTCGGGGAGGAGGTGCTGCCCCATCAGCGGGCGAACCGCCGAACAGTGAGGACATGATATCGCCCAATGGGTTTGCGTTCTGAGTGCGGGGGGGCGGTATTGCGAAGTAGAGAGTCGCAAGCTCGTTCAAGACCTGAAGACGGTTGAATATCCACGAAGGCTGAAGGGAAGAGCAGTACGTACCCCCCGTACCTCCGGCTGCGCAAGCACACCTCCACGACTTTGATATGTCCCGCAAAGCCTGACCCAAGCCTCTCGGGCAGCCTTGCTGCCGGTACCTTGAGCTCTCTGAATAACCCGTATGGCTAATTGTACGAAATTCAGCTCGCGAACTTCCGTCCAGACGATTTCATCGTCCGTACCGATCGCCAACGGCTGCTGGCGATCTGAACGGAAAGGTGAGGTTCGAGGCAGGAGAGACAAAAATTCAGACATGAATGCACGCGCAGCAAGCACGTTCCCGTTGAACAGGTATCTGGCATCTAAGTCAGTACTGTACACAGTACGTCTTAGAAGACTTACGGAAGAGCACCACGTAGCGCATATGTTCCGGAGTATGATGGGAGGCCGCCGGCGGTTGCACTCGCCCAGTCGAAGTAGACCCGAGCGAGGAGTCGCGCACTGTCGCGCTTGCCTGCCGCAAGGAGGTGCGGCTCCGCTGCGTCGAGGACGCCATCTACCGGAGATCATCACCAAGAGGTCATTCGAGTGAACGAAGAGTACGAACCATGATACAGGAGCTCTCCGATATAGTGGTGGAGGTCTATATCGCCAGCGGGGTATGGGCCATGTTTCGCTGACCAGCTGAGTTACCATTAGCAGTGTATAAAGGAGCATCATGGGAGGGCTCACCCTATAGACTTGTCAATGAGTGTCTTCCGCCATGCTCCGTTGGCTCCGATCAGAGCGATGAGTTGTGTTAGTCGTCCTGTACCCCATGAATTAACTCGCCAAAGTGATGCACTGGGTAGCGTACCGCGCGACTCCGGACCCACAGGCTCCCCTTTGCGCTCGTAGACATCGAGCAAGAATGAGGAGAGGTCGGCGCCGCTGCCGATTTGCCCTGCCTTTAGGAGCTCACGAGCACTCTGAAAGAGGACCTCGATGGCGGTGTCATACTGCTCCGACTTGACATAACGAGAGGCAAACGTCCGGGCTTTCTGATGGGCTTCATAGGCTTGACCAGACGCAATGAGAGGAAGTACAGCGGCTAGCGCTTTAGTGGATGAAGCTGCGGCTCGAGACATCTCAACGGAGGTGGCAAGTCGCGTCTGGAGTCCTTATCCAGTTATGTACCGTGGCCAACTCGCGACCTTCGTCCCACACCTCCGCAACGCACAAGCATGGCTGCGTTAACATCTGCTGTGAAGCAACTACGAAGTGTCTCTATCGAAGCCCTCGCAGAGCTCAACACGCTCCCCGTCGTCACCATCCGCACCGACGCAGACGTCGATCTCTGGAAGCAGACGCGTGCATATGAAGACTATGCCATCTTCCTCAGGCGTCTGAACGAGGCAGTCGTGGGATACGTTCTTCCATGGACCAGCTCGTCGCCTAGCGAGGTGACAGGCATATTCATCTCGTGCAACGCCGGCTCCAGTTGACAAGCACATAGGCAATCAGTTCTGTGCTCAACTTGCTCGACCAATTGGACGAGTGGATAAACGAGATCCCCCTCTGTCAACCCCGCAGCGCTTTGGCAATCTGGCATTCCGCTCTTGGGGAAAGCGCTTGGAAGAGGTGAGTCAACTGCTTTACGAGAACCTGCTGGCCCTCATCCCTCTTGCAGCACGCCGATGACCTTCTCGCTTCTGTCCTGCCTAAATCCCACCATGCCGCTATAAAACACTTGAAGCCATATCTTCTGACGTCTTTTGGCTCATTTATCCGCATGGACTATGGGACAGGGCATGAGACGTCCTTCGCGTTGTTCCTTCTCTGTCTAACACTCATTCGTTTCCTCCGACCTGATGCTGATGAAGAACGTCACATTGTCTTCGACGTCTTCGTGCGCTATCTCCACCTTTGCTGGAAACTGCAAGACGTATACAAATTGGAGCCTGCCGGCAGTCATGGGGTGTGGGGTTTGGACGACTCTCATTTCCTGGGGTACATCTTTGGCAGTGCTCAATTGAAGGGTACGTTAGGTGGTGCATTCGAGAAAACCTTACTGACGAGCTTCCAGGTCTCTCTGACATCCCCGTCAATTCCGTCCTCTATCCCCCACTTCCGCCGACCAACCTGTACTTCATGTCAATCATGAGAATTCATCAAGTGAAACACGGACCTTTCCATGAGCATTCGTCACAGTTACATTCCATTGCAACTGGCGTACCAAACTGGGGAAAAGTGAACTCTGGGCTGTTTAAAATGTACGAGGTATGTGCGCCCATGACCTTGGCATACCCCGGGCGGGTGTTGATATTCTCCGGTCATGTTCCTCAGGCGGAGGTACTCGGCAAGCGTGTTGTTGTGCAACACTTGCCACTTGGAGGGCTATTGGCCTGGGACCCGGAGTGGTCGTTGTCTCGGGCCCATCGTGTTGCGGCCAGCGCAACGTCTGCCGTTCAGCCGGCCGGCTACTCCCTTGGGCCACGGTCGATGTGGACGTCAGAACCTCTCTCAGGCAGTGCAGCTGGCACAACACCTTCCGGCATCACACCGGCTTCAACAGGAGATCATCAGCGTCCGCGCGCCACGCCTCGTCGATACGTGCCGTGAAAGGGACTTTCGATCCCACGTAACGGAGCGCTCTGCGGGACGCACATAGACACGCATCGTTTTCCTCTTTCTCCAATCGCTGCGTCTGAAATACAACGATACGGTTATGATAGGGTGAGTCTTATTACGGTGCAAGGATATCCTCTAAGCTAGCTCCTCAAGCGGAACAAACGTTCTACCCGGAGTAGAGACACAGCCCTCGTCAAAATAGAGCACACTGGCGTTCTCATGATGCGAGGCGGCATGGGCGGCTTGGTGTCGACTCTCCTTCTGATCCTCCGAATTAATGGCGCGTCATAGTCTAAGAGAGTTTGACAGGTGGAGCTGCGAATGAAAGGCCTAGCCCAAGCTTTACGTGGTTTTGGCTACACTTCAGCATGTCTTAGCGAAGGATAGGATAAGACACGGGACACGGCGTTTGAATGCCTTTGTCCCCAGTTTGAGCTTGCTTTATGAAGCCATCCGCCGAGCGATTGACTGATATCGACATGATGAGTTGTCCAGATGTCTTGTAGCCTGAACATCCTATACAGAATTTTTCGGACGAGCAGATTCGGAATTTCCCCCAGATTTATAAGTACAAGAACGACGGACGTAATGTCCGTCGGTCCGTGTCCCCGGATGAATTAGGTTGGCGCATGAGACAGCATGAGACAGTCTGGACTCTGCCATAAAGCCCGTCGGGGCCCGCCGCCTCCCGCCGTGACGAGGACACAATGTAGGACTATATAATTATCCCATCAACGGCATCTTTCGAGACTTCGATCACAAAAAATGGAGTGCAGGACTGTGCAGGATTGGTTCTTGTTTGCGAAGATGTAGTAGTCTCAAAGTTTTCCTCGCTCAAGCACGCGTACTTACAGGGCTGTGGCACAATCTCGGCCAGCGGCGACTAGCTGATAAATCAGTACTGGCCGCAACACGACCTTGTGATTTGTGATCGATCCCAGTACCTTTGATGCGTGCGCACTGCGCAGTCACTTTAGTCTGCCAGGTACGAGTACCACGCATCCGAATCAGGTTCTTCGACGTGCAGTCGTCTGAACAGCGTTAGCATTATATGGTCGATGTGAGCGCTGTTATGCTCCAAACAACGAATATTGCCGTCATTTTTTGCGTGTTTGTGCGTCCGAGCTATCGCCGAGCGGACCAAGCTGCACGTGACCTGCAAGTTGGGCCACTGTTGCCGCCGGTTGAGGAGGTTGTGTGAGGTGAGGCCTGGAGGCAGTGGTTGCGATATTGCCGGACTGCCCACCGTGATGGCGAGGGCGCCCGCTTGGCGCCGGCTGCCAAAGCTGGTCTCCCCCTGGGTGTTGCATGTGGCCGACTGACCTGAAGATCTCCTGTTTCCAGATCGTATCACTGATGGCGTCTGGGGTGTCGACTTGAGCATCAGTACGTACGCCGACCGACGGGCCGTCTATCGACTTTTGTGTACCTCGTTCTCATTGGCAATGGAGCGTGGAGGAACGTCTTTGCAGTCCGCTGTGCTAAGCCCAGCATAGGTGCGTGTTCCCAGCTCGACGTTCTCTATCAGTTCATGCTGGCCACACGCAAGTGATGTGATATACTCTCATCATCCAAACGTGGATGGCCTTATAAGGGCCACTTGTTCGAGGACAATACAAGCGGAGCCGAAGAACGAGGCGTACGGAGCCGACAGGACGAGCATGCGCTCCCTCGGATCGTTCGCAGGGTAATTTCCCCTCGTGACGTCTCTCTTCCAGTCTGGCGATCAAGGCACGGCATGGCGTAACAGACCGTTGCACGCTGTTTGATCCCGACCGGGTCCCGCTCTTCTCAATGGACATGCCAGTTGACGGCACATCCCCTTGGCCCATCCCTTGGCCCGTTTCCACGGGGCGCCGACGTGGTCGCGCACGCAGCCGTCGAAGCCTCTCGCTTCGCCCTAACGTCACTGGAGCAAGTTAAAGTTTGGAAGAACTGTGCCAATCACGCCTGCTAACCGCTTTCGTGATCTTTCTGCGAGGCGCGTGTGGGAAGCGTGGCCCTCTCTGTTGTTCTGGGGTGTCTTGGAGTATCTGCCCCAGCTGGCGCTGAGATCTTGCATGTCCGACCGTCCTCCGCTGCATGGTCGGCGTATATCCGCGGTGCGGTCTGTCGTCCACGTTGCATCGGCTTTCAAAGCACCCCGTCTGTTGGCGCCCGAGCCTGGCCCGCTAGGCGCATTGGCTTTTTCGCCCGGCAAGGGAGGCGAGGCGGTTTCGAAGTTCTTCCTCATTCGCCATGGTGTCGCTCGCCAAGGTCCCCGCCTCCTTCCCCCAATCTGTTCCCGATCGCTGATGCTGCCGCGGCAGGCGGACATCCTCAGCAACCGCCGTGGCGGCGACATGACAAACCGCGGAATTATATTCAGTCACTCCTCTGAGATCAGATGAGATTTAGCAGCGCTAGGAGTGCCGAGACGGGCCGTCATGCCCGTGTCGGTGCCTCGTAAGTTCGTTGGCGCGTTCCTCCTACGTCTAACCGACGAATCAAGGCAACTACTTATGATTTGTCCCTTTACAGTATCTCTTCCTTAGGTCACATCCGTGGTAACAACGCTGGAAACCCTATATGGAGTCCTGCGAATATTGATTGGGCCGTCGACTGCGCGCCGTCACATTACATGCCATCCTCTGACGCTCGTCCCATCCCTTTGTCTCGGCCTCGGATCCTCAAGACATACGATCGGTTATCGCTCGCCTGTGCACGCGCCCGTTGTGATCCTGCACTTAAGTAACCCTTCCCGTCTTCCTTAATAGTATCCTTTGCCCGCCGACTGCTCCGCTCGTCTCAGCTTCACGTCGGGTGATCATTACTCGCCACAACGTGGTTTCGGCTGCCCTCTACTTCAGCAGCCGATCTGCTACGCCTCCTTTCCCTCCAATTGTCATGTCCTCGGGCATGATCCAGGTAAAGTGTTTGTAATTCTGTGTGACCCCACTCTTACCGTTTGTAGGATCCACTGTCGCCCTTGCCAGCTGAGCCGTCAAGCTCGGGACCGCGCTTCCAGCCTTTCGCAAGCCCCGCACATCATGTCACGAAGAGCCGCTACATAACGAGCAACGATCCCCGAGGTTACATGTGAGTTCGTCTCGTTAGACCCTATGTCGCATTGTGAAACGTCTCCACAGACCTGTATACGAGTATCCGCTCAACGGCCAATGGATAATGATGGATGTCGATGATGGCTATGTTCTCTGGACAGGAATCTGGAAAGGTGAGTCACGGTGTGGTAGTTCTCCTCAGATGCCATTGACATACCCGCCGCTTCCACAAGCACTGGGAAACTCCAAGGGTGCGTCAATTGGCTTTGTGATTATATAGGCAACTGACTCACGCCCTTCATTCGCAGCCGACATCGTCAAGATGATTGAGTCCCAGCCCGACCTAGCTTCCCAGATCCGCAGAGTTCGCGGTGGTTATTTGAAAATACAAGGGACATGGATGCCTTATGAGGTGTGTGGCCAGCTTGAATGTCTCTCCACGTTGATTAATAGGCGGGTGCAGGTGGCACTCCGTTTATCTCGACGGTACGTGTGGAGGTTACTCGCCCGACTTAATACGGTTCAAATCGAGTCTCGCAGTGTAGCATGGCCCATACGGAATGAGCTTGTTCCTCTCTTCGGGTGCGCTTGTCCCCCGAAGTAGTATGATGAGGTAGACCGGACTGACTCTGCTATATATTGTAGGCCAACATTTCCCAGCACCTGTCTGTCCCCTGATCAGCCAGGGTATGGGCAAGTCGTCGTCAGCAGCTCTGGCCGCCGACGCTCAAGGCGTGCCACCCAGGCAGTAGCTTCGAACGCTTTCCCTGCCGGGGCTTCCGAACCTCAGGCGGGTTGGACAATCATATCGGCTGGACCAGTTCCCCCGCATGACAGTGACAAGACTTTGCCGTCAATATCTCACCCGTCGGCCTCATCATATCCTCCTGTCTCCTGGAGCTCGGGGCTCGGTCAACACCAGAGACTGCCCCCGCCACAGCTTCCGCGTCTTTCAATGTCGGCGCCAGACCCTGCCGCTATCGACAGTGTCGCCGACCGCCTCTCAACGGATCGCGCACGCGGACCACCTGGCAGATACTCCCCTTACCCAGGAGCCTCCTACGCATCGACAAAATCATCTCCCGCCGGAAATCCCCCACCGTCGTTTCCCGACTCCTTCGCCATGTCCAACCCCCACCACTCCGCTAGCCGCCATGAGCAGATCACACTGCCTCCCATTCAACCTCCAAGTAATGCGCATGCATCGGATCGACCGTCCATCTCCCTTCCCCCAATATCTTCATGGGCTGGCTCGCGCTCGCACGACTCAGCTGCCATTTTGCAGCGCTTGCAATCCAGCGATGCAGGTGGTTCTTCTGGCGCAATCGATGAAGATGCGAGTCGCCGCAGGCAATCGCTTTCACTCCCATCTCACCAGTAAGTTGATTTTTGGCATCTTTTCTAGCCACAGGTCTCATTCAACAGACAGGGGGATGCCGGCCGCTCGTCGTGGGCCAATGTATCAGCTTATGACGAGACGAGCCAGCGAAACACCGGAAGTTCTGCCGTACGCAGCAGTCCACGCGTCAACATAACGTCTTATCGGTACCAAACGGACTCGAGCTCCAATTATCCTTCTCCGTCGGCATCGTTGTCTTCGTCGACAAACGGCGGGGTATCACCGAGCGACCCCTCTCCAATCCTACCTACCACACCCCGCTCCATCCTTGGACCAGGATCACCAAGCGATGCAGGCGTGGGTTTGTCTGCTCTATCGTTCTCATCATCCAGGGAACGCCTTGGTTCAATTTCGTCACAGCCGCATTTGTCTCCTGACATTCAAGCCAGGGCAGGGCAGGAAAGAGCGTGGTCTCAGGAAACCACTCATCCGGACAAGTACCACTTATCCCATCGGGTCAATGACCCTAAACAATGGGGGGCGAACCCCCTAGTCCTACTGAGCGTCGTGGCAGCGCCGGTCAACCCATCGGCCGCCCCGTTCGCCCCTGGTAGAAGCGCTGTCCGTCTGGTGTACCTCCACTATAGGCGCTCGTTAGCTATCGTACCGGCTTTTATTTGCATGTGCAACTAGTTTGAGTCTTCGTTCATCTGTCTGCTCATCGCTTTCTACCTTGCTTTCTTACTACTTGTACTACTTATTCATCATACAGCTGGCGTGTACGTGCATCTGTACTATAGCACACCTTAAAACCGCATAATGACTACGGACAGCGCTAGTGTTCTTCCTGGGCTCTCATGTCAATTGTATCGCAGAAGTGATTGAAGTCTCGTGTTGAGGCACAGTCACCAAATTACGCGCAAAAATTACAAGGGTGCAGCCGCGCCTGACTGCTTCGACTTCGCGATCGATGCCCCATGTAAATGACACGACTCGTGGTAGTCTCGAGGTCGATGAACCTTACTCAGTGACAGCTATCTCGCCATTCCGACAACATAGACAGTACCCCGGCCCGGCCCCACATCCCAAGATGTCGATAATTATGTGGTGCTTGGAGAGGGAGGGAGCGAAGCAAGCCCTGAAAGGAGCCGAGGGCACACTTCGGCGGCCGGGGTTCTACCACGAGTCTAGATCCATTGCGTTGGCACCGGCGCCGGCGCAATCATGGACCCCATCCGTGTTCCGTGCTTCAATTATGCGCTCACGCATGAATGCTTTCATGGCCGCCCATTCTCCGAGACCTTGAAGCAGGAACAATGCCAAGGTCCCCCCCCCTTTCACATCCGCATTCCGTATCGTTGCCTTTGGTAGCCAGGAAGGGCGAGGGCGAGTAACCAGGACCTTCTTGGCAAAACGGAGGCCGCTTGTTCGAGAACAGGTTACCTGGCTTCTTCCTTTCGCGCGAGGACGGGAACGGAGACCGGCTGGGGTCACCGGGCAGTACTAGCGGTCTCGACGGGCAACCGTTGGAGACGGCCGCATTTGGGCACAGATTGTGCGGCTGCACGGCTAGTGATTGTTGCAGAACCTCGCAGAACAGTCGCAGAACCGGCATCACGGAGTCGAGGCCTTCTCGTCCCCGATCAACGCGTGCCTATAAGTGGGGAACGGTGTGACTCGGAAGTCTCCTTGCTGGCGGGACGACTTGTCTTCCGCACAAGGTCGGGAACGGGACTAGGACGGCATAATGGTTCGAAGAGTCTGCGCAAATGGTAACGCTTTGAGGGGACCTTGTTGATACATAATTGAGAAGATGCCAGGCTCACCTGCCCGCTCGGGGATCGTTTTCACCGCGTCAGCAAGCGCACACTCCAAGCCGAGGGAAAACGCTCACCGTACTTCGGATCCTGGAAAGGATAGATGAATCCGCAAGATTAAGCTCAGGCCTTTGCTATCCGAGGGAAGTCAAAGAAGCATTCTTACTCGATGTGGCCAGGAGTAACATTCACCCACAATGGGGCTATGGGACTTCCGTTGGAATATCCTGAGAAGGGCCGGAAGCCCAACAGACGAGTTCTCCGTCAGGTGGCCATGTTATCTGACGTCGGGGTGAGGAATGTGAAGACAGGCGGACAAGAGATGTCATCGGGCTACCCACGTCTAGTGCAGGGAAACAACAGACCCAGGGTATTGCCGCCGCCGACGTCTTGCTGACTATTTTCAGAGACTTATATATATGCCGAAAGTGCCGAGCCTACAGAACAAGACTTCGCCGTCGCCTTGAGGTTTTGATCATAAGCACATATAGTTTTCGGCATCTGTAGCGCTTGTGGAGGGCCACTTACGAGATGTCGTCAGGCTCGCCACAAAAAAACTCAGAGCCTTCGGCTAAATATGCGTGTGGCCAGAACGTGCGAGCGACGCTAGACATATGCCGGGCTCCTGTTTGCCTGCCATAGTGTCATACGGATTCGAGACGGTTGCGGATGGATGCACTGCATGGGAAAGTAATCAGACCAGCCGTTGGCCACCATGCGGCTATAGCGTGGCAGCAATTTGAGTTCGGTTCACGGTGTGCCCAGATGCCATCTCATGCGCGTCGAAAAAAGTGATCATCAATCAGACCGCAGCATGCGTCACCTCATGGAGAACGCCTTGGGCGCGAAATTCAGCGTCAACAGAAGACACCGGCGTGCCAGGAAATGGAGGCTGAGCGGCGCTAGCAAATCTACGTATCCGAAATCAGCGGATGGAGAGAGCGTTCCAGTTGCAAGTGGGTTGAAGAGTGATCGCGAACGAAGGCAGAGGAGAGGGATAGAGGATGCGGCAAGGCGAGATGACCTTGCATTGCGCGTCTGCTCCATTTGAGTTTGCGGCTGAGCTATTGTCGAACTGGGAGTTGACTCTCTCTGGCACTGGCACAGAAATCATTTACCTAAGGTTTGCAATTCAATGTGGCCCATAGTGCAGTGTGGCGCCCGCACCAGTACGTACTAGTACCCTGTCTGAAGCTGGAGTTGCTCTCGAGCCAAGTGTCGGCCTGTCAGAAAAGAGTTTCGCGTCTTGGGCAAGGTGTATCAATATCATTGATGCGCTCGTGAGGAACAGGGCATCGATCATGTCCGAAGCTACCGGCGAGAGAGGCTCGGTTGGCATCCGAGTCGGCGCTGTCACTCACCCTCGTCGAGTAAGTATCTCGTTGACCAAATAGCAATTTGCAAGTGAAGGGCATAATCCAGTGTCATCTCCGATGGACTAGGTCAAGTTGCTGACTCTCTGTATCGGGTTGACGGTGGAACGAGCCAGACAAGCACGTGAAGTTGCGAATCCCGAACGCCTGCCCTGGGGCCTGACGCAATGATGCTTCGGCACTCCGCGCTCGGGTCGAGCAGAGCCGGGCCCTTCAAGAAAAGACGCCTGTGTGTCTTCATTCCCTTCAGAATCACATATGCAAGAAGGACGAAGAAAAGACTGGGGCGAGGGAGAGAGAAGGATCATGTCAGTCGCTGAACACTACGCCTTCCTCTTTGGGGCAAGGGAAGCCCTAACCCGAGGGCAGGGTTGATGGACGCCCCATGGCAGCCAGCCAACCGCAACGCCTGGAAGACGTCTGCAGCAACGAATCGGCGTATAGCGTAGCGGGCCTCGTCTCCCAAGGCAGCCAGCATTGCGCCCTTTCATCTCCATTTGCCTTGGTTCCGCTCCGGTTCGCTATCTGAGCTCGAGGCAGAGCAGCGCATCCCGCTTAGGGACCTCAGCATCAGACCAGCCGCGCAGGATCTCCACGTCCGCAGACTCGCAATGAAGTTCAGGTGAGTCGCTCGTGTGACACTGCGTGGACGTCGTTTGCCGACAAGCCTACCTAGCTCGTCCCTCAAGTTCAACGCTGTCGTGGAGTGGTGGGATGAATACATCGCGTACGTTCCGAGAGCACTCGGGAGTGTTGCCCTCCGATTTGATGATGCTTTCTCAGCTACGATGCCCTCAAGAAATACATATATCAGTTGGAGAAACAGCAGCATGAAGCTCTCGTCCAGTCTCATGACATTGAAGCGGTTACTGAGCGCACATCCCTTGTCGGCGGCGCGCCTCTGCAGGACACGGACTCCCAGTTCCAACCGCTCCTGGACGCCGAGCTGCGCAAGATATCTACCTTCTACGGACTTCAAGAGGCTGAGCTCATTCATGAACTGAGTGAGTTGGAGGAACTTGTGAAGGAGCAGGACGACTTGGGCCTCGTTGCCGGCCGGTTATATGCTGATGGCGAGTGGGAGGAAGACGAGGACGACGAAGACGAGGATTGGCAAGGCGATGACCGAATCACAGAAACACAGCCCACGAATCCTCCGAAGAGGAGACGGCGGGCGTCCACGTCTGTGGGTCGCATATCTCAGTCATCAACAGGTCGATCTTTTCAGGCTGTTTCTCCTTGCTTTAAAACTAACGCAGCGTAATGAAGCAGGCCAAATGCGAGAGGTGGTCTCTCCGCGAGCCCGCCGTGTCAGCATCTCTTCCACGGAAGAAAACGCAGATCTTGAAGCATCGCTCGCGTCCTTACGTCAAGTCCCGCCGTTAACCTCATTTCCTAAAGCTGTCCCAGAAGACCAGGAGTACCTACCCGAGCCTATCCAGAGGAACGGAAGTGGCAGCCGAAGTAAATCACCGGGGAAGGCTCGTACGATTGCGAACAAGCTGCGCAATAGCATTGCTTCTCTCACGTCGCCACTTGTACCTTCACTCGGGCACTTGGCAGGAGGTGGTTCTGAAACAATCTGGACATCCAAGAGCAACTATGCCATGGACACTCAGTTGCTTTTCAAGCGACGTATAACCAACTTATACGTTCAAGTCAGCTCCCTGCGGTCATACGTCGAGTTGAACTACTCAGGTTTCAGGAAGATTCTAAAGAAGTGCGTTGCGTCGTGTCACTTCATCGCCTTTCCATTAACTCTGTTAGGTATGACAAAGTGACGGAGAACTCGGTATGCTGCGATGACTCGTCGCCCAGGTGTTACGTCTGACTGTTCACTAGTTGCAATCTCACTACCTCCACGATATCCTCGAACCCACACCGCCTTTTGACCAAGCCTCGCGGGCGCGTTTGTCTGAAGCCCAGTCAACACTGCTGCATTTGTACGCTAAGTGCGTCACGCGCGGCGACGTTGCGGCTGCTCAGCGCTTTTTGAAACTGAACCTTCGGGAGCACATCGCCTGGGAGCGCGAGACTGTCTGGCGCCAGATGATTGGGCGCGAGCGACGTGGGGAGAGCGGCACACCCCTGGGACCGGTAGATGTGGCCGATGAGAAGGGGTTGGAGGTACAAACACCGGTCGGCAAGCTTCGCGTAAACCGCAAGAAAATATGGATCCTCATAGCAGGTTTGGTTTTCACGGTTCTTCTCAATGTCCAGAGCGTGGAAGGGGAGGAGGCCAATCGTTGCTTAGCGATACTGGTGTTTGCTACCATCCTGTGGGCTTCAGAGGTATGTGTCCGCTGGCATCTTACCGAGGTGACTTATCGACCTCTGTAGGCTATACCGCTATTTGTGACGTCGATGATGATACCTGCGCTGCTGGTCTGGTTGCGAGTAATTCGTGCTCCAGATGATCCTTCTGAGAGGCTCAGTCCCGCGGATGCAACCAAGTAAGCTTTTTCACGTATCTGAGTTGGCGCGCTCTGATACATTTACAATTCTTCTATAAGATGGATATTTTCCGTCATGTTCTCCCCCACCATCATGCTTCTGATAGGGGGTTTCACCATCGCTGCAGCTCTGTCGCGGACCAATATCGACCGCGTCCTCATTACTCGCGTGCTGAGCCTCGCAGGCACACGGCCAAGCGCTGTTCTTTTGGCTGTCATGGCGGTGGCTTGCTTTGCCAGCATGTGGATAAGGCAAGCCTATGTTTTCACGCCAACTGCTAATAACTAACAGAGATATCTAGTAATGTCGCCGCGCCCACACTTTGCTTCACGCTCGTAAGGGTGAGTGGCGAATGACACGAATGCGACTTGCCGCTCAATCCTCCACAATAGCCCATACTTAGAACACTGCCTCCGAAATCTCCTTTCGGTCCTTGTTTGGTGGTAAGTTTTATGCAGCCTGTGCGCAAACCAGCCTTCTCAACTGCTGCGGTATAGCTTGCTATCGCATTGGCCGCAAACATAGGCGGTCAATCATCCCCAATCTCCTCTCCTCAGAATCTCATCGCCCTGCAAGCCATGGACCCACCAGTCGACTGGGCACAGTGGTTTGCGGTCGCCCTACCCGTCTCAGCCACGTCCATCGTGCTGATATGGCTGCTGCTGCTCGTATCGTACCGTCCTGCTCGCCTTCCGACCGGTGATGGCTACCTCGAGATCAAGAGCATACGGCCCACCCGAGAGCGCTTCACTCTGAAGCAGTGGTGGGTATCCATCGTATGCCTCGGGACTATTGCGCTGTGGTGTGTAGAAAAGGGGATTGAAGATAAAATAGGAGACATGGGGGTCATCGCCATCATCCCCATTGTTGCGTTCTTCGGGACAGGCGTACTGAAGAAGGTACATCCTCTGTCTTATCGCCGAAGGTCAGCTAACCTGGGGGTGTAGGATGATTTCGAGCAATTTCTCTGGTCCGTTGTATTCTTGGCTATGGGCGGCATCGCGCTTGGAAAGGGCGTCACGTCAAGTGGGCTTCTAGTCAAGATGGATATCGTCATCAGAGGTCTAGTTCATGGATTGTCGCCGTACTCGGTGGTTCTTGTTCTTTCTGGGGTCGTGCTCGTAAGTTTGGTTCCTATCAAGTTGTACCTCTCACGAGGTCACCTTACGGGTTTCAGGTCGTCTCGACATTCATCAGCCACACAATCGCAAGCGTATTATTGGTACCTATCGCCAGTGAAGTGGGAGCAAAGCTGCCAGGGAACCAGGCAAACCTTCTTATCTTCATCACCGGCCTAATTTGTTCGACTGGGATGGGCATGCCCGTGTCGGGCTTCCTAATCAGACTGCGTGAGCACCTCTATTGCCCTTGTGCACCTATGTGACTAAATGTTCTCGGCCAGGGCAACGCAAGAGGACGAAATGGGCCAACTATACCTGTCAAACACGGACTTCTTGAAGAACGGCGTTCCTGCGAGCATTATGGCGACCCTGGTACGTCTCCGAGGTCAGTGCCGCTGGGCCGGGAGCTCACATAGGCACAGGTGGTAGCGACTCTGGGCTACGCACTCATGAAAGCGATAGGGTATAGATTGTCTCGCTGTTCAATTTCGCCGCTTGCTGATTTGGCCACGCAGGATATGAATATCTTAAGACCTAGATTTACGGGGAATTTGGGATTTGTGGGAGTACTTATAGTCATCGGGACTCGATGATACCTACCGTGTGCGGCAGTCCGTAGTGCACCCTCAGACGAGTAGAGAAACAGACACAGAGACACTGGCAAGCATGTGGGTGTGAGTAGTTAGTACGTAGTAAGTGGAACGCGCTGAGCGCTCGGCGACGCGTCGCGCTCGAGTCAGATCTCTCATTCGGCCGTGTGTGCTGAGACTACCTTTGCTGTCAAACGGCCACATCTTAGACTGCTTCAAACGATCGTCTGCTACTACCTTCCGAGACATCGCAGGTGACCCGTAGGCAGGAACAAGTCAAATACTCTGCAAGACCATCTCGGCCCTCTTGAACACCACTTGCGCGGACGCGCATCTGAATCTTCTGTGAGACTCCGGCAATGGCGCCTTATGACGACTGGAACAAGATTGATGAGGATGAAGAAGATGAACTTCTGGACCCCACAGTGCGTGCATTACTTGCTGTCCCCTCACACAACTCATTCATCCAACTGTGCTTCCTGTAGTACTACGAGCGGAAACGCGATGTCATCCTCTTCTGCATCGATTGCTCTGAGTCTATGCTTGAACTCCGTGATGATCCTAACTACGAAGATGCAAAGACCTCGCGTCTCTTGACCGCGCTCGACGCTGCTGTTCAGATTCAGAAAAAAAAGGTCATAGTCGGCCCAAATGACGCTGTGGGCATCTTGCTTTACAACACGGTGCGTTAGCTGCCATATCTTGCATGTATAGGAAGTGACAAGGCATCAAGACACGGCGGAATGAGACTGGGACAGGTTCCGAGATTAAGAAGGGGACATATGCCCACCAGGCCATTTCGACAATCAGCGCGCCGACCATCCTCGACCTCATACAACTGGTTGATGGTTTGTCTATGCATTCCCGCCAGTGGCGTTCCGCCTGGCTGACTGCGACTTGTAGAGGCCCGAGAGAAGCCAGAACTCCTTTCCGAGACCTTTCCTCCCATGAAGGACTCCCATGTTCCGATAGGAGACGTTTTCACGAGCTGCAACTGGGTTTTACGCGATGGGTCTGTTAATGCTGCCGTAGTCCTCGGCCTCGACTGAGATTTCCTGCAGCGCCCCGAAGACAGCCTCGAAACGTGTCTTCCTGATTACGGATGACGACAATCCCAGTAAAGGCGCTGCCAGTGGCCGCCTTGTCACTTCTGCTCGAACGACGCTTATTGTGATGCACCTGTTCAAATTCAAATGAAGGCGTTTCCTGACCTTGGTGCAGGATCTTGTGCAAGCCGGAGTAACTGTCGAGCCTTTCTTTATCAGCGATGAGGACAAGCCATTCGACCAGCAGAAATTCTGGGCTGTATGCATGCGTGACTAGGAGGCCCAACTTGATAGCTGATCACTCCTCCGTCCCTAGAACGTCCTGCTGCCAGACTCGATTGACGCTGATATCGAGTCCGACCCCTCTGTCCTCCCAGAGTCAATCTCGATCACGCGAATTGACGACTTGCTGGACCAGATGCGCTTCCATGAAGTCCCCAAGCGCGCCCTGTTCAGCATCCCCTTTGAGCTCGCTGAGGGCTTCGTAATCGGGGTGAAGGGATACGGCCTGGTGACCGAGCAGAAGAAAGGCTCGTACAGATATTTTGTGGACTACGGGGAGAGCATGGAGGTGGCGGAAAGCAAGACCGAGTACGTGGACGAGGTGCGTCGTGCGGCATGTCATCTTATGGGTTTCGGGCTCATCCAACTACACATAGACTCGTGAATCTGCCGTGGACAATACCACCATCTTGTTTGGAATGACGCTCGGGGCGACGGCCGACGACGAGGACAGCGAGCAGCACGGCTTCGGCGCGAGAACTGTGCCGACTGCCAATCGCGTAAGAACACTATTTTGAGGGTACTGTTGTGGCTTATCAAAGACATCCGGACGTACAGGTGTTCTATACAGCGGAAGAAGTGAAAACGTTCCGCACATTCGGCCTGCAACCCAGGATAAAGCTCCTCGGCTTCAAGGACCGCGACGAGCTCGCGTTTGAAGACAACGTCAAGCACTCGACCTTCATTCACCCAGACGAAATGGTAAGCGGACTCCTTCATCCGTCCTCCCAATTAATTTGCTGTGACGTCTGCAGTCGTACTCGGGCAGCAAGCGCACATTTAGCGCACTTTTGAAGACCATGGTCAAAAAGAACAAGTTTGGTCTGGTGCTCGGCGTGACGCGCAGCAACGCGACGCCGACATTCTTCGCAATGCTGCCGCAGTCGGAAAAGTTCGAGGATGGCAGTTGGTCAGAGCCCGCTGGATTCCACTTGATCCCGCTTCCCTTTGCCGACGACATACGCTCTGCGCCTATCGAAGAGGCTTCCCGAGGTGAGACACTTTTGGCTTGCCAGAGGCATATGGAATGAATGCTTCGATTAGCATCGAAGGAGCTTGTGGACGCCCTGAAGCCCGTGATCAGCAAGCTCGCGCTGAAGAACGGGACATACCCGCCTGATTCATATCCCAATCCAGGTGAGTTTAGTCAGGGGGCATATGCTGCCGAAGCTTACGGCCTCGTGACTTGTAGCCTTGGCGTTCCACAACGCTCAGCTAGAAGCCAGCGCGTTCCGTGAAGAATATGATGCGGAGGCTTTCGAAGACCTTACTGTGCCCAAGTACAGCCATATCCACAAGGTATATCCGCGATGCTCCCCTATGCAAATGTCACGAATGTCGAATGTCGTATCCAGAAAGCTGGTCCGTTGATCAAGGAGTTTCTCAAGAAGCTCAGTGAGGACGAGTCTGCGACTGCGGTCATCGCGGAAGTAGGGTCGAAGCGCAAGGCGGTATGTTTTTTCTTTTTTTTTTTTGGCCTGTGCCCGTCTGCACGCGGTTGACCTCGTGAGCAGGACGTGCAGGTCGACGAAGCTGAGATAAGGAGTAAATACGATGTTGGAAATCTGGAGAAGGTGAGCAGTTGCGTTTCTGTCTCGCATGAGATTTTTGTGTTCACGATATGCTGTATGAAGCTCCGAGTCGATCAGTTGAAGGTACGCCGCAGTTGCGTCGATTACTCCGGCTCGGCTTTGACGAAGCTTGCGTCTTTAGGAATTCCTCAAGGGGAAGGGCCTCGCTCACAGCGGAAAGAAGGCAGATCTGGTGGAGCGCGTCAATGAGTATCTGCAGTCGCATTGATCGGACTGTCTGTCGACCTTGCTTTGCTTGTTGTTATCACCTTGTTCTGCGTCGCAATGTTTTGTCGGCCTGCAATGTCGTACTTGCGATGATGTGTAGAAGTATAATTGCACCTGTTTGACACCTATGGGGCTCCAAGAAGCCCTCAGCTTCAAACACCATGCATCATACAATGCCTCATGCATAATTCTTTCCGTGAAAGAGAAACATGAAGAGCCCACGAGCAGGAAGCTCAGAGCTAGCCTGTGTGCACGTGAAAGCTTGAATTCGGCCGACCGGCGGCGTGCCTTCCGCACTCGCCCGCCACGCGACTGCTCATTATTCCACTCCTCCCCGCCATCCCCACCATGAGCTACACGCGCACCGTGGGCTTGAGCTCGTCTCTGCGCCAGGCGGCCTTTGCGCCTAGGCTAGGTACGTATGCTGCTGCATGTCAAAACAGCACACACTGACATCCTCGATCATCCAGCGAGGAACAACGCGGTCCTCCGCTCAACGTTCCTCAAGCGGTGAGCAATATCCAAGCCAGATAGGAAGTCCAGATTTTCATATGGTTTGTTCAATCAGCACCGTCAAGACCGAGTCGCACCCGCCTTCTGTCGCCTATGATATCCTTAACACGCAGCGCCTCAAGCGCCCCTCTAGCCCCCACTTCACCATCTACCAGCCCCAGCTCACCTGGATCGGGTCGATTGCCAACCGCGTCACAGGCGTTGGTCTCAGCGTCCGTGCGTGCCCCGCCCCACCCCTCGCTGGACCCGACTAACCCTGTACAACACACAGTGCTCTACGGGTTCTCCCTAGCATATCTCGTCGCACCATCGACGTTCAGCAGCGCGAACGTCGTCGACACCGTCAAGGGACTGCCGGAGTCTGTGAAGATCGCCGGGAAGACGATCCTCGCGGCACCGTTTGCATTCCACTCGCTCAACGGCCTGCGCCATCTTGCGTGGGATAGCGGCAAATGTGCGTAATTCATTATGAACATGCCGTAGAGTGTTTGCTGAAGCAGCTTGTTAGTCCTATCGTTGAGCGGTGCTTACAAGACGGGTTACACCGTCCTCGGGGCAACTGCTGTCTCCACTGTGGTCCTCCTTTTTCTGTGAGGTGGACAGCACGGGCAGTAATTACGGATTTCCGAAGGCGCGTTCGCAAATGTGATGTGCAGAGTTGTACAAATCGAACACTCGAGGTATGAAGACTTCAGCAACACCGCCCTTGTTCATTTTTCGACGTGCTGGAGTGTTCCCGGGTTATGCGACAATTTGTGACCGTGCTAAGTTGAAGGGGTGTTCATTTCCCGGGTGGGTGTTGATATTTACTGCAAAACCTACCTGGTCTGTGTATATGACCTGCGCGAAACGCTGAGCCCGTTTCGCGTCAAGGCGAGAAGAGGCCTACCTTGGGGGGATTCTTGACCGTGACACCGAGGTTCCCGGCATTCTTCACGTCCTCCTGATCAAGTAGGACGGCCTCTACTTGTCCTTCTTGTTTACCTCCCCTGGCCTTGCTCCAGACGAGGTCTCCCTCTTTTATGGGCTGGTCGTTCTTATTTGTGGGCTAGGACGGCGTCGGCGCAATAACTGGTACGAAAAGTATGGGGGGACTTACTGTGGACATGGCAGCAAGTACTGAAGTACTGCCAGTGGTCGCATGAATGACGTCAGGTTGTGGGGATGCTTCCGGACTCTATATCCACAGGAATATTGTGACCAATAAATACCGAAGTCATGCATGCCTGCGACCGTTTGCCACGTAGATATAGCGACAGCAGGGTATTTTTGAACGCGAGCAGCACTGTACAGTGTATAAGGCCAGAGCCAACTCCAGAAAGGCAACTTCACCGCGCGACGTCGCTGGCACTCACTCACTTGGCCGCCCAATCTTGAACTCCTTCAGCCATCGACACCCACGTCCTTCAGCTTCCTCTTCCCTCCTCTGCGTACTCCGGGCTCTCAATCCGAGCGTTGGCGTCGATCGCTGCCTCGACCTACTGTAAGGCGATTCTCGGTGCGTGCTGAGATAGTGCCCGTTCATGGTTACTGAACGACATACAGTCTTTCCAAAACACATTCTCTAATCTTCAAGATGGCCGCCGCAACCGCAACCCGCCCCACAGTGCCACTCTCCCGACCTTCCCCAGGTCGCCCAGCAAGGACCTCAAGCCCAACCCGCACCCATACGCCATCAAAACAACCTCAACGGCTTTGCTCTCGCGATCTAATTCATCCGGCCATGTAACGCCAGCGCATCATTTCTATACTCCACCGAGCCGGAGCCTGTCCCGCAGTCCCACCAAGTCCAAATCAGAGTACCGCGGCCACCGCTACTCCACGAGTCTCACCGGCGAGCTGCCCTCGCCACTTCCTGCTCCTGAGTCCCCGACGCGCTCGCAGAGGAGCCAGTCCGAGGATGGCGCCAGTGTTGGATCCCCGGCTCGGAGGACGCGTGCTGAGACAATGCCGTCTAGCTATCCCGACGACGAAGAGCGCGCGAGTGCGTCGGGTACGGACGACCTTCCACCCAATCCGAAGCTGTGGACGCCCTCGCAGCTATCGACTTATCTGACCAGAGCACTTCGCGTGAGGTCTGGAGAGACTTTGAGTGTACCGGAGCCAGTGGCTCGCGACATCGCGAGCTGGGTACGAAAGGAGGGTGTCGGAGGACGCACTTTCCTGCGCTGGGAAGAGGAAGAGCTTGAAGGGTGGGTGGCATCCCAACTCCGGTTGCTGCAAAGAGCTGAACAGTGTCCACAGGCTGGGCGTGAATACTCTGTGGCGCGATGCTTTGCTGATTGCCTCCCGCAACCTCAGGCAAAACGTCATACGGGGACGTATCTGGGGCACCCCAGCTTCGCCGACATCCGATGTGGGCGACTCCCCCGACGCACCCGCGCCTCATCCATTCTCGTCGGAGATGTATGCGTCGTCATCCAGTTCTGTCGATCTGCTCTCCGACTCGGGCGAACCTGGCATCACGCCCCTTCGGCGCGCCAATGGCGGCCTGCGCGTGCGGCGGAACAAGGGCGACGGACGCGTGAAAGGCATGGTGGACAAGTGGGAACGCGAGAGCGCCGGGAGTCGCAGCCGCGAGGGGAGCGCATACGGGAGCGAGAGCGAGCAGGAAGACCACGCGCCCCTGCAAGACTCGCCTAGCAAACTGCCCTCGGGCCTGCCGTTCTTCACGCCGGACAGAACTGGTCCCCGCCTCTCGCAGGACTCGGAGGAGCTCAGCATGGAAGAGCTGCTCGCGACCGTCTCGGAGCCGCCACCAATGTCCGGCTCGTGGGGCGCCCGCGCGTGGGAGGAGCTCGAGCACGGCGTCACCGTTAAACACGTCGGCGAGAACGCGAGTTCCGTGCCGGGCATGGATACGGTGGTCGTCAAGCGCCGCGACGGGAGCGGGAGCGGGAGCAGCGGGCGCGGGAGCGTCGGCGCGCTCGGCACGCGGAGGCTCGGGAGCAGCGGGCGTGTAAAGGCGGGCGCGGATGAGCGGCGCATCGTCACGGCAATCTTTGCGCATCCGCCGGTCGAGGAGCCGGAAGACGTACAGGAGACGGAAGGCGCGCTCGAGCGAGGAAAGCAAGACGCGGAGGTGCAGGCGCAGATCGCAGAAGAAGCGGAAGCCGTGGCGAGGGAGCGGGCGCTGGAGACAGAAATCGAAAGCACGCGCGCATTACTTGAGGCGTTCAGGCGTAGACTGGAGGAAGTGGAGAGCCGTGTGACCGAGATGGAGGAGCGGGAGCGAGCTGCTGCGAGGGCCGACGCTGAAAAGCAGCTCAAGAATGAGGAACGCGAGTTGGACGTGTCGACGGAGGTCCAAGAGACCACTGCAGGATTGCAGCAACCTGCTGCGATCACGGTCCAATCAATGTTCACCGATATCAACAGGGAGGAGTTTACTGCGCCGGTAGCAAGTGCGTCTGCATCCACGTCGCCCCCTGCCGGTGACGATGCCGGGCCTTCCGCTATCTCGGAGCTGCCGTCCTATGTCTTATTGGTTGGTCTTGGAGTGTGCGCGGTCGTCTTGCAAGTGGTTCTGCGGCGCGTGGCAGGCCGAAACCTCAAGCCTTGAAGCTCTCTTTCCGATCTGCTTCACTTTTGCTCCTTCGTTCACATCACGCTCGCTTGCACTATCCTTCTGGCCACTGCTGTTGCGCTCTGACGACCGCACTGTCGCTCGCATTATAAAACTTTGACCTTCGCCTCCGTCTCGTTTTTCGCTCTGCCCATTTATGCACTGTAACTCTCTACTATTGGTCTCTTATGCTACCGTTACGACCTTCATGACCTTCTTACGACCATTTGAACGACATCTACGACCATATACCACTTACATGTTTGCTTAGTTACAGAACGTTTCGCGACCTTGTGCCTTTGTACGCATCTTTTGCCCTGAACATGCTGCTCGATATAATTGAATACCATCGGGACAGGCAGGCCGCGGCTGCTCACCTCATCGGAGACGACCTGAGGATCTACAGGTCTTGACCTCGAGTCCGTCAGCGCAGGGCAAGGTCCTAAGGTCGTCACTCCGGGGTCTGCGTCATCCAGACGAAGAGTTGTGGGAGTCAGACGACACGACTTGGGGAAAGATGGGCGTCGGCGCCCGGGCCCGGCGCCCGGGCTCGGTCTCTACACGCCAACGCGTTTGAAGTTGGCCCCAATCACTCACGATGGCGAACGTCAATGTGATCTCAGTCTTCCGCGACAACGAGACCACCAAGGAGATTTTCCTCCAAGCCAACGGAAAGGCCTACGCCAAGGCCGGCGGACCAGGACGCCACGTCTTCTTGCACTGGGACAACTCCCTGACCAAGGGGATGTTCGTGTCGCAGATCGTCCAAATGATAGGCATTCCAGGGCGCTGGACCTGGGAGACCGTCGCGCATATGCAAGACCGGGCAGACCTCGCACAGCACACCCAGTTCTCGCTCGGCACGTTCTCGCGCGCTCAGCGGGACCGCATCCTTGCGCTGGCGGGGGCATCGCGTACGACCCGGAATCAGTTGTCAATACGTGCAGAGTCTGGATGCGGGAGTTGCTGGAGGCGATGGTGGGGGAGGTTTGCTGGCGCAGGAGAAGATGGACGAAATTGATGGCGCGGTGCCTCTCTTGAGACGTCGTCCCGAGGTCGAGGCGTGACGGACACTTTAGCTGCTTTGCTGTTTGCTGGCGGGGGCTTTGGGCGCAAAATGGTCGCTCAGAGCCGCTGTCGTGCCGCAATGTTCCTTTGTCACCAACCCGACACCTCCTGCATCCCTTACGGTCCAAAACAAAGATACAAATGTTGCCTACCCTTCGAGGCGATAGAGGCGGCGGTGAGCTGCTGATCTCTGCTTTAGGATGCGCGGCCTTGCCCTTGCCCTTATCATAGAAGGCGACAACGGGCTTCGGCAGTTGTGAGCGAGAATCCCAAACACAGCCATGTTACCCACTCCACCGCCTTTCCACAGGCAGTCGCGCCCATATTTTTGGCCTATGCGATCGACGGGAATAATTAGATTTCAGCGAAGCTAGCGCACCGGGTATGTAAAGGCAGGGCGGCAAATGGGAGGAGCGCACCCCTGGAGATTCTTCGCACCATCTGCTAGAAGAGTATGTTTGCCTATCTTCGCACTCGTCTCATAAATTGATCCTGCCCATAGACTGTTAGAAAATCTTTCCCCCCGCTCTCGACGAGCCCCGCCCCGCCATTCTGACCACCCCCTTCTAGTCTTGACCTGAATCCTGCCAGGCTGCCATGTGCACACGGATTTTGCCATCGCTTCCGTACGAATAACGAAAGCGTTTGCAGGTCTTCCGAATCCGGATCGTTTTGTTGCTACACTGTGCTATAATTTCGATTCTAGGAAGCCGCTGACAGCCAGCGACCTTTCCTTCCTTCTTTCTTTCCTCATCAACGCCTCTTGCTCCGCCATGAGCTCCCTCGCCCATGCAACTGCGGTGCGTACCAGTAGCTCGACTTCCTCTCGAGTCGTGCCGGCATGCAGGCAGACGCGCACGCGGTCCTTGCCCTTGGGCACCGTAGGCCAGGTGATGGGACGCGCGTTCATGCCGCGGTCAAGCAGATATGCTGACAGTGGGCGTGGGTAAGGTGTTAGGAGGGGGATAATGGGCGTAGGGAGAGCACTGGGAGAGGAGGGCGTGGGGGTGGTGGATCGGGGGTGTTCGAGATGCACGGGGAGGGACAGGATCGACTGCGGTATTGAGGCGAGCTCGTAGCGGAGGAGTTGGAGGAAGTACGACGAGATGTCGATGAGGTGTGCGGCAAACTAGGTGTATCATGAAACACTGCAGGTAGATAGGGTGCAAACACAGCTTACCTTCTCAGCAGTCCCATTTTCAAGCATGTCGAAGGAGCAACTCGCCGCAATGATATTCGCATTGCTCAGCGAGGTCGTGTATATCAGCGGCCGAGCGTAGTTGAGCAGGTAGTCCCGTGTCACGGTGTCGACGAGAAGCACCGCTGTCGAGATGTTAACTTGTGCGAGAGCAGACGTAAACTACGCAGAACGTACCTCCAGAAGCTGCAAGCGCTTTGCCAAAAGTATGCAGCCTCGCAAACACCTTGCCTTCGAGGCCAAGCAGGGCAACCATACCACGCCCTTGGGGGCCGTAGATTCCGGTTGCATGTGCTTCGTCGACAACCAGGTGGCCGTTCCCCGCTGGGAGAAGCTCTTCGAGGAGCGCGACGATCTCCACGAGCGGCGCAATTGTCCCGTCCATGCTGTACACCGTTTCGACGGCAATGAAGACGCTGCTCTTCCCGGCTTGAATGGCCGGGCGGTCGTGCACGAGACGTTCGATGGCGCGGCGCAGTGCACCAACGTCATTGTGCGCGTACGCGAGCGTGAGGGCTGCGCGCCCTCCGCGCATGCCATCGTGCACCGACGCATGGATGAACTCGTCGTACAGGACGACGTCTCCGGGCTGCGGTATGCACGCGAAGAAACCGGCATTGGCGTCGAAACCCGAGTTGAAGATCAGGGCCGCCGGCGCCGCGAAGAACGCAGCAAGGCGGGGCTCAAGCTCTGCATGGGCGGTGCCGTTCACCAGCAGACGCGATCCGCCTGATCCAAGGATATCTGGGGCATCCGCGAGCGCCTTGAGAACGTGCGCTCGCAGCACGGGGGATGTGGAGAGGGAGAGGTAGTCGTTCGAGGAGAAGTCGGTGTGCGGCGGTGCGGAAGCGCTCGTGGGCTCGGGGAGGCGGCGGCGGATCCATCGCTCGTCGCGGGAGGCGAGCGCAGCGGATAACTTGGCGGCGAGTGCAGACGACATGGCGGTCGCTGCCAGAATGCTGACAGTGGACGCAGAGACTTTGTGGGGGTGTTTCACTGGACCTCCCCAGCGGGCTTGCGGTGGGGACCCTCCTCGCTTTACCTCCGACGCGCCTAAGCGACGTTCGGCGTTCCGGCTTCGTACAAATGTCCGCTGTGACCGAAATCCAATAAATATGTACATAGAGTACAGACATGGCGTAAGTAGATCGTCCGAGGCATTACGAGTACTGTACATATTTTTTCCTCCACAAGATATGCTTGGGCGTGGCTGCGTGATGGATGGCAGCCAAACGTGATGAGGCAGATGGACATGGGAATCATGATACGGAGAGCGACGGTCAATGCGAGCAGTGTGAAAAGAAATGATGCAAGATGCTAATAAATAATCAACCTGAAACATCTAGGAGGGAGGGGGTCAGGACTTTGCGCAGCACAGGCGCACAGGAATGCGCACCTCCAGTGGTCTTCTATACAAGTCACCATCAGTCAAACGATATCCACTCCACCCGGAACTGCTGCCATGCGTCCGACAAGTCCTCCTCCAAGACATCATCTTCCTCCTGCATAGCATGCGGGCGGGGTCGCAGTGCCCTAGATGCTAGAGACATCCGGGTGGAGCTTCGCCGCTCGCTCGTCCACGGACTCGGCGATGGCTCGACCGGTGTCATAGCAAAGTCGAGGAAGCTCATGTCTGCTGAAGGAGACAGAGCAAGTCGGAAAGGCTTCTCCAAAGGTGAACTGGTTCGAGTAGGACAGATTTCCGTCCAACCCCGAACGGGTCGACGACCTCGTCATTCCTGAAAAGCAGAAACCAATTAGTATGTGGAATAAATGCAAGCGAGGCTGCACACTCACTCATCCGACACGGAAGACATTGAATAACTCCCGTCCCAAACACGCGTGTTGAAAACATCGTCGGCAACGAATTTGGCTCCATTACTCGACTTGGCCTCCGGCACGAGCTCTTTGCCGTTGGTCGTCACGCCGTGTGGCACGCTTCCCTTTCGATGGGATTTTGAAGGCAGTAGCGTGCGTGCAGCAGCGATGACAGGGGATGTGATGTCGTCCCTTTGAGGGGAGGACTGGGAGATGGTAGAGATGATCAAGGACGACAAGCGCTGCCGGCGCTGGGCCATGGCACGCAGACCCGACGAGAAAATTTTAGAGTAGTCGTTGGACATCGTATTGGTGAGGAGTACAATCGAAGTCCAGGAAATTGGAGCGGGCCAGCGGCGAGAAAGACGAAGCGAAAGATACAAAGGGAACTCCAGGAGGGGAGGGAGTGAACGAAAGACGGAGGGACGTACGAGGTACTTGTACCTCGCGGCCGCAGAACAAGAACAAAAGAACAAGGAGTGTGGTGGGAAGTCATGACGGCCCTTGTTGTTTATATAGATAGACGCTGTGAGCCTTCGAAGGCGGTGGCGACCAGGATGGCCTCAGAACAACAATAGACAGACCTGGAGGTCACGGCATCGTCGGCTAGCGCGTGTCTCGCCCATGATCTCGATCAGCCCTGAAGCGAGGTGGTTCATCACACAGAGTACTTACCTCCGTTGGCGGTTGTCTATCAGATCTTCAGTGCTTGCTGGCACCGATACGCCAGGATCTTGTGTTGACAGAAGAAAACTGGGGGTCAGAGTAGCCTGGATAGTTAATCGTCAGGAATGTCACCCTTCGCGGCGGCTACGCACACCAAGGCAACAAGGGTCTCAAAGGGTCACCTGCAGGGTGCCAGCAATATTCGCCAGGGCTGCAGTCACCGGTAAAGGCCCTAAGGGCGAAGTGCTGTATGGGAAATGCCATTAAGTGATGCATTCCCACTGCCAAACGGAAGCCGCGTCGGGCCGCACGAAAAGCCAAGCGATTGGCAACGCGATATGGATCCGTCGCTTCGGGATGGCGGCTCTGGCTTGATTAAAATCCGGGATAAAGTCATGCACGCTGGCCAATGCGCAGATCACGGAGTTAGGAGCGAGGACGTCGAGGACTCTGTCATGATGCGAGAGGATCTGTCCTCTCTGGGTGACGACGCCCGTCAACGATCGAGACTCGATGTGATAGGTCTGGGTGATGCTGCACAGTGGGCGAGCAAAGAGGCTCTGCATTGGGGCACAGACGTCGAATGCTCTCTAGGATGAAAACTGACTGCAACTACTGCGAGAAGCTGACCGTCACGAAACAGGCCTTGTGCGATCCTTGACCCTCGGAAGATCAGTGCTCTCATCGAGCATGGTTGTTAAGTCTGGTTGTAATTTCGCAAAGCAAGACCTTAAAAATGATGGGGGAGGTATTGCTCGAAGGCGATGAACGATCATGAAATCTGGTCAGACATAATTTCAGCCGCTAACTGACAGATAGAGCAGTAGCCACGGATCAGCTGTCTTGGAAGGCTGAGCATTCGATTTTCATGGCGACCACAGGATGAGCCAATGCGGCGGATCCAAATTCCTTGCATCCCTGCTCGAGAAACGACGTCGACTCCTCATCTGCCATGATGACCCTAAGTATGAGAGTACACGTCAGGGTGGCTCATATTAAGTGGCGGAACGAACATGAGACCAGGACAAACGGGTCCAGATCTCCCTGAGCGCAGAAATCAAACGGAGCAACATCCTGAGATCGGAGGCGCAAGGTGCTTCTTGCTGCCAATCTAAGAGAACTGTCGAACGAAGTGATGTTTGCAGGATACATGTATGATGAGAGGTGGTAGAAATGAGTCGAAAGGGGTGCAAGGTGGCGAATAGAGTATTTGATCAGCGTCGCCAGGGTGTGAAGGTGAGGGTCGACGGTTGTCGGTGGAGCACAGACGACAGCAAGTCGTATGGCCTGTGAGTATGGAGACGACATGGGATCAAGCGAAGGAAAGTAAAGGCTCAGGGTACTGACCTATGATGACCGTCTCTTTGCTTCCTCTGCTTGCATGGCCGCCTGGGCGAGGATAGGCTTTTGCTGCTCGGCGAGCACTCTCCGCTTGTTGAAATAATCAATCTGCGCGTGTTGAGCATTGCAAACGGGTCCATGACATCCAATACGCACCCAGCTTCTGGCGCAATTCTCTTGATACGCCTTGTTTTGGCCTGCGCACCTGCTCCCTTCGCTGCCTGCGACAACTATCCCTGACGCGTCGAGACACGCGAAATACGCGTCTCGCGCCTCCCAGCACCTTGTACGGTCCTGTCGAGATGCTGCAGCCGGAGGTTCCTTCGTGCTGCCAAACCAGCCCATGTCGTCGTGGAGAGTCAGCTAGTCGAGTGAGCACGACGCACGTGGGAAACAGCATCCTGCCTCTGACCTCACCGCCTGCGCCTCTCGCCCTGGCTCGTACACTTTCACATCTATGGCGTCGCCTGCCATAGTGCATGCCGCGACGCCTGTGCACTCCCACCCGCTGCTAGACGAGGAGCTTCCGTCGCGTGGTCGACGAGCGCGTGCTCTGCCGAAGCAAGGTGAAGCCCCGAGTTCCTCAGAGAGGTCCTATTCAAAGAAGCCCAACTATTTTGATGCCAAGGCGCAGCTGGACCTGCTCTCGGAGGCAAGCGCACGGCGTGAAGGCACGAGCTGGGATGGCAGCGTTCGAGGGTATGCATACGCAGACCGTGGTCGTGGATACCGTCGCGATGCATCCCCGACGCGAAACACACTCTCTACGCTGTGGACCAGTCCCAATGCCCCTGCGCCACTATTCGTAGTTGGGTCTTCCAAGGATCATCTCTCTTCGGACACCATCATCCACGACGTCGCCGAGAGCACTCAACTCAGTGCGGAGACAACCTCCCAGGTTCTGACCACGCGATGGCACGAATACTCTGACGAAGCCATCCAGTCCGTGATATCATCCTTTGCGCCGTCGGATACCCCAGCGACTGTGTCTGCCCATCCATATCACCCCACCGTGCGCGTGCTATCCTCCGCGCTGCACAACATGACGCGTGTCCGACTGGAAATGGAAGAGAATCTTCGCCTTCTGCGGGAGAAGGAACAGGCGCGGCAGCAGCGGGTTCAGGAGCTTATGAAGGAACTTCAGCCGTCAGAGCGCGAAGTTGCGAAAAGAGTACTACAATCGCTATTCACGGACGATGATGAAGGCGTTCATCGGATTGAGCGCAAGCAGAGCCACATGGTGCGCATATTGATGTACATGCGAATGCGAATTGACGGAAATCCAGTCCTTGTCAGACACCCTCTCTGAGGCTATGGATGACGAAGTGTCAATCGCGCCGATAGTACACTCCCAAGACACGTCTACTCCGACGGCCTCTAAGATCACAATCACTCCTCCAGAGGATGCGCTTTCAGCAGCCTCCGAGCATTCTGGGTCTTTGACTACGGCGACGGATGTCGTCCAGTCTGATGGCCTCAGCACGCATTCTGCTGGTGGACGCAGTGGAAGTGTTCTCAGCGTGGAGACTCAAGGAAGCGCAAGATCGGACCGCTCCTCTGTCGGGGATTGGATGGGCACTTGGTGGGGAAAAGGTCGGAAAACTGTCAGGCCTTCATTTCCCTCAATGGATGAGCTTCCTTCGGAGCCTCACCCAGATCCATTACCGACGAATGGGGCAGAGGACCAAGTCAGTCCTCTGACATCTGGCGCGACCCCTTCCAAAGGGGGTCGGCCTAAGGCGCGGAGCGTCTTTGGCACTCTTGGGTTTTCAATCCTCAATCCAACCAGCTCATCCACCAGGAAACGAAGACGACATCTTTCTGTCTCCGACATCGCAACGCCGTCCACCGAGCCAAGTCCGATGAAAATCCACTCCGCTGTGAGTTCGCCTATGCAGGCTACCTTTGCCTTGCCAACCGCGGCGCCGCCGAGCCTGACGACAGAACTACAAGCTTCGGTCACAAACTCGCCAGCACCCTCCACTCTCTCACCATCCATGCTGGGAGAGACACCCCAAGGGTCATCGCTCCAGGCCATCGTCAATGCGACTCGCGTCATGACTTCCGATCCAAACAGCGTGCTTGTTGATCACGGTCTGGAGACAAGTCCCATCATAGGTTCTCTGGCACTGGAGCTTGTACGACACGCTCGGGACGTTGGCATCGAGATTCGAACGCCAGCGAAGCCGAAGAAGAAACATGAACGACCTGATCCTGGCGAGTCTGGGAAGCCGAAGGCAACCCTTGCGAAGGGCAGCGGTGCTGATCTGGCCGTGACCCTCAACCGTACCCTCAGTGCTCAAGAAGAACCTCCGAGGAAGTCCATGGCTCGCGGCGGATCCTTCGCGGCTGCAGGGGCATCGTTGGCGTCGCCACTGTTTGGTTCATTTTTGCCTCAACAGCAAAGAAAACCGACCATGCGTGCCGACAAAGCACCAAGTAACTCTCCTGACTTGCCATCTCAGACGATCCAGAATAGCCCCAATCCTTCTCACATCGCAACGCGCAAAGCCCGATCTGTACCCCTAGAGTCCATCATTCCAGTCACTGCGAAGCCTCCCACAGAATATCTTTCGCGTGCTTATACCCCTCTGACCTCACGGGACTTCCGCCCGTCAATTCCTCTCCCAAATGCCGCGTCGCGGCTATCCACATACCATGACGACCGCTCCCAGGAGCCTCTCACTGACCGTTTCGGTTTCATGTACGACGTGTCGCGGTACGATCTACTCCTGCTATTGCGCGCTAAGGAGTGTCGGAACGCGGCGCCTGCTTGCCTTACTGGTGTCAAGATTGCAGATAGAAAGGAGGATGGATGGTCTGATGACGATGAGCCGGAGAGCCCGATTGACATCAACAGGGACGTCTGCGAGTGCGACGGCGTGATATTCGAGCGCAGGAGCGTCACAGGCGATGATAATCAATCTTCCCGCAGCAGACCAATGTCCGATTCTTCTTCTCCCCACGATTCTCGTGGCGCATCACCTTCATCATCTCGCAGGAGCGCCAGCCGACGACGTTCTGGAGTAGCAGCGTCAACCGCACCACCTGTTTTGAAGCAAAAACCAAGCTCGACGATCCTGATTGTGGATGGGGACACCCCAAGGCATGTTTGTGCGAATGTCATCACACGGCTATTAGAGCAGCTGAAGGACATCCACGATGATCGACAGGCTTTGCAGAGGAAGGACTGGGATGTGTTTGTTAGGCAACGGCGGAAGGCTCAGGCAAGCGCAACCATCGCAAAATCCTCCTCTTTGATCACTTCGATGACCACCGCCGCTGGCTCGACCGCCTTCCGTGGACTGGACACACCGATCGCAGACGATGAGCTTTCTCATAGCGAAGGACTCATCGGGTTTGCGCAGCTTGGTCTCAATAATCGAGACGAGCGTCGGGAGTTGGACCGACTCGTTCGCAATGGGATTCCTCTCGTATTCCGCTCCAAGTCTGGCTAGAATGCAGTGGGGGCCTTGAGATTCGCGAACCGGGACTTTTTACCGACCTCCTAGCTCAGCAAGATGGGGACGATAGCGTTCTCAGGGAGATCGACAAAGATGTTGGAAGGACCATGCCCTTGAACATGTTTTTCGGAGGCGATGGTGTAGGCGTGCAGAAGCTGCGGCGTGTCTTGACAGCTTATAGTCGGTATGTCTGGTTATCATCAACGGGACTGTCTAATAGCTCATCCTCTTCCCTAGGCGCAATCCTTCCGTGGGCTATTGCCAGGGCATGAACTTGGTGGCATCAACCCTCCTCCTAGTCCATGCAGACGAAGAGGAAGCATTTTGGGTCCTTTCAGCCATCATCGAGCGCATCCTTCCAGAGGGCTTTTTCTCGTCTACGCTCCTACCCTCTCGAGCGTGTCCGCTAGTACTCCTCGACCTGGTGAAAGAATTCCTGCCGAAACTATTCTTCCACCTCATCGAGCTCGGCATCGATTACCGGCAATCTGCTTCTCGTGGTTCTTATCCGTATTTACGGATTGCCTGCCCGTTGAGGTACGCACTTAGTCTTCTCAGACCACCCTTGCTGACCGTTGTGTGACTTGCAGACGCTGTTCAGGGTATGGGACGTGTTCCTCGTCGAAGGACTAGACGTGTTGTTCAGGATTGCCCTTGGCATCCTTCGCGATAACGAGCAGGAGCTGCTTCTTTGTGAATCCATCCCAGCAGTCTATGTCGCTCTGGAGAGCTTACCCACCCGGATGTGGGAGCCTGAAAAGCTGTTGCAGGTGTGTAACCGTGATATTCATCAGCCCGCTGCCACTGCTGATCACCTTCGCAGCTGGAGTTGGACCTCCGTTCGTCTGTCTTGCATCAGGATCTAGTCAAAAAACGGCACCACCACGTCGCAGAGCTACAGCAAGCCATCGAGTTAGTATAGCGTACTGGGTCAGCTGGGTCAGCCTTGGCCTTACACATCTCGTCCTACGGGACGCGTTCATAATCTTTTTAGCCATGATACCATCAACTTCATACACGGCAGGGGAATACAACTGCACTATGTATGAGTGAGCACCGGCGAGGTTGAAGAGCAGCTCGCGTAGCAGGCTCTCGCCTAGAGGGGTTAGCATATATTCAAGACATCCGAATGCCCAGCTTACATTGAACCTAATTCTCACCGACACGCCCCACTGACCATTCGAATTCGGTTGGCTACATAGACGGAAAACATTCATTATATGGTATACGAGTGAGATATGCTGTCCACGAAGATAAACCGACTTCTATACATGTGACGAAGCATTTGGAACGTCGAGAGCATTGCGCAGTAAGTGAGCGATGAACACAAGAAAGAGATATATGCACAGCATAGACTCGCGGGTGCAAAGTCTACCGTTTGCGCCGAAGCCTCCTACCGCGAGTTGACTCTGGCCGCCACTCAGAGTCTGGCGTGTGGCTAAGTTGGTCAATGATACTCCAGCAGTCCTGGCCAACGCGTGAGTTGAGTCGCAGGTCCTGGTGTCTTCGACGCAGTTCTTTCCTCAAGGAGAAGATAGCGTCGGCCTGTTCGTCGATGGTTAAGTCGTCTGCCGTCACAAAGATCAAGACGCCTATTTACAAACGCGTTAAGCGCAATAAACGTTGTTCCTGAGCATTAATCCGCACCAACGTAGACAAATTCCACGGGAGAGAACTTCGACTTGAACCTCTTGATGGCATGATTCAAGTTCGGGTCGGAAGCAATACGCAAAAGATCTGTGAGGACATCGACCATCCGCTTCCTGGCCCTGGGTGTAGGGCTGCTCATGTCGCGCAGCCAGGCTTCCACCCTCGCGGTCGTCGGGACGAGCTCTTCTGGCAGCCCATCACAGCAATATGCGATCTGAGCGATATTTTGGAAATTTCGCCCACGAGTGGCGTCGATAGCGATACAGTCTGCGAGCCCGTTGTCGACGGACATGTACCGCTTGTCGAGATCCGTGAGCCAGACAGCCCGGGGAGACGAGATTGCCTGAAGTCTTTCTTGCGGAGAGATCGTGAGGCGAGGCCTCATGAGCTGAGGTCACAGTACGCCCTACCTGCTGTTGTCAAAGACATGCCCAGCTGCACGCGCTGAAATACGTCACGCTGTGCAACTTCATCCAGACTGTTGTACTCCACTGGGAGCGCCACGTTTTGTCAATGTTCAAGGATCCGGGCAAAACAGGCTTACCACAAGAAATTGGGAGTTGAGAGAACATTCTCTTGGCTGATGAAGGAATCTCCAAACGGCCAGCTTCCTTGTTCCCGGGAGATACCGTGTAATACCATTTTCTTTTCGTGTGGGGGTCCTTGTCTATCGATGTGCGTAAGCTTTACGGAGGACATCACGTTGAGAAAAGTGAAAACGGACATGGAATCTAGGCGAGTGGCGCAATATAAGGCTTTGCCACTGGACAAGGAAAAGATGTTGACGTACAATGCCGTCTATAAACTTTTGAATGCTCGTTAGGCGTTGCTTGCCGTCGACACATAGCCGGACTTCTTCGCCATCATCGACGGTAATGGCAAAGACGACAGGTGGGATGTAGTATTTATGAAAGAGGGAGTTTATGAGGGCCTCCTGCTTAGACGTTGTCCATACGACATCTTGAATGCATGTTGGCATGCCGAGATGGTCATACAGGCTACTGAGCCCATGGGAAACTCACCACGTTGATATGATGGCTCAAGATCTATCTCAGCTTCATGCATCATGACTATAGGGCAACAGTCAGTCCACGAGCACAATATCCTGCAGAGGCACGCACGGTGTAGCTCCTCTGCTGTGTAGACGACCGCCTTTGGAACTTCGAGCGCGCCGCGGATGGCGAAGACATTGAGAGCCGTTGTGTCATCGTCGTCGACACTCTCGTTCTCTGAGAAGTCGTGGTAACTAGACATGTAGCAGGAATAAGGACATGCAGGCCGCTGGTTCGGAGACGCAGTTCAATGTTCAACGTGTCGAAGTTCCCACACGTGACGGAGGCCCGGCTTCGTTGGACCGCTATGTAACCTCTTTGCGTTGCTCCACCACACAAGCCTCCACAAGAGAACAGATTTGACGAGCCAGACTACATGGCAGTGGCTCCCAGACATTTCGTCGACGGCAGGCGCTGGCGGCGGCCCTGAACGTGACCAGCGACTTTGCTCGAGCCTGACGTACTGTGCACTGTGTCACTCACTATCTACCCCGTACTTCTCGCTTCTGTCGGTGACCTTTCGCGGCGATGAGAGCAGACCCTGGAGCAATTGGCATGTTGGCTGTGCTCACTCTTGGAGCCAGAAGGTGGTCGCAATATCACCCACCGTCTCCTTCACCGGTCACCGCTGAGGAGCCTTAGTGACCTCCTGACCTCCATCTTTCTCTCGACGCCATGCTTCAAACACGGACTGTCCGTCCTATGGTCAGCCCGCATCCTCACATCAGAAGCTCATACCCAACTTCAGAAGAAATCATCGCTGCGCATGTTCTCACATGTGCCATGTAGCGCTCAGTGCTACCAATCGCGGCGCCCTCGAGCAAGCTTCCCAGATCATAGACACACATCGAACGCCGCGTGTTTCCATTGGACAGTCAGTCACTTAATCGGAGGCAAGGGAGGTGCTTTTTTCCAGAAAATGCTGTCCGAAGGAAGCGATGGATGGCTGTCAAGAGCCATCAGCTTCCGAGTCGGCCTCCAGGTCTCAGATCCTATCGAAACCGAGCCCGTACGCATGGTGTCCAGGTGTCGGGCACGGGCAGGATCTCGACCGAGAAAAGACGGACTTACTGTGCATTAATCAGACCGACTATTTTCGGGCGCTGAGTTCAGGTACGGACACACCTACTGAGCTTATTCAATTTTGAAGGGCAGCCACGGTAGACTCGTCTGCTTTCGTATTGGGAGGCTTGGGGAGGAGTGCCTTGGCTGACGAGGGTGCCTTGCAGCAGATTAATTATTGATTTGAAGTGAGATGGTCATCAAACGCAATCGGGATACTGACAGTGCGATCCGGAGGCCGAAGGGAGGCGATGGCGAGTATTCACTGACAGTGTCAAGATTTCGATAGGCCACCGGCTACTGTGGGACCTCTGGGCATGGAGCATTAATGATGAGCGTGGTCAGGGCCGATTGCTCATCATGTACGCGACAGGCTCCCGAGGCACTTTTTGCACATATGGGCCCAACTTGCCACGGGCACCACGCAGCACTGATAACTCAATACAATGTGCTTGCTCCCAAGGCGATCAATATTTCCATGTGAGGCTCGTGGCTACCCACAGTTTCTGACTACGAAGCAGCGCGCTACTCGACAGTGCACGTGACGTGAAATTTTGACGCGTGACGCGTCAAGTCTGACGCGTTCGGCATCGTTGTCCTGGAATCGCCGCTGTCCTATTGATACCTGGACGGCAATGCCGCAAAAACTGGGGTACAAACCGACGATGGGAATTTGATTGCTTCAGCACACAAGCCACCGGTAAATGCTGTCGCCGTCCGACCTGTAGCGCTGGAAGGCATCATCGCGTCCAATAGGTTTTCCCCCCATGTCCACACGCTCGGACAAATATCCGGTGGTACCGGATGGCAGCGGTTGCCACGAGATCCGAACTTACTGGCGTAGCCGCTGCGCAATGCCTACCATCCAGCGTCGACTTGAATAGTATCAAATGGTAGTCCAACCGCGGGCGGAGGAGACGTCGGACTACTTCCGGCTGTATCTGGCATGTGAAACCACAAAGCGCCCGATAGCGTCAGTATCCAGATCCTACATAGTAGCAACCAGTGGCGGAGTGCTAGTCTCCGTGGCTGACCTGGGCACGGAAAAAAGTCGTTATGTTAGCGGAGTGGATTAGACCTCAGCCGAATTATCAGATGTGCCAGCTGTTGGCGTTAACGTTGACACATATAGGTCAACGGTTTTGAGGTTTCGACGTTTCAACGGCCTTGGGCTCGCATCACGGAATATCACGGACAGTCGGACCGGTTGGATCTCAATGCGTCAACTCAATGCTGCATGCAACAAGGCAGGCCCAAATGGCTGGCTGACCTTTGTCTAGTCCTGCTCCATGAAAATTGTTTTCTTGCCCCACAGAGTACACAAAAGATTCGGATCTCGCACGCGGCACAGCGAAAGAGCTGACTAACGCCTGGTCAACCCATGAGTACCTCATCCGGCGCGAGAAAGCTCGCAGTGCTGACCTCACGGTAATCGAACAAGCGAGCATGAACGACATAGCATAGACATAGCGAACAACTGAAAGCAAGTGGAAAGCATATTGAACATAAAAGAACCGCAGCGCCTAAGTGCCCCACGCGCTCAACCCGCGCCCTCTCTCTTCAGGAGTTCGTCCACCGTCTGCACCAGAGTCTCTTCCCAGGAGATGTACTCCTTCATGCCCAGCAGACGAGCTGCACTGCTCGCGTCAATGGCTGCGCTAGGGCGTGCTGCTGGCTCGTCGCCTTTGATGTCGGGCAGCCGAGAGATGAGCTGAGGCCGTACCTGTGTAAGGTGCTCAACAGCCTGTGTCCAGGAGAAGCGACCGGCGCAGACGACGATACGTTTAGGCTCGCGAGAGGGCGGTACGTTGAGGGCGAGAACGTGCGCGCGGGCGCAGTCGACGACGTGAAGGTAAAAAGGAAGCATGGCACCGTGTTGAAGAGGACGGCCGGGAGGACCGGATATAAGCTGGTAAATGAATCGGTTCGTTCCAGTGGCGGGCGATTCCAGGACTTGACCTCGTCCAGCGGGTCCGAAGAGTGAAGGAGGCAGGACTGAGCGCTCCGTGAGTGGAAGGGACCGAAAGGGGCGTGCATCATGTGGCACTCACCTGTGGTAATGTCAAGTTCGGGATGGTCCTGGGCGTAGCGCCATATGGCGCGCTCGGCTAAGGTCTTTGATGCGCAGTAGACGACAAAGGGTGGCATGGCGGGTTTCGTGGCGTCGTCGAAAGTAAGGGAGCTGTAGTCTGGATAAGGAACGCATCAGAAAAGGCGCTAAGGGGTGAGCCAAGGAGGAAATTACCGCATTCACCGAGGCTGACAGTGTCTGACCAAAGCTTGTCTGGACTGGCCAAACTCACGATGCTGTTCGTGATTACTACCTTGCTAACACCGGCGGACGACGCAGTCTCCAAGATCCTGAGCACCCTGGAGACGGCGTTCTTTGGGCGGGGTGAGTAAGCACGGCTACTAGATATGCACACCGCCGCCTGACCTTGAGTACGACATCAACAGCTTGTGAGCCGGGAAGTGGCGATGCAACGTGGATCAAAGCGTCTATACCTGCAGGGGTGTGATTAAGTTTGTGAAGACGCAGGCAGGAGAGAGCATGCGAACCGCGGAAGGCGTCTTTGAGATCAGAAGCACCCAAGTCTTCAACCACGGCGACTTCGAATTTGGTGCCAAAGGAAGCGTAGGCGGTACGCAGCTTCGGTGCGCTTGCCGAGCGGGCTGTACTGTACGGCGGAGATCAGAACTTGGAGACAAAGGGGGAGCTGCACAGCGGGGCAGCGTACCCACGAACTTGGTAGCCGGCCGCGAGGAGCTGCTCGACGACGTGAGCCCCTAGGAAGCCCGCGGCACCTGTGACCTTGGGCGCTGTGAGCGGTGGTCGGTCTGTGAGCGGGGCGGGCTTACGAGGACGCGGGGCATGCCAATGGCGGGAGTACTTCTGCTGAGGGGACGTGTGCCCACAGGGGGAGGCCCTCGGCCGAGAAGGAGATTGCGATGGATGACTGGCGGTGGAGAGAGCGAAGGGACTGGGCCAAGCTGGAGGCAGTTATAGGACGAAGCATCATGTGTGGCTGGCGCGCGAGATCTGGGGGCAGATCTTCGAGAAAGCGAACTAGCGCAAGAAGATGGGAAAGCGCGAGAGTGAGCAGAGTGACGCAGCCGTCGCGACCACTCGCTCGGGCCGCCTGCGGGACGGAGAGGATCAGTCTCCGTCCTCGGCTACGATCTCCCTGCTCGACGTCCCCGATCCATGCACAGATCTCCCCACTCGCAGTATTGCCCTCCCTCCCCATATTTTCTGATTCGGCCGAACGAACACCCGCCTCTGCCGCCGTGCCGTCACCAAGCCGTATATTCCCATATCCGTTTATCGCGTTCTTGCCACCGGAGCCGACAATGCTGCTGCAAATACGTTTCAGTTATACATAGTAATACGGCCATCGGTCTGCACTGTGCACGTGGAGGCTAGACTCTGCTCACGTGTGGAGGCCGTCCAATTTTCTTGTTTTCAGATCTCTGTCCTACATCGGGCGCGGAAACGCGGGCGAAAACCCATCAGCAGTCAAGTATCTCAATAGGACGACAATTCACCTGGACGAGGTCCTGTTCCGCGGTCACTCGGGGGAAGACCTACGCGCACATCTGTCGTCCTTGAAAAATCTTTTGTTTATGATTTTCGAGGTTGTTCACCTGCCTGGCCCGGTTGCACCGGCTCGGCTCCCTCTACGCAGGCAGGTACGGGGCTGGAATGCGCCTCGTAACGTGCACGTCAACGACATGCAGAAGCACAAGGAGTTAAATGTAATGGCTGAGCAGCCACAAGGGTATCCGGCGAGTTGAGCCGGCCGAGCGGAGCCGGAGCCCGTTACGCCGCGCCCAGCGCTCGACTCGGAGTTCAGAACTTGAAGCTCACCAACTCTTGCAGCGTCCAAATGGACATCTCTGTGCGTCTCAGCTCTCAGCTCCGGCCTGTCTTGCTCACAGGTCGTCAGCCAGGGAACCAACGCTCTCAACAGATCTGTCCAAGGCCTTTGGTCAGCCCATCGCAAAAAGGTCAACCTCAATGCTCCATCCGCGCCGTACACTCCTTTGCCTACCACACCTCCTGTGCTTGAAGATACTCCAGTAGCTCCCGGGACTGGCTCTGACTCTGCCCTTTTACCTGATGCCTCGACGGAGAATTCGAAACCGTCAATCTCCCACGGCAAGCGGAAGGCGCGCCTTACGCGCGCAGACGAGAGCACCAAGCGCTCCCGTGTCGCAGGGTCATCTGGTGCAGTATCCAAGGAGCACACACCGCCCACGGTACGCCTTTCAGACCTTGGGGGAATCGATGTCTGCGTAGAGAAGATGCTCGAGCTTGTCGCTATGCCTCTCTCACACCCCGAAATCTACCTCCACACGGGTGTACAGCCTCCACGCGGCGTCCTTTTGCATGGTCCGCCGGGCTGTGGGAAGACTCTGCTAGCCAATGCAATTGGAGGGGTGTGTGCAGAATTTTCCCCTCCGGGCGGATCATATCTGACATCAATAGTAGGAGCTAGGCTTGCCTTTCATATCCATCTCAGCGCCGTCCATAGTCTCCGGTATGTCCGGAGAGTCGGAAAAGACCCTGCGCGAAACATTTGAGGAAGCGAAAGTCTGTTGATACCTTTATGCTCACAGCACCTGTCACTGATCCAATTGTTGCAGCGTGTAGCACCGTGCCTTCTATTCATAGATGAGATTGACGCTATCACTCCAAAACGAGAAAGTGCACAGAGGGAGATGGAACGCCGTATAGTAGCGCAATTTTTGACATGCATGGATGGTGAAAACATTCGCCGTTTTTGCCAGGCGAAGAACTTACGCCCGATATCCACAGAACTTGCATGGGACAAAACTGACAATAAAGCGGTGGTCGTAATTGGCGCGACCAATCGTCCGGATTCCCTCGACGCTGCACTTCGCAGAGCCGGCAGGTTTGATCACGAGATTGGAATGACCGTACCGGATGACGAGGCCCGGGCGCAGTGAGTTTCAGTCTCCGTTTCTGTTACATGAAGTCTTGACTATGGAAACTATGAATTAGAATCCTTCGTGTTTTATGCTCCAGGCTTCGCTTGGACGGCTCCTTCGACTTTCTCGCCCTCGCGAAAGCAACCCCGGGCTATGTTGGTGCGGATCTCTCAGCCCTTACTGGCGCCGCAGGAATCATCGCGGTCAAAAGAATATTCAGCCAGATCTCCGATGGAACTTTGGTCATCCCGGACGATCCCCAGTCTGCTACGCTCGTCTCGGAAAACGATATCGACGACGATGTGGAAATGCAAATCGATCAGCCGACGACCGTGTTGCAATCATTCTCGTCTCTTTCGTCTGCACATACCAAATCATCCATTGCACACTTTTTGCAGGCCCATCCATCTGCGTTGACCCCTGCTCAACTAGCTCCGCTTTGCATCACCGCGGCCGACTTTGCCTCGGCGTTGAAGCAGGTCCAGCCCTCGTCCCAGCGCGAGGGCTTCGCGACCATGCCCGACGTCACCTGGGCCGACATCGGCGCACTCCATGCTACCCGATCTGAGCTACATATGGCTATAGTGCAACCCATCCGACGTCCGGAGCTGTTCAAGGCTGTTGGCATCGATGCATCTTCGGGCGTCCTGATGTGGGGTCCACCTGGGTGCGGCAAGACACTCCTCGCAAAGGCGGTCGCCAATGAATCGCGAGCTAACTTCATCAGCGTAAAGGGCCCGGAGCTATTGAATAAGGTTCGTGTCAAGGACTCGTGTCTGCCTTATCTGCTGCGGGTTCGGGGAACTCACGTCCGTCTCCGATGCAGTACGTTGGCGAGAGCGAGCGAGCCTTGCGCCAAGTCTTTACCCGAGCTCGAGCTTCGTCTCCGTGTATCATATTCTTTGACGAACTCGACGCCTTAGTACCTCGGAGAGATGACAGCCTCGTGAGTCATTCCCCGTTTCGCCTCATTGCTGCTACTCATCAGCTATCTTTTCAGTCCGAGTCTTCTGCCCGAGTTGTCAACACCTTGCTTACCGAGCTCGATGGTCTCGATGCCCGCCGCGGGGTATTTGTCATCGGTGCCACGAACAGACCCGACATCATAGATCCAGCGATGTGTCGACCTGGGCGTCTCGACAAATTGCTGTATGTCGACCTGCCCACACCCGACGAACGCGCAGAAATCATGCGCACGCTGCTGACGCGCCGCCGTGTGCCACTAAAGGCGGCCGGAGACGAGAACGTCGGCGCGCATGTCGAGGCGCTCGTACGCGACAAGGCCGACGGCTACAGTGGCGCCGACTTGGCGGCAATTGTGCGAGAGGCTGGTGTTTCCGCTCTGCGACGTACCCTGGGTGCGTTGGATGCGATGGACAAGCAGGTCGGCTTGGACCTGAGCGGCAGCGGTCAACATGAGGAACTCTCGACCGCCCAGGTGACCTTCGATGACTTCCAGACGGCACTTGACAAAGTTGGGCCGAGTGTCAGTCGCGGCCAACGCCGGAAATACGAGGCGTTGAAGAACAAATTCGCGGGCATGCCCGTGGGTGGAGGCGCTCGGACTGCAGAGGAGCAAAAAGCGACTGAGGGTCATGATCAAGCATCGCTGGCTTAGGGTATTGATACCTATTATTCTACTAAGGCGTTCCATTCTCTCTAATAGGATTTATTACTACAATTCACCGACTTTCTTGACTCCGATGACCACTCGTTCATTCCTCCTCCAAAATTCGACAATGGTTTCTGCGAGCTTTGACGGATCGTCCTGTAGAAGCCCGTGCCTTAGATCTGGTTCAGGGTAGAAACGCAGCCGCAGACGTACCTCATGTAACATGTGGCCAACGCCGGCAACGACCTCCATCTGGAACTTGCCCTGCATCTGGCCGATCATAAGCTCCTTGTCTAGGCGGTCGGTTCCCGCCAAGACAAGCAGACGGGCGGTCCGTGCGGTCAGGAAAGCCGAGGATAGTCCCCTGAACCAGCCTGCCAATCGATACACAATCAACCCTGTGCATCTTAAGCAAGTGTATACGAACCCTCCCAGTACGGGCCCGTGGAGCGAAGCGGCGTACGCCAGACAAGAGCCTTTGAGCGAAGGGCATTCGAATTAGGAGGTGCGGGCACGACCAATGAAGGTACAGATATTCGCGCTGAGGTCGGGTTTCGGATTTGGTTTGCAGTCAAGCTAGAATCGGGACAATGGTCACCCAGCGAAGCTCCACTGTCGGATGGAACTTACTGCCATTCGATCGCCTCTTCCACGGTGTCGAAGCCGGCGGGCCGGGAGTTCAGGATCATGGGCATGTGGGGCAGGGCCTCGATGGCAGTGCCTGAGAGGGAGTAAGCGTGGGCCGCCCGATTTGTCTCTGATAGATACCTTCGACAACGTCCAACACAGAAACGCCTCCTACTTTGTACTTGCGCTCTAGCAAGAGAGAACAAGCGCGGACAACGACAGCACCACCCATACTGTGGCCCACTAGCTTATGTACAAGAAGTCTTTCAGCTCGCGATGTCCTGGGGAGTTGACTGAGTGCTCACAAGGAAGCTGGGAGCGGCGACGGGATCCGGATAGATAGTTTCCAACAGATTAAACAGATCGCGCACAAGCACATCAAGTGACAGATCTTCGTCTGGAGAATCACCAGTGGGCGATGTCTTCCCTTTGGGCATTGTTTGACATACATGCGCGAAGCAGATGTACCAAGATGCTCACCGTGCCTCCGGGCGTCTAGTGATAATATACCGCACTCACCCCCGGTCAGCTCTGTCACCTCCTTTGCAAAGCATGCAAAGCTGAGGCCAGAGAAGCCTGCACCGTGGTGACACACCATCACAGATCCCAGACCCTTGCGGGGCTTCGGCGCCGTGTAGTATACGCGTACATCGAGGCGTGATGCAGGCACGTCCACTTGGATGGCCTGTTCGAAGTAGCCCTCCGCTGAAATGGCGGAAAAAGCAGGATTTGCAGCTCTTCGTGGTCTTTGGCTGGAGCGAACATCGATACTGGATGCTAGGCAGGCAAGGGGCAAACATACCGAGGGGGTGCCATAGTCGAAGGCAAGGCGCCGAGTCCATCACCATCCTCTTCCTCTTCATCGCTTTCGATTGGTAGCTGGGGAAGCTTTGCAAGCCTTGCCTGCATTGCTGATCTATAGAGGTCTGACATTTGTCGTGACGATGTGCTCAAGGTTGTCAAGGTTGTCGCTGGTTAAGTTAGCAGCGGTGGCCGGCGTGTCGGCCGGGGTCCTGCCACGATGCGACCGGCCCTAAATTACTCACGTGATGGTCAGACAAGAGCCTGACCGCGCCCGGTGTCCTCCTCCGCCTTCAGTCCGCCCAACGCAACTCTTCTCCGATAACCCTCGCCACTGGCCTACATCTCCACTCCAACCTATTTGAAGAGAATATCACGCGTCAATGGCTTCTAGAGGCCCCAGGAGGGGAAACAAGTCTCACAAGGTGCGCGACGAAGTTCAACGACTCGCTACACAGACTATATGCTCCTGCAGGTACCCGGAGTCAAGCTACGCCCGGCTCAGCCCACTACCAAGGCTGCTGCCTCGTCACATCGACGCCGCACCCCATCTCCTCCCCCAGACTCCTTTCCTTATCGCGAAGAGTTTGAGACTAGCTTCATCGACACATGTCCTCGACCATTCAAGGGTGTGATGCTGTGCGCGACTGGCGTCGATAAGGTGCGTTCAATGCATTCAAGATGGAACTCCTCGTGTGTGGCATCTGGTGACAAACTAGTCGCCCATCATTTCTGTCGACTGACTGGCTCGTCGCTACATCTAGTCCGAGTTGTTCGTAAAGGCCTTGCAACTAGGCGCGAACACTACATCCGATTTCATAGACACTGTGACGCATCTCATTGCGAATGACCATGGCTCACCGAAGTATCTGGTAGGTCTCGACACAGTATGCACGTCCTTCTTGTTTGACTGGCGGCTCGTGTAGTGTGCTTTGGAGAGGAACATACCCATCCTCAAACCCTCATGGATCCTGGACAACTTTGAGATTTGGCAGAGAGGGGATGACTTTGACTTTGAAGAGGTACGAATCTCTTCGCGGCCTTCCGATCTCCTCGCCCTCACCTTCTCTGCAGAGCCTAGCTCAACATCGCCTACCCATCTTTTCCGACGTCATTCTGTCGATCTCTGGCATCGAAGACGTGACACGGCGCACAGATATCAATCGTCTACTAACTCAGCATGGCGGCAAGTACGAGAAGGATCTCGGCCGCCCCGTCCGTGTAACGCACATCCTATGCTCAGGAAACGAGGAGACGGACAAAATGAAGTACGCTCGGAAATTCAACTCTCAACGGGAGGCGAACATTCGATTGGTCTGGGAGGAGTGGTTCTGGGACTGTGTAGAATTTGGGGGTGAGAAAGCCGTCACTGAGGTTGTTATATGCTGATCTTTTCCCCATTGCAGGTAGGTTCGACGAGAAGGAGTATCTGGTCACCCACCCACGCCCCGCGCGGAAGCAGTTGCCGTCCCCTCCCCCCGCTCCTCCGTCCATCCTCGCTGCGATGGACTCAGCTTCCACCAGTTCGGTCCCAGGTATCTCCGAGCCTAACCCCAATCCCATCGAAGGAGACAATTCTCTGCTCGACGAAGAGGAAGTGGCCAGCGCGCGGCGGCACCCCGCTGCGGCACTGCAGGTGTGGGAGAGCTTGCTTGGTTCACGAGGCTTTACTCGAGTAGGGAGAGAGCTCGTCAGAACTGCCTCCGCTGGACTTGGGGACTCAGAAGGACCTGGCCCGTCAGGTCCGCCTGCGAAGCTCGACAAGGGGAAGGGGAAAGCACTGCCGTCCGCACAAGTGCGTCCTACGGAGCGGCTGGCTGGCGCGTCTCAAAGTCGACTGTCTACGTTCACGCGCACGAAGTCATTTGCCCCACAGACAACCGACGCTCCGGCTCCAGGACCATCCCAACAACCCTTCAGAACGAACTCGACCATGTTCAAAGGGGCACGAGCGCTGCCCTTACCGCATGTAGATGACAAACAACCGGGAGAGTCGAGTAACGAGCCGCGTATATTTCAAGGACTGCGCTTCCGCGTCCGTGGAGAGGCGCGGTCGCCAACCGTGCAGGAGGCAATCAATCAAAGGGGTGGGGTCAGCGTGGAGGTTTCAGACGAAGACGAGCATGTCGATTTTGTCATCGTTCGGCTTTTCAGGTATGCGTTTCATGCTGTCCGGGGTGCTTACTCAGTTCTTGATTGCATTCCAGTGGGAGCAGACTTTATACGGCAGAACCGGACGACGCTTTACGTGGGAGATATCGGACGGAATGCTGGCTTGAGGCCTGTTTGGATCGTGACCGGATATGCTCACCTGATGAGCATCCGTCATTCGTTCCTGTCGGGATCCCCGTGAAGGGCATCGACCAAATCGTCTTGAGTCACTCTGGTCTCAACCAACTGGAAGCGATGTGGCTCAAGCGATTATCGAGCACTCTCGGTACGCCATCGAGGTCGTTTCTGGAATTGGACTAATGTCATGCAGGGATGTCCTACGCACCCATATTCAACCGGGGGTCTACGCATCTACTCTGCGAGTCAGAAAAGGGTGCCAAGTTTGACAAAGCGCGCGAATGGGGTGTCCCTGTTGTGAATCTGCGATGGCTTTCTGCTCTCGTGGCCACCGGTACTGTTCCCGAAGATGAATCGCGAAGGTCCTTGGAGAATCGCGAATCTGCAGGGCCAGGTTTTGCGGACATCACGAACGGTGCGTTCGGGTGTCGTAGAAATCTGAGCACACGGCTGATGATGTGCAGATCCAGCTCCTGCCTCCCCTCAGCGGCGAGCAGAATCGTCCCTCTCTGTCAACAAGCAGGGTGTTGTGCGCGCCGCTACGGTCCTAGTGCCACTGGTCGAGGAGTCTCCCTTTGGGCCACCTGTGCACGGACTTCTGGAGGGCGCGTCCAAATCCAAAGCCTTGCCATCTCGCGCTTCTGCATCTATGCCGGCGCTCAGTCGTTCCTCGACTGGTCGCCGATCTCCATCCTTCCCGCTCTCTGCACAGGCTAGCGTCATTCTTCCCAGCGATCCCGTCTCTCGATCTCAGCCAGCCGAAGGTAGCGAAACCGAGGAAGAGGACGAAGCCCCACCAAGGGTGCCCTCATCGAGCACGCCTTCGCCCCTGAAGATGCCATCGTCTGGACTACAGAGAGAAGCAACAATGTCATCACCTCTTCGACCCGTAGTATCGGACGCAGGAGCACGAGCGTTACAAGAGAGCATCAGCAACCTATTGGGCAAGAGGACATCGATGGACGACTCGGAACCTGTGAGCCACAAGCGGCCTGGCAAGCGGGCAAGGCCACGGTCCAAGGTGTGCAGATCTGGTCTCGGTCGATGAATGCAGTAGCAGTTAACATTGTCAACAGCCTCAGTCACGCAAAGACTCTGCCAATGCTGATGTCGAACTGACCGGCGTGGCAGAAAGTAAATCAATGCCGCCAGATTTATATAATGCGTCCTACACGTACAGCGAAGACATCGGCTTCCTCAAAGGGCAGCAACTTACAGAAGAGAGCGGAATGGTTATCTATGAGGATCCAGCGCAGCAAGCGGGTAGGCAGAGGCTAATGAGCTTGCTCGGGGAAGGCAAACAATCGGTGGTCGAGCAGGAGGTTCTGCCCGCAGCACGCGAGACGAGGGGGCGTAAGACTAGGACAAGGATCAGCGCGGGGGGAGGGAGCTAACTCTTGATTTATTTTGTGAATCTCAATATATCTGTCTGTTTAATAGTCAGGTCACGTGCCACGTTAGTCGCGGTGAAGAGGCAGGCTTGAGCTTGCAGCTTCAGCACACAACGACCATGGCGTCCCTGCTCGCCATCCCCCGACGAACACCTTCAGCGCTCCGCGCTATCGTCCAGCCAGCAGCAACGCGCGGTCTGTCTACTCCAGCCCCTTCACCCCAGGCGTCCACGTCCACGTCTTCCGACTCACCATCCGAGCCAAACACCCACTACCGCATCACCCTCCGCCGCTCCGCCATCTCTCTCGGCGAGCGCAAGAAGGGCACCCTCGTTGCGCTTGGCATCCACCGACGCATGCAGACCGTGTACCACCTCCACAACCCAGAGACTGCGGGCAAGATCCTCGCCGTGAAGGAGCTGGTCGAGGTCGAGAACGTGCCAGCGAGCGCCGTACGCACGAAGACAGAGCAGAAGTGGGAGCGCAAAGCGCCGAGGGGCTTCGTGGTTGTGCGGTCTTCGTTACCAAAGAGGAGCTAGACGAGGTACGTGTTGGCGCTGTGCGGGTTTTATTCTGCAACTGACGGCTGTCGAATAGAAACTTGTGCGCTAGTGGCACTCATCTCTGTCGTAGTTTGGTCCTCGTAGATTGCTTCCAGTTGTTTTTATGATCACGATCCAGTCACTTTTGCTGACGGCATTTTATTGCTTGCTACTACATACGCGGTGCGGCACACGATGTCTTTATTTCTGGCTCAGAGGGGACTACACTGACAGCGCAGAGCTTGGCCACTCCCTCGGTGCTTTTACAAGGCATGCTTCGGCTCGTCTATTAGATGTAGCAGGGTATACGACAACGAGCTATATGCGCTAGACTATCTGCACCATCGACGCTTCTAACACCTCCGATTGATCCCTCTGCGAAGTTCCTCCTCCCTGATGCGCAAATCATCATACAGTGACCACCAATAGAACTATGAAAGCCACTTACCGGTACTCAAACATCACCTGCACACCAACGTAAAGACATGCGCACGCTGTGAACAGGAATTGCAGGCCTCCCCAGCTCCCCGCGATCTCATGGGCCATGTAGCGCATTCCGTCGGTCCCCACAACGAAGCCGACCAGGTTTGCCGCCATCATCATAAGCACGTTGACCACTGCGCCCGCCGCGCAGACATGCCTGTACCACACCAGACTGCCGAACTGCGACGCAAATCGTTTAGCGCGCGATTGAGATATTGCCAACTGTAACGCACCTTCGACGGTGGAAGCAGCTTTCGTGCAGCAATTTCAGGCAATATAAATAGCGTAACGAGCCAGCCCCACGCGAGCAGGCGGAACGACAGGTCATGCCAGAGGGCGACGAACGTGAACACCAGAAGGCTCGACACGGCGAGGTGCTTGGTCCCGCCCAATGGTATGTAGATATAGCTGCGCATGCATAAGCATGCGTATCTCCCGGACAGGTAAAATGATGACCGACCGGACGACCCATAGATTGTACGACCGATGCCAGCTGCGCCAAAACCCGAGCGTTGAGTAATTATTCGCCATGCATCTCACCATGTTCTCCGGCGGATCGATGCCGTCCATCAGGGCCCACAATCGAAAGAAGCGCCATGGGAGCAAAAGCTGACAGCAGCAACGGGTCAGCGACGCATCATCCATCGGACGCGAACAATTGCGACAAACCTTGAGCCATACAATGATGAGGTTCCAGAAGCCGATCATGCTCAACTCGGCCGGGCTAGTCCCACTCCAGGCATGTGCATCCTTGATGGCGACGACGTACATGAAATGGAGAATGAACTCCATTGTGAGCAGTGTCGCCAGGAAACGGCCGGCATACCGGGCGGTGTCGCGAGCCAAGATAGCTTTCGGCCGCGTGAGCTGAGGATCCAGTAATGTTACTCAGAGTCATGCAAAGAAGCTGGAAGACTGAACGGTACCTGCCATATGAAATCATTGAATGTCATGATTGGGCCGGCAATGTATAGCGGGGCATAAAGGGTATACACCAGGTAATTCCTGTATGTGTACACCTCGGCTGGGTGGAAAGTCGTCGTCCGCTGCTTGTCCGACAGCTCCGCACCCGACTTGCCGACGCGGTCAGCAACTCACATCTCAAAACAACCAAGGGAGAGAAGCCCACATGGATTGTCCCATTCCGTCTGCACGCCCAATGGTAGTCCATATTGAATGAAACCAAGCGCAGCATGGTGATGTTGAAGCTGACGTGCCAGCGAGGGTACACGCCGCGCCAACTATCCTAGCAGCAACGAATTGAGCGTAAATCACATCGCACTGCACAGCGGAACCCACCAGACTTCCCAGAACAGGATGCACACTGCTGAACATGTAGCCCGAATACCGCTCGTTCGCAAACAGAACAGCGCCGTTGAAGATCCATGTCGCCGCGACTGCCCACGCCCTCCCGGCACTTGCACGCGCCAAAGCATAATTAACCGTGAGGATGAGTAGGACCTTGAGCGCGCTCGTTCCGTGCAGCACGGCAAGCATGAGGAGCGAAAACGCCAGGTAGAAAGGTAGCCGATGGAGGTTGTCGGACGGGCGGGACACGCGGAGGATGGGGCGCAGGTAGACATATCTGAGGGCAAAAAACATCGCAATCAGAGCACACAGGGCTGAAAGGCCGCTGCGAAAGGACCGGTATTGGGCATCGCTGTTGTCCTGCAACACAGTGTGAGCTGACGGAACGCGGGAGACGGGGAATCTTACCACTTGGCGGCCAAATAACCATCCCGGTGCCAACCTGTGGCGATATAGGTTATAGTTCGGATGTGATTCTGCTCTCGTCAATCTCCGCTCCAGCAGCCGTACACGCGGAACACATACCAGAGCTCAGCGACACGGGCACGTAGATCATCCACGGCACGGCAACGGCAAATACCACATAATATAGCAGAAACTCGGGGGACCTCCACCGCGCTGGCTTGGGTGTGTCGGTAGAATAGTGCGCGGCTGGAACGTCGACGGTGAGGCGGGTGATGCCTCCGCGTCCTTTGGGCGGGGCGTCCTGCTCGAGGGTAAAGGCTGCGCGAAGGGTGTCGGTGTCGTCGCTGGGCATCTGGATAATTGCGTCGCCTGGGGACATCACCCGGCGTGGCTCAAAGTGGGGATTCAGCAAAATGTGGCGGAGGCCATGGTGGGATGGGAACGAGCACAACGGTATAGCCGGCGCGGAGTGCCTCCGCTGCCGCCGCCTCGAGGCTCGCGTCGTCGTCGGACTTGTCAGCCATCTGCCCTGCAACCCTCACCATCGCGCGGCAGTGAGTAACATATCCTCCAACAAACGTTACTATTCACCGCTGACTCGACTGCGCAGTGGAAGAAGCGTCGACGGGTTCCGATTCGGACTACTCCAAGTGAGCCCAAGCCCATCTTTCGCTTGCGATCGTCCTGCTTATTTCCTCCTGCTTCTAGCTCAGTACGCGTTGCGCAGCCTGCATATTACCGCGCCAACGCTGATGTCTTTGACTCCAGTGGATCTCATGGTTCCTCTCGTCGAAGGGCAACGAATACTTTTGCGAAGTCGAGGAAGACTATATTCTCGACCGGTTCAATCTGACTGGCCTCAACACCGAAGTGCAGAACTATCCCCACGCACTCGATCTTATCACAGACAACCTTGGTAAGACTTCCAGTTCGTACAGTGTGCCACGCCTCAACATCCGGCCAGACGATGACTTCCAAGACGAGCTGCGCGGGTCCTTGGATGTGCAAGCGCGATTACTCTACGGCCTGATCCACGCACGCTGGATAGTAACAGCCCGCGGTCTCTCCAAGATGGTGCGTTGCCCCCGCCCCCGCCCCACCTGTCCTCATACCGCCCGCAGCTCGAGAAGTACAAGAAGGCCGACTTCGGACGATGTCCCCGCGTGCTGTGCCAGTCCCAACCGCTCCTGCCCTCCGGGCTCACCGACGTGCCCTACGAGAAGTCTGTCAAACTCTACTGCGGGCGCTGCGAGGACATCTACTCGCCCAAGTCGTCCCGCCACGGCTCGATCGACGGCGCGTACTTCGGCACCTCCTTCCCGCACCTGCTCTTCCTCGTGTACCCGAGCCTCATTCCACCGAAGAGCGGGCCCACGGAGCTCGGGCGCCCCACGATGGGCAGTGCGGAGGAGGCCGCGGCGCGGCGGCGCCTGCGCCAGCGCGAGGAATTGGCGGACGGGTCGGGAGAGGGGCTGGGCGAGAGCATCAGCACGGCGGCCGCTGCGATGCGTGCGGACCGCTACCGCCCACGGATATTCGGGTTCCAAGTGAACGAGATATCGAAGCTGCAGCGGTGGCAGGAAGCCGTTCGTGACAAGTTCGTCCTCGCCTGGATCGCCGCACGGACATTGTATTGATTTATCTTTCTTGCAGGCAAGTGAGCAGGCTGGAAGCTCAAGAGAACCCTCCTTAGCGTGCGGGATAATATTGTTGCATTCTGTACAGCTCCACGTTCCGGAATATTTATGCTTGGGCCAGTCCCCGCTTCAAGGCCTGTACCTAGCTGGTCGATGGAAAGCTCGAGTAGAGGCCTCTGTAATTCAAACTTCCTCACATTCACAACGTGCTCGTGCGGATGAGTACAGTACAGTACCGAGGACAGAAATGTCTGCATGTGTCTAAGAGTGTAAGAGGGTAAGTGGGGTGATCCTTGTCCGGTACTACATGAGTGAAGCGATACAGGTCAGTTTCGTACATGAGATGCTAGACAGTCTTCGTGCGGTAACGTGAGGGTATGTCATCCTAACTAATGGTATAAAACGCAGAGCAAGCAATACACACCAAATATATGCATGCACCCACCAACGCCGGGCGGGCTGCTGTACAGTGTCTCACGTCTTGTGGACCTGTACGTCCAGGGAAAAGATGTCCAAGTTGCCAACGTTGGCCGCCTTCGCGCGCTCGCGCAGCAGGCCCCATTGCACCCACCAATTGTCCGCCTCGTCCTCCGCATCGTACCCAAACAGCTCGCGGTTCTCGTCCCACTGCGCGACGTTCCCGTCGTCGTCGTCGCCCCCCAGCACGTCACGTCCATTGTCGTGCTTCGCGCGCATCGACTTATCGCGCTTCTCCGCGACGTCTCCGTTCGGCATCGTCATGAAGCTGATGTTGGCCATGTCTAAAACGCGGTTCTTGGTACACCGGTCGTGGCGCAGGTTCTGGAAGGCATATAGGAAGCTTGGTATTTGCTCCTCCTCTCGGAGGTGGGAGAACAGCTTTGCCAAAACGGAGGCGTCTTCCAAACTCATGCTCGACGCCTGAATCGCACCTGGCTATACAGGGGGACAGCCGGTGAGGAGTTGCGTAACGCAACGAATGGAAACATGAGTCTCACAGGAAATGGATGAGCGGCTTCCCCAATAGCCACTAGCCGACCACTGTCATGCACCCAATCATCCAGGACGGGACGCTCTGTCACTTGAACCCGCGATGCCCGGGTCAAGGTGGCCAGCTTTTTCAGCCTGAAGATGTCGATCAATACCAGCAACCCATGTCACGACGCCACAACTCACCTGGGCTCGGCGATCTCGAAATATTTCGTGACTTCTGTGGGTGGGAGCACGTCATCCCAGTCCTCCGTCGTCGCATCGTCTGGTCCGTAAAAGTAAAAGGCGCAGTCGCCTTTCGGACTCTTTGGGCGCCGCATGAGTGACGGCATAGAAGGCACATTACCACACAATAAACACGTACGATAGGGAAGAAGAGCGACGCGTGTCGATGGCCGAACCACACCCATTGTGTGAGCTCATAATCCAGGGTTAATTTTCCGGAGGACCGCGAGCCCCCAGGCTTTGGAATGCTCACCAGCTCCTGCTTCAAGAAAGGCAACAGCTCTGGATCTGACCGTATGATTTCCCCCGGTACGACGGCGCTGGTCACTCAATGAGCACGCGCACACATACCGGACAAGTAGGAGACGTACTTGAGCATCATGAGGTTGGTGGAGATGGGCACATCCTGCTCGCCGTCGAGCAGTATTCGCCGGGTTATGCCGCGGCTGCCGTCCGCGCCAATGATAACGTCGGCGCTCAGGATCTCCCCGGAGCGCAAGCGCGCGGAACGGCAATCATCGCTGATACTGACGACTTCAGAGCTGGTCCGAACTCTGGCACCCAGCTCCTCGGCAGTCTCCAAAAGCATCTGTCGTAAGGCGCTGTGCTGCTCGACGGATATAGGTAAGAGGGCGAATGCCAAGCAAAGTGGACACACGCACGTATAGGAAGACAAAGTCGCCGCCCGCCTCCTGCAGCATCTCCGCATGCCATCTGTGCGCCCCGAGAGTCCAAGCGTTCTCGACTAAGAGCGGACATAGAGTACGGGTGATGAGAGCTGTGTGACAGAGATTGGCAAGATGGTCCAGTGCTTACGGCGCGACATAACGACCCGTTCTGAGACGATGCCGTGCTTGCGGATCTTGTCCTGCATGCCCCAGTGGTTGAAGATCTTGGTCATGTTGGGGGGCATTCGAATGCCACGGGATGAGGACGCCTGCTCGAGGCGTGAGGAGCTGAACGGGCGGGATGACATGCAGGACGCACGTCTTCGAAATTGGCATCTCGCTCGACGACCAGGACGCGGTGGCCGACGCGACGGAGCGCGACGGCGGCGGAGAGGCCTGCAATGCCGCCTCCAATGACAAGGAAAGAGATGGGGGTGGTGGCCTTCTTGGTGGAGGGGCCATTGTGGAGGGGCTGAGGGATGGCCATGGTGGAGAGCAGGAGGGAGGGCGGGGTTCGAGGTCTTGTATTGCGAGACAGTGCCGTGGGAAAGCGAATGTGGGGGATCTGGTTCCGTGTCGGCTGAGGACAGCACCCCGATATTATTTGCGAGCCTTTTCCAGTAATTCCTGGCCTATTCCCCGTCCCCGGGGTTTCTGCGCATATTAAATAAAGTGCCAGGCACTCGGCATCTTGACATTTAGACACGACAATATGTAGCGTCCACTGGCCCAGTCCATTCCAGCCTCCAGCCGTGCGTTATCTCCCTCGCTGCACGACCGGTACCAGCCAGTTTGTCTGTCGAGTCGCTCGGAGAGATCGGGGACGTGAGCTCGCGCCGCAGTGCCTCAGATCAGATACACGCACTGGCTACTCTCCTAGGAACGCCGGTCCACAGGAGCTGGTCAAGCCTTTCGTCCAGAGGCTTCTCTGCATGCCTTCGGAGATGCACGTAAGTAAATTAATGTTTTATCTGCGCGCGCACCTCGCCAGGTTCATCTATCCGCCAGGCCGGGGCTAGGTGCTCTCCGTCCTGACGGTTCAGTTTTCCCTATTCCATGTGTTCGCTTGTTGACGGTGCAGAGCGCCGCAGAGACTTCCATCGGCTTGGCCGTGCATATCAGACCCCAAATATCCCTGCTTAGGCCCTTTAGGGACCACTGCAGGGTACGTACTGTCCATATGGTGCGGCGCGCGGGGACTCCCGTGCACGTCTCTCCTCCTCCCCTCTCGCCTTCGCCTCGCCTTCGCCTCGCCTCCAGTTTCCTTGCGCGCGCTCCCGTGGCGCTGGCGTCTTCGTTGCACGACATCATCTGCATCCCAGGAGTACCTAGCCATCGGCTGCCGCCCGGCCGTAATACGCCCGCCCTTCTTTCCCGCCGCGTGGGGCCCTGGAAGCTATCTGATGATCGCCCATCCGGCATGGCTGTAGACACTTCAATGTTCCTTGATCAAGCCTGCGGCCACGATGCAAGTTCGATGCTCTGCGCCAGCTGGATCCCCCGTGGGCTTCCAGGTTATAAGTAAACCTGCGCCGCCGCCCCCAGGCTAAGCTCAGTCCGCTGTTCGCTTCCCGGACGCAGCTCGGATTCCCACATCACCCGCGGCTGCCCCTCCCAGCTAATTCGGCTCGGTAGCGCGCCTCCGTGGCTGCAAGTCAAAGACGCAGAGTAAGTCCACTTAATCCCGCTTGCTGACACCATGCCTGGCTGACAGGCAGCGGCTCGCCCCCAGGTATATAGGAGCGAGGATGGCGCTGTTGAATTCGTTTCCCTTCACCATGGCTCCCTCCCTCGCAGAAGTTGCAGGCGGCATTGTGCTGGCCGGCGCCTTGCTGGCTGTACACCACCACTTGCAGAACCGCAGGCGCAATCCGGCGGGGCTGCCCTACCCTCCTGGTCCCAAGGGATATCCAATCATCGGGAACCTGTTCGACATCCCGAAGATATACATCTACAAGCGCTTCCGCGAGATGAGCAAGGAGATTGGTGCGTACCGCGTACATGATTGCCTCCGTCCCTCCGTCTGACCCTACGTCCAGGCTCGGACATCATCCATCTCCAGGTCTTCGGATTCCACCTCGTCGTCTTGAACACCAAGGAGGTGGCCGACGACCTCATGGATAAGCGGTCTTCCATCTACTCAGACAGGTGTGTTTTACCTTGCCGCTGGCAAATTTTCTGGGGTTCTCAATGGATCCGCCATCAATAGGCCGCGTATGCCCATGATGTGTGAGCTGTACGTTGTTTTTCGCTTGGATTTTGCGTACGGCATCCTCATGCTGTCTCAGGATGGGCTTCGACTGGTCGCTTGGATTTACGCCGTACAACGAGTGGTGGAAGAACTCGCGCAAGCTGTTCCACAAGCACTTCCAGCCCTCGGCTGTGCCTCAATTCCGGCCGAAGAAGACGAAGGCCGTACACGACTTCCTCAAGCGCTTGGCAGAGACCCCGGATCAATTCCACAACCACATGCAGCTGTGAGTGACGGACGCGACTGGTCGCAGGCATAATGACCTCAAACCACGGCGTGATAGGCTCGCGGGTAGCGTGATCTTAGACATCGCCTACGGCCTCGATATTCGCTCGCACGACGACATCTACCTGCAGCGTGCCGAGGAGTGTCTCCGTATCATCGACAAGGCCGGCAATCCCGGCTCCTTCCTCGTCGATATCATCCCTGCTCGTGAGTTCCCGTCATCTAACGTACTCCATGCCGGCGCCCGTGCCGGTCTCAATTATCAGAGCCATTCTAATCCCTATCGCGCCTGCAGTGAAATACGTTCCTGACTGGTTCCCTGGTGCGGACTTCAAGCGCAAGGCTAAGGAATGGAAGGCAGTCGCTGACAGATTTGGCACGGTCCCCTTCGAGTTCGTGAAGAAGTCAATGGCTGAGGGCACTGCGGCGCCGTCATTCTCGTCAATCGCCCTGCGGGACATCAGCGAGAAGGACGACCGCGCCTACCAGGAAGCGCTGATTAAGGGCCTGGGCGGCACTATGTATACTGGTACGTTTGGCCTCTATCGCTGTGCATCGTTCTTACGCCTAACCATTTCCCATGCAGCTGGCGCTGACACGGTGAATTGCAATATATTTCCTGGCGCTATCCCAGTACTCATTAGACATAGACCGTTTCCGTCATCCTGACGTTCTTCCTCGGGATGTTGATGAACCCCGAGGCGCAGAGGCTGGCACAGGAGGAGATTGACCGCGTCATCGGCCCTGACAGGCTGCCAACCTACGAGGACGAGGCGAAGCTGCCGTACCTCGGTGCCCTCAGCAAGGAGGTCTTCCGCTGGCAACAGGTCGCACCCTTCGGTACGCTTCTCTTACCACATTTTGGTGACACATACGTCTAACGAACGGCGCCGCCAGCGATTCCCCACCGCCTCATGGCTGACGATGTCTACAACGGCTACTTCATCCCCAAGGACTCTATCGTGCTTGGCAACGCATGGTACGCAGTCTCACTCCCTGCCATGCCCCCGACACCGACTTACATCATCGCAGGGCTATTCTGCACGACGAGAAGCTCTTCCCCGACCCGTTCAAGTTCGACCCCGGCCGCTTCCTCGACCCGAACGCGGACCCGCGGGTAGTCGGCGCGGTCGACTACGCCTTCGGCTTCGGACGCCGCGTGTGCCCCGGCCGCTGGATGGCGCACTCTTTCACCTGGATCATCATCGCGAACACCCTTGCCGCTTTCAGCATCAAACGCGTCGTCGACGCCAACGGCAACGAGGTCCCGCCCGCGGGCACCATGTCCGGCGGCATCATGGGGTGCGTCTTCGTCCTCGATATCTGTCTGCCCAGCTGCTGAGCGTTCTGCAGGACCCCAGAGAAGTTCCAGTGTGTCATCAAGCCGCGCACGAAGGAGGCAGAACTCATTCTGCAGACCCTTTGAGCGAGGCTTGGTCACTTGAGCTCTACCACGCATTGGTATCGGTTGTAACATTGATTGCTGTCTGTTGTAGTATATTCATCTCCGCCACGCTCTCGTCCCGCTTTCACGAATGTCAGTACCTATCTAGAACGCAAAACACCTGGACGTTTAGTCCTGAGTCAACTTCCGATGGTCCTTGGCTAACAGACACGTGCATGTCAAAAGTGAAAACATCGTCATGATTCGTCGTAAAATGCAGTGTCGTGAGCGAGAGATCCAAGGCTATGAGTACTAAGAGTCGATACGTGCAGTGAACAACAGGAGACTGAGAAGCTAAAACATTGATGTAGAGGTATCACCGTACAATCCGAATAAAGATACATCTCCGTCGATATCATCCATACATTTATTCCTGGTAGTTGGACGATCCTATCGTCCTCGAACTACGCTGCTTGACCTTGATATTTGCGTATCAGATCCCGTAGTCGCGCTTGCCCGAACGCAAAGTCAGCCGCGATCCCTTTCATCAGGGTCTGCGCGGGTGGTGCATCTGTACTGGCAGGCGGCGCCTCGGTGACAACGGGCAGGCGCTGAACAACGGGCTTGGGTGCCGTCGTCGGACGCGATAGCGATGCCGTCGACGAGAGCATTGGGGTAGCCAGCGATGAGGAAAGCGCGGCTGGGGACGACGTTGCCTTCACGGCGCCCAGCGGAGACGGTGTAGACAGCGGGCCGGCAGTTGCTTTGACCTTTGGCACGCTCGCCAGTGGCTTCGGCTTCGCAGCAGGCACAGCGTCCTTGCCCGCCTTGTCAGGCGGAGGAGCTTTGGAAGAGTCATTCGCCCACAGCGTGGTTATAGACGTGACCTTTCCGCCGCGCCCACCGCGCGCAGATCGCACGTCGTATTTGGCTGGGGAGTCTACTTGCAGCTGAGTCTCGCGGGGAAAGCGCAGCTGGCCGGCGGCGACCAGCTTCTTGGGCTCCGGAACATCACGTCGCAAGACGGGAGGTGGGGCAGCCTTTAGCGCAGCTTCGAAGCGCGCGCGGGGCGAGAGGTTCGCTGCAACCGCACCAGATCCAGATGTCGAAGCCTCTGTTTGTTCTGCTTTGGAAGGGGCGTCCTGACGACGGCGCAGCGTCGCAAGAGGGATGAACCCAGAAGACCGCGGATTCGGAGCAACAATATTGACGCTCGCAGGAGGAGGGGACTCAGCCCGTGGCTCGCCCTTTGCAGGGCTGATCGACGCCACAGGAGCAGAAGCCTGTGCTTCTTGACTCAGTTCTTGCACCGGTGTATTTACCCCGACTGCAGCGGGCGCCTGCGATACATCGGGCATCCAGTAACGGGGAGGCCGGACGCCGGCGACGCTGCCCTCGGACTATCCACTGGAGAAGGGGTGGCTGGAGGCGCCGTCACCTCGATCCTCCCGAGCCATTCCGCGACACGGCCCTTCGCCGCCTTCCTCAGCCTCACAGCTTCCTCGTCCCGCACGTCCTTGTCTTTATGCTTGTTCTTCTTTCCCTTACTCTTGCTCTTCCCTGTCGACATGTTGCTGCGCGATTTTCCCTTGCGCGTCCCGTGCGCGCTGTCGCCCGAGTGGCTGCGGCCCTGCTTCTGCGTGCGCTCGTCCGAGATACGGTCCACAAACTCGCTGTCCGGATCGCCGTCTAAGTCGCGGCCATCGTATACGCCTGCCGTGTCGCCTGGATCGATATCAGCTGCTGCAGTCTGCCGAGCTATCGCGGCGTCCTGTGCCTGCTGCATTTCCTGGTTAAGAGAAAGGCTGGAGATAGCAGAATCGTTGATAGCGTCGTGGTCCTCCGCGTTTGCCCTTGGTATAGTGATGGGCATTGGCAGCACAGCCCGGACGTCTGGTCGGCTGCGGTCTTCGTCAAGCTTTCGGGTGCCGACTTCGGCGAGTAAGCGCCGCTCGAGGGCATCTAAACCACTCTCCCCACCTGATGGACGGGAGGCGCCTGCAGGAGGCTTGAGGAGCGAGACAGCCGATAATGTGGGTGTCTTCGGGGCAGGACCACTATATCCTGATTCAATGGCTTGCGACTCTGCTTGAGGGAAGAGGGAGTCCAGGCGGCGGCGCTGAACTACTGCATTGTCTTTCCCTGACGGCACGGGAGGCGCAGGTAACGTCTTCTCCATCTCGAGCTCGCCGGAGAGGTTTTGTTCATGCTCCAATACCTCGACGGCCATGCGCTCGAGCTGCTCCACGCGCTCGCTCTTCGCCGTCGCCACATAATTGAAGGGGTCCCGAGTTTGCGTCAGTGTAGGAGAGGGCATGGGGCGCGGCGAGTGCAGATGCACGTCGGCCTCAGTGGCCACATTGCGCAGCTCCGCGGGCTCTGGAGGTCGAAGGTCGTGCACGGTGCCTATGGGATAGCGATGCGACTGTGGCGATACAGAGCGAGTGCGGGATGTCATACGGAGATGCTGTGTGATGCGAGAGGCACGCTCGCCCTTGCCTTCTTCAGCTTCTGCCGGTGGAAGCACGATGGCGGGCGCAGAATGAAGGGGAAGCAAGGGGTGCTGGGCAGTAGCGGGCGGAAGACCGGGTAGATTATACAGTGGCTGAGAGTGGACCGGCTCTGCGCTAGATGGGCGGGGAATCGCAGCAAAGTGCGGCGCGATCACATGATGCTGAGGGTAATAGTAATATTGGTCGGCGGGCGGCGGGGAAGACATGTATGGAAGGGCCAAGGGTGTGTGTGAGGCTTGAGGGTACCAGTTGTGACCATATACTTGGGGCGGAGGTGAAGCCACCGGGTATAAATGAACTTGAGAAGGGTCCATATACGGAGCAGGAGATGTCGATGCCATGACGTGCGGAGACATGGGTATCTCATGATGCAAATCATAGGGTCCTGTGGGTAACGGGAGAGGATGGGCAGGAGGTGGGGGTAGCGTAGCAGGATGGAATATAGTCACGGGTAGATCGAGGTGAATATCCTTGCTGCTCATCCAGAATCAACACCAGTTACCCGCAAAGAACTATTTACACACCTCCCGATTGGCATGGACATTTTGATGTTCACCATGCAGCGAACGCCGAATAGAGCCTCCTTCGGTTGTACAGCATCTTCGTCACCGTGTCTCACGCCAGCACTGACTGTCCGCGCGTTTTGCGGAACGTCGAAAACGAGCTGCGCAAGCCCCTCCATCCCTGGATTAGCAACATACTCTGGTCCACGGAAGTTGACTGAGGTCAAAGTGTCGGAGATCTGCAGCGGTGGCTTGTGAGAGGACGATGCACTCGGAAGATGGAGGTGTCTGGTCAATGCTATTGACAAGCCGGTGCTCTACGGAGAGGCAACTTCGTCAGAGTCTATTCTGACTTTCCATCTCCTGCAGAAGACGCACCTTCTTTGAGGAGTGATTCTTAACCTGCAGCTCCACACAAGCTCCTTCACCAGCCACCAGTAGCCCGCCGACGACCTTCGCTTGCACCCAAATCTTCCCGTGCTCTCCCACAATGACACCTTCAGGCTCGATCCGATCAAAGTCCTCGTCGTAGTTCTCCACAACATCGACCTCCTTCTTGTCCGTGACGAGCCGGTTCTCGCCCTTCCACGAGACACCGACAGTGGCTCGCACTTCGTACTTAATCTTCGCGAGCCCAGAGCCGAAGTCGATAGCCGATGGTGAGTGGGCCGGAATGGGCAAGCGAAAAAGGAAGGTGGTGATACCACGGCGTGCAGGGTAGTAGTTAGTGGGCAGGAGCGGGTCGCCGGCTATTGGATGTGGGTGGACGGCGTTCGAAGGCGGTAATCCTGGCCCTTGGTATAGACGGCGGGTGTGCAGGAACCTGGACGTCGCGGAGTGGTCTCGCGATGTCAATTCTAAACGCGTGGTGAGGTTATAGCTGCGGTGAGATGAGGGAACGAGCGGACCTTCGATAGCCACGAGCTCGACCATGATGAGACCTATGCCCAGGCCCCTATCAGCCCTAGCTTCTAGCTGCAGTTTTCCTGTGATTGCGCCACCAGCGATGTAGAACGGGGTGGAGAGGGTAAGGGTCGCCTTGACCTTGGGGTGGTGAGGGGAGGCATTCATGGGCTCCGGCCGCGTTTGTGCAGCCATGTTGGGAGCAGCTTGCGCGACAGGAATAGAGTACACAATTTAATGGAGATGAAAGAATAAAGTTAGGATGCAATGGGATGCTACAAGGTGGGATGCAGGCGAGCAGGTGGAAACGAAGCGAGCGAGGCTTGTTCTAGACAGAGAGATGCACGTGGCGATGAGGGGAGACGCGCAATGCGAAAGAGTCCGTTGTCAAGCCATGGGAGAGTGTTCAAAAGACGGACATGACGGGCATGGCTGTGTGGACGCAGGTGGCGAGTGCAGCTGGAGCACCGCGCCCGAGAGGTCCATGGCCGGCAACACCCGAGACTGCAGCACATTATTATCATCGCATATTGGCACAGCTAGCTAGCTACTCGTCAGAGTCTTCAACAATCATCGCGCTCTTCACCCTCCGTCCGTCCGGGGCCTCGTTCAAGCCGATGCCCAGCGGATTCTGCCTTCGTTCGAGTCTTCGCTGCTTCCGCTTCCTCGCCCACTGGCCAAACTCTTCCCCGCTCTCCGCACTATCCGTCTTCTCCCGCTTCCTCGACCGTGACACTTCCCTGTCCCCGTTCAACTCTCCCAACTCTCTCCACACACTCAGCTCATACGCCACCGCCAGCCGCATGTCCTCGTTGTCCAAACGCTCTTCTGCCGCCAGCTCCTCGTCTAACATGTCCTCATCCGTGTCAGACGACATCTCGGACACAAGTTCATCATCTTCGGCCCCTGAACTGCGATCGTGCCCCGGCGAACTTGGCTCGTACTTCGGTTCGACGCCAGACGGATACGATGGACGAACGATGTCAGGTGCATAGATGAATGGCGCGTACATCGTCTGAGGGCCAGGGCTGAGATCGGGTTCTTCTTCTATATCTGCGTCTGCATCCATCTCTTCCTCTTGCTGATATTCGCCGTCGACGTCATCGGGAGCTTTGGTCGAGGCTCGGTCTACCTCTTCCGCTTCTTCTGGCACATCAGAGAACACGAAACTCATCAGCTGAAGGGCTCGATGGACACTCGCCGGCGGCACCTGACGAGCATCCTGTCAGTACCTGCACATTAGCAGCGCCAGAGCAGGCACTAACCTTCCGACCGCCCAACTTCCATACCTTGGTATGTGCCTTCAGCGTGAAATCAAGCTCTCGCAGAGTTACCGTGCGATTCATCACTTCACCAACGAAGTTCACCACAAGATCATGTAACAGCGAGATTGTTTCTCCTGAGATATGAGTGCCGACGTCTTCACTGGCGTCCGCATATGTCCTGTATGTACGAATGTCAAGCCTCTGTGACAAGTAATAATAAAGCTGCGCGACATACCGCATGAGCCTCCCTAGAGCAGACATGTGAAATAGTCCGAGCTGATAATCACGCAGATACGTCGCAGTGATCCCAGCTGTGTCGAGATCCCGCCTGGCCTTCGCCACGCGGGATAGGCCGCTTTTCTTCTTGCGCTTAGGACGGCCGGCCGTGACCTCTCCATCCTCCACCTCAGGTAGCGTAGATGGTCCCGCCCCTGGCGTCTGCAACAGGTCGTCGTCGCAACTAGCTTCCGTCGGCTTCCCAGCGCATTTTGCTTTCCGGCCAGGTTTGAGACGTTGCGGCTCCAAGGACGCGACTTTTCCTGCTGCTTCTGCGCGCTTCTTGCGCATGGAGAGACGTTTTTGAAGCCGCCGACGCGCAAGAGCCGATAGATTGTCCTCAGGAACATTCGGTATGATGAGAGATGCATCACGAAACTCCGGAGACGACTGAGAGCTATCGGCTGAATTGAGAGCGGTCGGAGGTCCTTCCGTTTGGACTGCAGACTTGGGGGAAGGACCAGGCGGAACAGCCTGGCCAGCGTCGTCAGTCGGTTCACCAGCCGCCACAACGGGCACTTTCAGCTCCTCTTCCCCTTCCCCTTCCCTCAAAATGCGATCTAGGGCGGCGAGCTGATCAGCACTTAGCTTCGCCAACGCGTCCTCTCTTCCCCACTGTGCCCACTGTTCCGCTTTCCAGCCCTCAAATTTCTCCCTTCGCATCCTCTGCCCATCTACGTCGCGCTCCTTCCCTTCCCTTCTCCCCTCTTCGCGCGCAATGCCTTACGAAAGCCGCGCTCCGCCTCCTCGCGCGCCCGCGCCGCCGTCTCCGCGTCAAACACCGGCTCCGCAGCGCTGAACCTTTCCGACTGCCCCTCCTCGAAGGCCACAAGCTCCGCCGACGCCTCGTAGGCTAGCGCAAGTTTGTCGCGCGCGATGCGCTCAGCGGGCGGGAGTGCGGACGCGCCGGCGCGTAGCAGCGCGAGATAGATGGCTACATCCGTGGCGGACTTTGTGCCGATGTGCGCCGCTATGAGGTCTGGTCGCAATCGCGAGTAGATTGAAAGGCCATGGAAGAAGAGCGCCTTTTCGGAGGCCAGCCAGTAGCTGGTGGGCGGGAAGAAGGATGATTTGAATGGTGGTTCCCCGAACGTGCCGGCAAGATGGGCCCTGGTGTCCGCGACATGGTCAAGGAAGTGCTTGACGAGGTAGGAGATATTGGGCGTCGCGCGCACGGGCGCGTCATCCTCTGCCATGGAGACCTGTTGCGCCAGCGAATAAGGCTAGAGTTTGAGCGTTGTGTGGCCGTCGCGCAAATTTGAGCACGAGGGTTCGTCACGGGGTTGAAGCAACTAGAAAGAGCGGTGTCGGCAGGAATAACAGACAGCTCATTTAGTTGACTCGAAGTGTGCAGTTGCTGCAGAGCGCTAGATGGACGGCGTGCAAGACTTGTTGGAAACTTGAAGAGTCGTCGCGCGCCGCGTGCCTTGTCTCCATATGCTCACCAGCGCTTACTATACGCGCAGCCTGGCCTGCTGATGTACCGACGTTCCCTCTTAGAACCTTACCGCGCGCACGGATGGAACCTATTGCCGAATCCTCGTCGACACCCGTCGACGCGCCTCAGCCAGAAGCTGGCCCCAGCACCGCTCCCCGCGCACCTGAGGCTGCAACAACTGCTGCTGCTCAAGATGAGCGCAATGCCCTCCATGCGTCGCACGAGGAGGTGTGGTACCTCAAGGAGATCTCATTCACGTCGGGCGAGCATGCCCAATCGAAGCGCTACAAAGTCATCACGCAGAACTACAACGGGTACGTTGTTTTTATCCTCGTCTCCTTCTATCCAATTGAACTGTCCCAGGCCCTGCTCGTTCATCGCAATATGTGAGAACGCGGCTAATTCATGTGTGTGTTGTAACTCATCACGTCTGTATGCACCAGGCAACATCCTCATCCTCCGCGATGACATCCACATCCTACCGGAGAGTCGACGCAGCGTATCCTACGAGTTCCTCGCGCAGCTGCTGGCCGAGTATCTCCTCCTTAATTCCCCGGACGTAGACATCTCCGCCGCGCTGTCAATGATGCCTCTCACCACCAGTCAGTCTCCCTCTTTAACCTTCTCCTCCCGCCTCGCGGCTGACCCGCCGCAGAGGGCATGGACCTGAACCCGCTCTTCATTGGGCCTACATCCTTCCGCCCGGCAACGACGGGCGGCGAACTCGAGCTCTTCGCGAGCGCGGGCATCCCGCTTGTGCACGGTTGGCTTGTCGACCCTGCGTCGCCGGAGCACCCCGCGGTGTCCCGCGTCGCGGACTACGATGCCGCCGTGAACCTCATCGTCGAGGCGGACGTTCTGACGCGCGGGCGGCTCGTGGGCGCTGACGGTGCTGCGGCGCCCGGGTCCAGCGACCAGCCCTCTTCGCCGCTGATGAATGAGGACGACCGGCGGAAAGTCGAAGACGGTACGTCCACTCTTTCGGCGCCAGCATTCTCATTGAAGACCCTCCCGTCTCTCTAGCCATCGCCGTTCGATCATTCCTCGACTCGACACGGTCCCAGTTGACCTATCACGGCCTCTTCACCCTCGCTTCCCTCTCGCTCCCGCCTCCCCCGTCTTCGCGCACCACCGAAGCCCCAACCCTCCTCGCCCTCTTCCGCAACTCCCACCTGGCTGTACTATACAAGCACCCGTCCGGCGTGCTCTACACGCTTGCATCAGACCAAGTGTTCTTGAATGAGCCTAGCGTCGTGTGGGAGCGGCTGGAGGACGTGGACCAAGGCGGCGCCTCCTTCGTGGACAGCGCCTTCCGACTGAGCGCCCCAGCCGGCGGCGACTGGGCAGGCTGGGTTCCTCCGCCTGATGTGACCCCGGAAGAGCTATCGGAGTGCGTGGCTCACATTCACGACATGCTGGCATTGCTGACTTTGCCTGCCAGCCAAGCGCTTGCCCGGCAGCTGCAGCAGCAGGAAGATGCGTACGCCCAGCATGCGCATGCTCAGCGGCAGGAAGCCCGGCGCCAACACGAACTTTACCAGCAGGAAGAGAATCGCATCCGTGAGCAGCGCCTGCGCGAGCTCGCCTCGGCGGAAAAGAGGAGGAAAAAGGAGTGCATCATCATGTAGACCAACATATCGTTATTTCCACGGCGATCTTTCATACCACAGGAGACTGCTACAATATACCGGATATAATGGATGGGTATTGGGGAGTTAAGAGGCGACTGCATGAGAGCAAGTCAAAGCATCGAGGGGAAAAAACATGGCATGCAGCCCATGCATGAGTCCAGAACAAACAAAGAACAAAGAATCATTCGCCAGTCCCATCGACAGCAGCCTCTCTTCCGTTCCACAGCATGTTGCGAACTACGAGGTCCCCAGCCCTTTTCGTCAGCAAATCCTCCAGACGAGCGCACATCTCCGCCTTGCTGCCTGTCACGCTGATGTCCGGGTTGTATGCGGCGTGAGCTTGCAGATTCCGCTTGAGAGCCGACACCGAGAGAGACGCGCAAGACGCAGCAGCCGTAATGAGCGGTGCAGTGGGCGACAGGAGGTAGCAGGTGTGGAGGTCTAGAAGGTAAGTGCATGTGGTCTAGTGCATATGACCGGAGCGCCCGAGAAAAACCTACTGTCTATGTAGTCTTCACAGTCGGCAGGTATGGTGATCTGGAAGTTCCCGGCCTCGGCAGAGGAAGAGAAGGCGTCGGCGAGGCGTCGGAGGCCGGCCATAGTGATACCTGTTCCCGAAAGATGCAGAAGACCAAGCTCGTTGAGAAGCGCGAGAGCAGGGGCCGCGTCGTTGGTGACCATTGGGTTATTGCTCAGAATAAGCATGGTCAAAGATTCGCGCAGTGCCACGAGGTGGAAAGCGCTAAGACGGACGTGGGTAGATGCAAGCGCAGGATGCTGTACCAAGACTTACGCTTCGTCGCCGATGCCGGTGTTGTTCAGATTCAGCTCTGCAAGGGACGGTAGGTGATGAATGTATACGAGATCGCTATTCCGTAGGCGTATCCCGTCGAGCGACAATGAATGCAGTGAGGTGAAATTTCCTGAGATGCCTAGGACTGCGAATTGTCAGCTGTGCATACTTACGGCCCTGGGAATGGGCTACCTGCAAGCATAGACTGAAATCGCGTGGGTGTGAGGCAGCCGTGTTCTCCTGGATGTTGAGACATGTCTAGTCGAGTCAATGAAGAACTGCTGATCGCGCGAAGTATGCGCTCGGTCAAACAACCTGGATAAAAGCGGTATATGCGCTGCTGAGGAGACAGAAGTCAGCTACTCACCTTGTACACAAACAAAATCCACGATGTTTTGGATGTCTTGCACGGTTGTCGCCCCTGCGTCTTGTAGCTTCTTGATGAGTACGGGGCCGAAAACTTCGTGTTTGAGCACATTGAGGAGGTCTTGCGGGGTGTTCGCAATAGCTGTTGTTGAGATTCAGGGATAGAAGAAACATGTCAAGAACAAGGATGACCTTCCGATGGCGGCTTATTATATGCAAATATCGGACTAGAGCAAGTAGCAAGTGCGAGGTCTAGCACCCGAGGAGACTCGACTTCAAAGAGATCAGAGGAGTGGGTGTGACTATTGAAATCTGCGATAGGGTCTGCTTTGGTAACGATGAACGACGACATGTTGACGGTAGGAGACGACTGCTTGCGCTTCGCCGAAGCCTGGAGGTCCGTGAACGTGATCGACTCGTCCGATGAGATGGACGCATATTTGCGCTTTCCTAGACCCACACCGACAGACAGAGAAGAGCCAAGAGCACGCGTGTCGCCGTTATTATTGAGAAGAGAGGCGCTGCGTTTCGCAGGGATCTGGAAGGACGGTGATCCTTGAGTGGAGTACGTTGCGGGGCGGAGTCGATCAGGCGAATCGGTGCCTGCGGTTACAGAGGAAGACGGAGAGAGCGAGAGCAGGTCATCGGCACGTAACTCGGAGGCATCTGGGTTCTTGAGAGGCCAGCAGAGGAATCTGCCGGACTTGTTGTTGCTCGGGGGGTAGAGAAGTCGTGCGAGGAAGGAGATGAGATATTGGTCACGCGTGCGGGGGAGACTGGCAAGGGCAGACGCTGCATTCGTGAGGAAGACGGGTGCAGTTTCGGCGGGGCAGTAGCAGGGATTCTTGCTGTCGACAAGCGGCGCTGGCAGGGGCGCGCTTTGGTCCATCGCGAGGGGCCGGTGAGAGTAAAGGCGAGCGAGCTGAGCGCGCGCTACTCCGAGACGAGCCGACGACTTGGCGCATCCAGCCCGTGACTTCAATCCGCGTAGTGACTGTACCCAGTGGGCTCTGGCTCTCGTTTCCGACGGTAGGCGGCCGCGCCAGCACGACTGACAGAGAGCAACATATTTGCCTTCTATGCCACCAGATAAAATTTCTTCAAGACCCAGCGAACTAGGTAGGTGATAAGATGAGAAAAGTCCGTCCAGAGACAACCTGGCTGTATCTCAGATCTGGCAGGTTTTGTTGCTCTGCTCGGAAGCTGTATCTGTGGCAAGCAGACTCAAGTGGCGCTCCTTGCTTATTTGGCCGTAGTTCCTTTGTAGTGAGTCATTGCCATAGTTAGTCTCCTTGTCTGCCTCTTCACGTGTGGCGTTGAGGATAAGTAAGTATCGTGTGGCCTACATCTAATTCGTCACCGTGGTTGCCTAGCCTTGGCACCGGTGTAGTTGGCAGTGCCCGTTATCGCGTGCCCCTTGAGATTGTCCACGACGCGAATTCTCGTGTGCCAAAGTTCGGGAACTGATTTCGGGCAGCTCGGAAGGATTAGACGGCACTTATAGAGACTAATAGATTGTTGCTCTGATATTGATGTCGTCTCCTTACTGCTGTGGCGGAACAACCGTCTGGGTCGCTAACGGAAGAAAGTTCGTATCATGACTGCAAGACTTCGGGCCACTCAGCTTCAACAGAGAATACTCTCTATCTTCTTGGGGCGCATTACTCGCAGTTTCATCAGGAGTCTCAGCAATACTAAATCAAGGCTCGCACCCGGATATTCACGGCGTCTGGTTCCCCAACGCCCGTGGCGTGGGTTTCCTTTCAATATATTGCCCCTCGTCCTCCATCCCTAATATTCGCAGAAACGATTTACATAAGACATGAAGGTATCCAAGTCGTTAAAATAAACGGGGTTGAATAGCATACGACGTCGGCTAAGCGAAATGTCAGCGGTCTCGGAGCTGGCACCTTCCGGTCCCGCTCCCTTTCGTTGTCGCCCCCTCGTTTCACTCACTCGATCCTATGGCTGCCGGACTCTCACGCTAATGCCCATCCGGTCGGTGAGACTTATATTTAGTCTCCGTAGCTGACTTTTGACCGATGATGCTCGATCTGTCTTATAAACATATTATACTGCGTGCCATCCTGTGCCATCCGCGACACGTAGAGCATGTCCTCTGATCTGCTGAGTCCGAGTCCCGACTCAGCACCTAAGCGATCCACTCCCGCGGAATATGCGCACTACGTACATGCATCACGGTGCTGGCCGAAGGGTGAAGACCTTCTTTGTTGGCCTCCCAGAACCCAAGCGCCTCTTACGGCCGCTTGAGAAGATTGATAAAGCTATAGAGCGCAAGATAGAGAATGATGCATCTGGGGCTGCAGCGCTAGGTTAGTAAAGGGCGCCGATGGCACGGATTTTAGCGGGTGCGACGTAGATAGAAGTGGGATGCTCATTCGTGTGGAGTGGTGCATCACGGCCACACGACTTGGGCGTAAGAGTTGATAAGTGCTCACAGCAGCGCGAAGCATTCTCGTAAGTTCTGATAGAATCTGAAGCGCGGCTGTGGCGGGATATAAGCGCTATCAGCATTTAAATCTGCAGGACGCTTTTCAATACGAATGACCTCACATTCTAGCATGTGCCAGTGAGCGCTCACAGGAGATGGGATGGCGAGGGTGTGCGCCCGATCAGACGTGGCGTAAGTTTTCGACTTTGTGCGCAATATTGAACTTTCATGCATCAATGAGGGGATTTTGAACGGCATAACAATGTCTGGCATCACTGAACCTTGAGCTTACTGCATTTGCGCGAGCAACCAACATACTCAGATGTCGGCCGCAGTAGTCACAGGAGGGAATGGGGCGCCAGGGCCAGGGCAGGACGCCCAAGCTCTCGCCAGAGCGGAGGCCGTGCAAGACAACCATCCGTCATCTACGGCGCTGATCGGCGAGGTGAAGCTAGAGCTGCACCGCAGACGTTCGAACTTCGATGAGGATCCAGGTTCGCCGAATCCCACGGCGGGATGCGGGCGGTGTGGCCTTCGTAATAGAGGCGAAGTCTAGGCGTCTGCTGTCAGAGCAATTATGGAAGGCATGCCTGAAGGATACGTGGTAACATCAAGGACTCAACTCAATCAAGCGGATATCGGGAGATGTTCGACTCGTGGCACCTCACGGAGTCCCAGCGAAGGAAACGAGAAAGGCGAAGGGCGGCCAAAAAGAGAGTGACCGCTATCCGGCGGGATCAAATTTGCGTTCGGCCTCCGTCTCCGTGTGTGGGAGGCGGACGAGCAGGATAGGAAGGCACTCAGAGCGCCAGAGGAGACAGCGGTAGCGGATCTCAGGGCAATTTTGGCAACAAGCGCAGGCACCGAGGGCGAGGAGCTCCGACGCGAGATGTCAAATGTTAACGGTTGTCGACGCGGGGGACGTACAGGAACGTGGGGAGACGTACACACACAGGAACGCGGGGAGACGTACGACGGCTTGCAACCAGTACGAGAATTGGTCCCAGATGATCCCCCCTTGGACTGACAGACATCGAGAATTGCGATCCTCGCGTGAGCGCGCGAAGGCGCGCGATCGGTGGTGAGATTCACAAGCGAGATGGATCGGAGACCAACAGATGAAATGGCGGGAATATGCAATCCTGTGCGCCAACGCCTGGATCTGCGCCACCATTCGAGCAAAGAAGACTAAAGAGTAGACCTGCAGAGCAGATGAAAGAGGTTGTCAGGAGGGTGCTTGCCTGTGCTTGCAGGTGGATGAGGCTATGGTTACTATCAGGTGGGACTTGGCGTCGCCTGGCATGCGATCGGCCTGTGACGTGGTTGCGGAAAAAATGCTGAGCAGATGGAAATTGAAATTATTCTGATTGGTTGGTTCCGCAGCGGAGCTTGCGCAAAATTGCCCGACGATCGTGAGCTGATAAGTGCGTCTGTGCCTCGCCTGGGTGACCGACGAGGCCGCAGAGCGTTGCCTCGCGGGGTCGCAAATATCTTCCTCCGCAGGATAATATAAACCGCCTGTCGAGTTTGACTCGATGAAACTCGACAGAAAGAAGTCGTACTGTACTCGAAGCTTCCCCCATCTGTTCGTTGATACGTAACCGGCCCCCACCTCTTTCGGATGTTCTTTCGGAGATCGGAAGCGGATGATAGCGCTTGCGTCGTCAAGGGCAGGATTACTGTATGTCTTGGAGGTCTCGAGGGTCTTCCCTGGTCTTCCCGGCTGGTCGGGCGTCGGGCGTCGAGCATCGAGTGTGCACCAGAGGCACAGAGAGCAGCTTAGCGCTCACCGTATCTGACGCAAGGGAAAACAAGCGGCCTCGAGTCTCCTCGAGTGCGGCTCAGGCGACGTTGCAGCGGCCCAGACTCGAGATATCCAGCGATCGCGGTCGACGCGCGCGCGAGGGCAGTTGAGCGCAAATCAAATTGCGCTCGGGGGCGTTGATGCGCTGTCATGTGCGCCCGACGCCACGCGCGCCGGGCCGCCAGGGCGCCGCACGCCCGTTGCTACCAGGAGCACTGGGCACGACCCTGCCCTTCCTTACTCTTGCTCGCCAACAGCCCTGGCGCAGGCGATCGTGACAGGCTGGCACAGGCTGGCACTCTGTCTGCTCTACCCGCACACGCTCGCGCTGCAGTGTCTGGTCTGTCCGACACCAACATGGCGGCATCGCTGCACACGACCATCAGAAGAACGAGGTTAATCCGTACACTCTATCCGGTCTTTCTCCGCTCGAGGCTCAGTTTCCCCACGGGTCGGGCAAGAGCCGACTTGCGGTGTCGTTCCTGGCGGACCAGGTTACCCCGCAATGTGCCCTTCCCGAACGGTCGGTGCCCTCGATTTTGAGAAATTGCGATCCCGCGCTTGCCCCGTCTATATAAACATTTGACCCTATGTTTCGTCACGACTCACCGAATTTGCTCCCCCCTCCCTCCCCTCCTCCTTCCTATCCTCTGTGGACTTTAAGCTGGTCTTGAAGCAATGGCTCCAACTGAGTGGACCATCGCCGACTTCATCCACCGAGGACCTTGGTGGAGAAATCATGGTGTGGTCCCTGCCTGTTCCCTCCGTCAACACGATTGACCGATCGTCCCCGCGATAGGCATCCTTCTGCTCAACATTTACTTGTTGCTGCCGTTGTTGACGTCGATGATGAATGGCTTCGATTCTTCTCTGGTGAACGGTGAGCGCCCAGCTTGTCCCGCTCGCATTGATCTTACTATCGCCGATAGGATTGCAAATCTTACCGGCTTGGCAATCTCAATTTCACCATCCCAAAGGCAAGGCGCTAGGTAAGCACCAGCAGCGTTAGACATGTTCGTCTTGACTCATGTTCCGCAGGCCTCATCAACGCTGCACAGATGATAGGCGGTTTACTGGTGCGTCTCCTTCTCGCCCCCGCCGTGTCGCCGCACTCACAGGCTTATAGGGACTCCCATTTACTCCGTTTGTCTCGGATATGTTTGGCCGCAGGATGACTCTTTTCATCGGAGCTGTCCTCATGTTGGGTGGTGTCGCCACCCAAGCAACAGCATCCTCCATCGCCCAGTTCATTGGCGCGCGAGGCCTTAGTGCGTTTCGTCCTGCATTTGACTCCTACCGCTCTTGCTGATGACCTTTGTCCTTGCAGTCGGCTGTGGTCTGACATTCGGAGCCAACGCCGCACCGTTGCTCATCACGGAGCTGGCGTACCCCACTCATGTGTGTACCACAATATGTGCCCGCTCAATCAAGTCCTTCGACTGATGTTTGCTAGCGAGCAAAAATTACTTCAGTCTATAACTCATCTTGGTACTTGGGCAGTATCGTTTGTACGGCAGCCATCTCTATGCCATGGTCACACGCCAGCTAACTGGACTTCTTCCTCAAGCTGCCTGGGCGGTGTTTGGCGCCTTCAATGGTGCTCCGAATTCAGTCTGGTCGTGGCGCGTTCCCTCCATGATTCAGGGTCTCGGTCCAATCCTCCAAATATCCCTCATCTGGTATGCGGACATTATTTGTAGTGCTATCGTTTTCTCACAGTGTTGAGCAGGTTTATCCCCGAAAGCCCACGTTGGCTCATTTCAACAGGCAGGGTAGGTCATCTGATGCCATTAAGCCGTCTTGGTTGCTCAAATTTTTCGCACATCCAGGAGGGACGTGCATCTCGTATCTTAGCCCGATTCCATGCGAACGGTTATGACGAGCGCGACCCATTGGTCGTCTTTGAAATGGCCCAGATTCGACATGCGCTGAAAATGGAGAAGGAGTTCTCCGAGAGCTCTTCCTTCATATCCCTCATCGCAACACCGGGGAACAGGAAGCGCATGAGGCTTATCGTGGGGATTGCTGTATTCTCCCAGTGGAGGTATGTCCCTATCCAGTAGTATGATTTACTTGGTCAATCTAACGTCCCGGATTTTTTTCAGCGGCAACGGGTTGGTCTCATACTATATCAACCTCGTGCTCGAGGGCGTCGGCATCAATGGTACCTCCGCCAAGGCCGCTATCAACGGCGGTCTCCAGGTAAATATACCTTATCATCAGAAATGTCACCAATTGATTTGAAATTACGTAGATCTGGAACCTTGCTGCTGCCCTCATCGGCGCGTTCCTTGTCGATAGGCTTGGTCGCAGGACGCTCTTCATCATATCCACGGCCGGGATGCTCATCGGTTCGTACGCGTTTCTCCGAGCGCCCATGGTAAAACATCCGCTCACTGTTCGGTGTCTAGCTTTCTCTATTTGGACGCTGACCACCGCGCTATTCGACGCAGCCCACATCACTGCTGCTGCCCGAGCCACAATTCCATTCATTTTCATATTTTTCTTCTTCTATGACGTCGCATATACTCCTATGTTGGTCGCATATACCCTGGAGATTCTACCATTCGCGATTCGCGCCAAAGGTTTTGCTGTGATGGTAAGTCACCATGGACTTCTGTCTAGTTGATCTGGGTGCTAAGCGTCCTTGGCAGAACTTGACTGTATCACTCACATTGGCCTTCAACCAATTCGTGAATCCTTGGGCTCTTGACGCTATTGGCTGGAAATACGTGCGTGTTCCCTCTACCGTGTCTTGATGGCCGCACTCACGCCCACGCATAGTATCTGGTGTACTGCGGTTGGCTAGGCTTCGAGTTAATCTTTATTCTTACATTTATCGTCGAGACTAAAGGCAAGTCTGACATCTCTCGTTTAGAGGACACCGCTAACCGGCTAGGTATCAGGGCGAACACTGGAAGAGACTGCCGCCTTGTTCGACGGCGACGAGAAACCAGCCGATCTCGCCCAGCGCGGTGGCCAAGCTGCAACAGTGTCCATGGGCCGGCCAACTTTCGGGGGTTCGCAGGACGACGTCTTCGTCCCGCCAGAGAAACCGGACACAAAGTTCGAGCTTCATCTGGGCGAATTTTACGAGTTGCGCCGGACACGGTCCACTTCGGAGATGGATCGGTGGGGGGACTCGAGCGACGTCCGACGAGTAGCGTAAGTATGAATCAGCCGTAACATTGACACTGGGTTCTCCCTTGTAATTGTAGATTTTTCCGGGTATATAATCGTGTTGTATGTTTTGTGTCTTGTTGTTCGAACATACATAGGCATATTCTCGATTCACAAGCGTTATGTCGGTATACACAACTATTCGGGGACCCACACTTGCAGAGAACCCGGCGGACACGAGAACGCGCCCCACCCTTCTGCGGATGTTGTCACCGGCTCCGAGGGCTCATAGATGCCACGATATAAGGCATTCACATGTTTCTAAGGCGGTCGTGCGGGGTAAGCATTCGTGAACGAGAGAAGCGCGGGACGGCCTAACCTTCCCCACATTCATCCGGATGGTATAAGGCGCCTGACCACTGCGGTCGATATCCAGATCAATCTCTATCAGCGAGTTTTACCGATAGGAATATGCTCACGAAACCCCATCACTTTTTCTTGAGAGTACGACCACGCAACCGCTGTGCGAAGCGTCCCCCTTACGTACGAATCCGATGCAGTGTTCGCGCTCAAGATAATCTTCCAGTGCACCGTATGCCGACTCCTTGCGCACACGGAGTAATCTACGGAGCTTTCGGGCTATCTCCTCGTCATAGCACTCCCTATTCGGGTAGAGGTCCCCGTAGAAGACGCATCTGACATATATCGCTTTGGAGTTGCCAGCGAATACAAGTGGAAGTTGCTCACGGGTGACCTTCTCCGCGAAGCAGAATGAGGGCATATGCTTGAAGCTTGAAACTGGCATTGACCTGAATGGGGTTTATGAGCGGGGGCGATAAGAAGGCGCACAGCATGCTTACCCAGCTTTCAAGGGATTGGCCGATTTGCTGTCAAAAGCGGTTCAGCATCGGAATGCGCAGTCAGAAGAGCCCGAAATATCTACCGTACTGTGTGACAGCGTGAGTGAAAGGTGGCCTGGTGATGTATCTCACTCACTCGTGGTTGTCAACAAAAGTAACGGCATCATGAGGCCGGTATTTCAGAACGCTGTTGTCGAGTATTGTTCTAAGGTCAAAGCGGGAGTTGGGTTTGCTCGCGTTATGCAGGTTAAAGTGCAAAGGCACGTCGAAGAAGGAGGTCTGCGGTCAAGTAATGACGAGAGTGGAAGTCTTCGAAGTGAGCTTCTTACCTGGCCATTGAATGCCCGAAGGTATAAGAGCACTAACTTCACGCTGCAAACAATGAGTTCTTTCTCTCGCGCTTTTCATGGCACTCACTTTGCAGACCAATACTCGGCAACCATGAAAGCCTGGGATCGTCCTGGCTGTTGCCGGATAGTGGTGATCTGCGGATTAGTGAGTTGGTGGACCGACCCAGCTCACGGGTAACATCCTACCCATTCAAGGAGGAATTTCCTGTCTATGTGTTTGATGGCGTCTAAGCGAAACCCTGAACCTCCCGTTTGCTTTGATGCATAAGGATACCACTTTGCTGAAGAAAGGAGCTACACACCTCTAGGACCCATGAACCCCACGTAAGCATGTCATCCCGGACTTCGGGATGACTATGATCGATCTTGAAAGAGAATTAGCTGCCACGCCTTCATCTGAATCGCCCACACTGACATCCACTCCGAGCAAGTAGTCGTAGTTCCCGAGCTCTTTGTCCACGTTGCGTGACCAACCTTTGCGACGTTTGCTGACGATACGATATACGCCATGCTGCCGTGCCTGGTGGTCCCAATCAAGTCCTGTTATAACAAGTGAGCTGCTGCCCATCAAGCGTAAAGTACACATACCAGTGAAGTGGTCGTGGCTCCAGCGCAGCCCACTGTACTGCGAAACAATCAGTGGCGCGAGCATACAAGGACATAGTACTCACTTTTCCAAATCTCCCGGTGAAGTCAAACGCAGTCCAACCCTGTGAACATGGGTTACCGGCGTGCTGAAGGCATGGAAAAGCTAGTTCACCTGAACTTCCTTTGCGGGCCCTAAGTCCTTGGTTCGATTATCTGGATCAACGGGCACGGCCTGGAAAGTTTCGACGCGGTCACCGCCCATCTTGTGCTGGAGGATACGATTTCGCTTCGAGTGTGCATGGTGAGCGCTTAGCGACTCACATTTAAGACGGCATCGATGAGTACTTCTATTCCATGCGACTTTGCCGTAGCGATCGCGCTTAACAGCTCGTCCTTGGAACCCCACCTTGTGTCCCTAGTACCTTTCTGCTCAAACTCTCCGAGATCCCACTGCAAACATTAGCCACTATTCTGTTAAATTGGCGCCGTAATCGAAGCACGTACCAAGTCGTAGGCGTCGTAGCCTTGACCATTCTGATGCCGTCAATGGATCTGTCAAATGTTTGACAATTCGATAGCATACACGCGTAGCTTACCTTATGTGTGGCCTTGTTTGGAGGAGGCAGCCATACCTGGGTGATGCCCATGTCTGCAAGGTTGGGGACCTCAGCCTCGAAATGCTTCCACCAGCTCACGTGCGGGTGTAGACTATCCCAAGTAAAGAACTGCAACTAAAAATAAGTCAGTCAGTGAAGTAGCTGGAGAGGTGAGATACGAACCATCGTAGGGTTGCCTGAGTTTGTTGACGGGCCCAGAGACATCCAGGAGAGTGATCCTGTGTCGGCCCGCGCTGAGCCTCGACCGGGCTTCAGCCATGAAACGAGCTTGGTGAGGACCTGTGGGGGATGGGTTGGGTCCATATGCTCCGTAGCATATCAAAGCTTACCCCCGAGCTGATTCTCTTATGCATCTGCGGCCTCTGGGAAGCGGAAGTCGCGGTCATGATGGTTGGGCGGGGGAACCCACTTGCGACTTCGACGCGTGAACACGGCCCGTTTTCGAACTCCGCGACTTCGCGTGGGTATAAAGTGTGCTTGCCGCGCGTTTTTTGCTCTTCACCGTTACATTCGCCGCGACATCACTGGGTCCCTCCGCCGACGTTCAGTCGGGCCACAGCTCTCATAGTGGTGTCAACTTATGCGGCGAATGAGATGGATACGGCCTCCTTAATCGCTTCATTCACGCAGAATCCACGTAGAATTGGAGTTTCATGATGTGGCGACATCTTTCAATCCGAATACACACCAGCTCTTGTTTGATAATTTCTCGATCGTTTGCGGATGAGAGTGGGGGACGATTGCTTGCAAGGTGAGCTAGCCACCGTAGAAGCCGAAAGGTAAGTATGGAGGTAAGTGTATACATATAGTGTATCGGACGCGAAGACTGGAGTACACGTCGCGTATACATCATATGCAAGGCTTGGTGTTCATGCAAGCCCATGACCACGCAGTAAATCCATTCAACGCCCCCGGAAAGAAATCGAGGACCCTTTGCCCGAGAACGAACGCTGAGGAACTGCTTTCACCGGCGATAGATCTGTGGGTATACCGAGAGACCCGTCGCCCTGCGAACCCTCTTAGCACGGTCGTCGCAGGGACAGCAAAAGCGCACGCTCACCTGTCCAAACTTCGCCCAGTCCAGCGCAGAAGGCAGCGTATCCTGGAATGGATTGGCAAGCTTCCGCATCTTCATTCTCTTGGGCACTGCGACCTCCTCGTCGGAGCTCGGGACGGGGTCCGGTTGCTTGTCTTGCGCCTGTCCGGCTTGTTTCTTCTTCCCTTTTACATCGCCGCGACCCTTAGCAGGTGGTTTTTGGGAGCCAGCGTCCTGCTCGATGCTGCTGTCTTTGGACGCCTTCCTCCTCTTCGCATTCGAAGTGTCATCTTCTCGGCTGGCGTCCGCCTTTCTTTTGCCCTTCTTAGGTGCTGAACGTGGTGGGCTGCCGACAACAACCTCTTTCGCCTTGCTCTTGCCCTTCGCGGCCTTGCTTGGAGGTGGCGCGATTTCCTGCACATCGCTGCTTTCTGTGCCAGGTCAGCGACAACAAGACAAAGAGAACGGCTCGCCTCACCAGCGCGTGTCATCTTCGCGGGAGGCCTCCGACGACTGTTGGCGTCCACAACGGTTGCTTCTGCAACTTCAATGACCTCTATCTCGTTCACAGGTCGCATCGTCTTCAGCTAGCAGTGATGCTCAGCTCTCTGGGCATGCTGAGAGATCACAATTACCGACTTCGCGGAGCTCAGCCGTCAACTGGTCGACCTGTTTCTGTATCTTGGCTTCTGCCTTCTCAGCATCTGCCTACCAGCACATGAGCCTCAATGACACGTCCAGAACCAACGGGCACTCACTGCTTTCCTACGTAGCTGTTCGACCTCACGAGTAAGTTCAGCATGTGCTTCCAGAGCCTCATCATTGGCATGCTTCACCTCCTCGTACTCTTCTGCGAGGCGCTGCGATGATTGCTTCTCCTCCTCAGCTCGCTGCTGGGGTCATATGTTAGTACCTTGCATAGAAAATCCATGACAGAAAGACGCAATACTGCGCACCGAGAATTCTTCCAACGCCTTCGAGAGCTTCTCCACTTTCTTTCGTTCCTTCTCGGCAGCCCTCGTCTGCGCCTGCCCTTGCTTTTCCGCTTCGCGGACCTTACCCTCGAGCTCCTTGATTCGCGCCTCAAGCTCAATGCGCTTGGCCGTCAGGCTTTCCACCTCTGCACCGCCCTTGTCCTCCAAACTCCGCCACTTCTCGTTCTGAACCTTCAAGTTCGCATTGGTCTGTTGCAGCTCGCCGTACTTGCGCTCCAGATCCGAACGCGCCGTTTGAGCGTCCTCCAAAAGTAAAGCAGTCCGTTCGACTTTGGTGTTCGCGGAAGCGACTTTTGCTTCTAGCACGGCTTGGCCCTCACGTAGACCAGAAGTCTCTTTCTAGTAGATTATGTGAATGAGCATGAAGGCGGCGCTATGCATCAATCGCAATCTGCGGGGACGCACCTGCGCTTCGTCCCTCACCTTCTCCGCCTCCCGCAGCAGCTCCGCCTTCTCTGCCAACTCATCCAAGGTGCCCGCCAGCTTCTCCCTCAGCTCTTGGACCAGATCCTCGCTCCCATTCTTCGCGTCCTCCAGGCACTCCTCCAACTCGTCCACGCGCGCTTCGAGCTCCGTTTCGCGCGCCTGGAACAGTGTGAGGTTGAAGTCGCGCTGTAGACGCGCGAGGCGCTCCGTGCGAGCAGCCTTGCGCTCCTGCACGGCGGCGAGCCGCTCGTCTTCGAGCAGTAGCAGCGTGCGCAGGTGCACGATGCGGTGGCACGCCTGCAGCGAATCGCATCCGTCCTCCCAGTCCTTGCGCTCCGCCGCCCACGCCGCTCTCTCGTGCTTGAGCAGCTCATCGCGCTCTGCGAGTCTCCCATCAAACTGCTTCCTGATGGACGCGACGGTGTGCTCCGCGGTGCGGTGCTTCTGCGTGAGCTCGTCGATGAGCGCGCGCGATTCGTTGAGGGTAGTGGGCTGCAGCGGCGTAGAGGTTCGCGCGGTGCGATTGGGGGTCAAAGGTTTGGTGGACATGGGGGTGACGTGGTGATATGATTCGGTATCCAAGATGCTATCCTGTAGATGAGACACAGAGACCGTAACTACTGCAAGGTTGAACATTAGCAAGTCAGCGCAACCTGAGCATAAAGAACACTCACCATCCGGTCGACGAGATACTCTCACCGCTGTATTTACCTGCAGGGAAGAAGTAGCAAACTAGACCCGGCGATGCAGCCTTGAGGGCGATGGATGAAGAGGCGTCTGAATTACTTACTCTTGCGAAGTCGTGGCTCTCACGTGTCCGAGTCAACTTGCCACAAACGCCCATGTCGCCCAGCACACCCACTCCTAGCATCAAAGTCCATGTCCCACGACACAACACACAACGAATTGGCCCGGCTCTGACTGCCCAGGTTGAGACTGTGGCTCGGGAGAAGGGCATCCGGACGGACATACGACAGCCCACAAATGAACCGCAGAGTGCCTTAGCCCTCGCCATCGTGCGTACTTAACCGCTGAAAGAAGGAGCTGAGTATATATTCTGTGGGTCCGTTTAGGAGAACGCATCGCATTGGAACTCGATGCTTTTGACTGCGCGCGCAGAACGAGGGCCGGCATGGGATGTCGGGACACAGCAGTGCGTCTGCCTCGATTGCCTACGCTCTAGGGAACACAACTTATACGAGGCATCCCAGATTCCACGTCGACGAGGGCTCTGAACTCTACTTCGACCCCTCGCCCCTGCTCGACTATCAGAAAGAAGACAAGCCCGACCCACCCCCGCACCCGTCCTCTTCGCAGCAGCAGCTGCCGAGCACACCCCTGCAGGCGCACCGCAGTCGCCCACCGCAGAACATGGGCAACCAATATCCGATGAACGGGATGGGCATATCGCCGGGCATGCAGCAGGCCATGCGCCCTGGCATGCCGGGCGGCGGGTATCCTGGGGTGCAATTCGGTCACGGCGGTGTACCACCGGGGCAGTTCTATGGGGGTGATAGGCAGTCGCCGATGATGACGAGAGGGATGAGTATGGATGGGATGGGTATCTCCCCGGATGTAAGAAGGAGGCTTTAGGTGCTCGATTTCGCAGGGTTCTAGGAGTGTCTAGGCTTGGTCTTGTACTACTATCTCCGTCTGTGTATGGTAATACTTTGAATATGCTGGGAGATTTCAGGCCGCTCTTCGCTGCAAAGTTGGTTCGTAGCGGCCAGAGACGTTCGGCGTTGCGACTCTGCTCAAGTAAATCCCACCAGCTGCTCAACCTAGATACAGCAAGAATCCTCTCTGACCGACCTAGTTCATCCTCGTTGAGTGGAAACAAGGCCGTCCTCTTCCATGTCATCTAAGTCTTCCCCTCCGCCTTCGACATACTCACCATCTTCCTCCTCGTTTTGTTCAGGCACCGTCTTACCCTCGCCGGGCTTACGGTGGCTCTGAAGAGACAAACAACTTAGCGTATGAAGACGGTGATAGTCGTGACGACGTACGTGATATACCGCAGTCCAGTAGCCCGTCCAGTACATCGCACTGAGAGCGCGATTGAACGCCTCGTCCTGGCTCACGCGCTCGCCAGAAGATTCAGCGAGCTGATAGGCGGCCGCAGCAGAATTCGCAAGAGTGGGGTCATGGTTCGGGACAAAGGTATCGAAGTTGAGCGGGTGAGAGTTATCGTCGTCACCGCTAGCGGCGACGTGACTGTCACTCGTTGACGGAGCGGCAATTTGTTGCAGCTTCTTCACTTTGGAAGGGGAAGGAGGAACATTGTACCATCTTGGAAAGGTTAGCTAGGTTCGCAGGGAGAAATTGAATAAGGGACGTACAGAGGGGACTTCTTGACCGGCTCATTCTTCCATGCCTTACCTTTGCCATGGTATGCCTGTGAAAGACGTCTTAGCAAGCCAGACAACCATCAAGGGATGAACTGGACGCGCGCCTCGTACTCTGCGTTAGCAGACTCCCAAGCATCGACGAGGGCGGAGTCATCCCATATCTCCTCTTGCGACAGGACGCGGCTTTCTTCCTCCTCTTCCTCACCCTCCTCAAGTCCGTCGTCTCCTTGAACCACAGGGCTGTTGTCATATGGCATGTGTTGTGAGGGCTGGCCTGGATCGTCCCAATGCTGTTGCTGCTGCGCCCGAGATTGGTGGTTCTGGTTGTTGCGCTTGCGCTTTTTGGGCGGCGGTTGAGTAGGTGGCGGAGGGAGAGTCCCTGCCGAGGGTGCCGGGATGGGTCCAACGATGTCGTCGTAGGAGACAATAGTACGAGACATAACAGGGCGTGAGGAGGAGGTAGGTCCGAGTCGTCGAGCCGCCGTGCACCCGGCAGCACAAACACACACCAACAACGCGAACGCGCTCCGTCCACAACCGTGTCCACGGTGACGCCCCACCCACTTCAAAATGCCAAAAACACGCGCAGAGTCAATAGAATCTGACGTAGAAATGGCGGAAGCCTGCAATGTCCCCTCTATTCCCGACCCAGCTGCCCCGCTCGTTGCATCCTACACCTACCATTCGCCCACACCTACAGCGAAGGGCCCTTACATCCTCGGCGTCGATGAAGCAGGTCGTGGACCCGTCCTGGGCCCACTTGTGTACGGGGTCGCGTACTGTCCTGTCAGCTACGAGGAAGAGTTGAATGGGCTTGGATTCGCAGGTGCGTGCCGTTCGCCTCCCGACATGGCCCCAACAGCCGACTAGTTCACGTCAGACTCGAAAACATTGACCGCGGGCACGCGTTCCTCGTTGCTCAACTCACTGAGCAGCGACCCTGCTAACCTGGCATGGTCTGTCCGCGTCCTCAGGTATGCCTGTCGTCCATGGAGTTTAACGCGCAATTCAGAGTGCGCCATCGCGCGCAGCCCGCAGGACATCTCCAGTGGCATGCTTCGCCGGCCACCCGTCAATCTCAACAAGCAATCCCAAGATGCCACCATGCTGCTCATCCGCGAAGTCATTGCAGCGGGCATCGAGCTCTCCGATGTCTTCGTCGACGCGCTCGGCGCCACAGGGCCCTACCAGCAGCTGCTCTCTTCTCACTTTCCGGGCATCAATTTCACGGTGACCCCGAAGGCTGATTCGAAGTTCAAGATCGTCGGTGCGGCGAGTGTGGCGGCGAAGGTTACTCGCGACGCCTGGATTGAGGGCTGGACATTTGAGGAGGCGGCGCACGTGGCGGATGAGGAGCTTCCTTGGAGTTCACTTCTGGGCAGCGGGTACCCATCAGGTGCGTTTGACCGGCTGCTGTGAGGGATTTTGGATGTTCAAACGCGCGCTAGACCCGAAGACACAAGCGTGGATCAAGGCATCTATGGATCGTACATTCGGCTTTCCTTCTGTCGTGCGCTTCTCCTGGGGTACCGCCAAAACCATATTGGAGAAAGATGCACATCCTGTGGAGTGGTAAGAACTACTCTGTGCCTCGCCTTGGCTGTTTCTCATTTTTGGGTAGGATTGATGATGGGCAAGCATCGCTCATGAACGCGTTCGAGAGCGGGGTTGGGCGGGACAAAGACCGATGTAACGTTGCCAAGGATCTTTCCCTGAGGAGTATTGGGACACTTTGACGACCACATCATGTAGAGTATGTAGGTTAGACGGTCTGTTCGACTGAAGCGTGTGGCGCATCTCCAACTAAGAACGATCGAGGCTGGTGCTCACCGGGGAGCAAAGCCTCTCTTGTTCATGGCTTGTCAGATTGATGGATAGTCCAAGCGTGTAAACAGAGAGTTGAAGCACGGCTCCCACATGATAGGCACATGAAGGCAGACTCACCCAACGCTGAATTCAAGAGCACGCAGCGATAGAATTCGCTCTGCTGTCCAATACAAACACAAAACAATCGAGTATGATCCATGACATTGACAGCTCACCGCCTCGCGCTCTTCGGCGGCGGCGTCCCCCTCGGCTCATCGCCTGCTTTCCTCTTTAGCTGAAGAGCAACTCTTGTGCGATCCGCTGGTACCGGTGTTCCCGTCGCCGGAGATCCGACTCCCGACGGCGCCTCCGAAACGGCCGTCGACGCAATGCGCGAAAAGCCAGGGCGCGGGGCGGGTGAGCCCATCTCACCACCAGGTGCAGGGCTGGCACTTGCACTGTATACGGCCTGTGCCGCAGGGAGAGTGATGAAGGCGCTATCGAGTGGCTGAACAGAGGCCTTTGACGAGTCCTTTTTCTTGCCCTTGGTCTTCTCGGTCTTGCCCTTCGCCAAGGGCTGAGGGTCGAGGAACTCTGTAGCTTGCGGCACGGCACTGGACACAGATGGGATTAAGACAAAAGTTAGGCGCGAAGAACGATGGACTGACCCTCTGTTGCCCACGGACAAAACGAAATGTGCCTGGCCAGTTTTCTCCTGACGCATTTGAAACGCCTTGTTCATGCTCAGCGGTGTATCGCCGCTCGCCATGGCCTCCTGCTTCTTCTCCTCAGCAATCTTCTTCAATCTCTTTTCTGTCTTCATCTTGCCCGATGTCTTTCCATGGAACTTATGCGAGAGTGCCTTCCACGCCTCCTTCGGGGTCAGCGTCCGGCCAAACTCGTCATAGTACACGATGTTCACGTCCGGCTTGTAGTTCTTGAACGCTTCGAGATTTGCTCGTGCCTCCTGCTGCTCGCGAAGCCGGTTCTCGTACTCGCGTTGCGCCTGGTCCTTGTTGGCGCCGCGCGAACGCAGCTTCTCGACCTCCCGCTCAGCGAGTCGCCGGCGCTGCTCGGCGAGCCATAGGTCACGCTGTAGCTGGACACGCTCGCGATCCTTCTGGTCATCACTAGGTGTGGCAAGAATGCCCTGTTGCCGAAGGATATTGAGCGTCGACGCCATGCCGCTGCTGAATGTCTGCTCTGAGGACGTCGCAGCACCGATATCTCCGTTTTTTGCTGCTTTCTCCTCCGCCTCCGTCACGGCGATGGCATTCTCGATGGCGTTCAGCATTGCTTCTTCGTCCTCCTCTTCCTTCACGACAACTTCGCCAGCTTCGAGCTCCTCCACCTCCATTGGGTCGTCCTCCGGCGCTGGGCCGAGTTGTTTGGAAGATCCAGGGGCGGCAGGTACCACTGAGGCCTCTCTCTTGACCTCCTTCTTCACCGCCGTTGGGTCGTAGGTAATGCCGCGTACGAACTCCGACGTGTCATCAAACACGAGACCCGCGGACGCTTCATTGTCATCGACATTGATGACGTCTGCTTCGTCTGGCTGCTCGACCTTGACCTTCTCCTCAGCAACTGAAAAAGTCGTGAACAAATTATGCGAGTGAATGACTGAAAGAGCGCGCTTACTCCTCCGAGCGATTTCCTCAGGCGAGACCTTCTTGGCCTTAATCTTTGCTCTCCGTGAGCGAGCGAGAGCAGCTTGCAGTTCATCGTCGTCGACAAAGTTGGCATCCAGATTGCGTTCACGTGGAACGATGGGCTTCTCATCAACGTCCATAAGATCTTCTTGAGGCAGGATCTCCGAATCCTCCGCCACCCTGCGTGATGGGCGCTTCTTCTTCGTCTGTGAATACAGAAGATGAGCAAACCCGCCTTGCAAGACTAAAGGCGACAGACGCTACAGACCTTCGGCTTCTTAAAACCAACATCGCCCTTCTGCAAGTAGTCCGTTATCTCTAAATTCTCTGAAACCACAGCAGTAAGAAACAGCTCTGCACCAGCGGCGTGCGACGTACTAGCATAGTCAATTGACAGGAGAGACTTGTTGACTGCGGCAGCCGCTTGCTCTTTCTCTTCACGGACAGAGGGCTTGGTAGATATTGCGGAAGCGCCTAGGCGAAAGCCCTGGTAGTAATTATGAGGACAAGAGCTCCATGGATCAGTAAGAATACGCACAGTCTCTTTTGGCCCTTCTAGGAATTCATCGTACTTCGCGAGTACTGAGCGTCGCATGCCCTCTCGACCCTCCACAAACTCCTCGTCGTCATAACCGGTATAGTCTCGTTTCTTGATCTTCAGCTCGTTCCGCTCCTTGGTCTTCTCTGCTTCCGCCATCTCGACATTTTGAAGTTCGTCGTCTGTGATGGCGTGGTCAGCAGTTTAGTCCACGAAATGAGAGGTGTATATGGCTTGCCTTCGTTGTCAAGAATGCGGCTGTCTTTGAGAGTGAGTATGCGATCTTCGCCTTCCCCCATTTCCTCGAAGTCGTGGCTAACCTTCAAACCAGCGAGGTCCCCTGCCGGAACCCCCATCAGCGATGCGGCAATTCTCAACGAAAATGTGACGCACTTTCGGTGTACTCCTCCTGGAAAGCCTTATCCATGCTTTCCTGCTCCTCCTGGCGCTTTTTAGCGAGCTCCTTCTCGCGTTTCTTCGCCTTCTTGATCCACTTGAGAGCATCGTCTGTGTCCGCATCGGCGTCACCGAGAGTTGAACCCTTGAGCGACGCATTGAGCTCTCGCTTGTATCTCACCCTGGATTAGACCAGACAGGCGCGTGAGCAGCTGTCCATCATGCGAGCGAGGGGCCGCCTGAAAGCCCGTGAAAGAGGTAGAAGCAACGGCTAGGGAAGACGCGAGAAAGACTACTCACTTCGCTATGCGGTCCTGGATCTTCCTGAGGAAAGGTAAAGGCACACAAGATCAGACAAATGTCAGAACTTTGGAGTTGGAGACCTTACTTCGCTTCATGGTCTTTGACTGCCTTCTCGCGAGCCTTGGCCGCATCCTCTTTGTCTTTCTCGCTCTGAGGGTCGGGATCCTCTGTGAGAGGCTTAAGACCAAGCGAGATACGGATCTTATTAGTCTCCTCAAGGCTGATACTCGACTCCATGGAGGCAAGAAACGGGCGAAGGGCGACAAGAGTTGTGGTAAAGTCACGCTGCCGGCGGCCGGTGCTAACAGAACCGAGTTGTTTGGTTGTGTTTTACTCGACTTGCTCTTGAGTCTTGAAGCTTGAAGCTTGACAGGCAGTCCTCGAGAGAGTCGGACTTGCAAACGATAATTATAGTTTATGAGCTACACTACTGTGATCCTGTTCTATTCTATCCTATGTTGGGAGGTGACGTATTGAGATGTGGTATGTATGATTGAAAGTGTGACTTGAAGAAGGTTCCTAAGGACATTTTTCATGACGTATGGTCTGTTTTCTCTTTCTTCTCGGCCCAAAGCTCAGGGAGATCACGAATGAGAACCTGTGAAAGTTGTATGAAGTAGTTGTCACAAGACAGAGGGTTGGGAACAACGTACGATGACGACTTCGACGGAGATGAGCAAGATGATAATAATTTCCATTCGTGCACCAGATGTCTGAGGGGAGCACGGGTTATCAGGATGGACGGCATATCCTCGGTCATGAGAACACACCTCAGTCAATAGTTGGCGAAGAACTGATTGCACCTGAATGGGTTACGTGAGGCTTGCGATCCCTCTCGGGAATTGGGATCAGGACGGCTCACCTCAGCAGCGTATGTGATCTTGTCATTGACGGACCGGGTGCGAGCTTTTACCTCCAAAGCACTGCTCAAAGTGTTGAAATAGCCTACGCGCCATGAGGTGGACGGCACATATTGACGATATATGCAAACACATACCTTCGAGGACGGGTTCAGCCCAGTAAAAGTCCGGGACGTCCGAAAAATTCTCCCGGTTTAAATTCAAGCCTTGACGGAACTTGAGGAGTTCACCCAATTTCTTTACTAGCGCACGGCGGCCCAGGCCTGGCTTCCCTGTCTTCGAAAGTGAAAGAGGAAGTGACTCCATCGAAGACAGATACTTCTCCAGAGACACTTCGAGCGCAGACAGAGCCGTGGAGCGCGAAAGGGCCTGAGAGTAGGCGTATCGCGCAAGAAGAGTCTCTTGAGGTAGCGCCGATGGCGGCAAGTCGTTGGGAAGGGTGTTCGGCTCGCGGACGGGGGGACTAGTGCCAAGGACGATCAGGTCGCCTTGCAGCCGTGTCTCTCTATAACGTAGGAAACAGCATCAACATATTGTCAGATTTCCAAGTCGAAGTGAGACTGCGCACTCTGAGGGATCCATCGCGAACTCCAGCTCCTCCGTCTCCGGCTCAGGCAGCGGCCCAAACTCTAGCCCTGTACGGGCCAGTACGTCCCGCCTGAACTTCACAGCTTGTTCCTCCGAGAGTCCCCAGCCCACAAAGCTCCCATTACCGAAGATAAAAATTTCACCTTCCTTGCCCTCGTCACCCCACTTCGGTACCCAATACGCCTCATGCAGCGGTCGCGCCGATTCGGGAAGCCGACTCCGTAGAGCAGGAAGGAAATAACGTTCGGCGGTTGCGAGGGTGGTGACAGGTTGGATTTCACTTCGCGTTGGGTTGGGGTTGGAGCGGATGGGAAGGGAGTTGGCGGCAGTACGGCGAAGGGGCGTGAAGGCTTTGGGTCTCGGCTTCGAGCCAGAGAGCTCATAGCCGGATTCCATCGCAGAACTCGATGTGTGTCGCCGAGACGAAGATAGCATTTGAAGTACAGTGGACCTGGAGGAGAGTGTAGGCCCTGCGGCCGCCGATCGCAGAGCAGAAAAGAATGGAGTCCTCATCACCTGTCTCGGTCTTTATGAGCTGCTTGCACTGGAGAACAGCATTCCTTGGCTCACCTAGTTCCACAGACAAAACGAAAAAAAGGAAGGACGGGGTAAACTTTACTTACTGCTTAGTGAGGGTCGTTTAAATATTGCGCGCGCATTCGCGACGCGTCGACGCGTCTGCTCGGCCTTGTGGCATGGCCGAGTCACGGTCGGGCCGGACTAGTAGTGCCTCGGGATTGCTCTGAGCCGCCGTGTTCTCTTTTGCGTCTTGCCTCCATCAGCACTGAACAAGAGAACGTTTGCGACTTGCCAGCTGGGACTCCTGCTATCACTCACTGGTATACGTACGTCCGGGGTTTCGGACCTGTTCGGACGCGCTGCTTGTTCATTGATTGTTGAGTGAAAGAACTCATCGGAAAAGGTACAAGTCCCCCTGCATCGGTCGGGTAGCAACCCCATAGCGACCCCATCCATTATATTATCAGGTTGCTCAAAGGTTGCTGCCTGTTGCTACCGACCTTTACCGGCTCGGAGAAACTCTCGACGGCATCGACCACGAGCCAGGGCCTGCCAGGGCCGATGGGCAACGTGCTAGGCGAGGATAAAGGCTGCCTCTGAACGCCTTCCACTTCACCTATCCCTTTACTCTTCTTGCAAGGCTCGCCTGGTGTCCCGTTGAACGGCTGCGTTCCATTTTCACTCTTTCTGACCAGGTGTCGCTTCACATTCTCTTTCATACTTGACTCTCGTTGCGGGCAGCCTCCCCTTGCTCATCTTCACTTTTTGCTTGAATACTCGCCCTCGCGCTCAAATGCTGAACAAGATCTCATTCGTGGCGTTCACCGCCCTCGCCCTCGTTTCCCAGTCCGATGCCGCTCCCATCGGTGGCGCCTCCTCAGCGTAAGTTGTGCTGAACCTATATATTTTGATTTGATTTGGTGATTGATGTATTCGCCGCAGCCGTAGGGCGGCTGTTGTTGGGCGTGCCGCTGTTGTCGGGCGTGCCGCTGTTTCCGACATCGGTGACTTCGGTTCGTGCTCTGTTCCTCAAATTCAATTCGGTGTCGGCTTCGACAACCGCAAGGAGACCAGCTTTGAGCCCGTCGATCAGAGTAAGTGCTCTTGCGATGTCGCTCCTGATATAGTCGGCTGACCGTCCTGCGAAGAATCCTTCAACCACGGGTCAGCGCAAAACATCGATATCATCACGCAGTTCATCTGTGACACGCTCACGAACACGTGCGGTGCCGACCAGACCGCGAAGGACACCTGCAAAACTGCACAGACTGCGGCTGACGCCAAACCACCGAAGACTGGTGCCCAGGCTGATGGTACGCATAATCCTTCCTTGCCACACCGAGCCTGAGCACTTATTACTGTCGCTTGTAGCCTTCAACGCGGCCTTCGGCATCAAGACCGATTTTGCCGCCGTTGCCGCCGTCGACGACCAGGGCAATGTTGTTGCTAGTACCGGTGATGCAACTTCGCCTGTTGATGCGACGACGTCTGCTGCTGCGAAGACGACTGCTGCTGCTGCGACTACATCTGCTGCTGAGACTTCGTCTGCCGCCGCCGCCGCCGCCACATCCGCCGCGTCGGGCGGTATTGGAAACTTTGGATCGTGCTCTGTCCCCCAGATCCAGTTTGGTGTCGGCTTCGACAACCGCAAGGAAACCAGCTTCGAGCCTGTCGATCAGAGTGGGTACTCTTGCCATGTCGCTCCTGATACAGTAGACTGACGGCTCTGCGAAGAATCCTTCAACCACGGGTCTGCGCAGAACATCGATATCATCACGCAGTTCATCTGCGACACGCTCACGAACACGTGCGGTGCCGACCAGACCGCGAAGGACACTTGTAAGACAGCACAGGCTGCGGCTGACGCAAAACCACCGAAGACTGGTGCCCAGGCTGACGGTGCGTGTAATCCGTCCATACCGCCTGAAGCCTCAAGGCCTGATCGCTGCTTGTTGTTGCTAGCCTTCAACGCAGCCTTTGGTATCACAACAGACTTCGCCGCTGTGGCTGCTGTCGATGATCAGGGCAACGTTATAGCTGGCACCGCCGCTGCCACTACGTCTGCAGCAGCAGCTGCCGTCGCCACCTCTGCAGCTGCTGGCGCAAATTCCAGTATCGGGAATTTCGGCTCGTGCTCTGTCCCTCAGATTCAGTTTGGGGTGGGCTTTGACAACCGCAAGGAAACCAGCTTCGAGCCTGTCGATCAGAGTGGGTGCTCCTGCCATGTCGCTCCTGATACAGTAGACTGACGGCCCTGCGAAGAATCCTTCAACCACGGGTCTGCGCAGAACATTGACATCATCACGCAATTTATCTGCGACACGCTCACGAACTCTTGCGGTGCCGACCAGACCGCGAAGGACACTTGCAAAACTGCACAGATTGCAGCTGACGCAAAACCACCAAAGACTGGTGCCCAGGCTGATGGTACGCATAATCCTTCCTTACCACACCGAGCCTGAGCACTTATTACTGTCGCTTGTAGCCTTCAACGCGGCCTTCGGCATCAAGACCGATTTCGCTGCCGTGGCCGCCGTCGACGACCAGGGCAACGTTATTGATCGCACCGGTGCTGCTGCGACTTCGTCTTTGGGTGCGACTTCGTCTGCGGCTGCAACAACGTCTGCAGCTGCAACAACGTCTGCGGCTGCAACGACGTCTGCCGCTGCCGCTGCCGCCACATCCGCGTCGGGCGGTATTGGAAATTTTGGATCGTGCTCTGTCCCACAAATCCAGTTTGGTGTTGGCTTTGACAACCGAAAGGAAACCAGCTTCGAGCCGGTCGATCAAAGTGAGTGCTCCTGCGTCATGCTGCTACTGATACAGTAGACTGACGGCTCTGCGAAGAATCCTTCAACCACGGGTCGGCGCAGAACATCGATATCATCACGCAGTTCATCTGCGACACGCTCACGAACTCGTGCGGTGCGGACCAAACCGCGAAGGACACTTGCAAGACTGCACAGACTGCGGCTGACTCGAAGCCACCAAAGACCGGTGCCCAAGCAGATGGTACGCGCACTCTGCACCGGCCATCCCTAAGCCTGACAACTTAATGCGGTCGCATGTAGCCTTCAACGCAGCTTTCGGCATCAAGACCAATTTTGCCGCGGTTGCCGCGGTTGACGATCAGGGCAACATTGTCGCCGCTTGAATGAGCGAATTGCGTTGTCTTAGCATAACATGGGCAGAAGTCGCCATGGCTCTTTGTGAATGGGGAGGCCGGGTGCCTTATCTTCGTTGATAGGCATCCAGTGTCCACAATCAGTCTCGTATACCAAAAATTATATTTTTCTATCTTCTACATACCAGTACTTGTCACTTGTCTTGCAATGAAGGAATATGGTCCGCCTTGTGCCCTGATGCGTGGAGTGTCTCCTCAGCACGACCACGGGCAAACAGAAGTCGATGTACTGTACGTCCACGTAGTTTGGCGATGTCCCGTGTCCCACGGGGTCTTTTTCGTCGCCTGACTGCTGTTTTGTCCCGGTGTCCCAGGTTGCTATCGCCTATCGCCCCTCCACTTCATAGGCACCGCATATGGCCATCAAATTGAAATTTAAAGTAGTCTACGACGTTCCAAAAGTGTACTGTACATCTTGCAGACCCGCTACACGGCCTTGCGACCGGGAATTCGTATCGTCACACGTTCCGCCTTCGGTAAGACGAGCTCGAGAGCGGCCAACGTTAATGAGAGCTTCCCGTCATGCTCGGTAATGGGTATGCCATCATTCTGATGACCCCATTGGACTTCCAAGCAATGATTGAGAGCATGTGCCCTTATGTATTCTTCGATATCGTCGAGGTCGAGAGTGAAGGTCTTCAGTGAGGAGGGGAAATGCAGAAGTGAGTCCGGAAGAGCTTCTACAAGCTCTCGAAAGGTTAATGAGGGCAGCTGCAAGGTCCGCAGACGGCGCCATTGTGTATCTCACACCGGGTAGGAGGGCAACGGAGAGGGAAAACCCGCAGGAAAACTCATCTGATACTTAATTGCGCGAATACCTCGAATTGAATGTGACATTGGACAGGATGTGTTGAATCATGTAAGTGTTTGGGTATCTGAGTACACGAAAAGGGTCATGAATGGGCGACGGGGAGGAGCACTGGAGGAGCCACGTCCGACGACATCGCCTGTGTCCCACGTCCCACCGGACCCATCGCCTACTATCCCCGGTACCCACGATCATGTGACGTGATCGCTCCATCGCCAAACTACGTGGACGTACAGTAATCGTTGGTTTGCAAGGACGCTGGGGTTATCATGGCATTGCACATCTAGGACATATCGACGTCGCCATCGCTGTCTTCGCTCCCTTCCATGTCTTCCCACCCCTCCTCATCCTCCCGATCTTCATCCTCGGGAGATGGTTTGATCCCCATCTCCTCTAGCTTGCCTATCAACTCCTTGACGTGGTCTCGCAGTGGAGCGTCAGGATGTGACTGATTGATATGAAGCTAAACAGATGATTGAGATCCTCGCCTCCTCGAGAAAAGGGGAAATGCCCACCGTTTTGCATGTCTCCAGACAATCTCGCGCGTCTCGTGCAAGCTCCTCCCAGGAGAAGGAGTCCATTTTCCCGCCGCTCTCGTGCGCTTGCTCTGCCATGAGGTAAAAGCACCAGCCCTCGAGATACCAGGCTTCAACCTCTTCGTCATCGGCGGCCATAATGCCTTGTAACACGAGTAAAGCCGGGGTATACAGTTCAAGTTCGAGGAATAGCTTGGTCAAAGCCAACCTGCTGGATATTGGCGGCAGCTTTGGATCATCTGAGAGTGCAAACATCAGGATAGAGTTAGAAAGATACAGTGCTGAGTTTTCACACCTGTTTCCAGGTCCTTCCACGATGTCCAAGCTTTGTCGAGAATTTGCTTCGCCTCGTCTGGCCGAGATTGCGACATACGTACGGAGGCTAGTGACTGTAACGCCTCTGTATTGTCTGGGTCTACCTTGAGCGCTGCGTGAAGTAGCTCCTCACACGTGGATTCAGCTGCAGGATCAAAACTGTCACCACGACGCGTTAGTTGGGTTGGGAATGGTCCAGGACGTTGTCAGGCCATACCACAGGTCATAGGCAGGGTCCATCCAAATTTCCACCTGCCCGATGAGCGCACGGACGATCGTGCTTTTCGTTTCCTGCTCGTCATCTTCGGATGGAAAATTGACAGCACGTTCCTTTCCTTTCAGCTGCACCGTCAAGAGTTCCACGGCCGTGCGGTAGTGTTGGAGAGCAATTTGCGGATCGTCGTCGCTGAGCTGTGCGAGATACAGATATGCCGCGGGTGGTGGAGGTGACGGTGCGGTAGCGCTAGGTGGTATTAGCGAAGAGAACGTCTAGGAATATGAGACATCAGGAGCCTATACGCTTTGTATGCGATATGCGCGCACCTGCTTCGCCGCCTCTAGCTCTCCCGTCTCAAGCTGCGTGACCCCAAGCAGTTCTTTGGCCTCCGCATGCCTCGGCTCTCTCTGCAAGATCCTTTGCGCAAACTTCCCCGCTAGCTCGTAATCGCACTGCACGATCAGTTCCTGCGCCTTCTCCAGAAGAGCAGACACGGAGGGCTGCGACTTCTTCTCCTCCTGAGCTTCGACCGCATCGAGCGCTGGTGGCCGCGCCTTTCGTGTCTTTGTACGTGTTCGCCCCATCGCCTAGGATATCCGAAAGAAAAGTGAGAGCGAGCAGGAGAAGAGTCGCAGCCGGACTGCAAAACGCTCGGGTAGATCTCAAGATTCGGGATCTACTGCCATGCGGCCTCGGCGCCCTTTTGGGAACAATCTCTCCGGCTGCGCCGAGTGCTTCGTGACTGCACTCTGAGTCTCGACTCGGACAACAAAAGAATCACGCGCGTATGTTGCCTTCCGGCCACATCGATCTTTTCCTTCGGCGCTACTTGTATAATACCGAGCTCGACACCACCTGCTTTGTGCTGGGATTAGTGCTGCTGTGCCATGGCTGATTCGGAGCTGTTGCTGGAGCGGCTAGACGCGTTTATGGAGAAAGCTATCGCAGACATGCAAGCGTTTGCATGTAGGGAGAACATACCTGTCTATGAGGTGAGTCTATTGCTTTGTTTGCTCTATTACTTAGTCGTTCATCCGGTGATTCGTGCCTAGGTGCGACGCCATGTTGCTGAAAGGCACTGCAAGTATTTGTTCGAGTCTGACACCGAGGCCCTCGACTCAGTAACAGAAAGAAAAGAAAGAGGTACTCAGATCTAATCGTGCACCCTGTGCGATTTGCTAAATGATCCGTGCAGTGCAAGAAGTCCTCGTAGCCACCTCGCGTGCCGTGGAATCGCTGAACCGGATTGCTGGACTGCAAGCATTGCTCCTGGTAGTTGACCCGGCAGACCCGGACCACGACGGCTTCCTTGGGGGCACAGAGCTTGGCCGCGAGTTCTGGAGAGGTATGCGAGGTGGGGGAGCGACTGGCACCAAAGCGTTCAAAGCTCATGCTGTCGCGGCGAGCCATAGCATCTCCCCCGTCGCCGCTCAGACTTCCAGCTTATCTCTCAAAAGAGAGACAGCGCACCAGGTGAAAGCCGATGTCTACGCTATGGTCCGCAATGCGCTCAGGTAAGTATACTCAAGGCACGGTCCGGGCACACTCAATGATGGTTGCGGCAGGTCAACTTCAGGGGTTCGCAATGCCGATATGAAATGGACGAACCATGACAACCTCGGTGTATACGGCGTTCGGGTCGTCGGCTGGCCCGTTGATATCCCGAAGCAGAACCCTTCCTCGCTCTCGTCGAGTCAGAACAGAGCCTTGCGAGAAGCATTAGTAGCGGGGACGCTGGGGTTTTGCAAAATCCAGGAGAAGACTCGCGGACCTGCATCCTCCTCCCGGCTGCAGGCCAGTGCGGTTCTGAATGGAGGGTCGGGGGCGACAGATCTGTCGTGGGCAATAACGGATGGTCCATATATCACGGTGATCACATCCAAATATTTTGGAAGTAGCTCAAGCGACTTAATCTGTCACTCAGGCTTCCGACGGCGACAGTCGTCCAGTATCATCCACTGGACCGATATTTCCTGCGGAGGCTCAACCGTTGGTGTCAACAACGGACGAAACGATGAACACAAAGAGAGAGGCAGAATTTGACGTGTCCGACGTGGAACCCTTGACGAAGCGGCAGCGGCAGCTGGAGAACGGGTAGCTGATCATGAGGGACAAATATCTGCAGTCATTACATTGAGTACAGTACTTCAACAACATAATGTAAAGCAAGCCCAGCTGCGGGCCGGCTGGAGGACAAGCGCTCCGGTCTCGGCCGCCAGGCCGGAACGCGCTGGATCGCGATTTTCGAATGGAGTGACCGCGTATTGCTCTACTCTCGACCACCATGTTCTCCTCTTTTTTCTCGTGAGTATGCGCTGTACAGCTCGCACCCTAGCTGACAGTGCCTCAGAACTGTCCCTCCCGTCGATCCCAATGCTCCCAACTTCCACCCCGTGTCTTCGGGCCGTACACCTGCCGACTTGTATGGCGAGCTCGAGCCGCAGGATACAGAGTGGGCGTGCTCAGGCGGATTCGTGAGTGAGACTCAGGCGTGGTACATCAATCTTCCAGATGGATCGTCGGTGATGTGCCAAGTGATCCACTCCTCCATCGGGTGCGCACCTCTGCCAGACTGCGCGCACGCTGCAGGATCTAACATCGATCTAGGCTGTGGTACCCCACCGTGCAGTTCACGTTCAAGTATTTCAATCCCAGCACCGGGGAGAAGATCTGGCGCTCTGTGAACGTGTCCAACTTCCTCACGCCCCCAGAAGGCTTGGACAAGCGTTCGAGTCAGGCCGACGAGTTCACTGTCACCCACACATCGACCCCCGATGGCGACTACCCCGAGTCCTACGACATCGTCGCCACCCTGACCGAGAATGTCAAGCTATCCTTCAATATCCGTCGCCCAGTAGGTGTCCCCGGCTTCAAAGTGGGCAAGGGCCCCAAGGGCGGGTTTTCGTACTTTGGCCCGGATCTTGAGAATCCGGAGGGCTACGTTGTCCACCGCTTCTGGCCGCATACCATCGCATCTGGCAGCATCACTGCTGGAGATAAGGAGATCCCCGTCGAAGGCCCCGGCATGTTCGTGCACGCGATCCAGGGCATGCGGCCGAACCTCGTCGCGGCGCGCTGGAATTTCGCGAATTTCCAAAGCTCGCAGCACGGCGGCGTCTCTGCGATCCAGATGGAGTTCACGACGATCGACGCGTACGGTGGGAAGGGCGCAGGTTCTGGGTTCGTGCGGGTGAACGTCGGGTCGCTGGTGGTCGGCGGGAAGCTCGCGGCGGTGACGGCGGAGACGAAGTGGCCAGATGAGGAGCAGCCAGACAAGGCGGAGGTTGTCTCGCGGACTGCGCACCTCGACCCCGTTCACGATCCCGAAACGGGTTACGCGATGCCCTCCGAACTCCTGTTCCACTGGACGGGCCCCTCCATCCATGCCGACGCGCCTGGCTCCGTTGACGCTAGCCTGTCAGTCGACGTTGGCGATCTCGAAAAGCCGAAGGGTTTGATCGAGAAAGTGGACTTCCTCGCTGAGATTCCGACCGTTATCAAAGCCGTTCTTAGCTACGTCGCCGGCACCAAGCCATACATCTACCAGGTGAGCAGATAGTTGCTGTTGCCATGTACGCCCCGTATTGATGACTTGCGACAATCCAGTGGATCAACCCTTCAAAGCTTGTGATCACTGGCCCTGATGCGTTAGTCCCTGGACTGTCAGCGGGCCTCGAGGTGGAAGGGCACACGTACGTCGAGGCGACGTTCATCTCGGAATGAGTGGGCTTGCGCGCACGCGTTATGATCGTTCACGGATTTACGGCTTCGTACAATAGTGTAAGTTTGATAGAAGATTATTGCAGAGGGGACGAATGGAAATGCTGGGACGACTGCCGTCTGCCACGCAAGCCTTCGGCAGGTGGTGAGCGCCCAGACTGCCTGTCGGGTCTCCCCGTCCCGTCCGACTCCCTGATCGCGATAAAATACAGTATAGCCGCCGTATCGACTGCGCACGAGTCACTGAATAGAAGTTGTGACCGAGCGGGCCCGACATACGTAGATAGGCGCATGCAATCGCGCGGCAACCTTGTGTCTCACCACCATGTACAATGCTGCGTCTACATATGCGCAACATCCTCCCCCGCCGTCCCCCGCTCGTCCGCACATGCCACACACACACTGCTCATAGTCACCGCCCGTCGCCGCTGCCCCTCAAGGGGTATGCAGTGCCATATCGCGCGGCGCCCGCACTGCTGCAGATCATCGGTCCCCCTCAGACCAACCAACGCAATCTTCTGTGGTCGCCCGCGGGCGCGATGAGCTTCCATTCTACGCCTCGAAGGGACGTCCCATGGGTCCCTCTCCTCACCCTTCTCAAAGTACGTCAACGGCGTGCTGGGAGTCCTGACTTGCTAATTCACTCTATCTGCTAAGGCGTCTACCGCAATGGAGATCGTACGCACGGTCGGTCGTGTCGCCCTCACATTCATGCCTGTCATTCTATTCAAAAATCACGCGTCGCGGAGGTTCCTGCGCCATGTCGAGAAGCACAAGGCGGACAACCCTGGCGTCGAATTACCAGGCGGTCTTGAGAAGATGCTGGCCAAAAAAAGCAAGCTGCTCCGAGGTATTCGACAGCGCACGCTCTTATTTCATGCTCTCATGTTTACGCCGATCATCCTCTTCTGGGTGACCGTCATTGCGTGCTTGGAAAGGACACCATTGACCGGACGGTATGCATTTCTTGCATCCATCTCATGCTGGCATTAGTAACATATCCGCTTAGTTGGCGTCTGATTTTACTATCCCCTGAGGAGGAAGACGAGATCGCCAACCAGCTGGCTGGCCCCGGGTGGTATCAAGCGGTGGGGGAGATTATCGCGAAGGACGGCCCGCCCACGATTATCCCGCCCAGTGACTGGCGATACGCATGGGTCCGCGACACGCTCCGCTCGCTCGAGACCGTTATCCCGCACTTGGGTGACGAGCACGCCTTGGAGCCCGTCTGGCTGGACCGTGGGCCCGACGATGTCCCACTACCCCCGCCCGCCGACTATCCTCTACGCCCCCGGCCGCGCGGGACGGAATATATCCGCCAAATTATGTCGCAAATGCCGTGGGCAAGCAGCGCACCATCGATCCCGCACGTAATTCCGGGCCCTCCATACTCACTCATCCTCATTGACGACCCAAACTCATGCAACGCTTTTTCGTACGGATTCGGGCCGGACGGTGCTGGCGGCATTGTCGTGTTCTCTGGATTCCTGGATAAAATCATGGAGCGCCATCCAGCGCCAAATATGATGGCCATGATGAACGTGCCTCTCTCCGAAGAGACATCGTGGTGGGCGTCCCTCTTTGGGAGCGTTATGTCCGTAACGCCTCCTGTGCAGCGCGTCCAGCCCACTCCCGCGCAGACTTCCGACCTTGCCATCCTCCTCGCACACGAACTCTCGCACCTTATCCTGTCGCATCATCTCGAAACACTCTCTTCGTTCACGATCTTCGTGCCGGGAATGTTGTCGATAGTGTCGGACGTGCTGCGGACACTTTTATTCCCTGTGACCATGTTCTTTGGCCCCTTCGTCAATGATGCGGTCGCCAATATGGGTAAAGCTGGTTCAACAGAGCTGTCGAAGCTGGGCGAACTGTGCACCACTGTCAAACAGGAAATTGAGGCCGACGTTGTATCAGCGAGGTCCGTCTTGGCACTTCCCTCGGCGTATCGCTGACTGACTGCTTGCGACCTGCAGACTCTTAGCCTACGCAGGCTTTGACCCACGCCTAGCTATGGCCTTCTGGGAGCACCGCGCCGTGGTCCCCAGTACCGCCGAATGCACTCCGGGCTCAGCTCTGAAGCAAGAGAAGGAGAAAAGCACCGTCGCGATGAGGATCATGGGCTCTGGCCACCCTATCAATGAGGTTCGAGTCGAGAAGTTGCGCGACGAGCTCGCCCGGTGGCAGCGGGAGCGTGATCGGGTCATCAGCGAGTTGCAAGCACGGCGTCCAGAACACTCATAACTTACACTCCGGATGGATAGTCGACGATACACGCACATGGTATTTCTCATGATATGAGAGCCACAATTAGGTTAGTACATATCGCACATTCATTTACTCAAGTTATTACCTTTTCTCAGATGCTTGTATGATTATTTTCTCGTGTATACAGTACCGCTTTCGTTTGCGCCAGTATTTCTCCCTCCGTGCTTTGGACCCCCTATACCTAGATCAATATTTGCCCTATCGAACGCATTGCTTTCTTACAAGTCTCATCGTCCCAATCATCCCAGCTCTTACACAGATAATATCACGAATGGACTGATTTGATGATACATGAGATTACAACACGGGCTCAATGCTAAAGATTGTCTACGACGATGAGCTGGCGAGGAGAGGCCTTTCTTCCTCCGCATCTTTGTGGTACTTGCGCACGAGATGGGAGGCACGCGCGCCGCCGCCGAGCTCAATTACCTCCTCTACAATCTCGTACCCGCCTATGCGAGGTAGAAGGATGATCCAGACGTAGTAGTATACGGCACAGAGCTAAGAACGAGATGCCGTCAGCAAATTCTTTTACCGGATGCGTTCCACGACATACCGCGAGGATAGCGAGCCCAACAACGCAGTACGTCGCGTACCAGAAGGACACGTCTCCGTGACCTTCTTCCGGTGGTACCCTGCGTTGATTTCAGCAATTGAGCCTGCATCTGAAAAGTGCTAGACATACCATGGCATGATCAGGAGGAAGGCGCACTTCAGGAGCCACATGATGATCGCGCTATTCCACACCTTGAAGGGCGACGGCGAGAAGCCTTCAGCAGCGCGCCTTCGACGGAGGACCCATATGCCAATCCCAGTCGCCATCGTGAATACCTACAGCAGCTTGATCAGATTGACTGCAAACATCGAAATCCGCCCACGCACCAAATGAGGGTATGACGCCAGGTCGAGGAGAAAGTTGAATGCGTCCTTCGCTGGGAGTGCCAGAATCACGATGGCAGTTAGCAGGTACTTCAGGCCGACCGGTGCTAGAGGAGTGCCCCATGGTTTCGTTGAGGCGAAGAACTGGGGGTAGGGCAGGAGGCCCTGCCGTGCAACTTCGCGAATGACGCGAGCTTGGCCGACGGTCTGCGCATATACGATGCTCAGGAGTGCCCATGTTAAATCCATACATAACTTACGACAGCAATCTGATTGAATTGAATAAGTGAGGACACAGCAATTCATCGAAGAGGAGGAGCTCTTACTATGTTGCCCACGCAGCTCAGCACGACAAGAATCGGAAGTATCTTGGACGCCCAATGCTCGCCGAATACATACTTGAAGAACAGAGCCGCGACAAGCTGTCCGGAGCCCTTGATCTCGTCTATCGGCACTGCTGCTACGTACGCGACGTTCACCAGAAAGAAGAGGGCCGTGACTATCCCGAGGGATATATATCCTGCATTGCGCACCGTGCGCACTGGGTTCTTGCCTTTCACTTCTGCAAGGACGTTGAAGGCATTGGCCCAGCCGACGAAAGCGAAGTTTGTTTTCACGAGGGCTGTCGCGAGGGCATTAGGGTTACTGCTCCCGCCTGCCCAGAGGTTCTCGAAGTTTGCAAAGGGGTGCGTGATGCGTGTTAGCCCGGTGAGAACGGCGACACCTGTCAGTGCGATGCTGAGGAAGCTTCAGCCGGGTTGCATACAGGGCAGAATAGGCGAAGGGCTCACAAGGCCAACGAGAGGACTTTGAAAGTTGTTAGGAAATTAACCGCTTTTAATGACCACTTGGTGGATATCCCCACGACTACGCAAAAATTAGCAACAGAACGACAACTGATTGTATATCTTCGACTGACATCCAACGCAGAATGTCGCCACAGCTAGAGCAAGCGATGTTTGTCGGAACTCTGTGACAGGGATGTCGAAGATGGCGAGAAAGTATTGAGCGAAAACCACAGAGTTCGTTGCGCTGAACCTGTGTACAAAACAACATTAGGCTATGGTGTTCCATCGTCGGAGTTGTTCTCCAATCCTCGAATACTAACGAGAGTAGAACAGCCGTCACTGCAAAGGCAATTGGGACAAAAAACCGAGGACGTGGGTACGCCTGTTCCAGAAACACAACCTCGGCTCCTGAGCGGTTCGGAAACATGCTCGCCAGCTCAGTATAGGCGGCCAAGCCAACTAACATATGTGTAAGACGCGGTGCCAGGGATGCGAGCATGGCTGACTCACCGAACGCAAATATTGGCGCAATTACCCAGAACGTCAGCAGCAAGCCAACGGAGCCCACCGAGTTGAGCACCACTCCTGGTACAGAAAAAATTCCTGAACCAAGCAGTTGCCCAAGGTTTAGCATGACCGCGGATAGCAGGGTCACCTCCCGGCCGAGCGGGTTGCCCTGCGTAATGTGCGGTCAGAGGCCATTGAAACCTGCAGCCAGATATGAACGTCCCAAGGACTCACCGTTTCAGGAGGGGCTCCCGGATGTTCCAACTCATCTGCGACGACTTCCTGAACTTCAACATCGACCGCTTTCGTCAAGTCGGGCCCGCTTGCACTAGACGCCGAGCTTCCGGCATCCGACCTGCTGACCTCTAGCGCCATTTGAGATCGCGGTCAGGGAAGGAAGTTGGTTTGTCTAGTGCCGTTTGGCAAGGTTTTGTGGTCGCTCGTGAAGAGATGGAAAGCCCTCATTGTCCGTCGACTGCGCGATTACACGGTGTGTAAGTGGATCATTGAGGCGTTGGATGGCGCGATATGCGCGTCTAGTAGAAGTACTAAATGGAGGTCGACATTGACAGCACCAATTTGGAACTGGTCCTCCATGGCATGATCGGGTAGGATAGGGCGGGATATATTACCAGCACTCAGCGTGAGGACAAATTATCGTGCTCGTCCAAGCCATTCGTGCTTTTGAACCTGATAGGATACTGGAATGACGAATTGACTTTCATATAAGGTACGATTCCTAGAGCTACATAACAAAATCTAACCAGGCGTACATTAGGCAGTCGAGATGGTATAAGACTGTCCTCAAACGAGTTCGAAAAGGCAGATAAGAACAGACGAGCCCTCTTTACAGATAGGTAAGCTGTGAAATATAACATCCAAGAACCGAAATACTCACAGATGATAAGTTCAAGCGGAGACCACCTGCCCATTGTTGTTGACCTCAGCGACAGCTGCAAAATTCGTCGTGATGCCAAAGACCGCATTGAAGGCTAGACAAGATGAAGTTCAGGAGCGGCCACAAACCGATTCTGTGGAGTGGATTATACCATCGGCTTGGGCGCCAGTCTTCGCAGTCGCTCCATTGGCAGCCGTCTGCGCCGACGCGCAGGTATCCTTTGCTGTCTGGTCTGCCTTGCAAGAGTTTGTGAGACTATCACAGATGAACTGTGTGATGACAGCGATGTTATCAGCAGAGCCGTGGTTGAAGGATTCTGCGGCAGGAAGGTGTCATTAAGCCCGCTCGCAGGTATCGAAACAGTTGGCAGACGCACTTTGATCGACTGGCTCAAAGCTAGTCTCCTTGCGGCCATCGAACCCAACGCCGAACTGGATCTCAGGGACAGAGCAGGACCCGAAATTGCCAATCGCTGACGACGCCGACGCGGCAGCGGCAGGAGCAGCGGCGGCAGAAGCGGCGGCAGGGGCAGCAGCAGGAGCGGCTGCAGGGGTAGCAGCAGCAGGAGTGGCAGCAGCAGCGGGTTGAGCGGCGCTCGCACTGCCGGTTCCTGCGACGACATTACCCTGGTCGTCGACCGCCGCGACCGCCGCGAAGTCGGTTGTAATTCCGAATACCGCGTTGAAAGCTGCACAATGAGTTCAATCCATGTAGCTGACATTGCGTCAAGGGGCACGAACCATCAGCCTGAGCTCCTGTCTTGGCCGTCTGCGCATCAGCAGCAGCCTCTGCTTGAGTGCAAGCGTCCTTGGCTGCCTGATCAGCTCCGCAGCTGTTCGTCAACGTGTCGCAGATAAACTTGGTGATGATGTCGATGTTGTCAGCGGAACCGTGATTAAAAGAAGCTATGATCCACGGTTAGATAGGCGACGTTCGGGCGAACTGACAACTCACTCTGATCTGCGGGCTCGAAGCTCGTCTCCTTCCTGTTGTCAAAGCCCACGCCGAACTTGATCTCGGGCACAGAGCACGATCCGAAGTCTCCAGCGGCCAGAGTAGATGCTGCGGCAGCGGTGGCTTGAGCAGCAGAGGCCGTGGCGGCAGCGGCGGTGGGAGCCACAGCAGCGGCAGACGAGCCAGCCTGGGCGGCAGCGGTGGTAGCGGCAGCGGCGGCGGTCGTGGCAGCGGCGCTAGCGCCAGAGCCACTGACGACGTTGCCCTGGTCGTCGATTTCCTGGACTGAGGCGAAGTTGGTCTGGATCCCAAACACAGCATTGAACGCTGAAGGGTACTCTGAGCATGAGCAATTCAATTAGTACCGGGAGTGTGCCTCACCGTCAGCCTGAGCACCGGTCTTCGCAGTCTGGGCGTCGGCAGCCGCTTCCGCTTGAGCGCATGTGTCCTTCGCGGTTTGATCAGCGTCGCAGGAGTTCGTAAGCGTGTCGCAGATAAACTTCGTGATGATGTCGATGTTATCAGCCGAACTGTGGTCGAACGATTCTAGTCTGTGTCAGTTACACGTTATCGCTCCTCAGAAGTCGATACTAACTCTGATCTACAGGCTGGAAGCTGGTTTCCTTGCGGTTGTCAAAGCCGACGCCGAATTCGATCTGCGGTATCGAACAGGAGCCAAAGTCGCCGAGATCACTGGAGTCACCAGAAACGACGGTGACCGCCGCATCGGGGCTTGAGATGGTGCCGGTGGCAAGAGACGTTACGCTAGCGGTGACAGTGACGGCATTGAGGTCCTGGAAGGAACACGATAAGACTCCACATGGGACATGTGGGCCGCCGCAGTACGCACAGAGGAGACATCGGCCAAATCGGATCGGACAAGGTTGGATTCGTCGAGGAGGTTGGATATGCCCGAGTTGTCGAGGAGGTCAGAGATGTCAGAGTCATCGAGCCCATCAGACTCCTCGCTTTCAACAAACTCGTCGACCTCTTCAACTACTTCGTCTTGGTCGAAATTGTTGCTCTCAAGATCGCTGAGGAGGTCATTAATGGAATCTCCAGATTTATCCAATCCGGTGAACGGAACACTGCTCCGCCTCTTGAATCTCTGGATGCTATGCGCAGACGAAACGGAGAGTTAGAGCGAATATCGCATTCGCAACAATTGCTGCTTACATAGATGAACCATCAAACTCTTCAGATCCTTCAGAGTCGATTTCTTCAGTCTCCTCGACTTCCTCTACCACCTCTTCTTCTTCGTCGTTGTCGTCAAGGCCGTCGAAAAGATCTTCGAGATCAAAAGAGTCATTGTTGACGCCGTTTGAGTCCTCGGATGAGCCAGAAGACCGCTTCTTGTGTGCGCTGAGGGTTAAACAAACTAGTCATCACCGGTTGAAAACGAGCAACATGCTTGATACTTACGCTGACGTGCCAAACGGCAAAGTGTTTGCCCGGGTGTCCCTCTTGAAGGCGGCAAGCTGGTCAAGCACTGCAGGCTCCCGGCCAAATAGGCGGGAATTCAGAAAGACAGGATGAATGTCCCGCTCCAGCCATCTCTCGCGTCCCAGCACCGGCTGGGACAAAGTTGCGATGGCCAAAGCCACGAACGCGGCGTACGACTTGCTGAACATTGTGTTGAGGGATTGGAGACAGAAATGAAGGTGGGGCACAGCCAAGATGAAAAGAAGGGAGTGACGCCTGGTCAGAAAGAAAGAAACAGGATAGCGACACAGCCGTTCAACGGAACCAGGTCAAAATGGAGGACGGGAGATCAGTCGTGAGAGATCCTGAATCGCGTGGTGGGCTTAAGTACTCACCATAATGCCCCCGCGGGGGTTGTCGTAGTCAGGAGCTAGAATGTTTTCACGAGCTGGGTAACCGATACGCGGGGAAAGCTTGCGAATTTTCTGCGACACTTTCCGGTTGTTATGTTGTATGGAAAGTGGCCGGGACCGTGAGTGCCTTCCTTCCCAAAGACGATGATGGTAGAAACGGCGTCGTCGGACTTGCGCTTGTTGCAAGGAAACCGAGGCCAGCTGACGACCACTGCACCTGCCGTTTTGGGCCACGTGCGCATTGCCGAGGAGGAACGAGAAGTTCAGATGATCGTTACGGGTTGGCAAGGTGGGCAATCGCACATACAAAGTGTCCACTTGTGGGATCAGCGCCTTCATCGGATTCATGAAGCAGCATTATAGCAATGAGACAGCACCTTGAAGTACATGTCGACGTCAAGTTGCCGAGAGATCACGCTGTAATTTTGTTGTCGCTACGGCTGACAGGCCCCGGGTTCGTCGGAGATCCTGACAGGGTCCGGGACGAGAGAATTGCGTAGTCTATAATTGTTATATGCTCACAGCAAATGAGCGGACAAGCGCGCACCTCTTGAGAATCCCATTCTTCCTTGCCGTCCTTGACGACGCGGATTCTCTAGGCCCGCACTTCACACCGGACCCTATTCAACAGCCACATGGAGCCTTCTCTCAACATTGAGTACTAGAGTTGGAGGTTCCGATTGGGGACGTCTGACGAGTATGAGCATGTCAACAAATTCGAGACGGCGTCTCCCATCGAGAACGCGAGAGAAGTGGAGGGCATCAAGAATGAGAGACATCGCACCCGCCTGCCGGCTTCAGAGCCCTGTGGCAGTTTCCGTGGCCAACTCTCAAGTTATCGCATACGACAGCAAGTGGGCAGAATTCCACGATGGAGCGGCTCCTCGGAGGACTGGTTCTTTCCTGTTAGTTTTCGGCGCGGCACTGGCCTGGTCCGTGATCATAGATCGACCAAGATGCCCATCTAGTTACCGTTGGCCATCTCGGAGAAGGGTGGCCTCTCGACGGAAATGACGCACAGCGCGCGGTAAACGGCAAACGGTTGTTCGAAAGTAGCGTAAGCCGAGCGAAGGTGATATGAGTGCTGCATCAGCATGGGCCAGGAACAAAGTGTGAACGAGGGCCGGGCGACTTCAGTTTTTCTGAGTTAGAGACCATAGAGAACCTTCCTGACCTTAGTAGACGCAAAAATGAGAAGTATAGTACTCACTCGCTACATAGTGCGCTGCTGCTCGCCGTGTGTGCACCCTTGACAAACCCGACCTCAGGCAACCTCAGGTTGCTACCCGACGTGTCCTCCTTGCCCCGGTGAGCAGGTGCCGTCAGCAGTGGATCGTGAGCCGTTTGGCGGCCTCCGACCGCAGCGAAGCGAGGCGTCCATTATCGCGTATCTCTTTGGCCTTCATAGGGTCCTAGAAAGACCACAACAAAAATACGAAAAAGTGACAGGTCTGAAGGCGATATGCTTCATATGATGGGAGTCGCAGTACAACCTGTGCGGGCCGCGCCGTGCAGCACTTTGGCCTGCTGCCTCTTGGCGTGGGCAGCAATAATGCATCATCCCGGTCAGATTCCTCTTCCTGAGAGTTTTGATCATCGGCGGAATGTTAGGTGGGCACTAGCTGAAATGCAGGATCCTCAACCCACGCTCGGGCGACATTCACTGTTAACAACGTCGCCGGAGGACAGAAGTAGCTGCACGTCGTTTTCTTTAGAGACTACAGAACGACAACACGCGAATTTCTAGTTAACCAGCGAAGTATCCTCCCATTCAGTGGTGCGCATGCGCGGAGGCATCCTGAGGCGCGACTTCCGCGACTACGGGGCCGTCGGGCAGGTAGTCGATGATGTAGGCTAGTCGCGCATACATGAGCGCCGTGCATCCACAAAACACGTCAACAAACTCACCGGAACCGCACTCCAAGCACCTCTGCGGCTTCTCCTTGGTGACATTGAACCAGTGCAAGTCATGCGACTCCGCAGGCGATCCCGTGCAGCCGACAATACGCTCCGGCTCCTACCCACCACCCATCAGCACCTCAACTCACCACACACAGCAACGAAACGACTACGCACGACAGAGAAGACCTTGATGGGGTCGGCGAGTGTGCCAATGCGGCTTGCATCGAGCGCATCAAGGTCGAACACCTCCACGCCAGCCAGGTTGCCGAGCACCTGCACGCGGTCAAGGCCGGTCGACTGCACCTCGTCCGTAGGGACCTCGCCGGGCTTCGCGCCGACGCCGTAGACCGAGGGCGCCGCGACGTGGTGGCCGTCGTCGGAGCGGCGCAGCGCAGTCGTCGAGAGCGTGCGCAGGGCGGGGCGCGCGGTGCGCAGGCGGAGGGCGGCGGGGCGCGCGTTGCGCAGGGCGGCTTGCAACATGGTTGTGTGTTTGCTGAAGATGGTGAGGAGGGGACGTTGAAGGGGCGTTGTGACGACGGGCTAGCGAGCAGGTCACATCACGTCACATTCCGTGAAAACCCGCGGCCTCGAGACCGACGAGACGGGCCTCGTCGCGAGCTGGACTCTTCCAACACTTCATGTTTTTCAGCTGGGAAAAGCTGCAGATGGCCATACCATTCTACCAGAATTCAAGTGGCGGAGAACGAGAAATGCATGTCCGCTGTGAGGTGTACGGCCCAGCCAGAGCTAATCAAATTTTCTCTGCTCGTAAACAAACCCACAATTGCGTTACATGCCATATGCTCGTGCGACAGAAGGAACGTGGTGAAAATGAGCGATGGGAGCCGGGCGCACGAAGCCGCAGCGGGGGAAGGCAATAAAAAGGCTAAATAAAAAAGGACGATGCTATCCAGATGCCAACGCTAGGGTTCTATGCATGCGGGAGACGTGAAATGCGGATTAGATGAATGAAAGGCGGGACGTGAACACCAGCCGCGGGGGTATATCTGACAGTGAAAGGTGAAGATAAAGATAGAAGATAAATGTGAAAGCGAGATCTGTGCTGTTAAACGGTACTTCCAAAAATCCAATACTGACGATGTACAATGTCTATGGCTGTGTCGTCTCCTTCGCACTTTGCGCGATCCGGCTCAGAGTGTCCCGCTCTGCTTCCATGTGCTGTATCAACAGCCCGTCCAGTCGCTGCAACGACGCCGTCCGTCCGTCTCGTTTTAGTGCCGCCTCGGCCGCACGCGCCGCCACCAGCTGCCGGTCGACGAGGCGAGACACCGTCGACGACGTCGACGCGCCGTCCGTAGGCCGCGTATACTGCAGCAGATCGTAGTTCGATAGCGCCTGCTCACCGACTGTGTCCTTGAAGTACGTCGGCCGCGCGGGCACGTTGACAATGGGCGAGCGTCGCTCCGACTCGTGCGACGACGTCGACGCCGAGGGCGACACATAGGACGTCGAAGCAGTACCCGGCATGAATGGTGTCCTGGGGACCGACGCGTCCGTCTCCCGCGCCCGGGCGTCCGTGTACACTGAGTCCCGGTCCGCCTCCGAGCCGCTCTCGTCTGACGACTCCAAATCGTCCATCGAATGGTCCATCTGGATGCGGTCGAAGAATTCGATTGGAGAAGCCGGCGCTGGAGCGTTGTTGAGCACAGGGATCATCAGCATACCGCTGAGCTGCGGGCGGTTGCCGAGGGGATACTGCGGCAGCGGATACATGGACGCCTGCGCCGTGTCAAGCTCCAGGGCGGACACAAACTGCGAATGACCGGGGTCGGACGAGGATAGTGACGGCCGTGGCGACGAGGCCAGGAACTGCGTCAGTGGTGGTAAAGGTGTCCGGGCGCTGAAAGAAGATGAGCGCGGCGGAGGAGACAAAACAGGCGCCGCAAGCGACGAGGACGTCCGCGGTGGTGGGGACATAGCGCTGTGACGCGGAAAACGAGACGGTGAATGGCCCTGGCTCATCGTGCTTGCACTCGACATCCTGTTTCCGTGCTCAGTCCCCGTGCTTTCAAAGCTCGTGCTTGCCTCCATCGAATGGCCAAATGTCTCCTGGAAAGACAGCGCATCCTTGAATGCGGACACCGTAGGCGACGGCTGCGAATACTCAGACACCGATGGCCGCGTAGGGACTGAGGATGCGAATGAAGGGCGCGTCTGCTCCGCCAGGTCCGGCTCAGCGTGCAAGTCGAACGCTGAGTCGCCCGAGTAACGCGACCCACTCGTCAGGCTATCCATGTGACGATGGCCCAGGTGAGAGATACTATCCGAGTACCGTGGCGACGTCGACGCCGCTGCGGGGAGCAAGGGCGGGGTCATAGACACCGCGCTCCGGCCTGACAGCATCGCGCTCTCATGGAGCTCATGCAGCAAAGGCGACGAGGTCGCTTTGCGCACGCTCCGGTTAGACAGCGGGGTAGAGCTCCTGCCCAATGGCTCTGCCCAATCTGCAGTAAGTGTAGCAGACTGTGACGGCGAATGCTGCTGCAACTCAGGGACCTGTTTTCGAGGGGGAGGAGCAAGTGGTCGGTGGGGTGTCGCGGGGGTCTCTGCGCGCTCTGGCGGAAGGCTAGGGTGCAGCTGCGCGGTCTTCCGTCGCTCCTGCAGCCCAGTGCGTAGCGGCACGTTTCCGACGGGAGGAAATCGTTGTTCTGCTGGTGATACCGGCAACGAGAACACAGCCGACGCGACCGCTTCCTGATCCTCGAGAAGAACAATGCGCTGACCAAGGTTTCGCTTGATACTAGGCGTAGGCGAGCGCCCCGGGCGTGGGCCAGAAGAATGGTCCGTGCTGTGACCACGCGACGAGGAGCCCATCGGTGACAGAGGGCTCGCGGACACCGTGCGGCGCGGTTGTGGCGAAGGGGAGCTAACGAGCGAGTTGTTGAGCGAATGCCCGACAGCTTCCTGCAACAATGCCTTCCGCCATGCTTCCTCTTCAGGGTCAAGCGACCAAACGCCTGGACTGCCAGGGGGGAGTCGCTCGGCCAGCACCGCCGCGCCGACAGATTCCTCGATCCCAAGGCCATGCAAGGTAGACGTCTGGATAGCGAACGGCGACTCCTCTGACGGCAGGGGAAGGTCCACAGTGTCCGTTGGGTCGATGACATCGAGGAGCGGCTCCGGCTTCTCTTTCTGGCCATCCTGACCCAATTTCCTCGCTTGCGCTTCCTCGCGGACCTTGATGTCCTGCTCGGCTTGCTTTGCCGCGATGAATAAATCATCCAAGGTCTCCCGCACCACAGCAACTCTGGTCGTCTGCGCGCGCGGACGCGGGGAGATGGGACTGAGCGGCAATGAATTAGCATGGGGACGCTGCACCCAGCCTCCGGCTGTCGTGGAGTCGGACGTCGTGCGCAAAATGGGGGGCTGGGGAGCAAGGGGGGATGCATCAGGCGTGCCTGGCTTCGACTTGGATTTGCCGACGCGGAATAGATCAAGGAAGGTAGGGGCAGGGGCTTTCGCTGGTTTCTTCACGGCAGGCGCTAATTCGGAGGGTGATGGCTTCAAGTGGGCGGGCGGCAGAAAATAATTGTTGTTGACCAGCAGGCGCAAACGATACGAAACGTCGTCCACGTCGAATGGCTCGTCGTCATCCCCTGGGTGTTCTGGGTCAACCGACGATACAAATTTGTCTTGGAACGAGTCGACGAGCGAACGCGGCGAGGGCGGACCATCTGTGCCTGACAATGTTGAAGAAGACAGTGGATACACTGAAGTCGTCGTCCCCGACTTCTGAGTTAGATAGGATTCGCGGAGGCGCTGCCGGGCATCGCGAAGAGACTTGAAATGAGGCATTGTTTGCATGGGGCCGTGATTTGAAAAGAGCGGACTGGTTGGGGAGGAAGACTGAGAGAGGATGGACAGGCGGTAGTCGCGGGGCACGCTGGAACCACGCTTCCGCGCTCGACTCTGGCGGGCGGTGCGCGCAGTGATTAGAGAGGAAGACTGCATGGCGACATGATGTGATGGTGCTTACCTTGGCAGCGTCTGTATCAACGCGCATCCTGCGGGCCTGTCTCGCGCCGTCGGCATCGTCCACTGCCCGTGAGCTGGGACCAGCAATCATAGACTCCTCGAGGTCGGGCGTGGGATACAAGGGGACATTGGAGGACCTCAGGGGGGAGCGCGGGGGCCGCTCGGGAACAGGCGACTGGGAGTCTGGCGGGATGGGAGACGCGCCGGACGAGGCAGAGGGAAGTGGGGGTGTCGCGAGCATATCTCCTGCGGTGTGCATGCGCTCATCCTCGCCGGCTGAGGACGGGCCTAAGCTCTTTCCCCGACGGGGGTTTGTGAGGGTGAGGGCCCTTGTGCGACCGCGAATGCGCGAGCGGCGGGTGAGAGACGCTGCGCTGGCGGCGGAGACATTGCTGGCCCTTGAGTCTGAACGAGCGACGAGGAGCGGGGAGGGGACTGAGTCTAGAGGCGGGGGGACTGAGGACGGCGACGACAGCGCCATGGCGGGAGTCGTCGACGTTGCATGAGAGACGCAAAAGTAGCCGACGCACTCGACGCGCGCGGCAGAACCCGTGCTCTTCTCCCATCCCTTTTGGGCCGCCCCCGCCTTCCAACACCGCGCTCTCACTCAACATGTCCTGTACGTCGTTCTATCACCCAGGCCCTCCGACGCCCTGACGCTCCTGCCCAGTCGTACCGCCCTTCGACGGCAACCTCCCCAAGTGGCAGCTCGCCGTCGCCGTCACCGCTATCTTCAACACCGTCCAGAACTTTCTCACCACCAAGCTCACCAAGAAGATCTACAGCGCAGTCCCGACTAATGAGCCAGGTGCTTATGTCGATTCCCCGCCCTTCTCCGCCGTCTGAACACCCTCCTTTCTAGTCACCAGCTTGCAAGCACGCACGTTCGCCGTCTGGACCCTCACCTCTGCTGTCGTGCGATACTACGCCGCGTACCATATCCAAGACAAAACGTACGCTCGGACGCGTTCGCGCTCTGGCCGTGACTGACATCTCATCTCAGCATTTATGACATGGCACTGTTCACCTACCTAATTGCCTTTGCCCACTTCGGCTCAGAGCTCCTCATCTACCGCACTGCAAAGCTTAGCGTCGCAGCTCTCAGTCCAGTCATCGTCGCGAGTAAGTGCTGATGTTCATCCCAAATTCCAGTCACTCACGGTTGCTCCATGGGTTTAGCAACCTCCCTCGTTTGGATGATCGCTCAATACGACTTCTATGTCAAGAAGTAAACGTGCGGCGCTGCTGTGATGGTCGGAAGACATCTTGCTTGGCATGCGTCTCCACCTCAATTCTTGAGTGCAACACGATATCTCTGGTTCTCTTGCTTTCCCTGGCTGCCCTTCGCGAGCCCCCGTATCTTGCGTCAATCAGTTATTGTTTAATGCACTAGCCGTGACTATCTCTTGGCGGACATACTCCTTGCAAGTTGCAGCCCAAAGCACTATGGTAGACGGATTTCATGGCCAAATAAAATACCGCTGTTACCTCCTCCGGCCAGGTTGTTGGTCCCCCGGTCCCGCAGAACATTCATGTCGCTTATCGGGCTTTCATCCAATCACCGCAACACGCGCCAATTGAATTATAGCTTTGTGTGCTTGGTAGATTTTTCTTGCGTAGGCGACGCCTTCCAACTTCCATACTACGTGTCTAAGGCTTCGGCTCTTGTGTATCCGTGGCAACACATCACCGAGGGTGCTGCGTGGCTCATATAGATGATCCTGAGCCTGCGAAGGTTGAATCTAGCTACTCTGCCTCAGGGAGACTAGCCTGGCTAAGAGCTCCAGTGAAACGGCTCCATCAGCATGCAGATTGTTTATGATGTTGCTAAGATATTCGTGGTTCGAGGTACAAGTACATGCGCACGTACGCGTGCGAAATAGGAATTACACAGAGCAAGGAAATAAATATGCTTTCGAATAAAATGCGAGGTCGTATCGATGAGCTGTAGTGAATCCCGAAGTGTCAGCAAGAAAAGAGGTGGTGTTTTCATCGCATCCATGCGCGAGTCGGGACAAGACGGTCAACCTTGGTATGCAAAGGAAACCGCGCCGTATAAGCCGTCCTCACGGCCCAGCATCCCATGGCCGTGCAACACCTAAACGCAATCACACACCAGTCAGCGAAAACGACCTGCAGTATCACTACAGCAATGACCGAGCTTACCTCCATCTTACGCGCATGCCACCCAATCCCGCTGCTCACGTTCCCATTTGCGTCCGCCAGCTTCTCGAGCGCATCCCGCCACGGGTGCTCGCGCGGCAGGTCGCGGCGAAGCACGGGCCCGTCCGCCCCCGGCGGCGAGACCCACCCGCTCGCTGTGTCCACATACCACCCACGCCCGCCCTTGCTGCGCACGATGCGCCACGAGCCCGCGCCGCCGCCAAGCGCCGTCAGCAGCGCGCTCGCGAGCTCGATCAGGCGCACGCGCGTCGGCGCAGGGCGCCCCTCAACCGGCCCGGAAATGCTGAACGAGAAGGGCGGCGTGCACAGCGGGCGGATGAAGTGCGTGTGCAGCGCGATGTTCGCCTCGCGCGGAGATGCACCCGCGGGCCCGTAGCCAAGCTCGGGAGAAGTGCCCTGCAGCGCGAGCACCTCCACTTGCGGCGCCTTCTCGCGAACGAATTCCGCAACTGCATGCAGTGGCAGCGTCGGGATGTACGCGAGGCCAAGGGAGCGCAGGTGCGGCTGCGGCGGAATCGCGGCAAGCAATGCCGCGTCAAGCTCGGCACTGGAGAGGTCGAGGTAGCGCAGCGCACCGGACGCGAAGCACGGCGCAGAGGTGAGGATGTCCCGCAACTCGTCAGCAGACAACGGGCAAGGGAATGTGCCGTCACCGTAAAGGTTGAGCTCGGTGATGCCGGTCGCGGCCGGCGCTGTCACGAGGAAGTCTCGGATGCTCGCTCCGGTGAGGCGCGTGCAACGGGCCAAGGATAGCGACTTTAGCTGCACGGTCGAGGACGACGCAAGGCGCTCTAGAAGATCGGGGGAGGCGCGCGTGCATGAGAGATCGATATGGGTCAGGGAGGGGAATGCGAGGACGAAGGCGTTGAGCGTCTGAGACGAAATTGACATGGCCCCACGAAGACTCAGCCGTTGGAGTCCAGGGAATGAAACGGGAACGTCTGGGCTCCGTGGAGAGCGGCTTCTGCGGCGGCGGTCGCGTCGGTCGTCGTCGTTGCTGCTCTCCGAGTCGCCCGGCCGCAGCAGGTGGAGGTTGACAAATTCCGTGAATGCGTTGACGAAGACAATACTGACACAGCCAGTAAAATCTAGGGCCTCAAGCTCCTTGCACTCGCGCCTGCGGGCATTGTCCTCGGCTTCGATATCGTTGGGGTCCTCGATGACTAGCCCGCGACCCCTTGCCGGCTGGTCACGGCCACGAGAAGGCGCCCCGCGGAGCAAAAGCTCATTGAGAACCGGCAAGGTGAGTGCCCCGTCCATGTACTCGGTGGCTCCGAACGCCACTAGATTTGGGGTCTCCTGAAAATAACGGGTGTGAAAGGCGCCATATGACGAAACAGATAATATGATTTTACCTTGAGCACGGCTTCGAGCCTTTCGCCCGTGACGAAGCGGCTGCTGACGCCCTCTTCAACAGAGCGACGCATCCCAATGGTCCGAAAATGGTTGAAGTCGAGGTGATGGACAAACCGTCCCGGACGCGAGTCATGCACTGCCGGCACTGCTCGAGAAAATAGATCAGTGACCTGCTGGGGGCAGTAGTCGGCAACATACGCACCGTACATGCCGTGTTCGTCGCGGCCCATGAGGTCCTGCACGGCGTTACTAATGGAGCGCATGAGCTTCCATCGGGCTGGGCTCTTGCTCTTCTGTCTGAGCCGCCTCGGACTCGGGTCGCGAGAGACCGGAGGGGTAAGCAGCTCGGGCGGGATAGAGCCGTCTGGGCCAGAAAGGGACTGCACGAGCGACTCCTTCATCTTGAGAGCCGCCTCCGAGTCGAGCGCATTGCCAGGACCAGCCTTCAGAGCGAGGGCGGCGTGCGCGACCTCGCGGATGGATTGATCGACAGCGAGGGCGGTCTGCTCAGCAAACGCTTCCTCGTCCTCGCCGCCGGTGATCTCCTCGACGAGCGCGAGCCAACTGCGCGGGAGACGAACTTCGACCTTGCGCCAGAGCCAGGGCTTCGCAGCTTCGCGCCATGCACGGTTCACGACAGTAAGGCTGGCGAGCGTCTTGCGGGCAATGGGCTCGGGCCAGTTGGGCGGGGGGAAGGATGCAGGAAGCGCGACGGGGGTCCCGGCGTCCTGGAGGAAGTGAGGGTCGAGGGACTGGGCGCGCGGCGGAAGACCTGAGGCGTAGACCTCTGCGCATATGAGAAAGAGCAGCTCGGAGGGGAAGTCGTTGACATTGGTCATAGATGGGGGACGGTGTGGTTGATGACTAGGACAAGGCGGTGTGTGTCAGAGATGAGGAGGTCGTCGGAGGCTCGGCGCGTCTTTATAGCCCAAGGCGTCGGATCACGTGTGCGGAAGATCCGCATGAGGAATGCGGGGTAAGATCACGCCAATCTCTCGCTTTGCCTCCTCCCGTCCAATCCCACCGCGGCCGCCCATGCGTAGCGCCATGTGCAGCCCGTCTTTCTCCTCCCGATGGTCTTGAAAATTTGTCGACTTAGTACTCGGTATTCTTCAAGTTGCCACTCGGCCGATGTCAGGCACCCACTTGTTCTACAGGACCGGCACCGCTTGCACGACACATCCTCCGCAGTGCACGTTTGCCAGGCGACTCGCCATATGTCGTAAATCCTCGGCGCAAACCACAGTGCGCGGGTGCTTCGCCAGATCACGTTTGTCACCGGCCTCAGAGCGCAACATCACCTGGCACGCCATCACCCCGGCTCGGACATGAAGATGGCAGAATATCGTCTGGGCTTGTATGTCAATGGCGCGACCCTTGTTGTCTGTCACGTCCAAGTTCCGTCAGTCACCTTCGCTTCGCTTTCTCCCGAGGTCACAAAAAAATAACGTTACGCGCTCGGCAACCTGCTCACCTGGTCGGGCACCCTCAAGGTCATCCCGTCTTTTGGTGTCACCTGAGGCGATCGACGCCAGTTTCACAAGAGCCTGGACTCGCAAACAAGCGGCTCTGCCGTCGAGCACGTTACTCAGTTAGCCTCTTTTGTTCACTATTTATGTGTCTTGCGTGTGGTCTCGGCGGCGTGTCCGTCTTACCTGCTCTCATCATTATCCGCAAATAATGCTCTGTGCTACTACCTTGCGTCCTCGGTTTCCACAGTTCCTGATATTGCTGATGACATGCCATCGTGACGCGTCTTGAGCCGCACCCGTCGAGCTTCAAGACTAGTAAGTACTCGTGATGTTCGTTAAGGGGCACATGAGTGCACGGAGTCTCGCACCGAGCCTTCTGCGTGCGATTGCAAATTTGCCGAGCTTGTTAGACTTAAGAGGTATGTACACGTTTCACAGAACGTCACCCATGTGCGACGGACTTACACTTTTCGCACAAGGTTTGGGGTCGGCGCAACCGACTCGGAAGACGTGTGCAGCACCTGCTCCGCCCCGGGATGGACCTGCCTAGTTGAGTATTTCATCAGGTTCTTGTGAGCTCCGTTTTCCCGCTACTGATTGATTCAGAAGTGATGCAATAGAGGTCATTTATTTCACAATGCTGCATAATGCGCCTCTTCACCAAACAAACGGCTATACAAACCATCTTCCTCCAGTCCCGCAGCTTGCCAGCTTTTCAGACGTATTGTCGCCCAATGCTCACACGGAATCAATCTCGGAGGGAGCCAAACTCAATGTCACCTGCCGGGCGCGCTCGATGACCCCACCACCGCCACACGCACACCATCTGTGATGCTGCCGTGCGTCGTCTTCCGCATGACCGGCGTATGATTGCACCATATTCTAGACGCTGACGGTGGAGCGCGCTTTTTTTTTCAGGGTTCACTCCGTCTTGGGAGTTGTTGTGGTCAGGAGGCTGTCATGTTCAGGCTCTTGCCTCTCACTCTTGCTCGTTACTCTGACCCTGGACTGTGCTCAAGCTGGCTCTTTGTCGGCGGAGACAGCGCACGTCAGGATCGTAGGGGTGTTCATCCTTGAGGCATTCTTGGCGTACGAGTGGCATGTCGGCCTGTTCGTGGCATTGAGCTTTGAGTAAGTACATGAGTAGAACCAAAAATTGAACAAAACGGCGAACATGAGTAATATCCCTGGATATTCGATCCGATACTATTGCATCGTATACCCAGAGAGTAGGCAGATTGGCTTTCTTTTTCGTGTGCACCTTCCAAAACGCCTGCGAAAAGCGAAGGTCAGTTTGGCACAGTATGGGAACGATGATGCGCCATACAAGCGTCTTCACGGCTAGCATCCCATGACCGTGCAGCGATTGGACGCAATCAAATACCAGTCAGAAGAAAGCACCTTCGGTTTACTAGCGACGAACGAGCATTCGCGCACATGCCACCGTGACCCACTCCCGCTGCCCACATTGTCATTCGCGAGTGCGAGCTTCTCGAGCGCATCCAGCCACGAATGCTCGCCCTTGAGGTCGGGGCGAAGCACGGGCCCGTCCACCCTTGGCGACACGACCCAACCGCTTGCCGTGTCCACACACCAACCGCGCCTGTCACTCTAGCTGTGCACGCCGTGCCCCGAGCCTGCGCCCCAAAGCCCCGCTTGGAGCTCAATCAAGCGCATGCGCGTCGACACGAGGCGCGGCTCGGCATCCCCAGGATGCTGAATGAGAAGGGCGGCCGAGCTCGGACGACGTACCCTGCAGCGAGAGCCTTCTCATGCATAACTCCATTGTCGCGTAGTGGTGGCATGGGGATGCTGGCAAGCCCGGGAGCGCAGGTGAGGCTGCAGCGGGGTCATGGCGAGCAGCGCCATGAAGAGCACGATGTCGGAGATGTCTAGGTAGCACAGCGTACCGGATGTGACGCGGTGCGATGATGTCCGCAGCTCGTCAGCCGAGCAGGCAGCAGAAAGTGTCATCAACGTGATCGCTGCGGCGGGCGCCGACATGAGCATGAGGGAAACGCGGGTGCAGCACGCGAGGCATAGCGATTGACGCTGCAAGGTCGAGAAGGACGCGAGGTTCTCCAGGAGGAGCTCCGAGGATGCGCGCGTGCATCAGCAGTCAGAGGGAGTGGGTGACGGTCCGGGGATTGCACCGAAGTTCCCTGCACGCCGAGAAGTGCGTGTGTACCTGGTTCGTCCTTGCTTTTCGAGTCGCACAGGTGGAGATGGCGACGTCTGGTAAGGCTTGAAGAAGATTACGCTGATGTAGCCAGTGAAAATCCATGACCCCACGCCCCTTGCATTCGCACCTACGGGCCTTATTAGAGAGACGTGTATGGGTAGCATCATCATGAGATGTACTTACTGGCATAGGTTGGACTCGGAGTTCAGTCAGTACTGAAATGAGATTTAAGTTATGTAGATTACGTAATTTAATTGCATCATTATCTAATGGTTTGAGGTCTTTTGCGGCAAACCAGTTGATCGATGCCTGTTCTACGAGATAAGAGTGAAGTCAAATAGATAAAGGTGCAGAGAAGGAGATAAGGGAGATAAGCAGAAAGGCGCCACAGCGCGTAAACGAGCAAGGAAAACGTAACACGAGCGCTTGCCATTCCGCTGTGCGGAATGGCAGGCGCCCGCTGCCGCTGCGCGGCAGTCGTAAGCATCCCCGTAAGAACGGGACCCGCCACTTAGCGTGGACGTGGTGTGCGGGGCAACGTGATGGGATTGCGGTCCCGGAGAACCGTCGGCGAAACCCTGATGGGCACGCGTCAGGCCAACTCCTGAGGGACGGAAAAACGGCGGGAAGGAGTACAATGTACGTAATAGAACACAGAGAATAGAACGTAGGGAGGAGAGGTGGGGCGAAAAAAGCACTGCGAGCGGGGCGTAAGAGACGACGACTAAACACTAGAGGAGAAGCATACCTGCGAGCGGGGCGTAAGAGACGACGACGTCCTGCCACCGCCCGCAGGCGCGCTGTATATACGAGGCGTAGAGAAAGGGAGGTAAGTATAAAGGAAGCGGGCCGGCCGGAGCGCGTGCCACGTGCATCGACCACTACTCAAACCAAGGCTTTTGACTGAAACATCGATGCCTGTTCTACGAGATAAGAGTGAAGTCAAATAGATAAAGGTGCAGAGAAGGAGATAAGGGAGATAAGCAGAAAGGCGCCACAGCGCGTAAACGAGCAAGGAAAACGTAACACGAGCGCTTGCCATTCCGCTGTGCGGAATGGCAGGCGCCCGCTGCCGCTGCGCGGCAGTCGTAAGCATCCCCGTAAGAACGGGACCCGCCACTTAGCGTGGACGTGGTGTGCGGGGCAACGTGATGGGATTGCGGTCCCGGAGAACCGTCGGCGAAACCCTGATGGGCACGCGTCAGGCCAACTCCTGAGGGACGGAAAAACGGCGGGAAGGAGTACAATGTACGTAATAGAACACAGAGAATAGAACGTAGGGAGGAGAGGTGGGGCGAAAAAAGCACTGCGAGCGGGGCGTAAGAGACGACGACTAAACACTAGAGGAGAAGCATACCTGCGAGCGGGGCGTAAGAGACGACGACGTCCTGCCACCGCCCGCAGGCGCGCTGTATATACGAGGCGTAGAGAAAGGGAGGTAAGTATAAAGGAAGCGGGCCGGCCGGAGCGCGTGCCACGTGCATCGACCACTACTCAAACCAAGGCTTTTGACTGAAACATCGATGCCTGTTCTACGAGATAAGAGTGAAGTCAAATAGATAAAGGTGCAGAGAAGGAGATAAGGGAGATAAGCAGAAAGGCGCCACAGCGCGTAAACGAGCAAGGAAAACGTAACACGAGCGCTTGCCATTCCGCTGTGCGGAATGGCAGGCGCCCGCTGCCGCTGCGCGGCAGTCGTAAGCATCCCCGTAAGAACGGGACCCGCCACTTAGCGTGGACGTGGTGTGCGGGGCAACGTGATGGGATTGCGGTCCCGGAGAACCGTCGGCGAAACCCTGATGGGCACGCGTCAGGCCAACACGTTGGTGCCCCGGAAACCCAGCGGGTCGGCAGGGGTGCCTGGGGAGAGGGCCACATCATGGAGGGCGCGCGAGAGGTGGACAAGCCGAGGCCGGTCCACCTCTAGGTACAGCCGGTAGGCGTCGCTGCGCCAGCGACCCAAGAGCTGGATCTCGTAGTCGGAGAATCCTGCAGATGCCGCGGCAGAAGCGGCGCCGCGGCGGAAGCTGTGGCCGGAGAAGGCGCCGGACTCGAGTCCGGCCCGGGCGAGTGCCCCGCGGATGGCTTGAATGAAGCGGTCGCGGGTGAGTGGGACCCCTGGGGATTGCTCGAAGAGAGGTGCGCCTGGGAGGCGCGGCTCGCTGCTGAGGAGGGCGCGTATGGCAGCCACGGGATCGGTGGGCTGTCCGGGGGCCGCGGCGACCGTGATTGTGATGCCTTTCCTAAAGGGGTCGGTCTTTGATGCGGGGAGGACGAGCTGGAGATAGGACGGGCGCTCGGAGTCCGGGAGTAAGGTGAGCGATCCGCGGGTGACGTTAAACTCGGGGCTGTACGTGCCGGTTTTGGTAGTGAATTCTCCGCAGCGTAAGAAGCCAGCGTACGCGAGGCAGCAGGCGGCATAAATGGTGGGGTAGAGGGGTCCGGGCTCCAAGTGAGCAAGGAGGGCTCGGAGGACGGAGAGCGTGATTGGCTGCTTGGGCTTGCGGCCGCGCTCTCCGTGATAGCGTTTGATGCCCCGGATAAGCCTGCCGACGATCGGGGATTCGACGGCTGTAAAAGGCAAGTCAGCTTCGACGTGCATGGATCTGACGTGCGTGAGGTAAGCTTTGATGGTCTTGGGCTGGACCCTGCCGGCAAGGCTGCTGCACCATGCGAGGACGCTTCCAAGGGATGCCGGGAGGATTGATCCGTCGGGGTTTGCAAGGCCGTGTAGCTGAACGAACTGGATGTAGGAGCGCTGGCCGACCGCGTAGGTAGACCGGGTACTGGACGCGATTCCGTGCCAAAGGTAAAAAGCGACGGGCGCTGGCCACTGACGGTAGCGCTCATACCATTCCACGGAAGGCGCCGGTAGGAAGGCTGCCGATCGAGATACGGGGCGAGTTGAAATAACCGGGTATATAAAAAACGGGAAGCGGCGTCAGCAAGCGGATTAGACTTGGTAGAGATCCAAAAAGAAGAAAATGATAGATCGAGGCGGCAGGCGAGATCGAGGAAGCGTCGGAGGAGATCCATTGTGGGCGTTGACCGGATCGAGAGAGACTGAAGCGCGATGGCAACCGCCTGATTGTCGATATGGAATATGACGTGTTTACCCCGGAGTTCTTCCCCCCAGCAGAGAACTGCGTGAACGACAGCAAACAGTTCTTTGAATTGGATATCGCGATGGCGCATGCGCCGTGGAAGGCGGCACGCAAACCAGTGTGTGCCGAAGACACCCCCAATGCCTTTGGCGCCACTGGCGTCAGTGTAAATGTGCACTTCTTCTCGGGACGGGGATAGAAAGTGGATGCCGTTCCAATGGGCGGCAATCGAGCGCCACCAGGCGAGATCTCGGCGGACGCTCCCGGGCACGCGCCGCCGCGCATGCCGGTCTGGGAATGACGACGAAAAGCGATACGCGTTGTGTAGGAACGCCCGTGACAGCGGAATAACCTGTGATACAAACTGGAGATAGCCAGTCAGTTCCTGCAGCTCGCGCAGCGTGCAGTGAGACTTCGTGGACCATTCATCCAGGAGGTCAATCAGGATGTCGTGCTTCTCTGATGGGAGGCGAGCTTCCATCAGATTCGAATCGAGGATCAGGCCGAGAAAGTCAATGACCTGGGCGGGGCCAGAGACTTTCTCCGGCTGGAAGGTCAGGCCGAGCGCCTTCCCCAATTTGAGAGCCCATTGTAGGGCGTCGCGCACGAGCTGCGTAGGTGTTCCTGGAGCGAAGATCGCCAGGAAATCGTCGAGGTAATGACGTAATCGGGCCGGGATGTGGCGCTGGAGTATCCAGTGCAGTGCCTCCGCAAACAAGTTGAAGATATAGGGCGCGGAGCGGAGGCCGAATGCGAGGACGAGATCGTAGAATAGCTGTCCTGCCCAGGAGAACCCGAGCAGGGGCCAGTCGGCAGGGCGAACAGGGATGTGGCGAAAAGCCTGTTCCAAATCCAGCTTGATCATCCAGGAACCAGCACCCGATTCGATGAGGTCATCGACGGCGCATCTGAACAGATCGTATTCAATTGATGCTTCGGAGTCGGGGATGCCATCATTGACAGAGCTCCCCTCGGGCGCGGAGAGATGGTGAATGCGGCGGACCTTCGCTGAGCGCTTCCTTGTGACTGCTCCCAGGGGAGAGACGCGGAAGTGGGCGAATGGCGCGGTGGCGAAGGGGCCGGCGGAACATCCGCGCTTGAGCTGCGCGTTGATGTCGGCTGTGATCGCATCGGGGAATTCTAGGGCGGATTTGAGATTGTGGCCGTTCTGGGAGGATTCGCGATCGCCTGTGAAGCCAATGTTGGCGCCAAAACGGATTATATTAAGCACAGTCTGTACAAAAATAGGGTCGGGGTAGTCTTTTAAGTAAAAGGCCCATGCGTCGTGAATGAGGGGGGACGAGACGGTGGGGCGAGGTCCCGAGTTGAGATTGGGATGATTGGCGCGCGGGTCTGTGTTGGGACGCGCGGGAGGAGAGCATAGTGGGGGAAGTGTCCGTGATGCGAGTGAACCGGTGACCGATGAATTGCCGAGGGAAGATGGTGGCGCGGCGTGCGCGATCGCCGTGCCAAGATCCTAAGCCGACTTGGACTTGGCCTCATGCTCGTGAGCGGCGTGCCCTTTGCCGCAAACGAGGCAGGTATGGGCGCGGCCCCAGTGGCAGGGGGTGGTCTGGCACTGCCCGGAGTTGAACTTGAGGCAGACGCCGCTGGACTGCGACGTGCCTTGCTGCTGCTGCCCGTGGGAAGACTGGTGCTGCTGCTGCTGCTTCTTCTTCCCGCCCGATTGGGAAGAAGACGTCGGTGCCTGCGCCCGCAGGCGCCCGAAGAGGCGTGTAGCCTGGATCTTCGTGTCGATGTCACGCCAGCCTGCGTATTTCGCCTGCGACATTTCGCGCATGCGAGTGTCGAAGAACAGGCAGTGGTAGTCGTATACCGCGGACCACTCGTGCGTGCTGGAGAGGTCAAGCAGTTGGGCGGTGTACATGTTGAACCCATGTGCGACGCTAGCGATGACGGCAGCGGTCGAGCCGGTGTTGCTCAGGCCGCCAAGAATGATATTGAAAAAGGTTTGGAGAGGGATAAGGAGGGAGGAAGCGGAGCGATAGTCCGAACCGGCTTCGTCGACGATCTCGATCTGATCGGAATGCCCGATTCCGATAGTCTTCTTCGTCTTCTTATCGCGATTCCGGACGTCCAGCTTCCAGAGATCCGCGGAACGGAACTCGTAGTTGAAGATGGAGGTGATGACCGCCGCCCCGATCCAAGGGTAGTCCTGGTAAAAGGAAAAGGACGCACCGGCGGCAGGGTTTTGCGTGAGGGGCGGCACGTATGCACTTGGCACTGCTGCCGGCACGGGTGGCTGTGCGGCAAACGCGGGACCGATGGGATGCGCCGCAGCCGCGGGTGCGCGGGCCGCGGCAACGGTGGCTTGGAGGCTTTGCAGCTGGGCTTGTTGCGCGCTGATGGCGCGCTGAACTGACTCGTCAACGTCGTTGCGATATTGCTGGAACATGGAGCCGAGAATGCGCTGAATCTCAGCAGCGATGAGATTCTCGGTGGGTGACGTAGTCGTAGCCGTAACGGGTGGCGGGACGGTTACCGGGTCCTGCGGCGGCGTGACCGGCGGCGGCGTCGGGTTGTTAACTGGGGGCGTAACTGGGGGCTGCGTCCCTTGGTTCGTGCCGGAGGAGGAGGAGTCTTGCGAGGGGGCCATGACAGTAGAGTTATCGAGTGGCTCAAGTGACTGGTTAGGCACAAAACGTCCGTTGGGTCCTCTAGTACGCCTAGAGCTCATGCACTGGGCGCGAAAAAAGCACTGCGAGCGGGGCGTAAGAGACGACGACTAAACACTAGAGGAGAAGCATACCTGCGAGCGGGGCGTAAGAGACGACGACGTCCTGCCACCGCCCGCAGGCGCGCTGTATATACGAGGCGTAGAGAAAGGGAGGTAAGTATAAAGGAAGCGGGCCGGCCGGAGCGCGTGCCACGTGCATCGACCACTACTCAAACCAAGGCTTTTGACTGAAACAATATTAGCAAAATTTCAAGCTTTTCCCTCCTCGCTCACGACACTGCAATGGACCACTGCGATCGCAATATCGCCGCTGCAAGCTCCGGAAAAAGACGCAAAACTTGTCTGCCAGGCACGAGTTTCACGCAGGATTGTTGCCCTTTGAGACATCTTCGAGCCAACATCGCTGCTGCATCGGAACGCAACAAGTACACAACCATCCTACTTGGAAATGGAAGCACGCCTCTGCATGTCGTCCCAATGGCGGCAATCCTGTTCTCATAGTCGCGTCATGTCGGGTTGTTGTTTGACTCAGTGGCCCCGAGAATGCTGCCAGGGCCCAGTGTTACGACGTCGGTTTGGGTGGGTCTTCGCCTTCAATCTCGCGCGTTATGTGCTCAACGGCTGGACAGCTCCCGATCCCATGTTGCTTTCGTCGTCGGCGAGGTGATTGCGCTGCGCGGGCCATGTTTTCATCCGTCGTATGAAGTCCTGGGAGGGGTAAGTACTCACAATCTCAGGCTCAGATTCTCAGGTTTCGGTGTTCATTCACCGCGCTGTCTGTCATATGGCAGATTCAAAAGTACGTTCGGGATCGCTCTCAGGCTGCTCTAAGGCTGCTCTCGCCTTTCGAACGACTTTCGCACTGCTCAGGTTAGGACTCCCTTGCCTCCCGCTTTGCGGTCCGTGCCGATTATGAGCTTTCGCGAGGAGCAGCTACGTCGTGTTGCGGATGGCCCAACGGCACAACAAATTCCCTGCGTGCTTTGGCTGACTAGATGGCCTTACTCCTCGCAAATTCTGACTGCGCACTCCGTCTCGGCTAGGATGGCAGTCGTACAGTCGATACACCGTGCTTGCGCACAGGCGTGTCCCTACTACTCTGGTATTACCTCTCACAGCTACGCATGGCTGTATGGAATCGATGCATCTGTACCGAACGGTCATCGCACATTGGTAACGTGGGGTTCTCATCTACAAATAGGTGCTAACTTGTCTATATGTGTTAGCGCCGACCACGCCAACTTCTTCAAAACACGTGCAGCACGCCTGTTTCATTCGTATCGTGCTTCCTCCTCGCGCATCTAATGCTTGGCTACGAGCGTCGCCGTCTCTAGACTCGAGGCTTGATGCTTTCCTGTGTGGGCTACATTTATTCCATGGCGCTTCGAAGGCTCGCCGTAGCGGCGTCCGATGAGGATCCGTGTCCCATAGTGTTATCAAGAACACCCACTGCGCAGCAGAGAGCGCTGCATGCATGACAACCGGTCTTTCTTCGTGACTTCGGTGTCTCACAGCGCCACGTGACGTGGCCGGTCATCTCGGTTCAACCTACTAGCAGACTCGTTTGTAAATAACGTTGCAGCCTGCAGGTGGTCGGTTTCAACCGCAGAGAACATGAACAACGTGCAGCACACGCTCTTGCCTGCGATTATTGCCAAATGCTAGCGCGGACCTGGCTTGCTCTATGCTGTGCACGTCGACTGCGGGGGCACAGGAACTCATAGCATGCGACATATCGGCGAGAGGCACGGAACTCCGCAGTGGCTGGGTAGGTGCCTCGCGGTATGGCTGCCGGCGACGTGTATGCCATGCCGCACCCGGGCGCAGCCGGGCGCTGAGCCGGACCTGCAGGCGACGGTGCGACGTAAACACAACTCTGTAGGAAATGCGGTCTGTCGCGTGGGACAAGCTTCGCTTTCCGCCAATGCGTGGTCTTCGCCACCGCCTGTTGAGACGTCGGTCCGACGACACGGGGACGGCGCGGAACGTTGTTCGCGGCACGACACGGTTGGCAGCAGGCACTAGACTATCTGGTATCCTAGGATTCACGGGCGCAAACGCACGCCACCGACTGGCCGGGTCCCGGCGCGGAATGGCCATCAATTTATTGTTCCGTATGCGAGCGACAATCACCGACTACTTGAGGCCACTTCGAAGCCGCGCCAGACGTCGGGAGGCGCGCTTGATACCACTACTAGTCGAGAATCGAAGCGGCGGTCTGTGCGGCTGTGAACTGCGCACTGTGGCCGCCATCGGACGCCGTGCAGAGGCCATAGCTACTGGCGTAGCCCTTGCCCAAAAATACAATGACTTTCACTTTCACCGATGGCCCTATACAATAAAGGCGTTGCTACAAAAGGCCGATGATATCTGTCTGACAACATGTTCGCTTCAGAAACAAGGGATTCGTCGTTGGCTATCGCAAAGTATTGAGAGTCGGGAGGCTCTGTCGAGCCACGTCGGGCGGTTTGCTGTGTGCACGTCGAACTTGAACAGCGTTGAGTGGCTGGGCGCTAGTGCCTGGAGCATCGAGATCGTGGCTGTGCGGCGCCATACACAACGTTACGAGTGCCAAGCTTGCACGTCACTAGCTTGCTTAAAACACCCCAGTCGGTCCTTCCAACCCTCCATTCCTTTCTCCCTTCCCCTTCCCTTCCCCGTCCATCCCTCCCCCTTCCCCGCCCGTCTCGTCCGCACCGTCTTTTACTGTCTACACAGCAAATGAGTGAGCATCTCGATCAAACCATACCCACCTCCAGATCTCAACATAACTGACCGACGTGATCGCAGCGACCCCCGTGTCCAGCGCATCTCACATCCCAGGTCAAACTTCCCCCTCTGCTGAGACTCATATCCCCCTTCGGTTGGTCATGTCCTCTCGCGACGGTTCCTCTACCTACATCCCCGCTTCTGACACCGACGCCGGTGATAGTCCAATGGACAGTGGTGTCACGCACACAGCTGGGGCACCTTCTGAGAGTGGGACAAATTTCTCCAAGTGGAGGTGGAGAGGGTTCATGGGCACCTGGCGGTACCTGCACCATCGACACAAGCCTGAGCGCAAGGTGGGCGATGCGCCCTCAGCGTGGGGGAGCTTTGTGTCTATCGTGAAGTCCTCTTGTGCGTAGTCCATCTCGTCTTTTTGTTTTGTGCTCGCTCATATCACTTTCAGGGCTGAATCTCCTTCTTGTCTTCATTCCGCTGTCGGTGCGTTGCATTCATTCTTGCTCGGTTCGCCTAGGTGCTCAGCGTCCGCTGATAGTGGGCCTTCCATTGGGCGAAAATGGACGATACCCTGATTTTTGTTTGTGAGTACCTTCCATCCCTTACCCCGCTTAAACCGGTATATATGCTCTCCCGTAGTCTCATTCTTTGCTATCATTCCCCTGGCCAAGGTAATGATATCCTTCTTTGAGTTTCTTTGGACAGCAGAACTTATCGCACACTAGCTCTTGGCCTTCGCTACGGATGAGCTCTCGATGCGTGTGGGACAAACACTTGCTGGTCTTCTCAATGCAACTCTCGTAAGTGTGCAGACTCACTGGCTATCTTTCCTTCACATTTACACCACTTCCTCATCTAGGGAAACGCGTAAGTTCACTTGCCTTCACGATGGCCGCCTACTGACGCACAGGTGCCGTGGTCAGTGTGGAGTTGATAGTAGCGGTAAGCCCCACACCTCATGCTGCCCTCCGCGCACTGACACACGACCCGGCCCAGATCATCGCATTAACGAAATGCGAACTGAGTGTTGTCCAATCGTCCCGTGAGTCCATCTCTCTCAACCGCGTGTGGAAAGCAAGGCAGGGGCGCAGGGTCAGCTGCGCTACCTAGAGGCGCCGAGCATCTTGCCTGGGCGCGGCAACTGTTCGCCGCTTCGTGTGTCGCCTGTAGCTGTGTCCGGCGAGCGTTGGGCGCCGTAGCGGCATGCATCGGCTGATGCATGCTGCTGGTGGCACTCAATAACGGATCGCGAACCGTGGATATTGCCGTCGTCAGCGTAAACAGCGCACAGTTTCTTTTCCCATCATCATAGTGGCGAGATTCAGAGCTCATATGTGTCTTTGCAGTGATCGGCTCCGTACTCAGCAATTTGCGTAAGCAGTCCTCGCATACTACCCTTGCATTCATGCTGATGAGATGTAGTGCTGGTCCTTGGAATGTGTTTCTTCGCGGGAGGCATGCGGTTTTCTGAGCAAGGTTTTGGCATGAGTGCGTGTTCCGCGCGTGTTTTGCTAGTGCGTCTTGCTGACAGTTCCCTTTTGGGTTACAGGCGCTACGCAGCTGAACTCGTCGCTACTGTTCCTAAGCGTCATCGGCCTGGTTATTCCTGCCGCGTTCCATATCGCTGTGCAGCCCTCAAGCGACGATCCGCAGGACCCTTTCTCCAATCCACAGGAAGGTGCCCGTATCTTGAAGATCAGTCGCGGTGTATGTACCCCTTACGTCATTGCCCGAGACGAACGTGCTTAACATCGTCACTTCCAGACCGCAGTCATTCAGCTCTTCAGTGAGTGCTGCTGCTGGCGGAAAGCTAGATCTGCTTCTATTAGTCTGATCCTTTTCACACAGTCTACGCATGTTACTTGGTTTTCCAGCTGTTCTCGCACAAGAACTTGTACGAGGATTCCAACGCACCGAAGTCGATCCCGTTCAATTGGAACCGTGAAACGCGTACCTTTAACGCTCCCGAGAAGGCCCGGGAGCCCAACCAGGCGATCGTGCATACTGGTGTTGAGTCTGCGGCTGCCTCACCGGCGATGACCCAGCGCGTAGGGACCGCTCGCACAATTGATGCCGAGCGAGGACCTGAGGTAGAGGAAGAAGAAGAGAAGCCGTCAATGAGCGTGCCAATGACTATCGCTCTGCTCGCCGCCGTTACTGTGGTACGTCGCAGGCGTCCCATGTACCGACTTGATCCAAGACTAACTATATCTCGTGCAGCTTGTCGCACTGACGGCTGAGTTCCTGGTCGATTCCATCAACGGTCTCACAGAGAAGGGTGGCATTAGCAAGGAGTTCGTCGGTGTTATCCTCTTGCCCATCGTTGGCAATGCGGCGGGTTGGTGCTCCTTCCACACTTCCAGGACTTTCCACTGACGTCGCCGAATAGAACATGTCACCGCCGTGGCCGTTTCCGTGAAGGACAAGCTTACGCTCAGTTTGGGCGTCGCCGTCGGTTCCAGCATCGTGAGCACCCTTCTGCACAGCCTTGACTGTGGCAGTCAGTGGCTGACGCCCCTTATTTTTTTTTTCGCGCCGCTTCCCCGCCGTAGCAAATCGCCCTCTTCGTGATTCCGTAAGTGTTCCGCTTGAGTGGCTTCCAAGCGAGACTGACATATCAGGACAGGTTCATCGTGACGCTCGGATGGATGATGGACAAGCCGCTAACGATGCTGTTCGACCCGCTGCAGTCGGTCGTGCTGCTCCTCGCCGGTAAGCAGACGGCGCCCGAAATAATCTCCTTGCGCCATGGTGCTGAAGCGTTTTGGTGCAGTTCTGGCCGTGAACTACGCGACCGCCGACGGCCGGTCAAATTGGCTCGAGGGCATGATCCTGATGTGTACGTCGCCTGTCCTGTCCGGCAATCTATCCGCTGACTCGCGCTGACTCCCGATAGGTCTCTATCTCATTCTCGCTCTTGTATTCTGGTTCTACCCTGGCGTGAACCCGTCGGACGTTCTATTGCCATGCACCTAAGTATTCGCTTGCTTTGGACCTGTGATATGGTTATGTTACGTTTTTCTGCGTTTGCCCGTATACCCGACGTGGGCGCGTGGCTAGTGGAATGCATATAGATTGAATGAATGACGCGATGGCGTGTGCAGCTTGATGAGACTCGGATTGAGTATTCGATTTTATTATTGACCCTATCCAGCCTTTCCAGCGGCCTTCTCTTCTTCGCCACCGAACCATTCCCGTTGCATAACGGTAAGGTCGGAATCGGTGTGGCGACGTGTCATGGGAGTATTTCCAGAGCAACCTTTGATCATGGCATTGACGACCGAACTCCCAGCTCCCAGTCCTACATTTTTGCCAGGATTCCACGGCTCCTCCAGGGCTGGAAGGTTCACAGTCCTTGTGCAATCTCACACCTCGATTTAAAATCCAGCAACCGACAGATCGTTAGCAACGTGCCCCAGATCCATCTCGCGGGGCTCTCCGTGGGTGGCTGGTCTGATTATCATCCAACTTTTCCTGACATTGCTATACCCGGCTTTGAGACCTGGCAGCGCAAAGTCTCGCAGAGGTATACTCTTCTTCGCGTTCTTTTCTCCATATATCTTCCCCCAGCGCCGCCTCAGTGACGCCAGACTAGCGCGAGTACCATGCCGAGCTCGAGTGAGTGAACAAGTTTCAAATTTCATCTTCGATGTCATGCAGCATGTTTCCAACTGACGTTTGAAGATAACTGCAAAGCCCCGAGCTTCACGCAGACGAAGCGAAAGAAATATTGAGTAAGTCCTGGCGAGACAATGCAAGTCTATTAGATACAGAGTAATGTAACGGGGTATCCAAGTTATAGCTTCGCTTTAAGAGGCTTCCCCGTATCCACGAGGGTGGCGGCGGCAGCCGTCAGCACGGTCGTACCCCGCTCCTTCACCTTCGTTTCTATGGAGCCGTCAGGAACAGCAACGCAATCCAGGACGAAGAGTACTCACGGAAGACCACCTTATCGCCCTCCTTCCACATCTCGGTCACGAGCGTCTCACCCGGATACACGACGCTTGCGAATCTGGAAACGCGGTGGATATGAGGAGCTTGCCAGGCGCCGCAAATAAGAGTGAACCTTACCGGACTTTGATGTCCTTGAACTGGCCAAATGTCTTCACAATGTGCTTGCCGGAGATACCCAGGAAGCCCAAGCCTGGTCCTCGGTCAGCCGTATGCACACGATGAACACCAGGCTGGCGGACGTACCATGCAGAATCGGTTTATCAAATCCACCAACGGCCGCAAATTCAGGAAGGATCTGCAGAACCGAGCAACCACCCAGTCAGCTTCCGCACGTTCGCCACAGATGGGTTGGCCTACATGTAATGGGTTCCAGTCCCCACTCAAACTGCGAGGCCCATCAGAGACGTCGCCGACGGGATCGACAACGATGTACGTACCGATAGAGCGCTGCTTGTGTCTCAGTCGTTTTCTCCTCAACTACTGCGTCCGGTTGCCGCTTGGGGATCGGGTTGGCTGCAGATGCTGCCCCACGATCTGCGAGCGTTTAATCAACATATGTTCTGAGTGAAATGACGCCATAGAATCGCACCTTTGGCGGTGCGCTTCCCGCCGAAGCCTCCAGAGCCTCGAATGACGAGCGTAGACTGGTTCTCAAAGATGACCTTGCCCGAGTGCTTGTCCTTCGTGATAACTTCGTATGTGACAGACGCGGCCTTGCCTTTATCGAGGACTTCCACAAGCCTGCGCAGGGCGTGAGTTACCGCATATTCATGTAGTGGCGCCCTTCTCACCGTGCCTCATTCACCAATTCGCCACTAGTCGGGATTGGCGCCTTGATAGCCAAGTACTGCTCACCGTGGAGGAGCTTTGCCTGGTCAATGAATGGGGCGTGAGATGCGTGGACCGTGAGGGAGTCAGTTGATCACTCACAGGATTGAAATTGGGAAGCCAATCCAACGGCACGCTCACACCAGCCTCGAACTGTGGCACGACGCCGAAGGTGGGGAGGGCCGCAAAGCTGTCGTGTCCCTCATATGTCCACTGGAGTTCCTTCTCTGTTGCACCAATCCCCAAATTGTATAGTATGACGTCCCGCTCGGTGTAGTTGTATCCCACGGAATTCACCGTGACGTTCTTTGCATCCTTGACAAGCTGCGGATCCTCAGGGTCGTCGTATGGGTTGCCGCTTGACGCTTCCGCCTCATTTGTGAAGTTGTCGATGAGCTATGGGCATATGTCAGAGAAGACGTCATAAAATCCGGCGTATCGCGCACCGGCTGCATGCCCTCCGTGGTCGTGGAAGGGTTCGTGGCCCGACCATCGTCTGAAGGCAAAGTCATTGGCAATGCATTACACGGTCATGACAAACAGGTACACACCGAAGTCTGTGATGACTTTCCACTTGGAAATGATATCCTCAGGGGTCAGAGGCTTATTGACCGGGAACCCATGGCCGCCCGCCTGCTGCCAGCGTGTTTGCGCAGCCCAGCCACCTGAAACCTCGAAGAGACCACCAGAAGTCGACTGGTTATCTGCGATGTGATCAATGAAAGATCATAGGAACAAGGTTCTATGTGAATGTACCTTTGCTTGCAAGGTATCCAACAACAGGAGCAACGAATTCGGGCTAAGAGAGGTCGCGTGAGAGCGGTTCAATATGCTTTTCGGAAGACCTAACCTTGAACGCATCCACCAATTCCTGTGGCCTGTATGTCAAGTTCGTTAACAGACGTCGATAAATGAGCAGGGATGTTGGATACCAGATAGTAGCAGTCATAGCTGTCCCAGCGGAGGGTGCGAGCACGTTCGCGAGAATGTTATACTTCTTGCCTTCGAAGGCAAGAGTCTTCGTGAGGCCAATGATGGCAGCCTTAGCCGTGGAGTAGTTTGCCTGTCCAAAATTGCCATCTAAACCCATGGACCCTCGGTCAGGTCGAGCGCTCAAAAAAGGAAGGAAGGAATCCACGGACAGATTCCGACTCCCGAAGCGGTGGTCACAATCCGTCCGTACTTCTGCTTGTGGAAGATCGGCCACACGGCCTGAGCGCACTGGGAGCATATCCTCCGTGAGCAACGGGAGAAGACAGCGCGGAGATGAGTGACTATACCTTGAAGGTACCCCTACGTAAATATGAGAGATTGTCGACAGTCTCTCACAAGGGAATGGCGCACCTGAGATGAACGGCGATGACCGCGTCCCATTCTGCTTCAGTCATGGCCGTGAAAGACTTGTCGCGCAAGATTCCGGCGTTTGCGATGAGGATGTGCACACCGCCGAAGGCGTCCAAGGCAGTCTTGACAAGAGCATCGCCGTCTTCAGCCGAACCGACAGCGGCGACGGCCTTTCCTCCGGCTAGTCAAGAACGACCCGTTTAGCCCAGATCGCTTCTGTCAACTGATCGCAATGCACCTTTGGTGATCTCATCGACCACAGCCTTGGCACCCTTCTCACTGACATCGTTCACGACAACATTGGCTCCCAGACGAGCGAACATGAGCGAGTACGCGCGACCCAGTCCGGCGCCCGCGCCAGTAACGATTGCGGTTTGCCCATCATATCGGACCGCCGGGGATGACTGACTGTTCGTTGATAAGGTCTTCGAAAGCTCAAGCTTCTCAAGCTGATTGCTATCGTTCAGATTCTGTGGGCTGAAGAACATACGTCAGAGAATTGACTACCCATTGACAGACTGGCTTACTGCTCAGGGTTCGTGAAGTCCGTCACTTCACTCCAGCGTTGCTTCACCTGCGGAGAAATTGAGTATCTGAGACGCTGAAAGTCAATCAAGACGTACTGCTGACGGAGTGAAGCTGTCATCTGTCTTGAAGACGACGCCTTTGCTGCGCTCCCACCGAATCTCAGAGACGTAGCCAGCGCCGAGCACGTAGACTTTCCCGTTGGCGTCGGCAGGGCCGTCTGGGTGTGTGACGGCGGCGACGAATGGAGCAACGAATTCGGGCTGATGCTAGATCAGTCGGGCCCTGTGGTAACATAACGAGGTCCCTGACCTGGAAATGCGCGAGCATGTCAGGAGGCATGATGGTGGCCGTCATGGATGATGCAGCGATCTGATACCACACATCAGACTACACGCAGACTTTTCGGCGGAACGCATATACGCACTGGTGCAATAGCTGTCGACCTGATGTTATACTTCTCGCCCTCCCGGGCGAGTGTCCGAGTGAACGACGTCAGCCCCATCTTGGCTGCGCTGTAATTCGCCTGGCCGAAGTTGCCTATCACACATCCTTGAGCATGCCAGAGGTCTATAATCCATAGGCATTACACACCAAATAAGCCCGCTGCGCTTGCAGTGTTCACTATGCGGCCGAACTTCTGCTTGCGGAAGATGGGCCATGCGGCTTTCGTGACAGCAAACGCGCCCTTCAGGTGCACCTCCTGCACCTGGTCCCACTCCTTGTCTGACATGTTTCGGAACCTGCGGCGCATTCAGCACCATGCCCGGATCTACGTGACTGGGGGCTCCCGAGGCACACACCCTTTATCCCGCAGAATTCCAGCATTGTTGATGAGGATGGTGACGCCGCCGAATGCATCGACAGCGGACTTGATGACGGCCGCACCGTCTGACACGGACGAGTTGTTGACGACGGCCTTACCACCACCTGTACGAGGCACTGAGCGCTTCGCCCACTCAAAGAGAGTATGGATGCGCACCAGCTTTGATCTCGTCAACGACCTTCTGGGCCGCCTCCAGATTAAAGTCGTTCACAACGACATTAGCGCCGCGCGCGCCATAGAGCAGCGAGTACCTGGCCAACGCGTCAATGCGGTCTTCAATGGAGCGAGAACGGAGTGCACTGACGCGCGACCGAGACCTCCTCCTGCTCCGGTGACGACGACGGTGTGGCCTGCAAAGGAGAGATTTGAAGACATGGTGCTAGTAGAGGAAAGAGTAAAGAAAGTCGGCCGGGCCTGGGGAGACGGTTATGATGCGGGGCGCGCCAAAAACATGTGAATGACCTCGGGCACGTGGAACGACGTGCGGGGTTAGCTACTTAGTGTCAGCACTGTCAGGGTCCGGCTCAGAGACTTGGCCTCCCGAATCGAAATCACAGTTACGACGCGCGCCCATCACATGTACAGGTATGTAAACCGAATGGCAATGAAAACAATGCGATTGATAAATAGCGAGGCTGCGCCCAGCGCGGGATTGTGCGATCTCTACATCGTGAGGAGCTATGCATATCATACATCCCAGTGCCGCGGTCGTGTGTTGTGGAGAATGGGGAGGGGGAGGGAGAGAGACGTTCAAAGCCGAAAAGCGCAAGTGAAAAACACAGGCTCGAGAAAATAACGTTAAACAGGAAAAGTACACATAAATTTGGGATGGTCAGATGAGATGGATGCGAGACGGAGACGCACAGGCAAAACACGAGCCGACAAAGCAAGGTGTAGAGCGCAGAACATATAAGCGCGCGTGCGTAGAGGATGCTGTCTGTGGATGTGTGCTGTGGATATGGGTTGGGGATGTGGGAAGTTGCGAGAGGGGAAGGAGCGTTGTCGGTGGCATAATCATGATGGTCCATGGCGGCATATGACGCACAAAACGACAGAGCACGCACCCCCCTACCCGCACTTTGGAAATAGAATAAAAAGCGTGCGGGTATAGCCAGAGCGTGGGGGAACTTGCAAAAGAAAAGCGGGAGCGGGATGAGGATGCACAGGATCCGACAGCAAAGAGAGCGAGACAGACGACATAGACGAAGACGAATGGCATGGACGAAACATGGCGGCGAGTGCAATGAGAAAGAATGGTGGAATCAACGGACGAGATGAAATTGCACAAAGAACATGACAAGGGAGAGAATAGATGGAGAGCGATATAATGATCGGAACGACGGACAAGCAAGTGCGAAGGTCAAGGAAGCATGCGAACAATGCAAAGCGCAAGCTGAATGGGACGTTTACTCAGCCAGAACCATACCGTCACCGAGGCCCTCCGCAACCTGCTCCCTCGCGCGCTCGAGGGCGTAGATCGCAGCCTTGAGGAACTTCTTATGCGCGTACTTCTTGTACAGATACAGCTTGTCGAAGCCAGGTTCTGCAATCTTGTCAACAAGGAGATAGTAGCCAGGCAGCAGCTGCTCCTCGGTGTAGCCGGAGTAGAAGACGAAAGAGTCGTTCTGGGGAGAGGAAGCGAGTTAGTGATTGTCACGTGAGATGCGGTACCGGGGGAGTGTTGCAACGTGCGATCACTCTTGGACCTTAACCAGGACACTCACCCAGTCTCCCTGCAACATCCTTCGTGCAGTATACATCCCCACAGCCGCAGTCATGCTCGGCTTGACTCGCAAAAACCGATGATCAAGCAGCGTGACCTCGGCGAGGAACTTGCTGAGCGTCCTCGTCTGGATGTCGTAGCTGTCTGCCTTGCTGATCTTGCGCATCCAGCTGTACGGCGAGCAATAATGCGAGATCTTGAACTCGAGGGTCTGCAAGACGATGCGCTCGCCCTTCAGGATCTCCTCCTTGGAATACCCGTTCTCGGTCATGAAGGCAAACTCCTCCGCGGATGGCGCGAGGATCTCTTCGTACTTTGAGGCAATGAACATGGCGGTGACGCCGACGAGCTGGAGCTTGACCAAAGAGACGACGCGCTGTGTGAGGAAACGGTCGACGATGTTGACGGCGATCCAGAGCGTCTCCGGGAGCATGTGGTACCGTAGGTGCACTTGCAGCAACCAGTCGATGAGCGTTTGACGCATGTTCCAGCTGATTTCGTTCTGACCCGCCATGTAGTCGGGGCTGGGCATGATGTCGTCCTGCGAAGATGTCAGCGACGGGGCAAGAGTGGATGACGAATACAAAGACGGACCTCCAATTCTTGCATGTACTCGAAAATCTCGTCCGCGTATTCGGACACCATCGTCGTATCATACTCCAGATCCTCCTCGTCAAACTTGGCGCGAATGGCGTCGATCTGTTGCTGATACCTGGCAGCGTGCCCAGGAGAGACCTCGGGCCAGATGTATTCCTCGCCACCAACCCTCGCCACAGCGGGGGCCTCGTCTTCCATGTCGTCCTCGTCGCTGTCCTGAACGTCGATCATGAGCTCGACCTCGTCTTCACCAACGAGGATGGGGTCCTGCACCGACTGGCGGCGGGACTGGGGGTCTTCCACTTCCATGTCTTCAACGTCGGATTCTTCGATCTGCTCATCCGTTTCGTCGACAGAGATGACGACGGGGGCCTCGAGGGGCTGGAATGTGCGGGACACTGATGAGACAGGGCGCTGTGGCAGACCGAGGCGTTGAGCCGACGCAGCAACCACGCGGGTTTGAAGAGGGGGGCGTTGAGGGCCGTCCAGGGCGACGGACGAGGAGCGAGTACGCTTCTGAGCAGCTTCGGAAGCCTTGCCCTTGCCATTGAACTTGCTAGAGTTCTAAACAATAGGTGAGTGGGCAAAGTCGCCTCGTCAGCCACCGGCGACGGACCTTGCGGTTGATGGCAGTGGTGGTAACCTCGCCTAAGGCGGGGCGCTGGAAGGCGCCTCCTTTGACGGCGTTGACGAGGCTGGCTGCGCGGGCGGCGGAAGGCAAGGCGACTGTGGCAACCTGCCTGAGCTTGCTGGTTGCGTTCTCATCTGCGTTCTTGGGACGTTGAGGCCCTGTACGGGTGCGCAGGGGAAGCTAATATACGAGTGGCAAGGGTGATGAGGATGTGGCACAGACGAGAGCGGAAGCGAATAGAAACATACACGGTGTGCCATTTGACTGGATGGAAAAGTTGAAGAGAAGTATGGTACTTAGAATGTTGTGGGAAGTTGAAGACGACGAGAGCGAGGAGAGCGTGGGCAGCCCGGAGCGGCGGGGACGGTGGGAGGGGAGGAGGGGGAGGAGAGGGAGAGCTCCTGGGATGGGCGGGGCTGGCGACCACGGCGGCGGGTGGGTGAGGAGAGGAGAGAGGACAAGAGTCAGCCGCTGGCGAACGACGCAAGAGATGCGCGGCCACATTCGAACCAGAACCACACACGTGACCGCATCCTAACACCCGCAAACAACGCGTCTCGCGTCGCGTCACGCGTTTCCCCGTAATTGCTCGCGATCCGTCACATCACTCTCGCCTCGAGGCTGCAGACCCGTGTTCTTTGCCTCCCATTCAGCCAGTGCTAGCCTCGTGTCCCCGCCCTCCACCGCGCTCAAGCCGCGACAAACATCCTTTGTTGAATAAAGACGCGGGTTAACGTACATAAACAGACATATGACTGATGCTGAGAACGCGCTCCCTGTCAGTAGCGACGGTAGCAAAGAAGCGGGCTCCGGGGCGCCCGGCGAGCGGATTGCGCAGACCGCCATTCCTCCACTCTCTGTCACCGCGCACTTTACGCCCGATCGCATGCTGCTCGGATACCAAGCGCTCCCGCGCCGCTGCAATAATGCTGGCAGCGATTCGTAGCGCGAGGACATCAGATTCACTGTGGATAAATGAGATGAGCACCATTCAATACAGCTCATATCCGGAAGACAAAACCTTCTGCTCGCAAGCATCAAGATGCGCGCCGGACATCTTCCCACCTTCTCCGCGCCCAGTCGTTGACAACGGGCCTCGGCGCATCCGGCGATCGGACCGGCATACCCAAGCCAGCTCGCCCAACAGACGCATTGACCTCCAGCGGTTCTACCAACCGCTTGGAGCCCAAGACGCCGTCCTCTCCTTCGTCGTCTGGAAGCCCTAGGGCTGATCCCGGCTCCCATCCCTGCAACCTGAGGAGTCGGTGGCCGATATTTGATGCCTCTAGTGGCGCCGGGGGCGCCGAGCGCACCGGCTCAGGGTGAGCAAGCGCAGATGCCGGTATAGGATATGGCAGAGCGGTGGGACGTGCCGAGGCAGCCGCAGACGGGAAGGCAGGGGGCGTCGCGATGCCAGGGGTGTCAGGAGCCGACGACGGGTGCAACGCACGGCGGCGCGCAGAGCGGTCCACATATCCCTGGCCGAGCGGTTGAGGCGAGGAGCGAGCACTCTCCGAAAATCCGTCCCGACGCAGCATCTCGCGCTTGAGCGACGTCAACGCCTTCTTCGCGTTCCTCTCCGTGGGCGCGATGTACCCCGCCGGCTCCGCGTCGACCTCGACCTCGCGCTTGCGCTTCTTCTGCGCGAACAGCGGGATCTCGTCGCCCACACCGCCCGCCGACGCAGAGCACTCCAGGCACGGCAGGCGCGACTCGTGGATGTGCACCACGAAAGCCGTGCCGCCGAGCGTCAGGCAGTCCATGTGCCGCAGCGCGCGTGGTACGCTTGCCACCCGCGGCGCTGACAACCGGACGCCGACGGATGCGGCCTCCTCGCCCGCGTTGCCCTTCCCGCCACGCCTCAGCCCCGCGCCGCCGGACTCGGAGCGGACGAACGTACCGTGCATCGAGCCCATGTCTACGACGGCCCACGTCGCGCGCTCGGCGTCCCAGAACACCGTCGCATGCAGCTTCGAGACCGCCATCTCCTTCAGGCGCACACGCGGCGTGCTCGTGTCTGCGGGCAAGTCGCGGCCAAGCTGGACGCCGTCGGGATATGCTTCGAGGATGGCGAGGCGTTGGTGGGCCGGTAGGATGGTGGATTGCGCAACGAGGAGGCGGCAGGTAGGCGGGGCCGTGGCGCTGGTGGAGGGGTGCGGACCGGGTGCAGGGTTTATGTGAGGGTCGTCTGGGGCGTCAAAGCCAGGCCATTCATATGATGGGTCGTATGAGGGTTCGTGCAGGATGCTGTGAGACAAGGGTGCTCCGTCGGAGATCTCGCCTTCCTCCATGGATGGCATGAGCGCAGTTCTGTCGGTGCAGTATTTGATTGTGGAACCCGAGTAGCCCAGGTGGCGAAGGATGGCGCGGTATTCGGGTTGTGTCAGAAAGACAACCACAGTGTCCAATATAGGGCAACTTGCAGTACATAGCGCGGGATGAGAAAAGTAATTGTGCAAGCGGCATGTCGGCATCACACAGCCGCGTCGTCAACTTGCTCGGTCTTTCAAACCGGTCTTGTAACTCCAGCGACTACCCCAGCCCCAGGGCACCGAAGCCCTTCCAGCACTTTGACCGCGTCGTCGTTCGCCGCACCCACGCACTGCCCAGAACGCTTCCATCAAATCTCCCGGAGTTCAATTGCCTTCGACGCCGACCTTCCAAGTGAGCAAACACTGGTTGCAGTAGCGCAGGGTGCTATGGATTACTTCACTGAGGTACGTGCATTTGTCTTCTACTTCTCTAACCTAGTATCCGAGGACGACTCTACAATCAGGAGCACTCAAAGCATCTGTTGTCGCGGGAATGGATATCCAAAGTTGACAACGAGAAGTCGATTCCTTACCTGGTGGTACACACGGCTTTGTTATCATCCACCGCCGCCCCGCTCACAGACTCTTCCAGTAGAAGTTCTACGCTTCCCTTGCCGACCAGTCCTGTGTCTTTCTTATCACGGACACAAAGAGTGTATGGGTCGAAGGTGCGTCGCAAGCCTCCACAGGCTGCTAGACACTGACGTCGTATCAGTCCTGTCGCGTGCCCAACTGACCAGACGCTGGTCGACGCTCAACCCTGACTCCGCACCATATGCCTCCAGCAGATCCGCGGAGGACGAATGGCTCGACCAAGTCCTACAGTATCTCTCCGACGTGCATTCGCTTGGCGCCTTTGGCGATCTCTCCTTCGAACTCGTCGAATCGCGCTACTCCGTAAGCACCCTTCCCCCTCCCGCGCAGTAACATCACATAACGCCAAGCCCCTCTGCGCGTACAGGACCTCGCGGCGGAACTGCGCGGAGATGCGTTCAAATGGCGCTGGGAGGCCTTCTCGCTCGGCCCGCGTCTCTCGGCCGAAGTGCTCTCGCAGCACCTCATATTGCCGCTCATAAGCACTGCGCACATGGCCTTTACCGCGGCGGAGCCCGTGGGCGAGATCTCTACCGCCGAGCTGGAAAAGGTTTGTCCGCTTGAGTGTCGTTCGGTGGCCGAAGCAGCACGGCGCGCGCGTGTGGCGGGGGCTAGCACATCCAGGGCCTGCATGCGCAGCGTCAGCTGCCCCGTGCCTTGCTGCAGCGTCATGGCTGCTTGACGCTGCGTGCAGGGGACCCTTGACGTGTTCACGGCGTGTTTTTGCGTGTTGCTCATGCCTTCCTTCGCCGCAGGCAATCGATAAAGTCGGACGGATCGCGCGGCGCAGCGTCGACACGCATGTAAAAAATGCGTTCATGCGTCCCAGGATATCAACGGCCCTTCGTCGGATGACGGCGCTTTTCGACTTCAACACCAATTTACGTGCGCCGTCCTCAAATTTAGCGCCCCATCATAGCCAGTCTCCTGACCATCCTTTCAGCCCCCGTCCTCCAAGAAGCAACCACACACGACCTCAAGCTGCCCTCTGGGCCTACCGCCCAGGAGCCCGGGTCCAGCATCCGATCGCACAAGGAGCCCACGCGTGATGTGCGGCCCGTACAGCCCAGTCAGCCCCGTTCGCCGAGCCCACCCGTACGTGCTGCCCTTCTCTTATCTCAACACACCCTCATGTGCTGTGCGTGTCGCTCCATCGATAAAGCCGAAATCACCCTCCGAGATCGAAGCGTCGGAGAACGTGCTGTCCCAGGTGCAGGTTAAAGATGCGGGCCGAGGGGAGCCAGCAGCTGGCGCCGACGGGTCCGTCACGGAATCGGATTCTGACAAGGAGGCTGCTGCTCCGCCGCCGCCGAAGGGCAAGGCGAAGTCCGGTCCTGAGACTTCGTCGGCCTCGCCGCCTCCAGCTCAGGCTCCAGCCGCTCAGCGCAGTAAGGCCTCTGCACCTGCTAGCCCGGCGCCGTCTGCCCCACGCTCCAAGGCGTCCGCCGCTGCAAGCCGCGCCGCATCCAAGCTTCCCGCCTCGGATTCCGACTCGCCGCCGCGTCCAAAGAAGAAGGCCAAGCCAGTCGTCGCGTCTTCGAGCGACGAGGATAGCGATGGGGCGGCCAAGCGCGGTGGCGCAGCCCGACGTGGCACGAGACAGCCGATCAAGCGGGGCGGGCGGCGGTTCTGATGTTTCTGTTTGTTGTTGTCTGATGCTGCAACCTTGCAAAAATACGCATGCTTCTTCCTGTTCTCGAAAGCTGAACAGTTCAATTGCATCAGGCTCTACGGACGAACCTCGCTGTGCCGGCTACTGATCCTTGCGCGTACCAACGCGAGACGCAATGTCGCGTGGGCCGGACGTGCCTGCGGGCATGTTGCGGCGAATGTGAGCTCGGTGCGAGATGCAGCCTTCTGCAACTCAGTGGTGCTAACTTCAGGCGCTTCTCAATCTCACCCCTGGTGAGACTCGTGTCCCTGGGCCGTCTCGCTTCACATCGCGTCGATCACCCTTGCTAGCGCACCGAGGGACAACCCGTACTCGAGCGACGAAGTATTGCGTATCAGGGGCCCGCAATACGGGTTGCCTTCGCCCACCCAACTTCCTCGGTGACTGTTTTGACACTTCCGTTACCAAGGGCCGAAAGCCGACTTGCCTGTGGACACGCATGGGCGACTTTGATGGAGGCATTCCGGCCAGAACGTACGTGAGCGAGAAGTCAAAGGGCTTCTGTGCTTTCGAACAGACCATGAATGCGCCGTTCAGGAAGGCATTCTCCACAGATGTGGCCGCCGTGTGTGTGATAACATTCACAGCTCCGCCCGGCCGCGAATTCAGTCGAGCGGGACAAAAGTCTCGGGTGCACGAAGGGGATCAAGAACCACATAAGGGAAGTCCGTACAATACATGGCGTGCGAAACGAGCAATGAGGAAAGCGGGAAAGCAATTACGACAGGGACAGCAGTTGCAAGTAAGATGGGGCGTTCTGGAATGAGGAGAGTTCGAAGTGAACGTATCCGAACGAGCAAGCGAGACGGGCTAACGTCGCCGGCCTCGGTCGTACGCGGCCTCCTTGCAGTCGTCGCACTGTTCCTGAATTAGATTCATTACTCGCCGGTTGTCGTAGATGGTCTGCGGCGGAGGTGGCGGAGGAAGGTGTGAGATCGAGCAAAGTGTCAGGTCGAGCGAACGTCAAGAACAAGCGAACGCACCCTGCTGCAAGTACATTGCTTAGCCGTCTTGTGCATGTGCGATGCGCTGTGCACGCAGGTCAGTGATCCGCAGTCAGTTCGGACGCCGGTGGAATACAGTCGAACGTAGTGCTGCGAACAGAGTCAGCAGACGTGGCGCGCGCAAAGGGGGGAATGCGTTACTCCGCATCCTCTGTACTGGTTTCCAAAGCTGTCGGGCGTGCTCAGGTGAGATGCATCTGCAGACGAGAGGCCGGGCGTGATCGACTCACCACTCCTCCAAACACATTGCGGTGTATACGGGTAGCTGTAGGCGTTGGGGGGGTTGTGATGCGATGATGAGATGGGGGACGGTCTTGTCTGGGTGGAGGGGAGGCGATACTGGCAGTATGCGACGGCGAGCGCAGGCCTTATATACAGCAGCTGGGGCAGGCCACGGAATTACATGGCTTACACGAAGATATCGGGTGGGGCAAGCGCTCGCCTCGAACCCGCTACGGCGAATTGGGACATGTCCCGAGATCCTGGCTTCGGCGGCGGCGACTCGGCGGTCGTAAGGCAGCGCACACTGAGAGCGGTCAGCCAGGACGCCGACGGCTCACCAAGACGTGTTTCCACACAGATGTGCCCGCAAGGAGACGCCCTCGGCTACCCTGAAACAAGGTTTAATTCATGTGGGCGAGCGAGGTCACCATGAAGCGACCTATAAAAGGAGGCTGGGACCGCAGGCAGGGCAGGACAACGTTTGAGCACGACAAACACGCGCGTATTAGGAAAAGCCGTCCAGGATTCTCTTCAACGTGGGATAGGGCTCCCGAGCCGGCGCCGTGATGTTATCAGAGCCAGATCATATCCCCTGCTCTGATCGCTCGTAAGGTCGGCTGCGCTCGTGACTGCAGTACTGGCTTACTGAACAAGGATGATGTCCCATACGGAAGCGATGCGCGCGCACGGCACTAGCCCTACACAATTACCGCTCACAAATATCGCCAGCCGCGCAGATAAAGTTGCTTCGGGTCGACGGCATAAGTTCCGGCTTGCGACTGGGCGCACCGGCAGCCCTCGATGATATCATCGCCTCGCAGGCAATTGCAATTAAGGCTAGCTGATGCGCGCCAGCTTGCGACCCGTGTCATCCAGCAATCATACAGGCAGATCTAGACAGAGGACCGTTCGGGCATAGGCGGCCTGTGCGCCTCCTCCCAAGTCCCTGGCATTCTCATAATCCTCGGATAAGAACACGCCACCGGAACCAAGGAGACGAATCCAAACGCCAGAGCATGTGTCACAGAGGAGGGGCGTGCCTTGCTATGCCGTCGTGGGTTGAACAGCTCGAAGGTCCGTCATGGGATATCGAATCGCCTCGCCCCCGGCACCCACCGTTCGTCGAGGAACACCCCGAGTCATGCGTCCAGTCACGAGGAGATAGTGGAGATACTCGATGCTTCCAGAATCTTGCGAGGAGAGTAATCACTCAGGTCGGCCATGCAAGGTTTGGGCTTGACGAATTGCCCACAGCGGTTCAGACGGACGTGCGGAGCGAACTGGGTAGACTGCGTCGGGATAACGCAGTGATAAGGAGGAGGGATCGATCGGATCACCTATTGCTGCCGTCATGTACTAGGCAGAGGGCCCCGCCCGCGTACCATATCTCTTTTTACGCAGCGCCAGCGATCGTCGGAAAAAGGCTGGCGAGCTAGGAACTTTGCAAGTATCAGTAACCTAGTTACCAATGCCAAGAACACTTGTACGGCTACCAGAACACTCATGGCGAAGCGTGCAAGCGTGTAACCTGCCAAATTCAATCAGAAAATGACATCTCGTGCTCGACCAAGAACATGTGCTCATAGCAAGTCCAAGCCAAAGTTGTCGCGCGGCAGCTGTAAAAAATGACCTCAGGATGTACGTGTTGGTCTTGTATGGTGTTCCGGAAGACGTGGAGTGGAACATGCGCACGCTGCACATGCGCCTGTCAAGGAGCCAGACACACGGAATATAAAACGGTCTGTGGGTCTCCACGCTGGATGGCAATCGTTGCGATGAACGATATGGGATGGTGGCAGAGTCAACTGAAGGACTCCGTCGGGACATGTAAATGGACAAACAAAGATCAACACCGTGCTGCCGATATCCCCGAGTGCTTCACCAATGGCTGCCGGCTCTCATCTACATCGCTCTCATCTATATCAGCCCTCCTCTTGCATGTGCCGGAAGATGTTTTTGGGAGTCCAGGAACGGCTGAGTATCAGTAATGTCGCCGGCTTCGACTCTTGCAGCGAAAACACTCTCTGCGACGCGAGATTTCACTCAACTGAAGGATTCCACAGTTCAGCATGGTGGATTATCTGTCTAATCTCTACTCCGAAAGGTCAGAAGATCATTGCGAGTAGGCCAGCGGGGGCGCAACTTATGTTCCTTCGTCGTCGGACCGGCCAAGGACCGGCTATGCCGGAGACAAGGTGAGCACAATGGCCTGGTTCGGGCAAGCATGGACTGCTTTCGCAGGTGACAATCGTCATACTGCGCCCTGCACCGTTGCTGCGATTGTGAACCTTTGCAGTGAGTGCCTGCCGAGGGAAGAAACAGGCATATCGCCACATTGCACCCTACAGAGCTCGCGCGAAATCCCGCCGCTTCCGCAAGGTCCGTAATTCCGCGGAAGATTCTAGGTAGTTGATTCTGTAGCTGGCGTACAGATGCGCGCCGATGATATGTCGTCAACTCAGACATCCATCTGTGCCTCCTTTGTATTGATACTGAAGGTTCATTAATTTCTTGTGGCGCACCTGCTCCGCAACTCAACTTCTCAACATATTCACGCACGGGGAACAACTGGGCGCAATCTCTTCTGGTTAGTACGCAAATTGCTTTCTCCACCACACCTGACTGGCGCATTATCTAGAGAGGCACCACGAATCCCCTGACCAGTGCCTTCCATCTCCATTTTGATGTCTTGGACGTGGAGGGGAACACGCCTTTCCATTAGACTCGAGATAGTGGACAGTACTGTCCAACCACCCCAACCGATACCGCGACATCTAACTCAAAGCATTCTACGGAGCAGCTGAGTAGCGTCTAGTGGCGTGTCCTCATTTTTCAAGCCGTAAATCTGACGGCAATCAGACAGAGATTTTTCCTGCTGCCACAAGTCGGCGGCCGATATCTCGATTGTGGACAGTCGTGCTTTAACAAAATGTGTACCTGAACCAGCCCCCCGTAGTGCGATCGCCTTCGGCATTCTTGCGGATGTTGCGGACGCGTTTCCGTGCTCATTAGATCTCCTCCACGACCGAATCATTGATGACCGCTGGAGCATTTCCAACAGGCGGTTTGTGAGCCTCATGTTAATTCGGTGCTCATTCATGACTCCAGCAACTGATTCGGATTTTTACGTCTTCCTGACGTACAGGTGCCAAAGGCGGTGGCGCCGTAGAACGAGCCGCATCTGCTCTCCCATCAACTGTTCCTTCCGCTGTCTCGGTGAGACGTATCCCCGCCGCTTTCCCTATAAGGTTTCTCGTATGCGGCGGCCATCCTAACCACCTGGAGCGCCTGCCATGCCTTTCTGGTGTTTATTGCGCTCCCATTCTATCGCTTACTTCGTCAAATTGCACGGTGGAAGTCTGGTGCCGAACGGAAGGCTCTCCCGACACCCGCCGATGCCTGCCGATGCTCTGCCTATATATCTCAGACACAAAGCGCCTGAAGTGCCTTCCGATCGAGGCTCTGGGCCTCGGTTCACAGCCTGTGGAGTTGTAAGTGGCACTTTCATGTCAAGTTCCAGGCCCTGATAGCCGTCTCGCTTACAGACGACGTCCACCAGTAAGGATCTATTTGTCGGCATAACGGCGTGCGGCAGGCGCGGCCGAACTTCCCTTTGCACCATCACAACCCTTCGACAAATAAATACACTCCAGTTTCACGGCCAACGCGGAGATCTAGACGCCAGTATGTACCCAATTGCAGTTACCGAACATCGCCGCAACGCTGACGCTTCGTTTGAAAGTCGCGTAGGTAGCCAAAGTTCGCCAAAGAACCGGACGCCGACATCCACAATGCTCCCTAACACCTTCGGAGATGCATCTTTGTGAGACGCGCTATTAAACGGCTCGGCTGAATATAACTGCCTGCCGTTTCCAGGGCCACAAGGCGCCTCGAAAGCTTCTCCACAGCCCGCGCACCCCGGTTTTATCCATTCTTACGCTGCGTAGGTCCACTTGCGCCTTGCGCACATTGAAGGCGTCGAAGCCGAGGCGCGAAATTGTCATCAGGCGGCTGGTGCGGGCGCCCCGAGCCTCTTGTCCCCTCTTGTTTTTCTCTTATCATAGCGCTGATTGTCGAGTGGTCATACACGGAATCCGTGACGTCGCATTCGTCGGATAGCGGTGGGTGTTCAGCAAAGCCGATATGTCTGATTCTTGGAGAAGCATTCAATCACAACTAATAAGTCCGTCTGGTGATTGGAAGCGCCATAGCACCCGTATTGCGCGCACTGGCATGAACAATTTGATCCGCACGCGCGAGAGTCACTGTGCCGGAAGAACCAGGTGTTGGCAGCCAACAACATACCGGGAGAATGCATACGAACGCTCCGATCACGAGAAAGTAGTAAGGTGCTGGCGATCACGAACCGCAAATTGGATTCAACTGTCGTACAATACAATGACAAAAGCCTATGTTCGGTGCCGCTTACGACCTCAAATCTTCTTCACGATGTTCATCTCCTGCAGAACGAGGCAAAAAAGCTGAAACGACTGCGCATGAGGTAAAATGAGATACTAACCTGATAGGTGGTCTCCTTTCCAGTGTTGTCATTTTTGATCACGTAGCGGTTCTCCTAGAGATCATGCGATGAGCGTTAAAGTATGTGAGCGCATGCTTAACGTGCTTACGGTTTCATCATTTACGACCTCAACGATCTGGCCGGTGGAATGGGAAACGTTGTCAGCAGCACCTGCGAAGGCAACCCGGTGAGCGTGCTCGGTTGAGAGCCGGGGCGCAGGTTTACTGACCGCCGATCGGCTTGTACTCGACTTTGTCGCCTTGCTATTAGGAGGTCAGGGCATTGCACGCCTGGATAAAGTACCAGGACGCGCCTTGTAAGCCATTCTGAAAGGATGCAAGTGTGGTAGGAAAGTATGAGGTTGGTATGGAGTTGGTGGTTGAGCGTTGGTTGGGCGACGTGGCGTGCAAGAGCGACCTTATATATGCTGGAGGTGACCGACGCGGTCCTCACGCCTGTCGTCATCGAAAGACCGAGCAGAACGTCACCCACGCGATGAGGGCGACCTTGGAGCGATGCTCGCGCCTGGTCTGACATTGCGGGCTACTATATCTCCCGCCCATTGGTCAGCGCGGGTGGTGGCCACTAGATGATGATATTATGCATACCGTGTGGAGCAGTCCAGCTGGCGATGAGGACTTTCCATCGCGCGTTGAGTCTGCATGCGGCGGCTGAGTCGACTCGGACGCCACTTGTCGATCAGCTTGACTCGGACATACAACTGACTGTGCCGATACGCGCGCTCCACCATCCGGTCCTCTTTCTAGTCTCTTCGGGAGACATAAATCTTTGCGCTTGCACCGGCGCCGAACATGTCTTCAAGTCCATGGTGTGTGTTGCGGTCAGAAGCCTTGCGTCGCGGGTGGCGCGCCGTGCGTACTACGCGTTGTTAGCGCGCGCGCGCGCTGCTCTGTCCCGCACCACAACACCTACTTACCTGAGGTTAGGCCCAAGACCCACCTGTCGAGCCAGTCGTGTACAGTTTCTTGATCTTCAATTCGCAATCTAAACGTCGCCGCGGACAGTGGCCAGTCAGCGGCCTGGCAGTAGCAAGGAGCGGACCCAGGCCATGGCGGAAGCCCCCGCAGAATGGGTTGACACCAGAGGAAGCAGTCGCTTTTGGAGTGCGTGCAGTCTTTTTTCCTAAGAGACGACATCCACTGACCACACAACTCCTATCACTGCATAGGCGATCATCGGTCAGACACAGAGAGCGACATTTCTGAGTACGGCGACGCCAGAGATCTTCCCTCTGTGCTTTCCCTCGAAGCGAATTCGGGCACACAACCCCCAGTCGAGTCCACCTTGTCCTACATATTCGCGCTCCCCACCGAGATCATAGGCCAGATCTTCGCCCTCCTCGCCAGCATTGACGCCCTTCGCACACTGCGCTCGCCTTGGACATATGACGATAACTCCGCGCATCTTGGGTGGGTCACAGTGACGCACGTCTGCCAACGCTGGCGCGCGATCGCAATGGGCCAATCCGCGCTGTGGTCGACAATCCCTGCGCCGCCAGTAACACCGTGGACGCAGGCCTTCCTGGAGCGTGTGCAGGGTGATGCTCCCCTCGTGCTCATTCTGGATGACCGCTTCGTTTTCCCGTACGATTCCGAAGCTGCGTTCGTTGCCATGATAGGGCCGATCGCGCACAGACTACGCCAGGCCTCGTTGTCCGGCGTCGCCTCCCTTTCATTGGCGCACTCCATCTTCTCCAGGGTCGATAACAACCCTCAGGGCGTTTACTCGAGCCTCAAGTCCATGGATATCCGCGTCGCGTACAACCCATCCTTCGTCTTTCCGACAGCATTTTCCACGATGCAGCCGCCCCTTCGGCGACTCTCCATTACGGGATGTCGTCCGCGCTGGGCGGACATGGATTTAGGTGGGCTCGCCGAATTGCACATAGAGATGCCTGCGACTGTGCAGATGGATTCCGAGGCGACGGAGATGAGCCACTCACTGGCTATGCTGGACGCGCTGCGGCGTATGCCCGAGTTGGAGAGTCTTACACTCATCAACTGCTTCTTTGGCCCGTCCGGTCGCCACCCGGATCCTGTTGTGCGACTACATGTGCGCAGGCTCGTGCTTGGCGGACTGGGGGACCACTGCGCTGCACTTCTGGAGCACCTCGACGTCCCAGCATCTACCAAACTATCGGTTTCATGCATAGGCCGGCCGAAGCACCCTCAGCAGGCCCTGCTACGTGCACTCGCTGCACGCTTCGGCGCTGCTCACGCACCCGCGATCCGTACCCTGTACGTCACATCGTCGCTCCTTTATGTCATGACTAGTCGTGACCCGTGCCGCTGCACGGGAGTTTACGATGACGAAATCCGGTGAGCACTCGAGGCTGGTTCAACAGGTCTATTGTCATTATGGACCCGTAGCAATAAGACATATGTTCGTAACCATTGGGGCCACCTCTGCTGCCCATCTAGGATGGGCAGCTCCGTGGCCCAGTACACAGTGCATCCGAAGACAGGGACATGTGAGGAAATAATGGTGTGACGCGCACGCAGCACCCTGACATGAATCTGATGTTCGACGTCCAACTTTAAAGCGTGATGCCGACGCCGTCCACTTGATGCCCGCGCTCAAGCGCAAGGTCTGCAATGGTCGTGAAGACCGCCGGAGTAGAATTGATGTCTTCACTGCCAGGAAATCAGGTATTTACTTAGTCGGGCTGACGGCGGCACACCTGCATCAAGTTCGTTCACCGCAACCAAGCGTCCTGGAGACTCCACACATACACAGATACCTGCAAGCTATGAGAAGGGATCAGTGCATACATAGGACATATGGTACCTTCAGTGTCTCCGAAGACGGAGGGCCATCGCCACAGAATTCGAGAAACTTGAAAGACTCGGAGTGTAGCGGGCTGCTTGCCATGCCGACTTCTTAGTGGTCTGAAATCTGTGCCGTGGCGTTCGGGCATTCGCGTTCACCCAGCTGGACTCAGTATAAGAGGTGGATACATGTAGAGGAAGTCTGGAGGAAGTCGAACATGTATCACGCGAGTCCAACTTCGCGGGCGCCAGAATTCGCAGATGGACCAATCAGAACTCAGATTTGTCTCGGGCAATTCGGGGATCGAGTTCATTTATTATAGTTGATACGGGGCTGGACTGCCCCGTATCTGGAGCACAGTGAAGGCCACGACGGACTGGACACGCCGGACTTGTACATATCGCTGTTTGCGTACGGCAACGCCCATCAAACACAGGTTTTGAAGGCCATTTGTGACGTGCTGCACCTAACCGCCTTGCAGACGCTGTATAGCGGCTTCTTGTGCGACCATCGTGATCAATGGAGCGTTGTACACGGCGGATTCAAGCACTGCGGCGCCTTGCGTCTCGTGAAGCTCGAGGCGAGCGCGTCCTTTCTCAGTGCGCCGACCACGCCATCCAGGATAGTGGCGTTGGCGAGCGATTTCCCGCAGATGCCAACACTGGTGCTGTTCATCCGCGACCGGAAGTATCACGAAGAGGGGGAGGGGGAGTATATCCAGAAGCTCAGGGTGACGTGGAGGGCGAGTGAATGTCGAGAGCTTTACATATATTATCGAGGCATGCCCGACACATCGCTGCCCGCGATGAAGGACGAGCTTCCTGGAATGTTCAGCGACGCTATATACCACCGCTGTTGACAGTAAAATTCTGAAAGTAATTTATCAAGAATGAGTGAAATTTAGTATTTACTGCCATGCAAGCTATGTTGAAGGAGCAGCGCTCGCCGCGTCGGGCTATTTGCGCATCTTTGTCCGAAAAGGCGCGACTGGCGCCGCGAGGCGCGCTTGCCAGTGCCGACGCACGACGTCCGCGTAGTAGCGCCGCTCTCCGCTCTCCGTTCTTCACCTCCAACCACAATGTCCGCACCCTCAAGCCCCCTCCACCCAGAAGGCGAGGACCTCCTCCAGGTCTGCCTACCCTCTCTGCCAAATTCCGCCCATATTCCCACTCACAGTCTACACAGGCCGCGCTCTCCGACGCCTTCAGTCCGCCCCCCCTCCCCCGCGTCCCCACCTCCCAGCCCTCGCCCTCCCCCCACCCTCAAACTGACTCCCCATCCGAACCCGAACCCGAATTCGAGCCCCCCCTCCCCCCCCCCCCGCCCCCGCCGCGCGCGTTCGCGCTGGAGCACGCCGCGTGGCAGGCCGAGTACGACGCGCAGCTGGCGGCATGGCGCCGGCAGAGCGCGGATGCGCGCGCGCGGGCGGAGCAGGAGCGCGCGCGCTGGGAGGAGCGGCGCGCCGCGGGGGGCAGCGACGGCTGGACGAGCCTGAGCGCGAGCAGCCTGAGCGGGCCGCCACACCACGGCGCGCCTGCGAGCGGGTCGCCGAGCTCCGTGGACGTGCGCGATCTCGTCGCGGGCGAGGCGCAGGGCGCGCCGGCAGGGGAGGTGGAGGCGCAGGCGCATGCGGAGGCCGCGACCGCGACCGCGAGCACGGGCACGCAGACGGCTCCGGCGCCGCAGAGCCAGAGCGGGCACGCGCAGGAACGCTCGCAGACGTCGAGCTCGCCGCGGTGGGAGGACGTGCCGTCCTCGCTCACGTCGTCGTACCCGTCCCTGTCCTTCCCCGACACGTCGCTCCCGCACTCACCGTCCGCGTCGCACCCCTCTCATTCGCAGCACGGCGAGCACGCGTCGGGCCAGCCTACGCGCGACGCCGGGTCCTCCACCCACGCCCACCCGTCCCGCGCACATGGTGAAGCCGCGCCGTCCGCAACGCTCGCTATTTTTGACGACTCGTTGTCGCCGCGCACGCGCGTGTGGGCGCTCGTATCATCCCTCGGCATCAACCTCGTGCTGCCGTTCGTGAACGGCGTGATGCTCGGTTTCGGCGAGATATTTGCGAAGACGGTCGTCGTGGGCTGGCTCGGCTGGCGGGTGCCCGGCGGCGTAGGGCTCGGTCCTCCGCCAGTTCGCAAGGAGCGCAAGTAATTGTAGTTGTTCCGGAGGATATAACCGCATGAAAATTTATCATACTCGCCATCCTACTGCTTTGATTTCGTGCTTGCCATATTCATTATTTCCTGCAAGATGGACCGATAGAGTAAACAGGTATGTGCAAGTACAGGGAATGCGAAGTTACAAATAATGATGGTGCGTGCTCTATACGAACTCAGCTTGCAGCTTCAACAAATGTACTCATAACCGCGCGTTCTTAGGCATGCTCCTGATAGCCTGCCTGACACCGAGATCTCCCAAGACATCCTCTGCTCCGCCAAGCAGCGAGTCGAAAGTGATGGTGCGATGGTACTTAAAAGCTGATAAGTGTCTAGCGAGGGATAGGAACGGACGGTGTGCTCACATGCTCGATGAAACGACCCATGCCTGTCCGCGTGATGCCACGGCCGCCGAAAACCTGAACCGCATCTCTTGCGGTGTCCTGCGCCGTCTGGGTCGCGTACATCTTCAGCAAGCCGATCTGGCCGGCCAATTTCTGCGACTGCTCCTTGTACGACTAAAGTATCAAGGGTCGTCAGCTAGACGCAAGCCGTGGGACTACCGCAGCACTGACCATATTGCACATCTGATAGGTGATATTCTCCAGCCAAGCTTGAACACTTTCTACGCGGGCGATCATCTGGGCGACCTTCGCTCTGATGACAGCCTGTGAAGACAAGGGCTTGCCAAACGCCTTCCGCTGAGTGATCCACTTCAAAGTCTCTTCTACGATAGCCCGCTGCGCGCGAGCAGAGCTGCAGCACATCACCCAACGCTCATGGTTGAAGTTGCTGTGAGCGGGGTCAGTATATGAGCTTCGTCATCCCACCTCCCACGTACCTGAGCATGACGAAGATACCGGACCCCTCGGGCCCTAGAGTATTCCCCACGGGCACCTTCACGTTGTCGAAAGTGATGTATGCCGTGCCGGCCGTCGTAGAGTAGCTAGTCTTGATCTGCTTGGTCTCGACACCATCGCCACGCTCGACGAGAATGACAGTAAATCCTTCATCTGTCTTGCATCCAACTGTGAAACTAATAGAGCAGTCAGAAACGATGGACTCTATGTCACCACGGCTGATACTCACTAATCGGAGAATCTATTGGTGAAACGTAAGCGACCTGAACGCACAGCGCGCAGAGAGATGAGGCACTCACACTCCGTTCGTAATCCACTTCTTAGTCCCCTTTATAATCCAATGCTTCCCGTCCTCGGTCTTCCGGGCAGTGGTCTGCAACCCTGAGACGTCGCTACCGGCGAACGCCTCGGACACTGCCAGCGAAATAAATTTCTTGCCAGAGAGTACCTCGGGCACAACGCGGGCCTTGAGCTCATCGGAACCAAAGTTCAGCACCGGTGGAAGACCGATGACAGCTCCGGCCTGGAGACCATCGCCGTATCCACGCGCGCCGGTGCGTGAAAACTCCTGAGTGATAATGAGCTCGTGGAAGTAATCAAACTACGCGGTATCAGTAATGTTGTGTAGAAGCGGCGAGGAGAGCCCATACCTCCTCAGGCTTGACAATACCACCCATAAGCGTCAGACCCCTCAAGTGCTTGCCAGGACCCATACGCATGGCATGCAGGCCGACGTCACTGGCCAGAAAGGTTATGAGCATCTTGCACGCGGCCTAATCTGACTGTGGACTCACGTCATCTTCTGGATAACGTCCAAGCTTGGACGCTTGCCGTCCTCCTCTCTTGCTTGCGCATCGGGGTAGATGACCTCGTCGACGAATTGCCGCACAGCCTTTTGAAGCTGTCTGTGCGTCTGGATGCAAGCAATGAGCTAGGAAGCGAGAAATGCACGAATATATGCACACCTCTTTGTAGTAAGGGCTGTAGTAACCCTGCGAGAGCCAGGTGGGCTCCGCGTAGGGGACGGTACTGAGCTGGCCTGCCACCCTGGCGGTGATCACGCTCTTCTCCCCAGCAATCACTCCGATCTGGAGACGCTGATACTGAGGGCGTTCGATGACCTCGTGCCGATGAAGCCCATAGAAAGCCTCTGTCGCGTCCTGCCCCACTGCAGATTCCCAAAGACGGATATCAGCGGACCCGCACGAATACAGCAGCGAGCGGTGCGGCGCGCACCAATATCATCGTCGAGGAGAACCGCCGCGCCTCCGGGATGCATGTCCTTGAAGCGCGTTACATCGTACACCTTGGCGTCGATGATGATCCACTGAGCGAACCAAACGAGGGGAGATCAGCGAGAGTGGTCCGAGAGGGGTGGAATTGACTAACGAGGTCACCGTCCTTGTTGTGCTGGGCAACCTCTTCGCGAGAGAGCTGTCTGAGTTGCTTGGTGGCCATTGAGAAAATTGGAGAAAAGATGGAGAGCGAAGCTGATCATGGCGGAGGCCAGTTAAAGCTCCAGAGGCGCCCGCATGTGATATTACGGGGTTCGTCGGAGGCGCCGGTGCGCGGGTCATCGCCCCGTGGGGAACAGCGAATCGGGTCAACCGGTCAGGTCAGCGCAATATCATGCTCGATCGCATAGCAAATCTGAGACTACAGTACTGAGTACGGCTACAGTAGGGCTACAGTACGTCGGTACAAGTCATCTACAAGTCATCACCACAGCTTCAGCGCCGCCCAACCACTCCTCGATGATCCCCCGCCATTGCGACTGCTCTCCCCCCTCAGCGGAATCCGCTGTATCGCGACCCCGCGACCCCCTCTGCGCTCCTGCGCCTCCCACTCGTCGTCGTCCAGATACCGGTCCACCGCCCGTGCCCCCATGTTTACATCAGCCGAGTGTGCCGCCTTCTTGTCGTCTGCGAAGCTGTCAGGCTGGGGCGCGTCCGTCTCGGCAAGCGCGACGTACGCCTGTGCGACGCGCCAATCCGTCTCGTGCGTGAGCGACTGCAGACGCAGCTGTGCGGCTACGCGCGCGCGGTGCGCGAGCTCCTCGGCCTCGCGCGTGCGCGGCAGCGTTGGGGACTTTGGCGCGGATGGGGGCGTGTCGGGGGGAGAGGATGCTGTATTGGCTTTCGAAGATGGGAGGATCAGGAAGCTCCGCGTGTGTAATAGATGAGGTGTGGTCCGCACAGTGCTTGGTGGTAGGTTGTTCAAGCGACATAGCGTGCGGGCCTGATTCAGATGGTGAGCGCGAAAGTCCTGAGAGATGCGCGCGCGCAGAATGAGAAGCTCACGTTAACTCCGAGCTTGAGGGAAAGGCCCAGGAGTGTATCGTTCGGCTGGATGTAGTAGACCCCTGAGTCGTCGGTGGATTTCGACTTGGAGGGCTCTTCTACGCTCTCAGGTTTAGGCGAGAACTCGTCCGCGGCGGATGCCCACGCTGCGGTCGACTCGTCCTCGTACGCTGGCGGCAGCACCTCAGCCTCCTGTCCACCTTCGTCCCCATCTAGCCTCCCCACACCGTCCTCGTCGTCCTCATCCCCCACCACGAACACGTCCGCATCTCGGACCGCGCCATCCACATTCCTCGCCTCGCTCCTCTCGGTGACCCTGCCTTTCGCGCCGACCTCTACCGCGCCGACACCACCCAGACACGCTAAACAGGGATCATACCGAGCCAGTCGTGGGTTGCGCTGCAGGCAGGCCGCGCATATTGGCCGACCGCAGCACCGCGTCAAGTGGAATTCGGCCTGTGCCGCGGCGGAGGTGGATGGATCGGCGAGTCGGCGTATGAGACGTGGCGGGAGGGACGAGGAGCATGCAAGGCACAGAGATGTACTGGTTATTGTTGGTAAGCGCGCAGAGGATGAGGAGGCCATCTTGGAGAATTACTAGTACTGTGAAGGAGCGTCCGACGGGTAAGTCAGCTAAATGTCTATGACGTAAGGCGAAAGGCGCCATCGGAAGCTTGTCGGAAGCTATATATGTTTTGATTACTTTAGTCTGCCCAGGCAACTGCGACCTACGTAAACCTTAGTCGCTCCTAATTTTGATCGTTGACTGAGTGTCGACGAAGCAAGAGGTGCCCAAGAGCATGCTCATGCCATAATCCGAAAGGCATTGCACGTGGGCTACGCGTCTGAAGATACGTTTGCTGCAGCTGCCAGTGTGAGAGGGCTAAAGGGAGGCAGGAAGGCGAGTCTTTGAACAGAAACATGGCAGAAATGTCTCTTCAGAAAATACACTTAGCTGGAACAGCTACATTGGAAGCCCAACATCTTCTTATCACCGACGCCACAGAACCGACGCTCCTCCTTCGTCTCTGCATCCAGTTCCGTCTCTTGCCGCTCATCGCCTTCCGCCCCCCACTGCTCGAACGGCGAACTCGCCATCTGTGCATCACCAATAAGCCACCTGTCATCAATCAGACATGTCATGACATCAGGACCCACCTGCATGATCTTCCCCAGCACCCGCTTCCCACTCTCCGCATCCGCCTCCACCCGCGCGATCACCTCCTCGAGCACCCACTGCCTCAGCACGAACCGCGGGTTCGCAGCGCGCACGCGCCCAGCCCATTTCTCCAGCGCTGCGTCCGCGTCGCCCTCCATTTCGCCCTCAATGCGCGCCGCAAGCTTGTCCAGCCAGCGCAGCCATGACTGTGTCGCGATATCGCGCTGCAGATACCCCGGGTCCGACGTGAAGCCGAAAAGGGTTTCGATGAATGCAGTGAGCGCGTCGGCGGAGGCGGGAGAGAGGAGCGTGGGGCGGAAGGTCGCGAGGTGCCGGAAGGAGAGGTGGAAGTCGAGGCGCTGGTCAGCGAGGAGGGCGAGAAATGGCGCGAAGAGAGCTGAATCGTCGGTGTTCGCAGGGGTCTTCAGTCCAAAACGCTTGGAGAGGTGTCGTCAGTGTCCAGACTCCACGTCTCCGGAAAGTTTACCTTGCGCATATGTTCACCGTAGGCCTCATCGTACTCTGCATGGAACAGGGTTTCGAACTCCTTCTCCACGAGTTCCAGACCTTTTTCCCGCCATGCCTTGATCTTTTCTTCGCCCGCGTCTTTTGCCCAGCCCTCGCCGACTGCTTTGTTACCGAGCTCCGCTTCTGCACCGATGACGGGGGCCAAGGCTGTCAGGAGGGACCGCAGAGCGAACATGCTGGATGAACGTAAGACATGCACACAGTCGTCAGGCATGGTGCTCACATCATGGCTGGTTGATGCTGAGGAAAGGCATGAGCAAAAGTTGAAAACCGGAATCAATCAGCGCACGAACCTTGTAGGCGTACCGCCCCTCTCCGTCTGTATGGTTGCATATATGCATGGCGTCGAACACGTCCATGAAAGCATACGGTCCTGACAGAGAGTAAGTTAGCAAAACAGGATACTAGAGCACACGGCGCGCACCGTAATCTATAGTCAGTCCAAGGATAGACACGCTGCGCGTGATGTCAGTATATACTTGCATGTCGACACAGGCCACTTACTTGTCCGTATTAATGACCCCATGCATAAACCCATACGCCTGCCAACCTGCGACCATCCTTGCGTTGCGCTTCGTCGCCTCCAAGACTAAGGCCCTTCCCCACGCACCGCCGTTCCGCGGCACCCGCAGCACATTGTCGGAGACCCACTCGCCCAGCATGCGCAGCGCGTCCAGATCTGCAGCCTGCTGTCCACCGCCAAAAAAGTACATCTGCGCAGGGGGGTTAAGCGCCTCGAAAGACCCGATGCGAATGAAGGAAGGCGCAAGCCGAGTGACAATGCTGGCGGCTTCCGTGCGTTCGCGCAGAACGGACAGGTCGGGAAGGGAGATGATTGCGAGGGATCGGGAAGTCGGGATACCGAGGGCGTACATGGCTGCGGGGAAGGGTCAGGGAGAGGATATCACAAAGGCCCGACGTTCGTACCTTCAGCGCATAAGTACTCGCGGATAGATGAACGCACGACGGCGAGACCGTCAGCGCTGCGCGCAAAGGGTGTCCGACCAGCACCCTTGAGCTGCAGCTCCCAGAGAGAGTCCGTATCCTTGGGATCCGGTGTGGCAACTACGAAACATGATATGGGCGCAGGATCGATACGTGACGAGCATGCGACTCACGGACAGAAATCGCGCGACCGTCTCCCAACTGGCCCGCCCACACGCCAAACTGGTGCCCGCTATATCTCAGCGACCATGGAGCGAACTTCACCTCTGCGTCGGCCGCAGACACCAGCACCGCCTGTCCGCCCAGGACGTCGATGAGCTCCTGCCGAGCCGCCTCGTCCTCTTTCATCTCCTTCCTGTCCTCTTCCTGCACCGTGCCATCGGACAGCGAGAACTTTCCCAGCAGCTCAAACGCGTCCCCGACGTCGAGATGCGGGAGACAGTCCCTTAGGCCAGTCTCCGACAAGCCCAAGAGTTCCATGCGCTGCTCCCTTTTCTCCGGATAGAGCTTCTGCAGAGGCTTCTCATTGAGGTCTGTGCGCGCCACGGTGGTCTTGGGGTGCAGCGCTTCGCGCTCTGAGAGCCATTTCTCTAGGAACGCTGATCGGTCGGCTGGCTCCTCGCCCTCCGGAGGCAGGATGTCGTATGGGAACGGCACAGGGTACGGCGCGACAAACGAGAAGTGAGCCTCTGGAGAGAGGATGCGTGCGCGGCGTTGGATCGACGGGGCAGTCTTGCGGGTGTCATGGAAGGCAGAAACAGAGGGCGTCGCAGGGTCTGGGTTGAGGTTGTGGATGAGAAGCTTGGACGGCGGCGGCAGGGGCAGCGCGGAGATGGGGTACTTTTGGATGCTCATGCTGGACAGTTTTCTGAGTGCCCTCATCAAACAGACGATGGAGCGTTGTAGGTGTATCCATCGTGGGCGAAGTCACTGGACGCGGGAATGACGCAACATCCTATATGCGCGCGCCGTCTTGCGGGGTTACTCGCTGCACAGTATTTCAATCGTATCCTAGCAATACATGACTTCGTCTCCTTCGTTTTACGTTGCAGTACCAAAGATCTGGTAACGTCTGACAATGCTCGGCCCAATTTCATCGTACTGCGCCTTGGTGTGGCATGAAGAGTAGAACTCGGGCTGGGACAGATTGTGAGCTGCGCAAGTGCCAGATAAAGGGCAAGTACTCACCAGAGAGGCCAACAGAGAACCACCAAACCAGACGGCATACCTAATAGGACTGCATTGGCGGACGCCATTTGTCATTAGTGATAACACGCACCGTTGACGCTTGTGGCTGATGACGTCCACCTCGACACCCGAAGACTGCAAAGGCGGGTAAATGCGATGTTCAAAAGACAAGCTCAAAGACGTACCTTCTGTACACTGCCGCTTGACACCGCGCTCGCCTCCAATCGTCGGTCGACAAGCTGTTTCAAGTCACGCTTCAGGCGCTGACCGAAGTGCTGGAACATAGTTGACCCTCCGGACAGCACGATATTCTGGGGAGAATGCTTAGTTTGCATCTCCTTTCGCTAATATATGACTCAGGCGCTCACCTTATAGAGCCCTCGCCTCACGTCAATGGGGGAGCCCTGAATGACGCCATCCACGATTTCAGGAAGAGGAGTGAGGAAGTCCGAAGAGTATATCTCAGGGTTGAAGAAGATCTCGGGGGCGAGGAAGCGCTCATAGCCCACGTCCACGGAGTATTTCTGCGCAATTGCATACATAAACCTGCATGATAACAAACAAGCAACACGTACCCGGCCGGTGACAGAGTGCTCGCCATCATAGCGCTCGAAGTACTTGTACGGCTCCGCATCGTACTTCCTGAACTCCTTGACGATGTCCTGGCACACATACGTGTAGTTCTCCTTCACCTTGCCTGCGATCTTCAGCTGGTCTTCCGGCGGGACATTGACCATCTCCCCGCGTTCGCGCATCAGGTTCAGCACGAATTGGGTGAGGTCGCGTCCGGCGATAGGGATGTGCTTGATGGAAGAGCCAATAACGTAGCCCTCAGCGCAGGGAATGACGTGCGTGACACCGTCACCAGAGTCAATGACAGTGCCGGTAAGCGTGCGGTCCACAACGCGGTTGGAGGACCACGAGGCGGCGAGGGCAAGCACGGCTTGCACAGCGATATAGAGACCCTGGATGTTGAAGGACTCGAAGAAGATCTCGGCGGTTTGCTCGCGATTCTCTGGCGGGTTGAGCGGGGGCTCAGTCTGCACCAGCAAGTTAGCAGGTAGCCCATGGAGTAATAATGAGCACGCACCAGGAGGAAGTAATGATCCTCAGGCTCTGCACGCAGATACTTGAAGATCGTCTGCTCCCAGTACCGCTCCATGTAGTCCCAGTTGTCAATCTGCCCATGGCGAATCGGGTAAGAGACCCCATAGCCAGGAGTTTTGGCATTTGCGAGCGCCTCATCGCCGATGAAGAAGTCGAGATCCTCGACGCCGCGTTTCGACGCGAGATGGCCCGGCTTTGAGGGCACGGCAGGGCCGGATCGCGAAGGCTGCGACGCGGGCCCGCGGGTCGCTATCGCGGTGGGAAACACGCTTAACACGCAGCAAAATGTTCAGCAAGTCGTATATTTTGTGCGATGCACGTAGGGTGGAACGTACAAGGAGGGATCTGAGTTGCCTGCAAACCTATATATCGGATCGGTGTCAGTACATGGGGTCGGTCAGACACGATGAGCTCGCCCACGAACCCGACTTTTGAGTATCCTGTCCCATTGTCACAAATGATGGGGGATAGAAGAGACATGATTGCGCGCCGTCGTGGTTTGCTCCGAGCTCAGGCTTGTGGTCGTCGCAGCCGCCGCGCTGCGCGTTACTTGATTGCGATGTTTGGCCACCACAAACAACGGCACCGCCCGCGGCAACTTGACGCTCGGCCCGCCGGCGCGGCCTTATACAACCCAGCCCAACCTCCGAGTCACTGCTCGAGAAGGGTGGCCCGCCTCGGAGGAAGTCTGACCTGCCGCCGACATAGCTACCAGCTGCACGCCTCAGTCGTTGACTTTACAACAGTGTGGGCTCACTGACTCCGACACTCGGGTGCTGCCACGGAATGCAGGTTGTTTGCAATTACAACGTAACATAGTATCCTCATAATTCTGCGCTTATTCCGACATTTATGGAGCTTCCGCTCCGCATGCCCGCAGCGCCTCCGCATCTCGGGCCTTCGTCTCCTCCACCTTTCCTCTGAAGCCGTTCTTCACGCGGAAGCATACCACCGCGGCATCCTCTGGGTCTTGCCACACCCACTTCGTCGGCGACCCCTCGTCCGCACGCCGAGTGGGGTTTGCATTGAACACGCGGAACATACGCTCCTAGTTCATGGAGTCAATGCGTCGAGCAGCGGATCAATAGGTCAGCATGGTCATGGTCAGCAAGGTCAACATGGCTCCACATACCCACGATACGTCGGTGTAGTACTGCACGGGCCCAAATCCGAAGTGCACCGCATCCTTTGTGTCCACCCTACGCCGCAGACGTTTAAATCAACAAACACAGAAGGAGATGATCCGGAGGGGAAACGCACCCCATGAGCGAGTTGACGAGCACCGCACCCGGCGTGGGGTACACGTAGAAGCGGTCGCGGCGCGTAGCCTCCTTGCATCGCGCATATTTGAGGCGCAGGAAGCGTTCTGTCCAGTTGTCTGCGCGCGCGAGGCGCGTGCCGCGACGGAACGCGCGTGCGATGAGGCCAAGCGATGTGTATGGGGCGAGTGGCGACGCGCCTTCCACGTGCGTAGCCTCGGAGGGTGCTTCCTCTGCTCAGGAGTGTCAGATTAAGATCATTTGTGCTGCTTCGCCGTCAAGTGGAAAATATTTACCTTCGGCTACAGAAGTTGTTGGCGCCGCAGGCTGCGGCTCGTCTGCCCAAGCGGGCCAGGCGGGGGCGCCTTCCGCCACTTCGTACAGGCTCTCCGAGAACCACGCGCCGCGTTCACCACCGACGAGAGCGTCGTTGCGTCGCTTGTCGTGCAGCGGGATGCTCGGGATCTGCGAGCCGTTGCCCACAACGTGTGGGTGGCGGTGGAACAAATGCTGAGCAGAGCGCGCGGGTTCCTGGCGGAGGCGAACCTAGACATCGATGAGGTTAGGGGATGCGAAGGGGCCCGATGGGGAACAACAGTCCTGGGACTCACATTCATGAGGTGCATGACAGTGTGTATCGGCGCCTCTCCCGAGCAACGATTCTGCAGCGTTACGAGGTACGCAATGAGCGCGTCCTGGCGCGTCAATTTCTCCGTCCCCAGTTCAACCGCGCCTGCCTCATGGCCGCCCGCGTCCGCTCTCGCGTGCTCCCACAGCGCATCAATCTCCAATCTGTCAAAGCGCAAAGCGACAACCTCCGTGTTCACGAACTCCTCGCGTTGCCGGACAAGCTCCTCGAGCGGCTGCGAGTGCTGCACGTGTGGCGCCGTGCCGCGCACGAGCGCGTCCAGGGCAGGGCTAAGCGGGTCGTGCGGGAGGGACGGAAAGACACGGCTGTAGAATACCGGCGCGGGTGGCACGGCCCAAAGGTCTGGCGGAGTGATGGAAAGATCAGCGATGTGGTAACGCTGTAAAAAAGTTCTATCTCACTGGGCTCTGGAGAATCAAATGTTGGCTGCGGAGGTGTACTGTCAACCTTGTCGAGCTCAAGGCCGATGTATAACGCAGAGAGGGTGTGCATAAAGCGGCCCACGGTAGAGTGGTCACCTTCAAGCCAAGCGTCAATTCGAAAATCGCATTATATGGAGAGAAGTCACCTAAGACGTGGTTCCACGACAGACCGATGACTGTTCGCCCGTCTCCCATGCGTGTCAGCACAAAACTGCATAGATACGCATTGGGCTCGCCCTTCCTGGCGGCGGCGGCGTCGACACGATCAACGTAGGGCGCGACATGCGAAGTCGACTGAACGACGTGGGCTGCTCCCAACGGGTCCCCATACGCCGACGGGGGATGAGGCAAGACATGACGCGATGGAGAGGATGCCACGTGCACGGGAATGGGGTTATCGCAAAGCTCGATCTTCACATGCATATAGTACGGCGTTGTCGATGAGGGAAAGATTGTACGAGTGGGGGCCATTAGACACCGGAGGCAATCAAGGAGAGAATGTGGGTTTTTGTCAGCATTGCACTCAAAAGGCACCCAAAAAAAAGACTGTACCTGCCAGTCATCGCCCTTCCTCCGGAGGCGACCGGCAGCGGTGGGAAACCGTTGAAGTGTACGAGAGAGAGCGACGCAGAACCTGGGAGGATCCACCGCGCCAGCAACGACATAGAGCGATGTGAGCTAATTCGAGTGCCGCAGTCAGCCTTATGACCGTCATTATTATTGAGGGAAAAATGGCACTCACACCAAACCGCATGATCATATTGTTCCCATCATACAACTCAAAACTATCCTGCCCGGCCAGCGCAGTCGGGGTGTTGGGCTGCACAAACAGTGTCTCATGCCTAAGAGGTATCAGAACCTCCTCTGGCCGAGATTGCTGGTGTTCAACGATCTTGGCTTCGGCTGCCATTGGTCTTCTGGTGGCTATTAAGTTGAACGCTGGGAATTCACACTGAAGGAAGTAAGCCATGACTTAAATATGTTTCACCACCTTCGATCCACGTTCCATTCGGTCTAGGCACCAACGGCCTCTTTATAACATCAAACGCCTCGCAAGCTTGATGTCCATGGGGAAGCAGGGGTCGTGAGGCGCGGAGTGGATTCGGGTTAATGTCAGCCGCGTGTGAAAAGAGGCCGAGGATGCGACAGACTGTTAATTTCGACGATGCACAGAGACACTCGGAAGCTGTCAGATTGAGTAGCAGAATGTTGTGCAGAGAAACTAGCGGAGACACTGGCCAAATTCATCGTCCCAATAAGCGACCCGGGGCTCATGATCAAGCGCTCACAGCGCTCACCTTCCGACTCGGGGCGGCTGACGATCCCCAGCAGATCAGTCTCCATGGCCAACCCTGGCACAAAAAAAGACAGGCGTTCTGTTATTCCGGCGGATAAGACTTGAACGGCATCACGGCAAGAACAGTCGAGATTGCGCAGATCATGACATGCATGACAGGGCTGTCGAGAACCAGATGTTAGAACTTAATACCACGCGGCTGACAAAAGATGAGACTACGTACACCGCGGCCTTCGAGCGCCATGCACTAAGTGACAAAGTTGCCTCTGATTGTCGGTCAACTGTCAGTAACTACTCGCCAGTGATGTCGTACATAGTACTTACTCACGAGAAGACAGTCCATTTTCTTCTGTTATCTGTGGCGTCATAGTCCCTCTGATCTTTCCTGTCCGGCTTGTCTGTTCGTCCTGTTTCGCTGTCTCACCTATCGTGATTGTATGTGCACTAGTTATCTTCCTCCGCATCGCCCACGACCGTCGCCGAGGGGCGGACGCTGCCTTGCCGGCCCGCCATAGCCGCCTCTCGTTGGAAACTTGCGCGATATGTCATTGACAGCGGACGAGGGGCTGCGGTTGACAGCAGGCGTGGAAGCTCTCTGGTGCACGTTTTCACATCAACTCAAGAAATAGGAAGCTTGACTAAAGCGTAGGGTGGTTCGACGCTATGAGCGCTGTCGAGATGCTTCCACGGTCCTGGCACGACGCTGAGGCACTGGTAAATCTCGCGACAGGACGATGCAACGGACTCACCAGTAAGTACTTGTCCGATGAGCATTCAATGATTTGTCAAGTGCAGACGCTGAGGGTGCAAATCTCTTCTCCCACAGTGGAACCCCCGCTGGCTACCAGCAGCAGCACCGCCAGTACGGCTATTCGGTCATACCTCCAAGGATAGAGACCGGCACAAGTCCAAATCCAATTGCCGTGTCAAGACCCTTTACTCAAGCCGCATAGTATAAGTATAGGCAGTCCAAGCAATATTACCTTCTCTTATCATAATGTACGCATATACAAAGCAGGTCTCAATCATACCTCGTCATATCAGAATGACAAGGGCTAACAGAATAACCAGAATGATGATAAGGATGATGATACACCAACCAGACTTTGTATCTGTCGCAGCATTACGAAAGCACAAAAGGAGAAAAATGAAGACATACCCTCTGTGTCTCGAATGAACTTTTTCAACTTCTTCATATTTTGTTGAAGCTTAGAATCAGTGCGCTCCACGTTTTGCTCCAAGTCGCCGAGCATCCTGGGGGTATGTGAGCAAGAATGTTTGAGACTGCATGCACGTAAAACCTACTCGTTATGCTCAACAATTTCGGTGCCCATAAGTCCCGCTTGTTGAGCAATCGTCGTTAAAGTCCCGGCAATGGTGGTTATGGTCTCATCTTGCTGTCGAATCATCAACTGCGCAGCAGGTCAGACGCGATGAGGGAAAATATACAAACAACAATGGCTCACCTGCTGTTCCTGACGCGCCCATTCGGCCTGGTCGTCTTCCTGGGGAGGTGGAGGCGAGACAGGAAGCGGTGACCGGGCTCTTGACGACGGCGACTCCTAGATTCCTCAATTGGCTGTAGCCACGCAAATCTCCAAGACAGGAAAGCACAAACCTGCAGTCGCCCTTCAAGATCGGCACGTATGGTCTATAAGCAAGATGCACAGGTCAACGATGCACGTAGGAGTGGACGTGTGATACGCACCACGCACCTCTATTTCGCGGCGAACATGTCCAACATACTGCCGTCTCCGGATAACCTCTGCGTCCTCCAGACCAAACATCCGTGCTCCTGTTGATTCCACGATCCTGTGCGACTGAGTCAGTCCTCTTTGTGCGGATAGAAATCAATGGCATATACTTGACGCTTTCGTCAAGGTCCTCTAAATCTGCGTCCAAAGACGCCAATGTAGCTTTCAGCTAAAAAATCAAAATCAATCGAGCTCAAAACAGGGCTGGTGGTGTTACCAACCTCATTGCGTGCCCATTCTAGCTCTTCGCTACCCTCGCGCGCGGTGCTGCGGATTCGCGCGAACGACGCGCGCAGCTGCTCGGCCGTCTGCAGTGAGCTCTGTATCTCCGACTGTACGGCATGGTATGGATCCGTAGACATGCAGGATGATGGGAGAGGGGGGGTGTATGCAAGTTAGCAGAGTGAACGTCCAAGATGCGCGCTGGCCGCCAGCTTGAGAGTGGAATGATGGCAACGCTCCAGGACAGGGCCTTGCGGGTATATAGTGTGGGTGGCTTGTCAAGGTGTCCAAGGAGCGGCCAGCACAAAAGCTGAGGTTTGAAGCTTGAAGGGTGTGTGCCGGTGACGAGCGTTGCAGTGATGCGGACGCTCGGTTAGAGAGACGCCGCAGCGGCGGACGCGACAGACGCGCACGTGAGTGGGGAAATTGTGGGGACAAGACCCGGCCGTTCAGTGTCCTCCTCCAACCACTTCCTCCCGAATCCTCCCTTACGGACACTATGCGACCCGCCGTACACCGTGGCCTCAGGACTGCGCTCGCACGACCAGCGAATTCAGGCCGTCGGTTGTACCATCCCCATGTCTTACCATCCCTCATCTCGACCGTTTCCCCCGAATTCCAAGCAAAAGCTAAGGCTATGGAAGAGCTCGTGGCAGACTATGAAGCGAAGACAGCGGAGGTCAGACTAGGAGGTGGCGCGAAGGCAGCAGAGAGGATGCGGAGCAAAGGCAAGAAGCTTCCCCGCGAACGGTGCGTGCGTGCATGGGTCCTAATGAACGCACGATGTTCCTAGACCTGACGAGGCCCTCATATAATGCAGCTTAGCGCTGCTTTTGGACCCGCATACTCCGTTTCTTGAACTGTCCGCGTTGGCAGCGTATGATGTCTACCCGGGCGAGTCGGTCCCCGGCGCTGGGATCATCACAGGCATTGGCCGGATATCTGGGCGCGAGTGCATGGTGGTAGTGAATGACGCTACTGTGAAAGGTGGTTCTTACTATCCTCTGACGGTGCGTATATCCTCTGTGATGTTGCTTGTTACCTAACTTGAGTGCATGCAGGTAAAGAAGCACCTCCGGGCACAGGAAATTGCACGAGAGCATGAACTCCCGTGTGTCTATGTCGGTACGTTGATGCTGCTAAATGTTAACCCCCGCGGTTATTGATGGATTCGGCGTAGTCGAATCTGGAGGAGCAGCTCTGCCTCACCAGGCAAATGTTTGTTTTTCATTCGTATCTCAACATATCCATGACATTGACCAAGTCCTAGGTATTTCCCGACAAGGAGCACTTTGGACGCATCTTTTACAACATGGTGCTTGCAACTTCGTTTCAGTGAGTGCGCCTGGCTCACCAGATTACAGGCGCAAATGTCTGCTATCGGCATCCCACAAATTGCGATCGTGCACGGAATTTCAGTCGCGGGAGGTGCATATGTCCCCGCCATGGCAGACGAGAATATCATCGTGCGCGAGCAGGGTCGCATCTTTCTTGCGGGCCCGCCACTCGTCAAAGCAGCCACCGGCGAGGAAGTCGACGAGGAGACGCTCGGTGGTGGACAGATGCACTCAAGCGAGAGCGGCGTGACAGACCATCTCGCGCGCGATGATGAACACGCCATTGCCATTGCACGGGGAATCGTAGGTGACCTCGGAAAGGCAGGAAGCAAGGAGGTCGCTGTGAGTATGCTGTCCAATAGGTGTTTCCATGCTCCCCTGACGTGTGCATACAGCCGCCTGTGCCTACAGAAGAGCCGATTTACCCCGCCTCAGAGTTACATGGGATTGTGGGCACGGACCTGCGTCAAGCATTTGACATGCACGACGTTATTGCGCGCCTCGTTGACGGCAGTCGCTTCCGTGAGTTCAAGAAAGAGTACGGACCCACGATCGTGACCGTAAGCTCATGAAGTCTCTGTCTGTCTCCTGTTTTCACTTGTCTGGACCATAAGGGCTTCGCGAACATCCACGGATACCCAGTGGGCATCGTTGCGAACAACGGCATCCTGTTCTCGCCATCGGCCCTCAAAGCGACGCACTTCATCCAGCTGTGCTCACAGCGTGGCATACCGCTTCTCTTCCTGGTGAATGTCACTGGGTACATGGTTGGCTCAAAGGCGGAGAAAGGCGGCATCGCAAAGGATGGCGCGAAGATGGTGCGCGCAGTCGCATGTGCGGATGTCCCGAAGTTGACCGTCGTTGTTGGCGGGAGCTTCGGCGCCGGAAATTACGGTCAGTTTGTCCCATCGATATGAATTTTTGGCAAAGCTGACGACTGTGTAGGCATGGCCGGACGCGCCGTGAGCATTCGATATATATTTCTTGCTCAAACGCCCCACTGACCTTTCTTAGTACTCCCCACGATTCCTCTGGATGTGGCCTGTGAGCACTCTCTCCTCATAGTATCCCGAATCTGACCTCACTGTCTTAAAGAACGCCAAAGTATCTGTCATGGGCCCTGGCCAGCTCTCACAAGTAATGCAAACAATCTCGCGGTACGACTTCCTATCCCATCCGCGCTGGTCTCGACTGACGCATCTTCGAAAGCGATCCTTCGCAACACGCTTCTCTCAAGGACGATATTGAGAACCAGTCATCGTCCCTGTATGCTTCCGCGCGCTTATGGGACGACGGGATCATCAAGCCTACCGATACTCGAGATGTGGTGGGGTTAGGGCTGGCCCTCGCGGCACGCGAGCGCGGGTCGAGGTCATCGAGCACAGCGGGCACGACATGGGATGGGGACGGCAAGGGTTTTGGTGTATTCAGAATGTAGAATATGTCGTGCCAATCGACGCTTAAGAGCAGCACCTGTCGCCGGGCCTCCGAGTCAAGGCCCTCAAGGCCTCAAGCTCAAGTCACCTAGTCACCCTCAGGCTCATAGTAAGTCCTGTCTGATGTCAGCAGTGTCAGCGCTTCAGCCACTGGCATTCAATTCGACACTCAACCTATGCCAGGCGCCGAGGGCCCGCATTCTCTATCGCCCTAACTTCTGTCGCCGGCGCATGTCCATCCTGAGTAAAACAGGAGTTTGAGCTCGTTGGATGGAGAAAGCATCTCTCCCACACGATCCCAACTCCTCAAAGTCTTTCGAGCTTCTACTTCGTGCCGAGGCAGGGTACAATGGCTCAACTAAAGAGAGCGACGAACCGTCGGGCCCGAAACTCACCGGATTCCGCATCCTCAACAGCGTCCTCGTCGCTGCGTTTGGTCTCTCGAAGGCCGTGCTTGCCTACCAGGGCAAGAGCGCCGCACCGACGACGCTTGATTTGGTGCTCGGAGTCATCTTGGGAAGCGGGTGCGTGCTGATCTGATGCTTGACTGTTCCTGCGTCTTATCCTTGATATGCAGACTATATTGGATCGGATTGTACGAGAGCGTGCGCCCTTACAAATGGCCATGGCTCCTGCATGACGACTACTCAGTCCACGCGCTCCTCGTCTTGCGCTTCACGGTTGTGTGTAAGTCTGAGTAGACCCGCGCGTTCGACGCGTACTGATGCATAGTGCCAATGTTTATTAGGCTTGCGTGCCACATTCATCCATACCGGAATCTGTGTCGCAGTCTTCCGCACTTTTTTCGCACTCGTCCCCATCCTCGTTGAGCCGCTGAGTACCGACCAAAGCGCCCTCTCATGGATCAAATTTGCGCTATACGTGTTGTTCTCAATGTCGGGCGCATCTCTTGGATTCTGGATATACAACACGGTTAGCGCTCATGCTATATATGCCGAGCTTGACGATGTCTTTCTTACTAGGGAACTCACAGGTATTGCGAAAGCTGTCAGGGCGAGCAAAGGCGCTGGTACAGCGGACATGGAGGGTTTTAACACGTCCCTTCCGCCTGGCGCCAGGCGGGAATGGCGCAGAGTGGAAGGACACCGACCACTATGCAACACTGTTCAGTTTTATTCCAACGATGGTGGTAATACTATTCTTCTTGCTATCTTTGGCTCCCGAACATACTGATAGGCATGCCGAATCTGCGACGTCTACAATAGTATGAATTAAAGCATTCTTGCATATGCATCATGAGCACCGCAACAGAGGGCGGTTGGCCAGGGCGTACGGAACGACTGTCTTCCGTGCGTCGTCGCCAACGGAGACGAGCCAAGGCGTGAGGATGTCTGGGAGGTGGGCGGAAGTCAGCCGCGGCAGGCACAACACTCACCGCCACCCAACCTACATATGTACTCTCACCGCCTTATGTCGACCTCGTCCCCAAATCACCTCAGCACCGTCCCTCTGACCTCTGTTGGCTACGGACGCCGCTAAGCAGAAGTCTGACTCGAGAGAGCCCTCGAAATTGCATCGAGTCGTCGCGAATGCGCGTGACTCTGCCACACGATCCCAATTCCTCAGAGTCCCTCGAGCTTCTCTCTAGTGCCGAGGCGGGGGTCAATCATCCACCACTAGAGAGTGACGAATCGTCCGGCCTGAAGATCACCGGATTCCGCCTTCTCAACAGCGTCCTCGTCGCCGCGTTCGGTCTCTCGAAGGCCGTGCTCACCTACCAGGGGAAGAGCGCCGCACCGACGACGCTCGAATTGGTTTTTGGAGTCATCTTGGGAATCGGGTGGGTGCTATCATATGTCTTGAATGTTCCTCCGTCTTATGCTTTGGACATGCAGCCTGTACTGGATCGGGCTGTACGAGAACGTGCGGCCGCCAAAATGGCCATGGCTTTTGCATGAAGACTATTCCGTTCATAAACTCTTGATTGCACGATTTATCGTCGTCTGTACGTCTCATTCTCCCCAGCGTGGTTGACATGGACTGAAAGGGCGGATGTCTTTAGTTTTGCGCGGCACATTCATCTTCTCCAGCATCTCTCTCGCATTCACGCGCACTTGTGTCCTACTCATCCCCATTCTCATTGAACCGTTGAGTACGGACCAAAGCGCCTTGTCATTATTGAAGTTTGCACTGTACTTTTTGTTCCCGATTTTGGGGATATACTTTGGGTTCTGGGCATACAACACGGTCAGCCTTCGTGCGGTGTGGGGCGAGCATGACAACAACTTACAGAGGTATTCACAGGGATCGCGAAGACTATCAGGGCGAGCAAAGGCGCTGGTTCAGCGGGCGTGGAGCTATTTATCTTGTCCCTTCCGCCTGGCGCCAGGCGGGAATGGTGCGGAGTGGAAATACCCTGACTATTACGCAACACAGTTCAGTCTCCTCCCGACGATGGTGATACTACTATTCTTCATGCAGTCTTTGGCTCCCGAAGATACTAATGGGCACGACGAATCTGCGACGTCTACGATAATAACATAAAACATTTGCAAGTTGCGTCATGGGCACCGCACCGGGTCGCGTACGGAGCGACTGTTTCACATGCGCAGTCGCCAACGGAGACTGGCCACGGCGCGCGCGAGGATGCTTGGGAGGCCGGCGGAAGTCGCGACTTCCGTCGGCCGCGGCGGTAAGTACCAGCTGGGCAGGTGGCACGATCGAGCAGTGCATTGCATGTCACTCACTGCCACCTAACCTACTGTACATATCATTACTCTCGCGTCTGATGTCCACCTCGTCCCCCATTCGCCTCAGCACCGTTCATCTAACCTCCGCTGGCTACCGCTGGCTACGCACGACGCTAAGCAGAAGTGTGACTCGAGAGAGCTCGTGAAAATTGCATGGAGCCGTGGCGAATGCCCCACGATCCCAATTCTTCAGAGTCCCTCGAACTTCTCTCTAATGCCGAGGCGGGGTTCAATCGTCCACTTACAGAGAGCGACGAATCATCGGGCCTGAAGATCACCGGATTCCGCATTCTCAACAGCATTCTCGTCGCCGCGTTCGGTTTTTCGAAGGCCGTGCTCACCTACCAGGGCAAGAGCGCCGCACCTACGACGCTTGAGTTGGTGTTCGGAGTCATCCTGGGAATCGGGTGCGTGCTATCGTATCGCTTGAATGTTCCTGCGTCTTATGCTTGGACATGCAGCCTGTACTGGATCGGTCTGTACGAGAGCGTGCGGCCGCCAAAGTGGCCATGGCTCCTGCATGACGACTACTCAATCCACACGCTCCTCGTCGTGCGCTTCACGGTTGTGTGTAAGTCTGAGTAGCCCCGCGCGTTCGACGCGTACTGAAATGGTGGATGTCTTTAGTTTTGCGCTGCACATTCATCTTCTCATGCATCTCTTTCGCATGCGTGCGCATTGGTGCCGCGCTCTGTCTCATCCTTCTTGCACCGGTGACTAGGGAGCTCAGTGCCATGTCCATGTTCAAGTTCGTACTGTACATCACGTTCCCAGTTTGGGGGACAAGCTTTGGGTTCTGGGCTTACAACACGGTCAGCCTTCGTGCGATGTGGACCGAGCATGACAACGACTTACCAGGGAATTCACAGGCATCGCGAAAGCTGCCCGGGCGGGCAAGGGCGCTGCTTAGGGTTTTAACACGTCCCTTCCGCTTGGCACCAGGCGGTAATGGCGCGGAGTGGAAGTACCCTGACTACTACGCAACCCAGTTCAGTCTCCTCCCAACGATGGTGATACTGCTATTCTTCGTGATGTCTTATGCTCCCGAAAATAGGCATGACGACTCTGCGACGTCTACAATAATATAGAGCATCCTTGCACATGCATTACTTACGCCAGGTCTCAGCCGGCCTGAGGGCTGTGAGTACGGCGGATGTGGCAGGCAGTGGCAGTGTGCCAGGCACGAGCCCGCAAGCGCTGCATGTCGCTCACTGCCACCAGCCGGGATACAACTTATGTACTGTACTCATCCCATGTCCTCCTCGCCATTTGCCTCAGCGCTGTCTCCCTAACCTTCCTTGGCTGCGTACGACAACATCGTGAAGCAGAGCTTTGACTCGAGTGCGCCGCTGAATTGCATCATGGACCATTCGCGAATGCGAATAATTCTGCCGGATGACCCCGACTCCTCAGAGTCCGTCGAGCTTCTATCTCGTGCCGAGGCGGGGGATATTGGTTCATCTAAAGAGAACGAGAGCGACGAACCTTCGGGCCTGAAGATCACCGGATTCCGCATCCTCAACACCGTCCTCGTCGCCGCGTTCGGTCTCTCCAAGGCCGCGCTCACGTACCAGGGCCAGAGCGCTGCGCCGACCACGCTTGAATTAGTTCTGGGAGTATTTTTGGGAATCGGGTGCGCGGCATACAGCAGATTCTTGAAGGATCTTGTGTCTAATGCTTGAATATCCAGCCTATACTGGATCGGACTCTACGAGAGCGTGCGCCCCCACAAATGGCCCTGGCTCCTGCATGTCGACTACTCAGTCCACAAGCTCCCCATCGCGCGCTTTACAGTCGTGTGTACGTCAAGTCGCCCCCTGTGTTCGACGCGTACTGATGATAGCCCCAATACCAGGCTTGCGTGTCACGTTCATCACTACCGGAATATTTGTCGCCCTCATACGCATCTGTTCCGCGCTCGTCCCCATCCTCGTCAAGCCGTTGGAGTCCGACCTAAGCGCCCTGTCATGGATCAAATTTGCACTGTACTTCTTGTCCCCCGCCCTCGGGCTTAAGGCATACGACTTGGTGGGTCGTCCGCGAAGTAAGTATACCCAGCCGACGAGTGACTTATCGTGGAGTTCATAGATCGCAAAGCTTCTGACAAAACGAGGGAGGGCGCTGATATACCGCGCATGGATGTTTTGCACGCACCCGTTCCGCCTGGCCCCCGGCGGAAACGGCGTAGAGTGGAAGGAGCTTGACTACTACGCGAAGCAGTTCAGTGTCCTCCCGTCGATGGTGATGACTTTGTTCTATTTTCTCTCCTTGCTCGATCTACCCGGGGAATCTGCGAGTACCACTCCCTCCTTGGGCACTGGATCCCATCCTTATGTGGTCTCGCCCCAGACATCGGCGGCGTAGAAATAGTATGGTAGACACAATGCAACACCGCCCACCCACGTTCGCAGTGCGGTTGAAATGCCTATCACTACTGCTGGCCACAATATGAACAACTTGTGAAAAATCGCATGGGGACCCATCTGCCTCAGCCGCGCCAGGCACGAGCCCGCCGCAAGCGCTGGCCTGCATGTCACTCACTGCCACCCAGCCGGATAGGATTTATGGCCCCGTCACCCATTCGTCTAGCGTCGTCTCCCTAGGCTCCGCTGGCTGCGTATGACAACGTCGCGAAGCAGAACTAGTAGTGCGCCATTGACTTGAAACTGCATGCCAGACCCGCAGCACAGGCGAGTAGCTCTGCCCCACCTCCTCTGAGTCTCTCCAGCTTCTATCTAGTGCTGAGGCGGGGGTCAGTGGGCCATTTGAAGACATCGACGAACTATCGGGTCCGAAGATCACCGGATCTCGCATTCTCAACAGCGTCCTCGTCGCCGCCTTCGGTCTCTCGAAGGCCGTCCTCACCTACCAGGGCAAGAGCGCCGCACCGACGACGCTTGAGTTGGTACTCGGAGTCTTCTTAGGAATCGGGTGCGTGTTATCCTGGTGATTTGACCTTTCTGCCTCTTATGCTTGGATTGCAGCCTGTACTGGATCGGACTGTACGAAAGCGTGCGACCGCCAAAATGGCCTTGGCTCCTGCATGAAGATTATTCGGTCCACAAGCTCCCCATCGCGCGCTTCATAGTCGTGTGTAAGTCTGCATTGCCCCTTTTTTGACGCGTATTAACAGCGCCGATGTCTACAAGGCCTGCGCGTTACATTCATCTATACCGGAATTTGTGTCGCAGTCTTCCGCACTTTTTTCGCACTCGTCCCCATTCTCGTCAAGCCGGTACTGTACGATCAAGGCGCCCTGTCATGGATTAAATTTTTATCATACCTCTCGCTCCCCGCCCTCTTCCCCGCCTTCGGGCTTAAGGTGTACGACGTGGTGAGTCGTTCGTGCAAAGTATACCCAGCCGGCCAATGACTTGTTCATAGATCGCAAGGCTTCTGTCAGAACGAGGGAAGGCGCTGACACGCCGCGCATGGATGTTTTGCACGCACCCGTTCCGCCTGGCCCCCGGCGGAAACGGCGTAGAGTGGAAGGATCTTGACAACTACGCAAAGCAGTTCGGTGTCCTCCCGTCGTTGGTGATAACCTTGTTCTATTTCATTTATTTGTTCAAGATGCCCTAGGAATCTGCTACCCAATTCTCCTCAGGCACTGGATCTCGTCCTGAGGCATAACATGCATATGTAGTCTCATATCTGCGACGTAGAAGTAGTCTGGTAGAATCAATGTCGGAATCGGCAACTCTGCCCACCCACATTCACAGCGCCATAGAGATGCCTATCAGTGCCGGCCACAAGATAAACACGAGCCGGAACTTCAACTTCTCCACGTCGACACGCGCGCCCGCCCCATTCTTCGCGGTGACGTCTTTGCCTGTGGGCTGTGCACCGCCCATCGGGTGAGACTGGGACGCTGGTGAGCCCGCCGAGGTAGATGTCGCGAAACTGCGCGTGGTTTGCGGCGCGGATGTCATGTTCGTGAGGATGAGCGGGACGGTGGTGCCGGTGTAGGATGCGTTGAACGTTGTGGTTGGTGCGGAAGCGTTTGGGGAGGCAAGGCCCGCCATGGTCGTGAGTGTGAAGCGCGATGTGTAGAATTGCATGGGAGGATTGTCAGAGACGAATCGGAAGTAGCTTCAGGAGGATAGCACGTCAGCATGAACCGCGGGCGACAGGAATGGGACGTCGACTGACTAGTCGGAGCTGTTCGGTCCAAGCGATGGAGATATCCAGATGTCATGCGACATAGATGCAGGGTCAACTTGAGGCGCAATCTTGCCAATTACAGTCTACGAGAGTCATATGAAGGTGAATATTTAGATGCGAGGGAGGGCAGGAAGGACGCACATCTCCTTTTCCCAGCAGCTCAATCGACAGTTGGTGCAGCTTGTCAAGGGTCGGATCCTTCCCATCATCCATCCACTTGATCGTAACAGTCCTTCCCGCCTCGAACACGGTGTTGGCGACAGGCTGAGTGGGGTACAGAGATGCCCGAGCGACGCTCGCGCATGCGACCAGCGCAGCAAGGAGAGAGAGGGTGAGGGTGGGCATTTGTGTGCGTTGATGACAAGAGGGTATTAGATGAGTGTTAAAGATATGTCCAAAGGCGGCGGGCAACGATCCGGTCGTGAATGGCGTGAAGGAAGCTGGCGGCGCGTTGCAACTTGCCATCGACGCGCTGACGCTCCCATCACGTGACCGCTTTGCACGGCATGTTCCGTACTGTACCAACAACAGCACGACCACTATAAACTTTCGCTGCCTGGAGGATGCCCGTCTTCTCGCCCTATTGCATCTTGCGCCTGCTAGGGGCTCAATAAAGCGCATCTAGTTCTCCACTGTACAGCTTACCTTCACTAATAAATCGTGGTCCACGTCCGGGACCACCTCCACGGATTCTCCGTCAAGCGGGGCCACCTCCCATCTTGTCGGCGGATTCTCGATGTATAGACAGATGTCTGATGGGAGATAGGCTCCATGCTCTGCATTGAAATCCTCTCGCATGTGGCGCTCCTCTTCGAATTTGTCAGTGAGGTCCGAGACAACTGGACCGCATGTCAAGCGCACCTTCGGCCATCGCCTCCAGTTGTGCCATCATTCCGCGAACAATGTGCTCTGCTGCCTCCTTGTACTGCTGCCTTCGAGCCATTTCCACTAGGAGCTTGTGGTACGCCAGCTTATACGATGTATATTGGACTGTAACATCGTCGATGGCGCGCAGTTGGTCGTGTAAGCTCTCCAAGCGCGTTGCACATTCCGTCTGGGGCAGTCAGCTTCGGCCATTCATCTCAGAAACGGTGGCACCTCACCTCAATCTCCTCTTGTCGCTGGAGCATTTCGCCCATGATGTCTCCCAGCTCGTCGAGGTCATCGAGGGTGGTGCGATGGTTGCGCAGGTAGTCTTCATTGGTGGTCTTGGCCGCGACAAGTTCGTCACTGCGTGGGTGTTAGGCCAGTTCCTGTCGATGACACCTAGAACGCACTGGCTCTTCTCCATGGACTCGCATGACTCTTCGAGCTCCGACATGATCAATGGCAACTCATCGGTGTCCCTTACCATGTCTGCACCGAGGCGAGGGTCAGAAGGCAAGTTGTCATACAAGCGGAAGCAGAACTACTTACCTTGGAGGTCTTCCTCTGCAAACTCCTCCCCTGCCTCAATGTCCTGTAGTGCCATCTCCATTTGATGAAAATGAGAAGTCAGGCTTTCCAGCTGCGTGGCCATATTGGTCGATATGTGGTCCTGATTTGTCAAGATTTTCTCAATGTTGACGACTGGCTCTAATGGCGGCAATGAGTCACGAATGGCTACGAGGCTCTCCTCAAGAGTCGCTGGATACATCGTGGATGACGCCAGTGTGTTCTAGCCATGAGCAATGAGTAAGTATGCAACGGACGAGCTTGTATATAAGTCTCACGTCTACGGCAGCCCTTTCCTCGTCAATAGTCTCCAGTGCGTCTTCAATTGCCCTCTCATCGACAAAGTCACGGAGCGTCTTCCATTTCGTCCTGTCTTGCTCGTTCAGTTTGTCCTTCGCAAGTCGGCCGTTCCCATTGACATGCCCGTTCTTGATAGTGAGAGCAGGGCTGTGAGAAGGGGATGAAGGCGCTTGCTCTGGCTTGTGCTCCACTTCATGGTCAGAAGACTGGCTCCCAAAGAGCGACGAGTCAGACGCAGTCTCGTAAAACCCTGGGGGGACGAGTTGTGCGCCCAGAGACTCGAGGATGCTGTCAAGGGCAGAGGTGTGCTGGTTGCGAGCATTATCCCATGCCTGCAGAAAAGGGGTCATCATCAAGGATGCACAGCGAACTCTTGAGAAAGCCTACCTGCGTGTTCTTCTCCACATTTGCCCGCCGTTCCTCTATGCTCTTCGCCACACTAGCAGCCAACTGAGAGCAGCTCTTTAGCCACGTCGGCACACATTCATGCCATTTGCACTTGCCTTGAGCTGCTCGAGAACGGCCTCGCTAACCCAGCGTATCTTGGCGTCGAGAGCCAACACATCAAATGCGTGCTGCGCGGAGGCATTGGACAGCTGGTTCGCGCGGGAGCAGAGCGCCTCGCCCTGCTGCAACGCCTTCTTCGACTGGAGAACCAGCGAGACGAGGTCGGGGTGTTCGACGCGGTCTGCGGGTGGCGAAGCCATTGCCGGCGCAAGAGACGCGTTGCGCGTGTGCAGTCGACGCGGGGAGAGCGTTCCAAGGACGAGACGCGCGCGGCCCAGCTCGATCGCCTGCCTCTTTCGGTCCATCAAAAGCTCTCGCTTCGCCAGCGCCGTCGAGTGCACGTCCAATAAACTTTCCTCAGCACCTTTCATAGCGGCAAATGTCTGTTTATCTCGATGCTCAGATCCCCGAGCATAGCGTTGCGTCAAGTCAGCCGCCCAGCGTCGAGCCTACACCGCTGCCCACGCCGAGTCCAAGCCCGCAGCCTGGGCCAGACCCGCTATGGACGACCAAGGCTTTGACGAACACAATTCTGAAGAGCCATGGAAGACCGCCATGGTGACTTGTTATAGTTGTTGCTTTGGCGCAGACCTGGAATTTTCTGGCAGGTATGGAGAGGACGGCCAGGCTATATCGCAGGCGTTCGTGATAGGCATTGCGGGTGCGTTCTCGTGCATGCTCCTTTGCGTGCGATAGACTGTACGGTGCCCTCTTTCTAGGCGGTTCGTCTAGCGGCAAGGTCTGACGGACTATCGTGGCCGAGCTTCCACCCCAGACTTATGTCCCGCAGACCCATGTAGCCCGTCAAATAGTCCGCGCCCTGGGGTCGATACCGACGGTTGTGATCATGTCTCAGGTGCATTGGGCTCCTTTTGCTACCATCTCGTCTGATCCCTAGAACCGTCTATAGGACAGCTTCTACAAGCGCCATTCTCCCGAAGAGATTGCCCAGGCATTTGCCTCTCGCTTCGACTTCGACCACCCGGATTCAATTGACATGGACCTGTTCGCTGCCGTGCGTGCTTGTCGGAGTTATTGCTTTAGTGTCATTGACATTTGCCATGATCGCATGGATGCTTGCGTGACAGTGCTTAGCTGATCTGAAGAACCTTCAGCAGACCAATGTCCCTGTTTATTCGTTCAAAGAACACCAGCGGCTAGAGGAAACGAAGTATCTGTACGGCGCAACGATCATCATCGGTACTTTTGACACTCCTGGAAATCTGTCTCGTGCTCAAGCCTTTGTTCAGCGGAAGGCATCATGGCTTTACATGAGCCCTCACTAAGGGAGCTATATGATTTGAAGGTAGGCTTTGGCGATGCGCGACCGACCGTATGGGAAGAAGCTTGTTCTTACTTGCTCTCCAGATCTTTGTCCAAGCAGATTCGGATCTGATGCTTGCCCGCCGTATCACACGCGACGTCTTGGAACGCGGTCGCTCAGTCGAAGGCATTCTGGAACAGTAAACGCAATGTCCCGTTGTCCTTTACCTGTGCTAATTGCGTGATTCGAGGTACCTGCGCTATGTGAAACCTTCGTTCGACAATTTCGTCGCCCCTAGCTCTCGTCATGCAGATATCGTGCGGTTCCTTACCTCAATTGTTCATATTTCGTCCAACTGACAAGGACATAGATCGTTCCAGGGAAGGACAATAGCGTCGCCATCGAGCTTATTTCCACACATATCCGGAGGCAACTTGAACAGCGTTCGCGTCACTTTCGACGCAAGATGGCCGCCAGTCTCAAGCGCTCGCTGTCTCGGGGACCTGCCCGGCAACCTAGCTTGGAAGAACTTGACCTAACCATCTTAGATCAAACTCCTCAACTGAAGGTGCTACTTGTCAACATGCTGCCCGGTAGACGTGCGAACTCAACGTTTTAGGGCATCTACACGGTCCTCAGGGACAGGACATCCAGTCGGCAGGATTTCATATTCTTTGTCGACAGGCTAGCCACTTTGGTGATAGAGAAAGCTATGGGGAAGCTACCGTATGTCGACAAGAAGATTGTCACCCCCGTGGGGGTAGAGACGACGGGGAAGGTCTTGGATACGGAGGTACGAGTGATTCTCCTTTGAGAGGTCGTCTTTCACTGAGCGACCGAAGTCCGTCTGTGGAGTATCTATTCTCCGCTCGTAAGTCCTTCGGCTATATTATTGTGCGCCGCCTCATCTGCTCTACAGGGGCGGTCCTCTCGAGCAGGGCCTCCAGCGTGTCATCAACGATGTCCCCATCGGCTCGCTTCTCGTCCAGTCCGACTCGAAAACGGGCGAACCAGCGCTCTTCCTCGTACAACTGCCCGCATGCATACGCGAACGCCACAGAGCAGTGAACACCTGGGTGTTCCTGCTCGATGCACAGGTATGTTACCCTACCCCACTTCTCACCCACATAACTCATCGACAGATCGGCACCGGCGCTGCGGCTTTCATGGCGATCCGCGTGCTGCTCGACCACGGCGTGCGTGCGTCGCACATTATCTTTGCCACGTTTCTCGTGGCGCGCGGCGGCGGCATCGCGCACCTGCGCCGGACGTTCCCCGAGGTGCGCATCGTGACTGGCGCCGTTGACGACGGGATACGCGAGATGTGGCTTAAGAACCAGCTGCACGATACGTCGTACGGCGAGGATGATGGGTTTGATAGGTCTGAGCAACACAAGGCTTGGGTGGTGGAGCCGGGAATGGGGCAAATTGGTGCGTTCTGTCTACGCGCGGGAGGGCTCCGTCTCATTCCTTCCCTCGCTTTTCTAGGGGATCGGTATTATCTGGATTGACCTTGCATTTGCAGAAGGTTGGAAGAGGGTAAACAGTGGTGCAGCTCAACTTGGTCTCACAATCTATCCGGACTTGTTCGATTGCAATAAGCCTGTCGCCAGCTGCGTAACAATCCTATATACGAGTGTGACAAGATGGCGTGGAAATCATTATGAATGGGCTCTAGGCTGTACAAATACAAATGCGAGGAGAGCAAGGACGTAGATACAATAAGTCATGTGCGGTGTAAAGAGCGTTGCGGTCGTCCAAGATCTGTTATGCAAGCATGGTATCAAGCTGTCGGGTCTTTCGCACAGACAGCCAATGTGCTGGAAAATGTCGAGCCCGGATAGAACCAGAAAGATACGGCGATGATCAAGTACAGACCTAGGTTGGTCTTGGTCAAGACGGATGATAGCACGGGCGACAGACGTACAGATGAGAATTGCACCCTCCAGCCAGTTTGACTTGCCATCGGCGACTACGTAGCCCATGGTGTTCACTATACAGGCCGCTGTCAGACAAAGCAATCACTTGACAAACCAGATCATACCAGATATGTAGAGAACCTTGACATCAATTCATCTTAGCTTAGTAGACGCAGCAAAGAAGGCTGAAAGGCAGCTCACAACAGATTCAAACGGGTCGAAGAGCAGGGCCAGCGGTTTGCCCATTATCCAACCGAGGGTGACCATAAATCTGCAAGGCGTCAGAAAGAATACTGCCATCGAAAGGATCGAGTAATCTCACGGGATGACGAAAAGTGCGACTTGCTGAATGGCCACATGATCAGTTGGCGAAAATGTGCGACGATGCGGAGGTACATACGATTGTCGAGCCTACAGCCACGCTAATGCTCAGGGTCAGCTGGTCATGAACGGACACGTTTATAGCGGTGACGCATTCTGGCGTTGTGGACCCTGTAAGCAAACGAGTACAGATGATATACCGACACAACACACCTGCGATGCAGCCAATAAGCGGGAGCAATATGAGGGCAATCCATTCTTTGCTGATATCCTCAGATAGGCTGTCCATTGACTCGACCAACCATTCGGCGTTGACAGCGACCAGCTTGCAATCACAGCACACCTGTCAATGTGGGACACTGAGAAAGGCGCGCATTCACTCACCACCGTCACCACTACCAGTAACGCCAAAGTCAGCTGCCAACTCAGCCGCGGCTCAGGTGCGCCTGCAGACGCTCCACCTTTCAGCGGTTCCTGCGAGACCTCCGGGATCTGCAGCCGCTGAATTGGCGAGTCACCAGCGGCCGTGTTTTCATCGAATTGCGCCACGCGAGCAACAAAGCTGTCGAAATCCGTGTCCGCTGGCAGCTGCGTCGCTGGGCCCCTCCCATCCTTCACGAGCTTCACGGTACCCCCCGAAGCTGGTGCCTCTGTCTGCCGGTCCTTTGCGTATACATAGGCCGCCGTCGACGAGCCGGTGCTGTGTGTCGTCAGTGGTAGCGAGATGTCCGAGGCAGAGGAGTACGGGGAGCTCGCGGCGGACCCGTGGTACGCGAGGTTTGGGAGATTGGAAGCAGAACGCGTGAGGCGGCTGGGGCTTGATTGACAGCTGCTGGAGCGGGATGACTTCTCTCTCAAAGTCCCGAGGTCTAGCCTGGAGCTGAAGCGCTTCATGTTGGGCATGTGCTTGATAGCGTGCGGTGTGCTGGGTACCGTCTTTGAGTCCTTGTAGAGGTGCTGATGCGACCATAGCTGAAACACAAGGTAGGCAATGTATGCTGAACGCCGATGCATGAGGACCCGCCGGAAGATGGTGTTACACAACTTACTGGCAAGAAGAACCACCGCCACCTTGGGCGGATACTACGTGAGAAAGAGCAAGAGATCATATACGACACATACCCCGTGGCTCATTTTCAATATATCTTTCTTCTGTTCGGCAGAGGCTGCACCAGAGCCGCCGCTCATGGAGAAGTGGTATGCGGCAGGCATCAAAACCGCTCCTACGCTGATGCTCAATAGCGATGAGTGAACGCCAGTCGCAGCTGTCATGTGAAGTTCCGTCAGTTGTAAGATCGTGACGCGATCGACGGGCGAACGTACTGGGGTCAAAACCCTGCTCGCTGAATCGCAAGCCTCCGCCAAAGAAGCACATGCCTAGCACAAGCACTAGAAGAGCGAGATCCGTCAAGTCGTCGTGTCAAGCAATGAGGATGGCACCACGTACGGAGCTTACTCAACATCGAACCAACGACTAGTCAAAGAACACTCAGAAATGCGATTGGGAAGTTGAGGCAGGGGAGCTTACGGGACGACTGAACAACCCGAAGTTGACATTTGCGAAGGGCCGTTGTCTGGGTAGTGGTGAGGGTCGAGATGATGAATAGATTAAAGTATCACTCACAGCAATTACGACTTCAACTCTGATTCAAAGACACAATGAGAGGACAGGATGGGCATCTAGAGCAAAGTGGCTTACATGTTGCTCTGGAAAGAACGATGAGTATCGTCGTGTCCTTCTCGATATCGAATATGCGGCTCACCAAGCTCGCATTCAAGAGCCCAGTTCTAGAGCCACCTATCCGAACCGCGAGCTCGCGAGTGCTCAGATCGTGAAGCTGGGAACAATCTGAGACTTTGGGTGTGCACAGCGGGCGGGAGATAACGTACCCTCACGAGCGGCATCATCGCAAGCGTACATGCTGCATGACATATTGGACGAGTGTGAAGCGGTTGCAAGACACGACTGACCAGCAAAAGTTAGCCTGTGAGAGTTCTGCAGCAGTGAATCCAGAATCCACTGTGGGCGCGTGAGAGATGTCAGAAAGACAGGTGTGTAATGGCGTACTGAGACGGGCAAGAACACGAGGAGGACGTTGAACCCTTGGTTGCGAAGACGAAACTCAGGGTTGGTGTCGAGAAGTGATGATGGAGATGCGCACATGACCCAAAGAGAACGATCCTCCAACCATGCAAAGCCTTCACAGCGGGCTTCGTAGGCTTTCCGGAGTCCTTGTGAACCAAGCTGGCTTCCTCTGCCATCCGCTGCTCGTTTTCACCAGGCTGCGTCCAAGGCCAGTGGAAACGCCGCCCGCCACGGGGGTCGCCCAAGAGACGCGCAGTAGAACTCCCGCTCGCGGACGACTGCGTGGATGTTGTTCTCGACAGTGTTGGTAGTGGAAGGAGCCCGTGGTCGACGCCTGCGCCGAAGCCCTTCTGTGCGTTTGAATGAGAGGAGGATGATTCATGGTAGTCTGTGACGGAGTTGTCGATAGATGCAGCGTATCGCGACATGCAGATGAAGCGGAAGATGGTCGAGCGGAAGCACAAGGAGATGGTCGGGGCCCGCGGTGCATCGAGTCTGCTACATCAGGTTGGCATGCAAGAGCGCGTACGTTGGAACTCATGTGTCTATCTGTGCTAGCTGAGAGAGCTGTTTCGCTGGCAAGCTGGAGCCTTTCGCGCTGCCCAGCGGTGCTGTTTGACGCGCAAAGTTCTGAGTGCATCGAGAGGGACAGCGAGACTTGTATGCGAGATGGTGTCTGCGAAGGGCAGCACGTGTCTGGAAACGCGTGGAATTACGTACGCGGACCCGACCAGTGCGTGTCCGACTCGGCGGACACTGACACTGCCCCAGCCCTTGCAGCCTCTTGTTCGCTGCCACCACCTCTGCCATGTCCTCCGCCTCAGATTCTCAAGGTCGCCCGTACTCGTGGCATCAAGTGAGCTAACCGCCTATGTCCTGCAACTTTTCCTGACGCACGTCTCGAGCACCGCAGTCGCATGACCAGGTGAAGTGCACGCCGCAGCACGGCGTCTGAGCAAGAACTGACCGGCGCGAATGCAGGCTACCGTGCTATTCTTGGCGCCATACCACACAAGGGAAGAGGACCTACAGGTGCGCGCCCCGTCGTCTCGACTGTCGCCCTCTTTCCAATCGTCGTCCAGGTTGTCATTGAGCGGAATCATTTAGTCGCGGGGGTACGAGGGCAGCCTCCAGTTGTCAAGGTACGTGACTCCCCCAGTCACAAACCCTTTGTCATATCTGAATTGGCCTGGCACTAGGGTCGTCTGTATGGCGGTGTAAATACCACCGCCTCCGTGTGGCAACTCGAGCCCACGTCCTCTCGGCTCTCCCTCCGCGAGCGCACTACCTCCACCACGTCCACGACCTCCACACGATCCTCCTACGCCCTCGTCTCGGAGCCTGATATCTCCAGCGGCTTCACCACATCCTTGGACAGCACACCCACCTCGGACACCGAGGAACTCGGCTCGACCTCCCCAGCATCCCCCGTTTCATCCGCAGATGAACGTGCAGGCTTTGCTATGTTTCACCGCAGGAGGAAGCGGCATGCCGCCTCAAGGGCAACGTCCCCTCGAGATGTGACGTTTAGCATCGCATCCTCGCTGTCGTCCGTCGAGTCGCTCCACTCCTCGAGGACGGGGCGCCTGCTTACTATCCATCTTGAGAAGGCAGACTCGATCATATGGCCGTCCTTAATTGTCGGACCTGTGCCAGACGCTCTTTCCCCTATTCCGCTTGGCCCAGCCGGCCTGTCTGCGAGCGCTGAGCAAATGTTTAATATGGACCCTACCAGCCTTGCCCTCCTAGCTCTCGACCTCTTCGATATCAGACACGACGCGGAGAAGGCTTATGAGTACTTCCTGTATGTTTGTTTCCTCATGCCTGTCTTCTTTCATTCAAACATTTTCTCTCGACAGGCGTGCGTGGCTGCAAGCGCACCTGCCCTCAGCGGCCATCAGGCTTGTTACTCACTACGTGCCGTTACATGTCCCATTGAGTCCTTCTATAACCCCCGAACAAGAACAGCCTCCCAGGCCGGGCACCCTGGCGTACTACGTGCACGGCTTGGGAGGCGCGGAAGGCCTCGCCCAGCTTTACTTAGAAGCGGGACTGCTGCACCTAGAGGGTGCTGCATCCGTCCTGCTCTCCTCTTCATACTCTCCTCTCTCATCAATCCGCCTGCCGTCACAGCCGCAGCCTGCGGATGCATTAGAGAGCGGGGGCACCGAAGCTTGGAAGCGCGATCGCGAGGCCGCCCGCCGCTACTTCGAGCGCGCGCGTGTCCTGCACCCCGGCTTGGAGATTCCACTGCTGCCCCCGGAGGGCCAGGAGCCTGCCGAGGATAGCGCGCCTGCAATATCACTCCAAATGCCGTCCCTGGATGTGCAAACTGATGCCGTCGCGCAAACCACTTCTTCACTGTCCCGGCGCAGACAACGTCCGCGTGAGGAGCCCGCTCACGATGTCCTGGAGAAGCCGGAAAACAAGACGGCTGCAGACAACGTGGACAATACGTGGTATCTGGCCATACCGGGTCTGGTGGGGGCGGGAACTGCGCTGCTCGTGGTCGGTGTAGTTGGCGTCCTGAGTATCTCTTCCTGGAGAAAATCACAGAACTAATGTCCTTCATGAGTTTGATGTCCCCTCGCATTCACATATCCGTTGCTGTGGTTTTGTTACTGTTTATCGCTTTCTTGACTGCCTACTTGTATCAGCGTCCATACGAATACCTCCCACCGTGTAGCTCAGATTCTGCTCTAATCACTGTCCGCTTTTGTCGGCCTCCGACTCAGCGCAATCAGGAACAGCAGTCGAGACCGACGATGGTCCGGTTGACTACCGACCTCCACGAACCCGCTTCAGAAGATAACTAATTCATTCAAGGCCCATAGAACGCGTAATTATAAGCACGCAAAGTAATGACCTCAGCGCAGTCTTGGTCCACCGACTTCCTCCTACCTCCCGACGCGTCTTCCACATCGACCTCCCGCAAGCGCGCCTTGATCGTGCTCAACCAGCCCTTCTCCGAGCCGCTTCTCGACCGCATCTGGCAGGCGACCGACTGGCACTGCTTCGCCGACGGCGGGTCGAACCGCGTGTATGACCTGCTCGCGCCCGGCGCCAGCACCTGGGGTGCGTACCTGCGCACGCTCTTCTTCGGCGGCGCGTACGCGAAGCTGGAGGCGCGTCTGCCGGACCTCGTGAAGGGCGATCTGGACTCGATCCGCGCAGAAGTGCGCGCGTACTATGAGTCAAAGGTGCGTCCGTGCTTCGGTAACGTTGGCGCCTGACGTACGACTGACTGGCGGGCTCGCAGGGTGTCTCGGTGCTGGAGGATGGCGATCTGTACGCGACGGATTTGATGAAGTGTATCAAAAGCCTCGAGGAGAAGGAGAAGGCGGACGGGGTGAAGGTGCGCCAGCCACCTTGGGGAGCGGATGGGTCTGCTGACCATGTTGTTCTGGCAGGAGAAGTACGATCTTGTGCTGTTGGGAGGCCTGTCGGGCCGACTGGACCAGACTGTGCATACGCTCTCGTTCGTGCACAAGCTGCGCAAGAGCGGACGGCACGTGTTCGTGCTCACCGACGACAACGTCGGCTGGGTACTCGACGAGGTCAGCTTTGCGATGTTCTACTCCCTGGCATCCAATTATGTTTGTTTATCTGGACATAGGGCGAGCATTCGATCTCCATACCGCACTCGGTCTTGGGACCAACGTGTGGCCTGCTCCCCGTAGGTGTGGACTCCACGATCTTGTCCACGAAAGGTCTACGGTGGAACCTCAGTGCGTAATTTCCTTGCTCCTCCTCTTTACAAGCATCTGAACATATGAGGATAGCGGACCACCCGTCCGGATTCGACGGGCTCGTGTCTACGTCGAACCATCTCGTCCCCGAGGAACCGGTCGTATGGATCAAGACGTCCAGACCTATCTGGTGGTGCGCAGAGCTCAAGCCGTTACAAAGTTAGCTAGTGGTGCGTTAGAGTGCTAGATGTTTGATTATTTGATAATATAGTAGTAGACTTGTTGTTTTCTATGATTTCATGGCCGCATACGGCCGCACGGGATTAATGCATAATGTCCGACGTGGCTGTGCACCCCGACTCGCCTTCACTCCGCGATGAGCGCGTCCTCGCCCGAAATCACAGTTCTCTACTTCGCCGCCGCGTCCACGGCTACGGGCCTCGCATCTGAGCGCGTTCCCATCCCCGCCGACCCCGCGCCGTTTCGCCTCTCCGCCCTCGCGGCCCTTCTCGCCTCGCGATATGCGGGTACATCGCTGGGCAAGGTGCTCGAAGGGTCGCAGTGGAGCGTAGATGCCGAGATGGTTGATGATCCGAAAGCTGTGGTGTTGAAGGGAGGCGAGGAGGTGGCCGTGATTCCGCCGGTGTCGGGCGGGTGAGCTGAGACGCACGATGGCTGCCCGACCTTCGGGTGAGTGAAGACTGATGCACTGATGGCCTGCAACCAGTATATGACGCGGTCAATACTCAGATATGTTTAGGAGCATGATGCACGATATTCATGTGCATTCGTACGCCGCGAACTACCGGTCCCTGCTACAGGCTGTGGAGCTTCTCAATCAGGTCTATGTCTATGGTGGACGAACGACGAATCGATAGAGATATGTAACGGTCCACGCGGTGCCAGGGTTGATGGGCCACCGAAAAAACCTTACATTGACCAATATGCAGTGCGGCGTAGAGACGGGCAAGTTGATCATTGACCGATATGAGGTCAACTAGAGTCTGATTCGCGATATGGGCTTGAATCGGTCGTCTGGACATTCAGGGTTCGTACCAGCATGGTCCTCCGCCGAAACGTTATCGACGGCTATTACTGAATTGCTGTTGCATACCGGCTAAGAAAGCGTCGGCGGACTTGGGCATGCCCTGTAGTTTTGTCGACTTCTCTTTGCCAAGTTGCTGTTCCAGCGCGGCAAACGGGTCATTTGGCGGTGCTGCGGGAGGAGGTACTGTTGACGACGATGGCAACGGGGGCGGGAGGTCCGGGTTTGAGGACGCCGTGGACGGTTCAGGTGTGGGCGGCTCCTGGATCCCCTTCACCTTCCTCCGCTTCGCCTCCAACAGCTTCTGCCTCTCCTCTCGGTCGCGCTTCCTCTTCTCAAAAGCAGACGACCGGATTTCCGGTCCGCCCTGCATGCCCTCCACCTCTCCGGGCTTCACATCGACGGCGCCCGTCTCCCGCCGCCGTCGCAGCGTATCCTCGTGCGCGGCCTTCAAGTCTTCCTGCTGCTTCTTGCGCAACTCGTCGTCCGTAGACAACCCGTAGAAGACCGCGCCCTTTGCACGATTTTCTCGGCTCGCGTCGTAGTGCTGCTCCAACGGTTTATCGTCTTCGGCCTGCGCCTCGCGAATTGCGGTCACTCGCTCGAGTGAGGGCTCGTACACAGGGAAGTAGTTTCTAGGGTTTTCTGGAGAAAGGGTAAGCCTTTCATTCGGTCATGTTGGTAATGTGCATACCGAGAACATGGCCTCTGAGTAGTTCAACTGTGATGAGTTTGTGATAGCATATGGGATGCTCGAGGAGACTCACTCGTCGCCTTCGTCGTCTCCGATCTTCATCGGTTTCACGGGGAGCAAATTGGCTGGTACTTCAGAGCGTCGCGCCGTGCGCAAGCGCCCGAATTCGTCCTCGTATTCGATTTCCGGGTCCTCCTGGGATGGCGACAACTTGAGAGCGAGTAGAGTATAAGAGATGAGCAGTCCGTACCTCTGCAGGGGGTTTCGGGACGGTGAGCGACTCGTCTACGTCATCGCTGTCAGATTCGTAGGCATCATCTGGCTTTTCTTCAAACTAGAGGTGTTCAGCAATGGAATTTCGGCCGGTGTTTGCAACTTACATTGACCAAGAGTGCCTCCTGCTGCGCAACCGTGAGACCGGAGTAATCTCCCTTCTTCGCCGCCTCATAAAGTTTCGCCTTCCTCTTGAGCGATTCTATCGCTGCCTCAGCCGTCGGCTTGTTGACTCTTAATGCCTCGACGTCTCTGGCGGCTCGTGCGGAGACACCTTTATTCGGAAGAGCCCACTTGGCCACTTTCTGTAATCCGACATGAGGTCAAAGGAGTCGTATGACTTCAATTACAACGCACCTTACCCGGCCGGTCAAGTGCTGTTGTTGCTGTCTTGCCAGCGGCCTTCGCCTTCATTATGGCCGCCTCGGCGCTTGCTAGATCGGCCTTGAGGTCGAGGTACGATGTCGAGCCTACCCCAGAGGCCTTCTCTTTCTTCGTCGGTGCCATGTAGTCGGGTACTGTCAAAGTGGATCGTGGTGGGCTGGTGCAACGAAGACGAGCTCGAAGGGTCGGTGCACCTGTATTATTTCCCGAAAGGGAAGAAGCTCTTGCACAATAAGCACCAACAACGCGTGGTGATGTCAGAATACGCCGCGCCCGAGTCTGACTCCCCCTCCTTGTCGCAACGTTTTTCAGTACTCCTGCCGCTTCATCTCGCAATTGCACTCTGAACACAGTCCCGGTCTACAGCGCTCACACGATCGACAAGATGGCTGAGAATGGTGTCAAGGCGCCGGAAACGAACGGCGCAATCCACCACGATCGGGACTCTGGGGATGCGGCAGTAGTAGAAAGGTACGCAAACAACCATTGCTTTATCTTCAGGCATGCAAGATGAAACCTGCTAGAGTCGCACGCGTTGCCATGCCGCCACCAGCTGAATCCGACTCGGACGCAGAAGAGGATGAAGAATTCGAGGAGGGTGAAGACAGAGATCCGTTGGAGGACTTGCCCGACGAGACGGAGGTGTGCATTCTGGCTTGACAGATATTTTCAACACTGATATTTTCTCGATGTGTAGGACCTGAACCTCATCCACGCGCGCCTGTCATCCCTCGACAAGCTCCGGCTGGAGCGTTTTGCAGCGCACCTACAGAGGTTATGCTTGCGACAAAACTTCATCTCGCAGCTAGATCCCGCAATATTCTCCCACCTCACGAAGCTGGAGGAACTGGACATGTATGATAACAAGCTCAAGGGCGTCGGTGATGCGTTGAACACGCTTGAGAACCTAAAGTGTGCAATACGGCATGTTTCATAAGGAATGACCTCATGAGCGCCTTTTGCAGTGTCCTCGATCTGTCCTTCAACCTGATCAAGGCAGTTCCCGACACCCTGCATCATCTCAAGTCGTTGAAGACCATCTACTTTGTGCAAAATCGGATAAGCAAGATCACGGGATTGCAGGGCGTAGGCGCGACTCTGCGAAGTCTAGAGCTGGGCGGCAACAAGATCCGAGCAAGTGACGTTCGTAACCCTCATGCGTCCCATCACTCACGCGCCACACAGGAAATCGAGAATCTTGACGCGCTAGTGAACTTAGAGGAGTTGTGGCTGGGGAAGAATAAGATATCCACCATCCAGGTTTGACGTCGCGTCCGGGCTTCTTCTAGCCGTCTCACCTCAATCCGCTTATCTGCAGAATCTGGGGAAGTTGAAGCGGCTCAGGATCTTGGCGCTGCAATCCAACCGCATCCGGAAACTTGAAAACCTGGAAGAGCTGGAAAGCCTAGAGGAGCTGTATGTCAGCCACAATGGCGTCGAGCGCCTTGAGAACCTAGAGCACAACGTGAGTGCCCGACACGATGGTGCTGCAACCCGCTTCAACCCCGTCGTCGTCCATTAGGTCAACCTCACCACCCTTGATGTTGGTAACAACTTCATCCCGCTTATCGAAAATGTCTCCCATCTGACTGCGCTTTCCGAGTTTTGGGTATGTTACCGCCGACACCGCGAATAACACGCGCTAACCGTGCTCTGCAGATCAACCACAACAAAATCCCGACCCTGCAGGATGTCGAGCCCCAGCTTAGCCGCCTCCCACTCGAGACCATCTATCTTGAAGGGAACCCATGTCAGCAAGCCGAGGGGGCGAATTATCGGCGGAAAATCATGCTAGCCCTGCCAAATATAAAGCAGATAGACGCCACGTTCGTGTCTTCCTCCATCAGGTCGCCTGACATGCAGTGCTGATGGCAAATGCAACCAGGTATACCAGGCAGTCGTAAGCAGTCCATCCCACTTGTAACACAGTAGCACATATAATCGATGGCACGCGCACCGGTGGCCGGATATCAAACAACGCCCGGGCGGTATCTAAATCCTAAATTAAAATCCTGAGCCCTGGTGGCCCGGAAGCGCGAAGTTGCGCCGGTGGCAAGCGCGTGCGCAGGCCCCGCATCCCCTTCAGCCTCCTTCGTATAGTTAGACCCGCATCGGTATCTCCTGCACCCGGGCGCCTGCCGCGCCTCGCTGCGCTAAAACGCAGGCCTTGGCGCGTCGAGCGCCGGCGCGACGAGGCCACTAGGCCCGCACGCGCACATGATGCGTATCGCAGCGCCATGTTGCCTGGCGGACCTGGTAATCTGTGACAGCAATAATCCGACCGCACCCCGCCCGCGTAGGCCGCGCGCAGCGATTCGGGCCGCTAGTTCACGTGTGCGCCAGCGTGCATGCATTCCTGACACAATGACAGCGGGCGTGGCTGCTCTGGGGCACCGGGCAGCGTGGACGGCTACTGCTCCCGACATCGCTGCTTGCCCGGGCGCAGTGTTTCGCCGCGTGTGCGTGCATGCCAGAGCGCAGTGCGGCACTGCGCGACCCTTGGCGCGGCCGACGCGGCTGCCGTCGGCTGTTTGGGTGACTGCTGTCGTGACTCTGTGATCGCCCGAGAAGCAATCGATCAAAATAGCCTCGCCAGTGCCGTAACTACGTCCATCGAGATTACAGCGATGCCGAGGTGCGATAATTTACACGATTATAAGTAGGGTGCCGACGCGCCCAAAGTAATACGTAGGGGGGGCGTGGAAAGTGGGTTTAAAGTCATACAGTGCGGCTACGTGTGATCCATCGTGTACAAGGATGTCCAACGTCCGAGCGCAGAACAAATCAGAATAAATAGACTAAAAGGCGCACAATTTATGCATGGAACTTAGGCAGAACGTGTGGGGTAAAGCGAAGATAAGTGAGTGTGCTGATACAATAAAAAAACGCCGCCATCACCTGATGCCGCGCACCAGATCTGGGCGCCGGTGCGAGCCTCGTGCCCCCCTGTCGGCGCTCATTGCGTGACGAATGTCGCCTTGGCCGCCTGCATGTGGCGTGGATCCGATAACGACGCCTGGGGCAGCGCCATCGTGTCCCTGTGCCTCTCGCGCTCGTACGACGCGGACGGCGCGGCGGAGCTCACGGCGGAGTCGGACGACGTCGACGAGAGGATGGGCGAGGCGCGGCTCAGCATGTGCGGGAGCCGCGCGGGCGCGTCCGCCTGCGGATGCGCATGCATGGCGTGCGACTGCACCGGCGGGTGGGATAGGGGCGACGAGTAGAACGCGCCGCCAGGATAGTTCCGCGAGGAGCCCTGGCGCACGCTCTGTGCCGGCACGTAGTGTGCGAAGGAGACGTCGTTCGTGGGGGGCGAGGGCGAGGGCGTGAGCCCGTCGAAGCTCGAAGGGCCGGCCTGGGAGTACACCTCGCTGCCGGAGGCCGAGCCAGCGGGCGAGGTGGAGATGAAGGACCCGTCGTCGTAGCTGCCGCGCCGCAGGCCGGCGTAGGGCACCGCGATAGGCGGCGTCGTCGCCGCGCTGGGCACGGCGTGGGGGGAGCTTCCGGGCTCCTGTTTCGTCATGGAGATCACCTTGTCCTTCCGGCGCCGCTGCGTAGTGATGCCCTCTTTTTTCGCCCTCGACCTGGCGTACCGCAGGCCGCAGCTAGGGGGGCAGATAATGAAACGTAAATCGGCTGGGAGCCCGGGGATCTCGGAACCACCACTCACGCATTACAAAGGTCCTTTTTGCCGCCGGGGCCCTTCCGCCACTCGGGGCTCGTGGTGACCTTGCAGCTCGCGCACTTTGAGATCCCCACGGGTGGGTTGCCTGAGCTCCGCCCGCCGTTCGAGTAGTGGTCGCGTGGGTTGCTGGGGCTGCGCCGCTGGATCGTCCGCGCCGGGGGCACGATGTCGGCGGCGCTCGAGGGCGACGCCTGCTGAGCCTCCGCGGGCGCATAGGTGTACGCCGGCGACAGCGACCGATACGGCGGCGCGAGCGGGCTCTCGGACTCGACGTACGCGGGGGACTGCGACGTCCATTGCTGTTGTTGCTGTTGTTGCTGCTGCTGCTGTGTCGGTTGCTGCGGCTGATAAGATGGGGTCCGGATCGGGGTCGACGACTGGAAAGAGGGGGAGGACGAGGGGGGCCACTGGTTGTAGTGCATGGGCGACGGGGAATGCTCTACGGCCTGCTGGGACCACTGCTGGGACGCCGAGTAGTGCGAGGGGCCCTGCGAGGGCACTTGGTGTGCGGCCTGAGGGAGATAGGAAGCGTAGCCGGCGTTCGAGGGCTGCATGGGGGGCAGGGCGTAGGTTGCGGGCTGGTCGTAGTACGAGTGCGATTGCATATAGGTGTGCTCGTAGGTGGCGGGTGGCTGCATCGAGTCGGGGGTGGGGCGGGGGTTGACCTTGTGGCAGGCAAAGATGATAGAACCTAGGAGGCTGTGAGCAATGGAAGAAAGACAACGAGCGGACAACGTGCCATGGGGGATGAATATACTCTCGACCTGTCTAACGCCGTCCTCGGAGGGCATGTTCTGGAGCGACTTGTAGCGGCGAGTGCAGCTGGTCTTCGCGTTGCTGGCGTCCTGCGCGTTGGTGCCGATTTGGACCTCCTCGGAGAGCTTAGCGAAGTCGCGGGCCGTGGGGCCGTGCTCCTGTCCGGGGGGCCAGCTGAGGAGGAGGGAGCGGTCTGCGGTGTTCATCATGATTTGGAAAACCCTTGACATGGAGCCGGAGGGGGGGACGGCGGAGAAGAGGCGGGAGTAGAGGGCCTGGGCAGTGTGGTGGTTCATGGCGTCCGTGCCGCACCAATTGGACCAGCCTGTTTTGGCGTGCTCGTCGTTGTCGTAGGGCGTGAGGTCGACGGAGGCGTGGATGAAGCAGAGGACTAGGCCCTCGGCGGCCCAGTTGATGACGAGGTCGACGGCCATGTAGTTCTCGTCGATGGCGATTTTATCGGCGTCTGGCCAGTTGTGTGCGGGGCCTTGGTGGCCGAGCAGACGCCGCACGCGGGAGAGGCGCGAGTAACGCATTCTGTGTGAAAGGGAGGGACAGCATGAGTGTGAAGGACGGGGGGGCGAGGCGCGCAATGAGGCGTACCGGGTGACGCTGCCGTGCAACTGTCTGCTCTGGAGCACGTTGCCGAGGTCTTGCTTTGCCGAGGCATGCTCGTCTGGATGGACAAAGTCAAGGAGGGGCTTTCCGACGAGGAGGGGAGCCTGGTCCTGGAGATGGTAGGAGAGGACGGGGTCGAGGTAGACAAAGACGAGGTCTGAGGAGAGGAGGGTCCAGTCTGCAGGGGAGGGGATTAGAAAGCGCTCGGGAAGGCGGGGCGTGTTATGTGCGATCGATGGACGATCGCGGGAGAAATAGACTCACAGCAGCGCGTCTGCCCGAGTTTTGGGAGGGGGTGATCGGGCGGGTGGGGGTCGTCGTGGAGGGGGTAGGCGGGGAGGGGGACGGGGGTGCGGTGGACGGGGAGGGCGGGGAAGTGGGGGAGGTCGGGGTCGTCGAAGGGGCGGTGGTGGGGGTAGCTCATGGCCTGTTGGGGGGAGCGTGGTGGTGGATGTCGGAGGAGACGAGGAGATCAAAAGGAGGGGAGGCATGGCTGAGGTGGAGGAGGGCCCGAGGGGGCGGCGGCCACAGGGGTTCGGCCTCATCTTATTTCATATCAGCTGTAGCGTGTCCGCGTCTGCCGCCCGCGCGCGTCTGGCCCGGGGCGGCGAGTCGGCGCGGCGGGCGAGTGCGCGGCGATTGGAGGACGCGCCCCGGGGCAGACGCGTGACTCTCCTGATCGGTGCCCAGATCCGCAGATCCACACACTCGAAAACTTCCCACCGCTGATGCGCTGCCCTAACTCATCGGCATCTCACCAACGCTTATCACAAACTCATCACCACGCAAACATCCCCAAACAGCCTCCATCCCCATCCCCCATGCCCCGCGCTCAGCAAAACATCTGGGTCGCTGCCGGCGACGGCGACCTCGCACGTGTCCAGGTGCGCTCCCCGCCGTCCCCGCCGCCGCCGCGCTAGACCCGCCCGACAGGAGCTCGTCGACGAACAATGCACGTCTCGTCTTTGTCCGCCGTGAACAGCCCTCACCGTTGTCTCAGCCATCGACCCCAATCAGCCGGACCCCAACACATACACCCCAATGTACCCGCTGCCCCGCTTCATCCTCCGCCCTCCATTCCTCACCCCGCCCCTTGTCCAGGCACGCAGCTGCCTCCTACGGCCACATCCACGTCCTCGCCTTTCTCATTTCCCGCGGTATGCAGCCCTACGTCATCCCCGTCCCATCTTATCTTGCTCGCACAGGCGGTGATGTGAACATAGCCGACGCCGACGGAGATACCCCGCTCTACACCGTCGAGAATATCCAGACCGCACAGTTCCTCGTCGACCACGGAGCCACCGTCAACAGAGTGAACAACGACGGCCTCTCCGTACGTCCCGCTCCCTGCATCCCGCCGCCCGTGCTCACGCGTCCCAGCCGGCCGACGCCCTCGCAGACGACTTTCCCGACGTCGCCGCGTATCTCGCCGCGTCGATCGGCCCCGCCCACGCCCCGCCCTCGCAGCACGCGCAGGAGGCCGCCACCGAGCAGCTCACCTCGTCGCTCATGCGCGACGTCGAGGTCATCATGACCCGCGCAGAGGCAGAGGGCCGCGACCCCGACGCGGAGCTGCGCGCCGCCGTCGAGCGCACGGTCGTGCAGGGCGTCGTCTCGGGCTACAGCCTCGCGAGCGACGCGGGAGACGTCGCGCGGCGCGACGGCGACGACGGGGACGCGGCCAAGCGGCGGCGGCTGGACGAGTGATTTAAGTACTGTAGAAAATGGAGTGGCTGTCGGCCGGCCGTCGGCAACTTCGCGCCAAAGTTGGCGTCGCAGCCTTCCCAGTGCGGAGAGAGTTATAGCCTTCTTAGTGCGGTGGGAGCGTGAGAAGCCAACACGTCGGTCGATGCATATCGCCAAAGCGGGCCACCCAGGAACGCGTCGTTCTTCCATGGCGCGTCAACAGACCCAGCCCGACCACAACGCAGTTCGTCGTGCAGGGTCATCACCTCCACCGCGTCTGCGTGGCAAGTTTGATCTCGACACTAGGTTACCTCCCTCGCATACGTACTCAGTCGACATCAGTTTAGCCATTAGATTGCCGACCCTTCCGTCTGACTTCCGTCTCGCTGCTGGGATGGTTGTTCTAGATCTTGAGTGAGCCTCCGGCTTTGTCGCGCCATCACCGCGGTTGGCTCGCGCAAGCCACAGGAAATGTTCCAATTTGCAGCACGAGGCGGGGGCTGCAGCATGAGGCTAAAGTCATGCAAACTGTCCAAACAATTTCCAATGGCTAGGCACGCCCGCATGCTCCATTATTCTCCTTCAAAGTCCGGTCTCAGCGGCGGATGCATCAAGAACATATTCCGGAACGGATCACCGCGCCGCTTTTTCTCTTTCTTTTTCAGGTATTCATTAAAAAGCACCCTCGGCCGACAACGGCTGGGCAGGCTGCAGTGATCCCGCCGCGCACAGAGCAATATTGCGGGCCAACAGAGGCTGTGAGGACCGCGACACGGCCTGATCGCACCGCGCTGGTGGCAAGCGGCCGCCATCATGGCGCACAGCGCGAACAAACGATCGGCATGCCTCGCCGAGGCTGCGACTCGGTTTGGCGATCCCCCTTCTCTGATGCCGCCCTCGTGCGGCCAGGGATCTTGCAACGCAATCGCCGTGGCGGAAGACGGGTCGCGGCTCGGATCACAGCCCTATAATGGCGCGCCGATCGAGGCAGCGAAGAGGCACAGTGGCTTGAGTGCACATCGGTGGCAATGTCCAGCAGCGCAGAGCACGGAAACGCAGCCAGAGCTGCTGTGTGGCGGCACTACCAAGTACCAACCGTGGCGGAGGCGCGGTGATGGACGCGAGCCAACAGTGGCGCTTAGGCTTAGCCGCCATCTATCACCGCGCTTCGTCCCCTTCTGTCCCCCGCCCCCGAGCGCATCGCTATCCCCCGCGCGCAGTGACGCGACAGACACATGGCATCTTCGTGGGACGCCGCGATGGCGCTCGCGACCTTCCTGTCCGCCGAGGACGTCGACTTCCAGAAGCCCGCGGCCGCGCTGCGCGACGGCGCGGAGACCCCGGTGCTCGAGGCCGTCGCCCGCGCGCACGAGCGCGGGTACGACGTCGTCTGCGTGCCGCTGACGACGGACCGGTGGCGCGAGCGCTGGCGGCGCATGTGCATCAGCACTAGCACTGCGGGCGCGGACGAGCTGGGCGAGGAGGCGGAGGCGGAGGCATGGCGGGCGAACCCTGTGTTCGAGCTCGGGGAGGTCACCATGACGCGGCTCGGTACGTGTGTCGCGCATCTCGCTCGCTGGCTCTGGGCTGACCGCGCAGACGAGGCGGACGGCGTCGCGGTGATGCTGTCCGACTGGCTCGAGCTCGACGCCGCCGACGACTGGGTGCGCCACGACTCTGAAATCGTACGTCGCGATGCCCTCGGCATCGTTCTGCGCTCATGATGACATTCGCGCAGGCGCTGCAGCAGGAGCTGTCGTACGCGTCGTACCTGGACGTGCACACCGCGATCCTGCCGCCCCCGCGCAACCGCGACCAGATCGCGTCGTACGGGCGCACGATCAACACCTGCCTCTCGCGCACGCCGTACATGCAGCTCTCCGTGCGCCTGCCCATCTACGATCCGTCCATCTTCCGCCCGCACGCCGCCCCGTCCCCGGCGGACTCGCCCGCGTCCCCGTCGTTCGCGCCCGACGAGCCGCCCCGCACGCCCGAGATCCGCGCGCCCGAGCCGCCCGCGCCGTCGACCAAGGCCTCCGAGGCCGAGCTCAACGCGACGTGGGAGATGTGGGACATCGTCCGCTCGCTGTGCGCGTACAGCCCGCGCCTCACCCTCAGTGCGTGCCCCGCCGCGCTCCCTCAGCTGAATCTGACGCTTTGGGCAGCGCTGGACCTCACGCCGCCGCTGCCCTCTGTGCCCGGCGTACTGAATAGGTGGGCGGCGGAGCCCATCAGACATGTATTCCTCCCGGCGTCTACGTTCATCGCGAACGGCAAGGGGTACCCTGTGCTCCCGAAGGGCTCGCAGATGTTTATCCGCGATATCATGAAGGTACGCCGCATATATTGCTGCATGATGAGATCTGACTGGTGGCGCAGCACCGGCCCATAGTCATGCTATCCCGGGCAGGCGCCGGGCTGCACGCGAAGGGCGGCGAGGCAGCGTATCTGCAGTACGTGCGCCACCTCGAGAAGACTAGCCCGACGGTGGTGCAGGCGAGGACACCCGGGACGGTGGAGAACTTTGCGCGCGGGTATCAGGATTATCTGCAGGCGCCGTTGCAGGTGCGCCGCGCACATCACATGTCCGCGGGCGGGCGGACTGACGCGCGCACCGCGTGCTTTGCCAGCCCCTCATGGATAACCTGCAGAGCGTTACATATCAGACATTTGAACAGGACCCGGTGAAGTATCAAAAGTACGAAGAGGTGAGCGCCCACCGAGGTGTATTTCCGCGGACACCGATATTTCGCCCCGCGGCAGGCAGTCTACCAAGCCCTCGTTGAATGGCCGGAATCTGAAAGGATGTAAGCGTACATCCGTCGAATATCGTCTTGATCTCACCACAACGGTAGCGTGATTACTGTGGCTGGAGCCGGTCGCGGCCCGCTGGTCGCGCGTTGTTTGCTCGCAATCGAGCGATCAAAGCGAACAGCTTTCGTCTACGCCGTGGAGAAGAACCCCAACGCATTTGTAACGTGAGTTTTTTTTCTCCGTCGAACACACTTAGCGAGATGAAAAACTGACCGCATATCGGGCCGAAGTCTTCAGCGTCGCAAGGCAACCGAATGGACGGACCAGGTGGAGCTGCTTTTTGGCGATATGCGCACTATCCAGGTCCCCGAGAAGGCCGATATTATTGTTAGCGAGCTGCTGGGATCGTTTGGCGATAACGAGCTCAGCCCCGAATGCCTCGACGGTGCGATGCGCTTCTTGAAACGTACGTGCGGGCTTCCGCTGTCCCTGCGCACGATTGTCGGAACCCTGACACTGGTTTCAGCGGAGGGCATCTCGATACCTGCGTCGTACTCGGCTTACATGGCGCCGCTGTCCTCGTCGAAGCTGTACAACGAGGTGCGCGCAGGAAAAGACGACAAGGCGACGGAGACGCCGTACGTCGTCATGTTTGAGGCTGTCAACATCCTCAGCGACCACGGCGGTGGCCACGGGCGGCGGTGCGGTCCGCAGGTGCAGGAGTGCTGGTACTTCGAGCACCCGCGGCGGGACGCGTTTTTGAACGAGCAAGGTTTGTCGTCGCACGCGCGTGTGGGTGCATGCCGTGGTTGACGCGACGCGACGTTAGGTCTGCCGCCGACGAACAGCCACAACACGCGCTCGGCGAAGATGACGTTCCATATCCCCCACGCGGGTGTGCTGCATGGGCTTGCAGGCTACTTTGAGGCGACGCTTTACGGCGAGGTCGGCCTCAGCATACACCCGCAACGGAAGGATCTCGTCTCCAAGGACATGCTCAGCTGGTTTCCCATCTTCTTTCCTCTAAGGGTATATACATCTACATCCCCGTCCTGTGCCAAAATTCTGACACTTGTTTGCACGACAGGAACCGCTCTATCTGCCGAGCAACTCCGAGCTCCAGGTGTCCATATGGCGCTTGACGAACCAGCGGCAAGTGTGGTACGAGTGGTACGCGGAGTCCTTCCTCCCGGTGTACCACCCGCTCTCGGAGAAGCAGAAAAGCGGATCCCCGCGTGTCGACGGGCGCGGCTCGTTCGCGGCGGCTGCAGCGACGCCGTTCGCTACGCCGAGTCCCCTGATCGACGCGATAGACAATCCTTTCTTCACCGGCGACCGGCCGGTGAAGGTGAAGGAGGTGACGAAGCGCGCGGAGGAGGTCACGAAAATAGAGACGGGCGTCGTGAAAATTGGGCAGACGTCGTTGCACAATCCGGGGGGCAGGAGTAGCTGGATCGGGCTCTGAGTGTTGGATTTAGGGTTTCTGCTGGAACTGGTATTCGATGTAGCGGTATATGTTATAGTTGCGGCATTTGTATCGTTTGGTACTGTAGGTCCTACTGGAAATGGCGTGGTCTTCAAGACAGCCGTCGATGTTCAGCATATGCTATGACACAATTTGCTATGCACCAAACTGCGTCCCATGCAAAAAAGCATCGATAGATAATGTGCTTCGTTGGTCCGTGCGGGGCTCTATCACCCATTTGCTAGCACAGAAGGTGATGGTAGCTGGCGCCCGATTCAGCGTCAACGTACGGCGCTGATATTGGCGACGTCTGCCACAGGTTGTATGAAGCGCTCTTGCGGCATCGACGGACCTCAGTAAATCGATGAGATTTAAATCTTACCCTTGACGTATAAGCGAAGGAGCCTGTTGTCATTTGAGCACTGACTTAAGTATATGAGTGCATCATCGGCATTGTACTCCATGAACTGGCGGAGTAGATTAGCAGCAAGCATGAGATTGGGCGAACGGCGATTATTCCCAACGAATCTGAGGTCACAGTGCGGACCTCGTTGCCGCCGCTCAAGAGACATTCTTCCAGACGAAAAGATCGTCGGACAGTAACTGGGTATGTAGCTGGCCCTTGGAGTTTCTGGGGGTATGCGCATCCGGTTCGGTCACGCAGGGTCGAGGTTCTTCGGCGGCATACACGCGGAACGGAAGGATCATTGTCTCCATGAAATTGTAGAGCAAATTCAAAGAGCATTCAAATACATCCCCGTCCTGCAAGATCGACTTTCGTTGCCTGGAACCGCAGTGGAACACTGTACTTCTCGCCAGGCGTCAGGACTGGGCGGAAGGGGGACCTTCATCGACGTCGTCGTACTTTTGCGGCATGTAGGACCAGTCGCTGTCGCCAATGTCCCCTGTCTCCTGCGCACAACATTGTTTGGCACTACGGCATCAGGCAAAGAGCGGTATTCTCTGTTGGCGTCTAAGGTTCGTACGTGAGCATTATCCATCACCAAACAAGATGTCAACCTGTACCTATTGTCCAACAATCCTTTTCAGTTGGAAGAATGTTTCACGTGCGACGGCAACGGTGTCGTACACCATGCGTTGAGGTACAGATTCATCTCTCGCCCGAAGCCTCCAACGGAGGGCGGACGGGTTCAGCTCGGAGCAGAGCCTCTGCGACTCGGCTAAAGCTAGATGTGCGCTTGGTCGCTGAGAGGGAGAGCGCTCCGTCATAGAGGCGACGAGAGGCGAGAGAAAGTCTAAGCCACTGTATTTCTGGAACAACGCGTCAGGTTCACTGCGCCGTATCCTGAGAACGACTCACCTGCAAGAAGTCCTTTTTGAACAGGTTTCCTAGAATGAAGATGTCGGCCTTAAATGCGTCATATGGAATCCGCGCCGAGAGTTCCGGTAGCTCTTTATCTCTCCCCTGCAATCCCGTCACGAAAGGCGACTCGCCCGGGGCAAATCGAGACGAAATCCCGAAGTCGATGAAGTAATATCGAACAGGATTATCGAGGCGTGAGGGTACTGGCAAAATCTGTACGGCGTCGGGGGAGAAATTGCGTCGGACAGGATGGTGACCGTGGGGGTATAATGGCGTGCCGTCCATCATGATATTAGCAGAAGCACAATCGCTAGATACGATTTCAGCGATTGATGCCGACATAGATCGTGACCCCCCTACCGATGCGCGATGCCTTCGTCATGAAGAAAACAAAGCCCCTGCACACACATCAGAACTTGTCGGGGAGAATGAGATGCGTGACTTGCCTCCAACACCTGTCGCACAAAGTCTGTGACTTCCCCCACAGCGGTGAAGGGAGGATCGTCAAAAGGGCACAAAAACGGCATGACCATGAAGCTACTCTGAGGCTCCGAAATGTCCGGAAAGACATCGAGGACAGGGACGCAGTGGTTCATGGGATGTAGGAGGCGTCCGGGTGTCGTCAGCGCGCGAGCAAGCTCAATCTCCGGCTTATTCGTGGAGACGCGTTTGATGGAGACAATCGCAGAGCGTCCTCTGGTGGTGGCATCGATGACATGAGGATCCTGGGTGCAACTCGGTAAGACGCACTCACCGCGGGATCGCACACGTACAGGTAGAATCAGAGAGTCCTCGCAGAATGTAGGATCGACTCGAGTTCCACGCCATGAAGGCTTCCAGCCAGGGCGGTAGCGAGGGCGCAGAATATAGCCCCGGGATGCGAGCATCTCCCAGCGATCTCTCCACCATTGTTCGGCGGTCGTGAGGTCAAACAAGCCCTCCTCCGTAGCCGAGTCATAGATCTTTAGGTGTTCTGGAGAAAGTAAAGCATAATAGGGCATGCGCGACTCGTCAACGGGCATTGATCGGTATGGCGGCGATGCAGAACATGAGACGGTGAAGGAGAAGGGCTGCGTCCAGGTCTGAGTGCGAGCGGCCCGATGCGTGGACCTATGACTGTAAATAAAAACAAATAATGCTCGCTTGTGTCGGGCCTCGAGGATGTCGTGTGGAACTCTGCAGTGTGCTTTATCTTGGCTGGACGACAGCAATATGTCCCCTCTACTTTTCTCCATCACCATCACTCCGCCTCCAAGTCGAGCAAACTGTGGCCCTCTCAAATCACAGAGTAGAAGACGCCTCAGACGGCGTCCAATCATCTCAACGCGTGTGCTTTGATACCGTGTCCATCTTCCGTATGTCACTCGGGTTTGCGAGTGTGGCGTATCTCACTGGTGCTCTAGAAGATGTCTAGCAATTCCGGGTTTGAATTATTTGGTCTCATCACAGGCGTCTTTTCGACCCTCGCGCTGTGTATGACGTTGATACGCATGTACCTGCCCTCGGTCAAAATGAGGGAACTCGACGAGCTCCTTGACGAAACCGAAACTCTTCTTCGTGATGCGCAAGAGCAGGGTCTTCTCACCGAGAAGACCTTCGTCGAACAAACTTCCCGTCGCCTTAGCATGTAAGTCATGCCATGCGTCGCTGTCGTACAGCCTGTGCTAATTTCCACCAAGCCTTCGGCGGGATGCGCTATACCTGCGGTCACGGGTGCACTCGGCGCAGAGCTTTGCACAACAACTGTGGGAGATGTGCCGCGGCCTTTCCCTGAAGATATCAGTCCACTGTTCAACCGTCAAAGCTGTGCGAGCCAAGATATCAGTGAGTTCCATTTACATGTAGAGCCCGACCCATGTTGAGGGAAGCCAGTCTACCAGCGCGAACGAGAGGAGCAAGTTGGAGGAGAGCAGTGTTGAGCGCCCGTTTGTTATGAATGTGCCAAGTTCGTGTTTATCCTTCTTAGATTCCATGCGTATCCTGACATCGTTCAGATTGCGTGACGGATGGCGCGGGCGTAGCATGCCACGAACCCAGCTCGGGTCCCACCATGGAACTCATTCGTGCAGCGTCTTTTGGAGGGTCGGAGACGTGTAAGCACAGTGATCGGTTTGCTTGGTGCTTGACTGACGAGGACCTTTGTTAGCAACCATGCATGACATCCCTACGAGCTCCCAGTCCAAGAACGACGCTGATCCTACGAACGCTGGCGGAAAGGCTTAGGACCGACGATGCGTGTACCTTGTCCTTTGCTCCCGTTTGTGAAAGAGCTTGAAAGTCAACCAATAATAAAGGCACTGTGCTCTCAAGAATGCAAGTGCGCGATAACCCCGAAGCTAGCCTTCGTCGATTCAGATCTTCCCCGGACCCCATGAGTAGAAGCTCAATCACGAAACGGAGGTAATCTTTGGCTGCACTGCCTACGTATATATCCCTGCGAATGAATACTCCGTGATGTAGGCTAACGGTGCTTTGCTCTGCGGGGTCAGACAAGCTAGGAAAAAGAGCTCCTTCGAGCCGGGTTCGAACCAGCGACCTCGGGATGGACATGCAACCGATTACAGTCCCACGCTCTTCCAACTGAGCTATCGAAGGATGATGTGTCACCCATATTAGGGTAATAAGAAGTCAGGGAAGGAGAAGAGGAAGGGAAGGTTCGGGTTCCCCTTATCAGACTGTTCAGAATACCACCCATCTACCACAAATCCATTCCAATATCAGAGGGACTTTGCTGTAAATCTCTTTTTTGATGACGCGGTAAGCCGAGGGGATGGCGCTAAATCCCAAGCACACGATAGCCGCGAGTTGCGCCACCCGTCATTGACTCTCGGCTGACGCCGCCACCCCGCCATGCCCTTCCTCCCAGCCAAGGCGGCCTTCGTCGTCCTTCTGGTCACCAACTTCGTTCTCTGGTCGCATAGTTCGTACGGATCAATCCCCGCCGCGCGCCAATCAGTTCTCAGTCAAAGTCACCTGCTCAAACGAGCGTTGCTCGGACAGCCGGTGGAATATGGGTCATTTGTAGAGGTAGAACGAGAGGTGAGTCGTGCGTCGTGCGTCGTGATACATTGAGAGTGCGCTGACTTGTGGGTAAAGTGCCGACCAATATCCGTCCCTGTGAACGAGCAATGCGCCTTGGTCAACGAATCTTGCCCCACCACCGACACATTCCTCTCCATCCCATACCTCAAGCACTACTTCTGCGCCTCCCCTGCCGCGCGCCCATTCGTCTTTGCCGCGCTGCTCGTGTGGCTCGTCTTCCTCTTCTCGACCCTCGGCATCAGCGCGTCCGACTTCTTCTGCCCAAACCTCGCGACCATTGCGCAGCTGCTGGGCCTCGACGAGAATGTCGCCGGCGTTACGTTCCTGGCGTTTGGGAACGGCAGCCCGGATGTGTTTGCGACATTCTCAGCCATGCGCTCGAACTCGGGCAGCCTGGCGATCGGAGAGCTGCTCGGGGCCGCCTCGTTCATCGTGTCGTGCGTCGTGGGCTCCATGTGCATCATCAAGCCCTTCGCGGTCCATCGAGGGCCATTCCTCCGAGATATTGGTTTTTTCACAATCGCGGTCATCTTCCTGCTATTCATACTCTGGGATGGCTCCATTCACGCGTGGGAGGCGGGCCTTCTCGTTATGCTGTACTTGGCGTATGTCATTGTCGTCGTCGCTGGGAGCTGGTGGGACCGGAGGCAGGAAAGGTTGCGATATAAGGATGCTCAGATACGCAGTGAGTATGCTGAAGAGGGCACATCGCAGCCGTATTTTGATGAGGAACCATACCGGGACGAACGTGAGTACACATTGCACTGTCAGCCTGCGCGACAATGAACGAGCTGCATGTGCTACAGCGACACCCATACCTACACGTACCCCATCGTCGCTACAAGTTCCGCAATCGCGACCGCGCGCCATATCACATCCGACACCACCACGCCTCGGCGTGGACATCACACGACGCGCAGACTCCGCATCCAACTCGCGCTCATCTTCGCCCTCGCCGCATCTCCCCCACATGCCGTCGTTCTCCCTCGTCGGAGCGCTGGAGTTCCGCCAAGTGATTGCATCGCTGCAGACCCAGGCCACCTCCTCGTCACTGAACATGTTCGAGGCGCCGATGACGCCATTCCCCGGCGGGCATTACCACCGACACTCGTGGTCGCAGTCGTTGTCGCGCCCGCATACGCCTCTGTCGGGTGACGAAGATGCGAATCCTTGGGAGGCGTCATCACTGGGTAGCGTCCAGCTCAGCGACCGCTCGCCGACAAATATCGTGCCGCCTCCCCTTCCCAATGTATCTCCGCGCGACACAAGTACCCCTCTCATTCGCATAGTCGACGAGCCCATTCAGGAGATACCTTTGATATCCCATACCCCCGCGTCGCCGACCACTCCCTCCGACAACGTCCCGCATCTCAAGTTATCCCGGCGACGTCGTGTTTTGCACGTGCTCAAGCGCGCCCGCCACATCCTCTTCCCCACGTTCCACAACTTCCGCTCGAAGACGGTGCTCAGAAAGATTGCAGCGGTGTTCGCGGCACCAGCCGTCTTTGCGCTGACGGTGACGCTTCCCGTGACGGTGACGCCATACGATAGCTCAACGCACCATCACGAGAAGGGGCATGCAAGCTCTGACTCATTGACTGTGTTTGAGGAGGAGGGTATTGAGCGCGCTTTGATTGCGGAGGAGGAGGTACAGGAGGAGATGCGTGAGCTCAAGTATAACAAGTGGCTCATGTCGGCGCAGTGTGCGCTGGGCCCGCTCTTCTGCGCGGCTGTTCTGTGCAGTAAGCGTTTGCCAGTGAACTTGTAAGAGGAAGCTGATCCAGCGTTTCCAGAGGGTGTGAGGCACGAGGGTTGGATCGTTTTGGGGGTGGGCTTGGCCGGGCTCGCTGCGAGTGCACTCGTCGCCAGGCTCGGCGACAAGGGAGATCTCCCACCATATCATCTGGTGAGGTGCTTCATGGGCTTCACCGTCGCCATCGTCTGGATCATGGCCATCGCGGACGAGGTGGTGAAGGTCCTCCAGGTGTGCTGTCCCTTCCTCTTACTTTCCTTTTGTATTGACGTCGCATCGCTTAGACCTTCGGATTCATCTTCGGCCTGTCCGACGCGATCATCGGCCTGACCGTCTTCGCGGTCGGCAACTCTCTCGCCGACCTGGTCGCGAACATGAGCGTCGCGGTCTTCGCGCCCGTGATGGGCTTCTCGGCGTGCTTCGGCGGGCCGATGCTGAACATGCTGCTCGGGGTCGGGATCTCCGGGTCGTACATCATCCAGCAGACGGCGCAGCCGTACGTGCTCGACTTTTCGACGACCCTGCTCGTGAGCGGGATCGGGCTGCTCGCCCTGCTGCTCCTGACGATGGTGTTCGTCCCGTTGAACAACTATTATTTGCCGCGGAAGTGGGGCTTCTTCTTGATTGGGTGCTACACTGTGATCATGTCGATCAATGTGATTGTGGAGGTCGTGCAAGAGTGAGTATGCAGAAGGAGGTGTGTATCTGTAACGGACTTTCGGCCAGCATTCCTGCTGCTGGCAAACTCACGGAACTGTATTCTAACTATCTATTGACATGTTGATACCATCATATCACCCAATGTGTACCAGCGTGTAGCCCAGGTTGAAGCGTCGCTTGCCCGCCTTTGCCCGCCTTTGCCCGCCGACGTCATCGCTCGCCAAAGGACCCTGCAACACGGCTCATGCCGCCGGCTACGTGCGAGCTCCGCTTCAGACCCCGCACCGAGGACAAACCCGGCGGCATCCCCGCACTGCTCGCCCACCCTTCGTTTTGTTCTACATCCTCGACACTTGTGCGCCCGCCGCCCTCTATACCCGCGTACTTCTATACCTCTTTTGATCTTCTTCACGCCATCCTTTAATAATGTTCGCCATGAAGTCTTTCGTGCTTGTGGCGCTCGCCGCGCTCGCCCCGGCCGTGCTCGCCGACCCCTTGACGATTAATACCCCGTATGTTTCCCGCCCGCTGTGTTGGATATCTGGTACTGACGAAGAGGTGCTAGGCCGTCTTGTACTGTTTGCGGTATGTGCTGGATGGCGGTTTGGCATCGTCTAGTTGGCTGACTAGGTGTTGCAGAGCCGCTGCTCTTCAGCTGGACCGGCGGCACGCCGCCGTACTACCTCAGCGCCGTCCCAGGTATGTGCACAGGCTGGATGGTGTGTGCTCTGTCCTGACATCCGACATTCAGCTGGTCAGCCGACGGCTCCTGCGGTAAACCGATTAAGCTGTCATACTTGTACCTGGGCTGACATTGCATGATCTCTTGTAGCTCAAGCAGTTCCCCACGACGAATGAAATGAGCTTCAGCTGGAAGGAAGTCACCATACCGGCGAACTACAACTTGTGCGTTGATATCGATACGACTTCTTGAACTTGCCCACGGAGTCTGATGTCGCTTGCTTTGTAGCGCGGTGGTCCTCAAGGACTCCACCGGCCTGACGGCGTTCTCTGCTACCATCCCTGTTCAGGGCGGACACAGCTCGGAGTGAGTATTACAGCGATATGCTTGATGACATCGTGCTAACTGGCCGTGTCATGCAGCTGCGTTAATAACAACGTCGTGGAAGACCCGTCCAGCACGAGCTCTGGTGGCGTAACGGCTACGTCGTAAGTACTAGTATCGCTCTCATTGACTGTCGTCTCACTTGGCGATATAGGTCTGCCCCTGCGACGAGCTCCTCACCTGGCACGACGGGGGCCGGGGCCGCCGCCGCCACTGGCCACCCGACGTCGGTGAGCCCTGCGCTGCAGCCAGCTGCTGCCAAGACGTCCGGGTCCGGCTCCTCGTCAGCGTCGAGCTCGACGTCGTCGCCGAGCACCAGCGCGGGCGCCAAGAACGGCGCGGAGCAGCGTGTGGGCTGGTCCATGGCCACTGTTGTGGGTCTGGTGGGCGCCGTCGTTGCGGCGGTGTGGTAAAGGCATTTTCCGACAGCACTTCCGGACGTGGAATTACGAACATGGACTCGAGAATCATCGACTGCGCCGCCTATACACACATTACCTAGCGATACCCTGCGTTTCTCGCCTGTATACTTCCGCATATTATCTTAGCGCGCCACGACTGTAATTCCAGCGATTTTCGAAGTAGTCGGGAGGATGAGCGCGCACGGCGGACCGGGCGGACCGTGGCGCCTTGCATGTGATTTTGTGTGACGCAGAGCAGTGCTTGTTCGCTATCTGTCCGTCTCTCAACCGCCATCAGGCAATCACCACAGGCCATCCACCCTCTGCTGCAGGCCGCCCCCACCCCCGCATATCCTGCACAACAACCGCGATCTGTGCCACAGCGAACAAACCCATGGACTCGGCACATCTCGTCCGCCAGCTCCGTTTTGTGCTGCCCGGCGGCATCGTGACGTACTACCTGCGCGTCCCCGCCGTGCTTGCGCGCGTGTGGGCCGCGCCGGGGGCGCTCGCGCGGTACGTGATATCCTCGCTTTCCCTGACCGCGACACTGACCGCTGTGGGATGTGGTGATGTCGATGGTGCAGGCTGCTCGTGCTTGCGGCAGGCGCGTCGGGGCTGCTCACCATCGCGCTGTTCCTGTATATCCTGCTCATCCCCGTAATTAAGGGCATCCCGCCAAATGTGCGTATCTCGTCGCTTCGCCAGTCCTCCGTGCGCTGATTGTGTGGAGCAGTACCGCTCATGGAGAGAGTCCGGGGAGCTCTCGTCTGTCATTCCTGTGGGCCCACGTCCTCCGCTCCCGCTCTGTTTGCCGAGATGCTGACTGGGCGGCTGCAGGTGCTGACCGCGTCGATGGTGTCGGGGTGGACATCCCTCTCCTTCGTGCTCGGACACTACTCAAGTCTGGGGTACATATGCGGGGTGCTCGGCTGTGCGTCTTCTCATATGCCGTGCTGTCGCGCTGAGACTGACTGACTGGCGTGGGACCAGCCTCGGGTGTGTATGCGCTCGCGTTTGGGATAATGGGGCTTCTGCCTGCGCCGCGTGTCAAGCGGCCATAATATCCGCGTCGATTGCGCGTCGCGTGCTGTCGTTCCATGGGGAGGGTGTCCGTGTATATATATTATGCCTAGTCGGACACGAGGATTGTGTATAGATACAAGTTGCTACTCACAACATAAGCAAGCGTACAACAAGAAACGAGCACTACCATTAGATCGATCTACAAAGCAAATTCATTCCCCGGATCCTACATCTCGTCCTCCTTGGTTCGTCAATCGCGGGTCACAGGGTCGATGGGGGGTAATCCGGGAGGCCCGTGAGCGCGGCATTGGACGCCTCCCGCACGCGCCGCTTGCTCGCCAGGTCACCCGAGTGGCGATAGCCCTCCTTGACCTCCGACAGCTGCAGCGCAGACGCAGCGACCGTGTCTGTGCACCACCGCAGATCAGCCAACGCCCGCCGAAAGAAAACCACATGCACGCACCGACATTCGCCTCCGCTTCCTTGTAGATCTGCCGATGCCCGTCAGCACAGCGCACACACGCCCACGGACTGCACGACGCACCACGTTCAGCCGGTCGACCTCCTGCTGCTGCGGCGTCTGGTACCCGCCATACCCCTGCTGCCCGTACCCGCCGCCGTACCCGCCGTACCCCTGCTGCTGCCCGCCGAAGAACCCGCCGCCCGACGCGGCCGCGCCCGGCTGCCCGCCGAGCGCGCGCACGCGCGACTCCGCCGCGCGGCGGCGCGTCTCCCAGGCGGCCTTGAGCGCATCGAATGTGTTCAGAGCCTGCTTCCACGTCGTGGGGTCCCACGCCTCGAGCTCCGCCTTGTGCGACTGGATGAACGCGCGCGGGTGCTCCGGGAACCCGCCGCCCGCACCGTACCCGCCTCCGCCCTGCGTTTGCGCTTGGGGCGCGGGCGCGTTCAGCTGCGCGAGGTTCGCGTATGGGTCGAACTGTGCGAGCGCGGGGTTGCCGGCGTAGGGCTGCTGCTGCTGCTGTTGGGGGTACCCCGTCGGCTGCGCGGCGATGAAGCCGCCGCCGTTAGCGTATTGCTGAGGGTAGCCGGTGTACTGCTGCTGCTGTTGCTGGGGATATCCTGTACTAAGCGCGTTCACCTGGCCGACGAGCTGCTGGCCGAAGGACGTGGACGGCTGGAAGCCACCCGGGGAAGACGGCTGGAAGCCCCCAGCGGAATACGGCTGCGGCGACTGGAAGCCGGACGCCTGCTGCTGTTGCTGTGGCCATTGCTGCTGCTGCTGTGAGAACTGTTGGGGGTAGCCTGTGGGCTGTGCGCCGAGAAAGGAGGGGGTGGACTGGGGGTAGGGCGAGGGCTGCTGCTGCTGCCAGGAGTTGTACTGGGTGCCGAGGGCGGGCGGGGACGCGGGCTCTGCGGTGAGAGAAGGGAAGCGGGATGTGACGGATGCGTTGCGGTCGATGAACGGGTTGTTGGAGAGCTCTGCCATGCTAGTCGCAGAGGTCGTGGTCGGAGCAGAGGAACAGATCGGCCGTCCATCCGCGCAGCCAACGATGACGTAAGGGCCACCAAGGAGAGGCATCGAATAATAAGAAACAGTGGTCGTTATACAGGAGTGCTACGATTAACAGATGAGATGGTCACTACAATACATGCGGATACAACAGTGCTTGCGCTATGCCTGCGGTCGACACCGTCAGCTCCTGGCCACCCCACAGGCACAACAG